>CM028377.1:44042613-44291479 GCA_013146195.2 Codonopsis lanceolata
CTGTAAAAGTTATCACTTTATATAAGACAATTATGAATTGAATAAAGTGTCTAACCTTTTTTAAAAAAATATAATCATTCACTTTATATATATGCAATTGGTTACTGTTTTTTCATCTCACCAAGTTAAGTTATTGTTTTAAGTATGAATAGACTTGAAACTGAACTTGGTCAACTTACAAATACTTTCGTCCAATGAATCGTAGTCATCATTTCATATAAAACCATTATTAATTGAAGTATCAACAACTTTTTTAAAAAAATCGAATCATTAACTTTATATATGTTTTGGTCTTTTTTAAATCTCACCCGCTTAAATTATTGCTTTCTGCGTATGAATAGACTGAAATATGAACTTGACCAACCGCCATACATTTTATCGTCAATGAATCGATTTTCATATTACGACAAAAGTTGGTTTTGCTAAAAGTATAAAATCTAAAAGGTTTTCGTCAGAGGAAGGAAAAGTCTAAAATCTGAACTTGACCAACTCACATACTCTTTATCTCGTCTAAATCTCTTTGAAGTTATCACTTTATATAAGACCATTATGAATTGAAGAAAGTGTCTATTTTTTAAAAAAAATCTAATGGTTCACTTTATATCTGTTTTGGTCTGTTTTTTTCATCTCACCAATTTAAATTATTGTTTTCGTTATGAATAGTCTTGAAATCTGAACTTGGTCAACTGACATACACTTTATCTGTCCAATGAATCTGTAGTCTTCATTTCATACAAAACCATTATTAATTGAAGATATTGTCCAACCTTTTTTTAAAAAAACTCTAATCATTAACTTTATATATGTTTTGGTCTTTTTTTTTTTTATCTCAGCCAGTTAAATTATTGTTTTCTGTATGAATAGACCTGAAATATGAACTTGGCTAACTGCCATACATTTTCTATGTGCAATGAATCTGGAAAGTCATCATGTTATATGAAACCATTATGAATTGAAGAAAGTGTCCAGCCTTTTTTGTAAAATCTAATCATTACCTTTAGTCAAATTTTGGTCTGTTTTTTTCATCTCACCAATTAACTTATTGTTTTGTTTATGAATAGACTTGAAATATGTACTTGACAACTGACATACACTTTCTCTGTCCAATGAATCTGTGAAATAATCATTTTATATAAAACCATTATGAATTTTGAAAGTGTCCAACCTTTTAAAAAAAATAATAATCATTCACTTTATATCTGTTTTGGTATGTTTTTTTCATCTCAACATTTTCAAATTATTGTTTTATTTCTGAATAGACTTGAAATATGATCTTGAACTTGGCAAACTGATACACTTTCTTTGTCCCATGATTCTGTAAAGTCATCATTTTATATAAAACCATTAAGATTTGAAGAAAGTGTACAACCTTTTTTAAAAAATATACTCATTATGAATTGAAGCAAGTGTCCAACATTTTTTAAAAATCGTCTGACATACTCAAAGTAAGTGTCCAACATTTTTAAACATTTTTAAATTTTCTTTCAGACCTCTCAATTGTTGACAGTTACACAATGCACTTAATTTTATTCATTTATTCATGAAGATGTCCAAAACTTTAAATTTTAAAACTGAAAATATTGCATAAATAAGTTAAATACTACAATAGCAAGTTTGACCTTGTCAACCATAGTCTAGAGACATAAAGAAACCATCATAGTCTAGTCTAGACAGCAAAAAGATCCTACAACCATAGTCTAGAGACCTAATGAAACTACCATAGTCTAGTCTAGTCTAGACAACAAAAGATGGTACGTTGGTTCAAATGCAAAAACACAAGACAATAATTTCGATTTTTTTGCCGCAAAAGAATTGTAGAAAACACCCTACATATTTTGGTGTGCATTGTCTTGTTAACCTTCATTTCCACTCCAACCTTCATTCTTTCTCAATCTTCACTTCAACCTTCATCTTCTTCTCATTGTCATTGGTACTTGAGCAGAATTCTTCAAAAAGAGCCCTCTTTAATTTTGAATCTTTAATGTCATTAGCAACAGTTGTTTTCTTTGTGTTCTTTATAGGTGTTGCAGCATCACCCTTCGATGAATTTGGCTGTATAAACTATACAGATTTTAATAAAGTGTTATAATAAAAAAATTTACATTTAAAGTTAATTAATATAGTATACCTCGTGTATATCTCGGATATCTCCCTCATCCAATTTTGGCAAATATTCAGCCTCGTTACTATTTTTATGCCCTCCAAAATATTTGTCTATAATTGAACTGTCCATGACCACTTTTAAAACCTGATAAACTTCTCGAATAGGCCCAGAATGATATGGTCTAATCTGAATTTTGAAAAGAACATTCTTGTCCACTAAATTTGCTATTTCCCTTGGAATTTCCTGAAACAAACATAATAATGAAGATGCAAAAGTTATAAATATTGGACCATTCATTAAATAATAATAAACGTACATTCTATTGTTATGTTTCATGTACTATTTTCCAAATTTACATCACCTGTTCTTGAGCATTACTTTTTAAATCTGCAGCTGATTTACCAATGAGGTCCTTTGATTCCTTGTCCCAGATTAGGAAAGATGCATTCCCAGTATTGTCAACCACCCGAACTTGAATTTTGTACCTTGTAAAGTAAAGTATTACCGAGTGAAAGACATAATAAAAAGTTATCAAAATCAATAGGATTAAAATGCATATATCATACCTTATCTTGCAACTTGAAGCAAAAATTTCACATTTATCACAATAAAATTGGCCCGCAACAGCTGTAATTTTTTTTAGACATTTGTGACACGAAGTGTAACACCAATTCTTTCCAGAATCTATGAAGTCAATTCTGCCCATGACCCAAAAGTTGCCAGCCTAGTTCAAATTTAAAAGTGTTGTAATTAGTTCACATTAAAAATTATATACACAATTTAGTTAAACATTCTTTTACAATTATTAAATTTACCTCATTGATTTCATTGAGTTGTTCTATTGTTCTAATCAAATCAAGAGATCTTTCAAATTCTTCTATATTGGTTTCAGACTTTGTTGTTGGTGCTGTAGATGCCGTGCTCGTGTCGTATTGCGGGTACATGTACCGCTAAATTGCTTATTTCTCCCTGCTTTCTTATCAGATGTCAAACTAACATTGAAAATATACAGCTTTAGTATTTGAGTTTTACTACACTAAATTCAAAAAATAGTTTCAATAATTTCCTATTATGTATGTACATTACTTATACTGTTTTTTATTACCTGGAACGAAAATCTGCTACGTCTCTGATGTCACTATTGATAAGTACCCTGCTGACATAGAATGTGTTTGAAACTTTAACCACATCCCTAAATTTTCGAACACGACATAACTGCAGTAGGACAATAACAGGTTCTTCGACTGTTGCAGCTAAGTAGTTCATAGTGTAGTCGACATATTCCCCCCATAATGTACACGGTAAAGTTTTTCCTCTGCAATTAGTAGGCATATTAAACCGAAACAACTATGTGCAATTTATTAAAAAGTAATGAAGACAGTGTAGCATGTAATAATGGAATGTACTCATGGTCTTCCAAAATTATATCCATCATTTTAGCTTGCCGTCCAGCTATTTCCTTGTGTTGTGGAGAATTGCGAGCAATCAACTTCCCTATTACATCTTCATAAAGAGAACCAAATGAATGAAAACAAAATTTTAATTCTAACTTAAACACTTGAAGAAAAATATTAATGTACATACCAATCAGTTGGGACTCCTCTACTTCCTCTGGATTTGAAAAATATTCAAATGGCTTGAGCTCGTATATGTTCCATGGGAATCTTTCGTCAAATACTTCAGTCACCATTGTTTTTCCCATAAGAATAATCTTATATTTTGAATCAGTTGTTTTAAACTTCATTAAATTATCTGCCACAATAAAATCCTTGATAGCATAGACATGATGTTCCTGGAAAATAGTTTTGAACTTTCTTATATGCTGTTGCTTTATTGTTGCATGGATTTTTGATCCCTGTGTATATATAAAAATTAAGTTAGCAATTGTAATGAAAAATGTAATGCAGATTCTGTTTATGAAAAATGTAATGCAGATTCTGTGTATGAAAAATGTAATGTAGATTATGTGTATATATAAAAAGTAAGTCAGCAATGAATTTGTATTGTTACCTCATTGTCATGAAATATGCATTCCAAACTTTGAATAACTGATGAGTCCCCAGATGCTGGCACATTATAACTGAGCACAAGTCTAACTTTTACAACCCACTCTATTTTTGTAGGATTTAATTGCCGAACCAAGCTGAAAAATGGAGCCATTTGTAACTTGCCAAGAATTCCAAAGATTCAACAAAGAATTGGGTTGCAAGGGTGGAACTGTGTTGTATTTATAATGGTTCCTTATACATGCAAATCTGGCATGTGTACTTGAGAGGTGCCACTTGTCTTGTAAATAATTTTCGTTTTACTTTTTTTAATCTATACCAAGTCAATTCTGTGGGTAGAAAACAGGTGGATTTATACAAAACAGTGATACATGTTGGATATTACAAAAAGTGGTAGAGGTTGGATTTTACAAAAATAGTGGATCAGTGCCATTTGTCCAGAATGGGAAAAAATTGGTGTAGTACAGAATGCAATTGAGACAATGATGTGATTGATGAGTATGAAATGTATTTTTGAAGGCCTTTTTTAGGCCTGTTTTGTCAGTGTATAGTTAGCTGTACATAGCTAATTTGAAAAACATTGTGACAATCATTCATTGCTTCGGTAATGTTGTTAGTGGGAAAAAATTGTATAGTAGATAATATAAATGAGAGAGAATGCTGTGATTGACATGATTGATCAAGAATGATGTGATTGACATGATTGATCAGTAGAAAAAAACAGGAAATTTATTTTAGAGTGCTTGTGTTGACTGTTTGTGGGTGAAGTAGGTAATTTCAAAAACTATTGTTACATCAGTTGGGTAAGAGGTAGATATCAGTGTATGTCTATTTATGGCTTTGGGATTTGGCGGGAAATGACCAAAAAGGAAACTTTTTCCTTTTAATAGATATATAGATATTTGTGGTATGTTACTATTTTATTATTTATTTTTATTTCTGTAATTCTTAACTTCCTAGAAATCTAGAATGAGTATATGTAAAAATAATTTATTTTTATTTTTGTGATTCTTTTCACTTCACTTTTTGTTATTATTGCTCTTACAGTTTCATATTATAGAGTTGTCCACTACCTCATTTCGGTAACAACAATGTTATGGTTTTTTCATGACGCTTAACATTTGTTTGTGAAGTGCATATATTTAAGGAATAATTGTGGACCGGTTCTCTTTTTCGAAATTATAACCGCTCCATTATTTTCTCTTTTTTCAATCGTAAAAATACATTTTTATTTTTTTCCTTCTAAAATGTCATCGTTCTCGCTTCCCACCTCTCTGTGTTCGTTCCTGCTTCCCACCTCTCTTTTTTTCCGCATGTTAATAGTTTATAAAACCCAATTCATCAGCCCATGGAATTGATTCACCAAGTTATGACATCATTCTACATTTAAACAAAAATAAAAGCATATAAATCTAAAAACGGTTATTTATTCATTAAAGGTTACAGCAAATCATCTAGTATCAGTGGATGTCATACTATTTAAACCTTTGGTTAAACTGTAAGAACCCTCAATGTTGCAAAATTTATAAACCCACCATTAAAACTTCATCAGATCCTATCTCATCACCACCATACATAAAAAGTTGACCTTCACCATAGATAATTTGTTATTTGTTTAACAAATTATCCAACTTCAAATACTTACTAGATTTGTATTGATTTTGGATTCCAAATCAAGAAGTGAGTATGTTAGCCATGGCAACGACGCCCACATTGGAAGCAACGATGCCCGCATCGGAGGCAACGATTCAATATTCTAATATATATTTGTAATTGTGAGTGCCCCATTTTTAATCGGATTCGCGCCACTGAAAGGCGGGGTGGTTTCAAAACCATTTAAAGCATGTGAGAATCCGTCCGGCCTCAATTGTGGACTCAAAATATAAACAACAGTGTCGCCATCTTTATTTTAAGGAGAAACAAAGAAAAACAAAAAAAATATCAGATTTATAAAAGGGTTCGGAGGCTAAGTTACGAGTTGGGAAGGGGTTAGTCACCCAACTCGCCATTTCGAACTCAAATTATGATTTCGGCTAAATATGTTTTTTTATAAAATTAATAATTTAAATAAAGCATTTTAAATAAACTTATAGCAGCCTCATTTTAGAGTTGCAAATATATTTTATAAAATTTCGCCATAATAGCGGCTTATTTTAGTGCTATTTGTTATAGAATTTTTGGCAGCATAGCTGCTTATTTCATGATCTATGACTATTTTAAATAGTACCTTTTTAATATAAAAAGGAAATAAAACTTTTTAAAGGTACCTACCTCTTGAAGCGTGTGAGTTTTATCCCGTACCAAACCTCTTTCTGATAAGCTTTAGGGTGCGCTCGCTCTGTCCTTCAGGGAGAGTGAGTCTTTTTGCTTTGCTTTTGCGGGGATTTGGGCAGCGCAACTGCTCATTTTGTTGTCTTTCGCCTCGGGATCCGGGCAGCACAACTGCTTATTTTTGCTTTTCTTTGTGTGCTTGCTTTGCGTGCTTGCTTGTGTCTGAAATCGGGCAGAGCAACTGCTTGCTTTTGTTGGATTTAACGTCTGAAATCAGGTAGAGCAACTACTCTTTTTGGCTCTTTTGAACCTATGAAATAGGGCGGAAACCTAATTGGGTAACTAGGGTTCACTTTGGTCGGAGAGTTTATGTGTTTAGGAGAAGATTTGGCAGCATAACGGAGCTTCGGGGTTAGAGGGAAAATAACCTCGGCGTTCTCTCGGAAGAACTCTCACAAACTTCGCGGTGAAACTTTCACCAACTGCGCCATGTAACTATGTATTTTCTGAGCGCCGGATACCTTTTATTTATAGGCTGCAATCCTGGCTTTCATCGTGATTAATTTGATCAACCGTGCTCCAACAGCTTGTACCGCGTGCTGAGAGAATTACACCAAAAGCCAACTACACCAGTGTTTTGGGGCTTTTGGGCACAGCCTATAGGCTTATTGGGCGCAACCATAAGGCCTTGGGGGCGCGACGCCCTGGAGGTGGGTAGGTCGCGCACCCGTCCTTTTTTCTTTTATTTTTGGAACTTTGGCCCCCTACAATTCACTATTTATGCATTCTTATTTTCTTTTGCATTTTCAACCCTGTAACTTGACATCTGTTAGTCCTTTTAACAAGTCTTGATATCTTATGGCATGTTGTTGGAATATGCTTCTTGATAATTGATGACTGTGTTTTATACACAGTTATTGGGTATTATTCCGGCTTAAATTATGCTATTTCTCAGGGTTTTTGTTGTCTAATATATGTTTTAGGGTTGTTTTATGGTTTCAGGGACTTTTGCAACAATTGTGCAAAATATAGGCATTTTATGCTGAATTGAAGAATTCCAGGGACCAAAGTGCAAAAGATGGAAGTTGAAGGTTTAAAAGCTGAAAATCAGTTTATTCCAGCACAAATCAGCCGCCCATTTTAGTGTTTTGCTTGTCTTGGGAAACGTGAAAATCCTGTTTGTATTCTTTTTAGTGTTGTAATTGTATTGTATCTCTTTTTCCTTATTGTTGTAGGATTAATTATGTATAAATAGATCCCTTTAGGTTAGGAAAAAAGGATAGAGAAGTTCTGTATTATTTTTCTTTGTCTATGAAGAAAAATTCTCCAAGAATGGTTCAAGGTTTTGTACTTTCAATTATGGGAAACTAACTCCATAATCTAGGAATTTGAGGTAACTTGTATCGAATCTTTTGTTCTATATTATATTTTTATTCAATCAAATCTTGTTGATCACAGTGTTTATGAATCTCTTTACTGTCTAGCTTTGACCAAATAAATGAAATCGCAAGTAGTAAAGACCTAGAGGTGCGGATAGCTGCACGACCAAATGCATATGTCGTACACTGCTCACCATTGTGATAAATTGACCTTATCGATGCACCAGAGTGATAAATTTGGGTCAGGTTCATATATATGTTCCTAAGTGACAGATAGAAAATTCATATGTTCTTGTTCTGTAGGATATAGATTAAATGAATTATTTGGGATGTAGACTGATCTATAATTTGACAATCTATATTTATCTTTTGTGAACGAACTCAAGATTAATTGATTGATATATTAGACAAAAGAGCAATAGAGTAGATACAAGTGAATTCTAATTCCTAGGTGTTTTATAAACTTTGATTTATCTCATATTTGTCATGTTTTGTTAAATTAATTTATTTTATTGCTTTCTAGTTAATTTAATTTATAAAAACCAAAAAACCCATTAGTTAGTAATTGCTTTATTTTAATAGATTAGTTAAATTTACTTTAATCAAATCCAAATCGTTGTGGTTCAACTCTTGCTTCCCAAACTATTCTTCAATAGTCTTGTGCACTTGCAAGATATAAATTTAAGACACGATCAAGTTTTTGGTGCCGTTGCCGGGGATTTGTTATTTTGATTTAGTTAATTTGGCTTTTCTTTTTGTTATTTTTGTTTTTTTTAAATATTTAAAAAAATTAATTCTGAAAATTTTAAAAAATCTTTTAAAAAAATCTGAAAATTATAAAGTATAAAAATTTTTTTTTTAAAAAAAGACGTACAATAATTATCAATTGGATATGAAAAATTTCGTACCTATGAGAGCTACAAATGAATATGTCTAACAAAATGCTAGAATAAATCAACAATCTTTTCCTTCACATAATAACTATAATAAGCCGCCCTATTATAATCCGTCCTTTTATAATGAGCCTCCTTCTTATTGTAATCAATCATCTTTCTCCTCGCATAATTATTATAATGAGTCACCTTCTTATTGTCATCAACCCTCTTTTTCTTCGCCCAGTAATCTCAGTATGTCAAGAGATATTGCATTAATGGAAGCACAAATTAAAACTCTCAAAACCCAATTTGCAATCCAGAAAGCTTCAATTGTTCATAAACCTTATTCTTATTTGTCTTACCTTAATGAGCAAGAACTAGAACGAAACTCTGCGATATTGGAAATTTTCAAAAAGAAGTTAAATGAGATAAATAATCAGTATCAAGAAAATAATCTAACACCTTTGGAAGAAGAAGAGATAAACGTTATTGAAAAAGAAGAACTAGAAGTACAAGAGGAGGAGTTGATTCCTAAAGATGATGAGATTCCCATGGAAATCTCTAGGTGGGAAGATGATTTTGAGCCATGGCAAGTGGAAATAATTAAAAAGCGTGTAGCTGATTTATTCAAAGTACCTGGTACAACCCCAAGGGATAAAGAAAAAACAGATGCCATTGAGGAAAAAAAATTGAAAGTAATAGATGAGCTGATTGAAAAAGAAGATGAGTTGATTTTAGAATCTCAAGATTTTCCACAAATTGACCCGCCTCATTGTTCACAAGAAACCGAAGAAATTTCGGAGATTGAAATTAAAATTTACCCTCCAATTGATTCTCCGTTAGATACTTATGTTGAGTTAGGGACGCCTTCTTCGTATTTTCTTAAAAAGAATAAAGAACCTATTTTAGAGATGCATAAGTAATGTTGTGATGAAAAAGTAGTGGAAATTCCAGAAAGGATTACATTGGAAGATTTATGTGTGAAACTTCCCGTCCCCAAATCAATTAGATGGCCATCGAGCAAAGAAAATTTTGCTAAGTGTTTGGTTTCAATGGGCTAAAATTAAGACACTACATGAGTGGTGGATTTTATGGACAAAAAATGTGTGCATTCCTAAGTGATCCAGCGATGCCTTCTTAGTGAAAAATGAGGATTTAAGTCAAGCTAATGACTATAACTTAGAATAATTTCTAATTCTTATGTCTTTGTATTTATTTTGTTGCTTTTTGAGTCACTCGTTAGAGTCTCTTTGAGTTTGTTGGTTTATAGGGGAGTGTTAATAGTGTCACCTTCACAAAAAAGATTTTAGTTTTTCTTAAAGTATTTTTATGCACTAATTTTATTTGTTTTAGTTTAAACAGGTTAAAGGTTGCTCAAAGAGATACAATTTACGGAGACAACTGAAATTTATGAACCAATTACAACTGAAATCAAGAAATAATAAATTACATGAGTTTTATTGAAAATACCTTACGGCCGCATGCCCCTCGGAATTTGCAATCGCAAGGTTCACACACAGTTGATGCCGGAAGGAGTTGTATGGTTCAATTAAAAAATTAAAAAAAAATTAAGGGAAAGAAATCCCAACACAGATCCGGCTGCCCCCCTCTCTCTCTCTTTATCTCAGGTTCATCTCCCATCTTTCTCTCATTCTCTCCCGTTCTCTCCTTCTCCGGCGAATCTACAGCTGGAATCACCATCCTCCGCCTCTGCTCTCCGGCAACAGCCGGCTCCATCCACACCCAGCCACCGTCTTTCCATCCTACATCTTCATCTCCATGCCCGGCTCCAATTCTGCCGCCTCCCCACATGTTACAAATCCAGCTCCCGATCTACAACGCCGCCCTGTATCTCACTCCATCCAGCCGTCCCAGACCTTCTTCTCCGGCGAAGCATCCACAGTCTGGCTGCCATCTTCAACTGCCCCGGCTCCTTCCACCTCTGCTCCAGCCGTCCTTTCCAGTTAATTTATAAACACCCCCGCCAAACCTGCCATCTCCTTTGCCAATGCAATCGCCATCACCGCGTCTCTGTCTCATCAGCCGCCACCATCTTCAACTACCGGCCCCTATTTCGACTTCACAAACTGTGCACAGCTTCAAACCCCCTATCAAAACCCCCAGCTTCTCCATCTCACGTCTTACAGTAAGCTCACTCTAGTTTCTAATCCGGCCCATCATCCAAGTCGTGGATTCCTGTTCTTCATTCTTCCTAGCAACAGCTCTGGCTCTAATGCACCCAGGGCCTGTGAAATCTTAGCCGATCATCTTGAGCATGCTTTCTTTTGTAACTTTTTTGTAATATGTTTTTGAATAGCTAAAGAAAGCAAACAACAAAAAACAATAAAAAACACTTCATTTCACTCAAAAAACAAACAAATAATTTTTCATGTACAATTTCTCCTTTTTAGTATATAATTATAGTAGATTTATAATTTTTCATTAACATAAATTAATTATTAATCTCAATTTCTCTATTTTAAAATTATAGTATATGTTCAAATAATCAAATTTCAATTAGAATATCACCAATTACCAACAAGCCACTCATTCACACACTTAAATGACTAAAAATTTCAATTAGATTATCAAAATACCAAGAAGTCAAAAACGGAAAAACCATAAAAATTGGGGTAAACCGCAAATGATTCACTGATCATTAAATACTAATTAATAATTAATTAATAAGCTATAAGCTATAACTATTAATTATAAGCTAGGTCAAATGGAAGAAATCAATAAACAAATGTGAAATTGTGAAATAAAATAATAATAACTTAATCATATGTAGGTTTTTTGGGATTTTGGGGCCCAAAAAATTAGGTTTTTAAGCCCAATGGCTCATTTGTCTTGTGCCGGCCACGAGGGTCGTTCATATATATGTTCCTAAGTGACTGATAGGAAATTCATATGTTCTTATTCTTTAGGATATAGATTGGATGAATTATTTGGGATAGAGACTGAACTATAATTTGACAATCTATATCTATCTTTTGTGAACGAACCCAAGATTAATTGATTGATACATTAGACAAATGAGCAATAAAGTAGATACAAGTGAATCCTAATTCCTAGGTGTTTTACAAACTTTGATTTATCTCATATTTATCATGTTTTGTTAAATTAGTTTATTTTATTGCTTTCTCGTTAATTTAATTTATAAAAACAAAAACCCTCATTAGTTAGTAATTGCTTTATTTTAATAAATTACTTAAATTTATTTTAATCAAATCCAAATCTCTGTGGTTTGACCCTTGCTTCCCAAACTATTCTGCAATATTCTTGTGCACTTGCAATGTATAAATTTAAGACATATCAATAATTAACTTATCACCTTACATATTCTATATATGTTGATTTGTTTGTTCGCATTACAGTGAGTTATCACTAGTGGCTAAAAGGTCTGCGTACCAGTTAGCGTGGCAACTTGTGTGACATCGCATAGGTCTTAAGATTAGGTGCGACCTGATCAAGTCCTACCTTCCTACATGATGATTAAAACAGATCAGCACTTCATATGTACTGGCACCAGCAGACTTACGGTAGTGTCAAAAGTCTTCAGCAGACTCGTCACCGGCGGACCTGTCATAAGCAGAACGGAACATCTTGAAGACTCACCACCGGCAGACATTCTACAGTTTGATTGTTCACACCAACAGACATCAGTTCTCTCAAAACAGAAGACTTACGCCTCTGGTCCGAACATCTTACCGACAGACCTGATTCTGCACGTGCTACAGAGAGTTAAGACTACAGTAGCTCAATTCAAGATATACATATGTCCAAGCATCATAAAGACTGACATAATTAAAGCTACAAGACTTTCTCTCACTCAAGTGGTCTGATAAAGTCAAAAGAATCTACGTTATGAAACAAACTACATGACAGTGCATCAGACATCAAACTTGCTTTTCAGAGACTTATCAATACAGTCTGACAGACAACAGTTCCAAGATCCGCAGGACAAAATCTTTACCCAACAATCAAAGATCTTGTGAACAAATCTCTATCCGATAGACTTCAACAACTACATCTCTAAACGGATAGAAACATCAAATCTTCATCTCCCAAGGATCATATTGACTCCAGTCTATATATATAAGAAATCCTTTCTCTTCCCAAAACAAAGAGCATGTGCAGAAAACGAAGATTTCGACTACAAGAGCTTTAAAGAATCAAAGAGATCTACAACGAGATCGTCTTCACCAACGCATCTCAGATCTCTACAGAAGATTGCAGTGAACTCATCCAGGCCTTAGCAAAACACTCTCAGTGGATTGCTAGGAAGAAAAGTTTGGGGAAGAAGAGAGAGAGTGATCAGAAACTTCAATAGACAGAGATCAAAGTCTTGATCAAGAACCCTGTTCTTGATTTGAGTTCTTCACCCTTCTTCGAAGAACTCAGCCTTTAGTCAAAGCTTTAGAACTCCATTTCTATTGTTAAAGGTCAAGCTCTTGGATCGATCTGAAGATTGATGTTAGAAAATGTCCAAAGAAAATGAAGAGCTGTCTGTACATATTGCATTTATATCTGCAGATCTGTGTTCCCATACAGATGTTATTGATTGTGCAATTATCAAATCATCATGGAAGGCCGAGTGCTTTGCACTCAATCGTTCATATAATTTTTATCTGAACGACCTTGAAAATTCTCTTCTCATATTAGTTTCTCGTTCTCGTCTCCTATTGCCCTCTTTACTTAAGAATTTGTTTACAAACAATTAAGTAAAGATTAAGGCTTGAAAGGACGAAGACAGAAACTTTACATAGAGCGTATAGGCTGATGTAATCTGTAATTTATCTTTGAATAAATTCAGATGTTCTTTAAATATATTATCTTTTAGTCTTTACTTCTCTATGAGCTTTTATAAATTGATTTGTTATTTGAAAAGCTATTCTCTAATGATTTCCTAAATGTGCATTTGAAAAAGAATTAAGTGTGTTGTTGTTTTGATCATATAATCGTGTACAACCACTTGAGACTTCTCTAAATCACAGCCTTTCTATTTCGGCTGCTTAAACTCTTTCAAACAGGCTTTTGATTTAACAAGGCAGTTTTACCGGTAGAGTTGAAATGTTTGCTTAGAACAAGCCTGCCGTTAGCCTCTACCAGAAGACATGCTCAATTCGTTAAAAAACTGCCTATGCCATTAAACCTACGCTATAAATGTATTCAAAAGAAAAGGTTTTTTTTAATGGTAAGATAGGCTATTCACCCCTCCCTCTAGCCTATTTGAGCATAATTGTGGACCAACACATGTTATATAACAGGGGTACGAAATTGGAGCGTCTACAGAGCCCCTCAACGATAGAGTTTACGGGTAAACTGAAACTTACCAAGTAAACGAACATCGTTGATAAGAAATAGACTTCCTAATTCCGTGGAAATTATAATGGGGAGGAATGCAGTATGCATCAGGTTAAATCTCATACCCTAAACACATTTATGGACTGATGAGATAGAGCAGATATGATGCAAAGGAAATGCTCTGATGGTCGTGCCCACTGAGTAGGCTGCCTACGTATCCTTTTTAGGAATCAGACCAAACGTAGTTCGACTCGAGCCGATAACAAGCAACAACAAGCACTGGGTGGGATAGATGGGACCTGATCCTTTCTATAAGTGACCCGGGGTATGCACCCCTTGCGGGAAGGATCCAACAACAACATGTGGAATACATGAAACCAATCTTTTCCTTCGTGACCCGGAAATGCACCCCTTGTGGAAAAGATACAACCACAGATAACATGTGAAACATATGAAACCAATCTTCTCCTTCGTGACCCGAGTAATGTACCCCTTGTGGAAAAGATCTAACAACAACAGGTGGAATAACATGAAACCAATCTTTTCCTTCGTGACCGGGGTATGTACCCCTTGTGGAAAAGATCCAACAGCAACAGGTGGAACATATGAAACCAATGTTTTCCTTCGTGACCCGGGGTATGTATCCCTTGTGGAAAAGATTCAACAACGGATAACAGATAAAATGGATGAGATGGCATAACATAAAATGCATGCGACAGGCAAAGTAAAATGTAGATACTTTACCCTTTTTCTTTTTTCTTTGCTTGCAGGCATCCTGCTAGGGATATATATATATATATATATATATTTCTGGATGCTAGATGGATGGCCGTTTAACTTTTGTTGACATCAATTTCCTTTGTTAAGTTTCCGTTAGGACTTCAGGACCATTTTGCAGTTTGTGAAAACCTGAGGTTTTAAGTGCTGAAATGACTTTTGGTGGGGAGGAAATGGAAATTTTCCCTCCCCTTAATCATCACTTACGGGAGACGAGCAGCAGCAAGCAACCAATTTCATTTTCTCTCCTCATTCCTGCCATTGTTGCTGCCGACGGAGAAATTCTTCTTTTCTTCACCATTTTCCGATTTTCTTCCACCAAATTAATTGTTTTACGCACCAGATGTCTTCCTCTTGAAGATCTAGGAAGGGAAATGCTCCGATGGACTCGGAATCGGGCGAAGGACGCCGTGAATTACCTCATTTGAACCGAAATGTTGTTTGATATTGACATTCGAACAACGATTGGAGCAACATACACTGAGATCGGCATACTCATGTTGCTCATCTTCCAGATCCGGTTGTAAGTCTTCAATTTTCTTAAACTCACTTGCTTGAATTTCTTGAATTCCTTGGGTTTCTTGATATTTTGGCACTCTTGGAGTATACCTGTTGCAATTTTGATGCTCATGCATGCATGATTTATACTAGGATGATGCATTTGATAATGAAAGTATATGCAAAAAATATGAAATTGATGTTATTTAATTTTGCGATGCATGCTCATGCAATTGATACTATTTGATTATGCGATGCATATTTATGCAACTGCTAGATTTTTTTTGTGATGATAAGTATGGACATGACATAATTAATGTAATGACATGAAATGGCATGCATGATAGGATGAAAGAGAATAAGAGTTTACCTCCCCCTTTTTTCTTTTCTTTTTTTCTTATTCTTTGTTTTTTTGTTTTGTTGCTTTGGCTGATGAGTTTTTTTTCCTTCTTTTTTTTGCAGGCACGCAACACCATTAACTGGCATACCCATGTTGCTTGAATTATTACCCCCTCCAGTTTTTGTTAAAGGTGTTAGAAGTTTTCTTGAGCACGTTGGTTTTTATAGACGCTTTATTCAAGATTTTTCAAAAATTTGTAAGCCTTTATGTAAGTTGCTCGCTAAGGATGCCGAATTCATTTTTGATAAAGATTGTCTAGATGCGTTTAATCTATTAAAAGAGAAATTAACGACTGCTCCAATTCTGTCTAGTCCTAATTGGTCATTACCTTTCAAAATTATGTGCGATGCATTGGACTTTGCCATAGGAGCAGTCCTAGGTCAAAAGATTGATAAGAAAGCGCATATAATTCATTATGCTAGTCGGACACTTAATGATGCCCAGTTAAACTACACAACGGAAAAAGAATTTTTAGCGGTTATTTTTGCTCTCGAAAAATTTAGATTGTATCTGTTAGGTTCCAAAGTGATTGTTTATTCTGATCATGTTGCACTAAAATACTTGTTGACAAAGAAAGATGCTAATGCTAAATTGATTAGGTGGATGCTTTTGCTCCAAGAATTTGATATTGTAATTAAGGATAAGAAAGGTTCCGAAAATGTAGTAGCAGATCATTTATCTAGATTAGAACTTTGGCCTTTATTTGAAAAACATCTATTTGATGATACTGTTCCAGTAAAAGAAGATTTTCCAGATGAGTAACTGTATTCTGTGCAAATCAAAGAGCCATGGTATGCGGACTTTGTAAACTTTATAGTAGCGGAGGTCATAAATCCCGATTTTGGATATCATGAACGAAAGAAATTCCTTTCGGAAGTCAAACATTATTTCTGGGATGAACCTTATTTGTTTAAACGTGGCCCAGATTTGGTGATTAGGAGATGTATTCCCGAAGAAGAACATCAAAGTGTGTTATCCTTTTGTCATGATTTTGCTTGTGGAGGTCATTTCAGTGGAGAAAAGACCGCCAGAAAAGTTTTGCAAGCTGACCTCTTTTGGCCATCTTTATTCAAGGAGGCGCATATGTTTACCAAAAGCTGTGATAAATGCCAAAGGATGGGAAGAATAAGTAAGAGGAATGAAATGCCCCAAATTAGTAATTTAGTTGTCGAAATTTTTGACGTTTGGGGAATAGATTTTATGGGACCCTTTCATGTATCCCAAGGCTTTGAATACATTTTGGTAGGAGTTGATTACGTGTCGAAATAGATTGAAGCAGTTGCTACAAGAAACAATGATGCTTAAGACAATAATTAAATTCCGTTGTGCCAATATTGTTAGTAGACATGGGATGCCAAGAGCAATAATAAGTGATCAAGGAACTCACTTCACTAATAAGATATTAAATGTGTATTTAAAGAAGTATAGGGTAGTTCACAAGTTACCCACCCCCTATCATCCGCAGACATTTGGTCAAGTGGAAGTGAGTAATAGGCAAATAAAAGGTGTGTTGGAAAAGACTGTCCAACCAAATAGAAAAGATTGGGCATTGAAACTCAATGATGCTCTATGGGCATATAGGACATCTTATAAGACCCCATTAGGGTTAAGTACTTACAGAATCGTGTTTGGAAAGGCCTTTCATTTACCTGTTGAATTAGAACATAGGGCATTTTGGGTAATTAAAACCCTAAACATGGATATGACATTAACATGTGAAAAACAAATGCCCCAAATCAATGAATTAGATGAACATAGATTAGAATCCTACGAAAATATGAAAATCTATAAGGAAAAGACAAAGAGATTACATGATAAGAAAATAATCCCTAAAGACCTGTACCCTGGTATGAAAGTCTTATTGTTTAATTCCAGCCTGCAACTTTTTCTAGGAAAACATAGATCACGATGGTTAGGTCCATTCAAAGTGGCAAATGTTTTTATCCATGGTGCAGTCGAGCTCAAAGACTATAAATATAATGAAACATTCAAGGTTAATGGGCATTTCATTCGTAAAGAATGTTAGTTTATGGACATTTTCGACTTAGAGTAATGGGTTGACTAACGTCGAGCGAACGACGTTAAACAAAAGCGCTGCATGGGAGTCAACCCACTTATTTTGAATTTTTTTATGTTGTAAAATTAGTTATTTGAACCCTTACTTAATTTTGTGATTTTATTTGTACAAAATTTTTGGCAAAATTTAAGTTTGGGGGAAAAATATTTATAGTGTTGTATTTATATGTTAATTTTTATAATTTATTTTATTTTAGTGTGTTTTTGTAAGTAGTTTTTGGGTTAGGAAAGATATATCATAGCACCAAAGGAAGACATATTTGGACCCTAATGATAATCAAATGATAATATGCTATTTTAAAAGAAAGAAAATAACAATTTTGAAAAATCAAGCTTGAGTGATCGCCCAGTCCATGGACTGAGCGAGCGCGCAAAATGCAGTAAGGCGGATTTTTTAAATTGGAACTGAGCGATCGCTCATTGCAAGGGCTGGGCGACCACTTAGCCCCGTTATTTGAAATTACGCGGAGACCGAAGAACAGAATGAGCAGTCTCCCTCTCTCTCTCTACACCCAAACTCGAAAAACCTCCCCCTTCTCTCTAAGATTCCGGTCGTTTTGCCCGATCAATCTCTTCCAAACTTCATATTTCACCTTCCCTCAACCTTCATTCCTTATCCACGACATCATTTTTTGCGATATGTGGTGATTTGAGCCCCAACGGAATCCGGCAACTACCATAGTTTCCGGCGGGATTTTTCGGCAACAAGCTTGAGTTGGTTCCTCTATTGTCAAGTATCCTCTACCCTCTTCTCTTTTATGAAAATTTTAACTATTTAAATTGTTTATTGAGCATAATTTCTATTTTAGGATATTTGTTTATTTATTGTTTTTACAAGCTTTGTTGGGTTTTCTGATTTTTGGGAGGGGTGTTTGAGTGATTTTGATTTAATTAGTGTTAATGGCACCCAAAAAGAAAAGTAAAACTACCAGCGGAGAATCATCATCTTCTGCTCCGGCAATGGATTTTGATGTGTCCCAATTCCAAAACGTCGAACATTAAAAAAACTATTTAGATAGTTTTCACTCTAAGGCCATCGTCACGGAGCGCAGGTTTGATTATAAAAGTTATAAATTGACTTACCATTTTGCAAGAAATGGTTGGAAAAATTTATGTGTCGCTCCTGGCGAGGCCGTTGTGCCTATTGTCCGTGAGTTCTAAGCTTACAGTGGACAAGTGATGAGAAAGGACCCCAACTGGTCCTGGGTTCGGGGTCGCTTAGTTCATTTTAGTTCTGGTGCCATCCAGGATTTTTATAGCTTGCATGTAGTAAGGATTGATGATTATCAATCATATTTACCTTATAATATCCCGCTGGCCACCGTTCATGATAGGATAGCCGTGCCTGGGTCTGAGTGGACCTATGGACGATCGGAGGCTGTTGGTCGCCCTCGTTCCATAAGGGAGTCTCTCTTGACTCCCAAGGCCAGAGGTATTTATAAATTTATTTGTGCTAGGGTAATGCCCACGACACATCAATCTGATGTGACGTGGAATCGGGCGGTGTTAATTTACACCATTTTGACTCAGGGTTCCGTTGATATCGCTGTGCTCATCAACGGATAGCTTAGAGGCATGGTTGAGAAAACCATGAACACGACTTTTCACTTACCGAGCCTGATTAACGGCCTCTGTGCTGTCGCCGAAGTTGAGTGGACTCCGGATCTAGAGTGAATCAAGTCGATTCCTCGTGTCGACCAAAAGGGTGTCACAAGTAGGACACGACAACCCTATGCCCGTCACCCTGTTGATCAAGGCGAGGATGTTGAGGAGGATCCGAAGATGGATCCATTGGAGGCGATTTCCACCCAGTTAGTAGAGGACCAGCTTGACTTAGATGCGCTCTAGCAGCGCGTAGACCATAGGTTCGATATGCTCCAGCAGCACGTCGATCACCGATTTGATATGTTCGAGCGGCGTATAGAGCAGGGTATGGCGGACCAAAACTATTTTTATGGGTATAATAATCAATTTTTTCAAAACCTTGCCTCCAACCTCAACATGCCGCCAGAAACTGTCCCTGAATGGCGACCTCCTTCGTTATTTGGTCCTGGCTCATCTAGAGCCGATGCTTAAATAACGTCTTCCTTCGTTATGCGGGTTTGCCGGTTGTTTTCCATTTTCTCTTTAGTATCTCTCTCTTATCTGTCGGTCCAACAATATAATCTATGTTTGGGGGGAATTCTAGGTCCAGGGTCCTTTCAGGTCCCAGCCTAATGAGAATCGGGAAATGATGGCGTAAATCCTGCTATGTACATGGGACAACTAGTATCCCTTATATCTCTTCTCCTGCCTATTTTCTAGTTTTTGCTTATTTTTATTTTAGGAGATGATGAGGCTGTACTCATAAACAAAGGGAGAGACCATATTAGTTTCTTCCAAACAGATTAGTAGATGATTGTTTTAGTTCGTAGCTGTCTGCTTATCTGGCCTTTTCCAGCTAGCATCATCCTCCAATTTTTATATAAAAGTTAAAAAAAAATTATTCTCGAGTTTGTGTGCGGAATTTAAGTCGATGATAATTAATGCTATGGCCCGCATGACTTCTCCCTCGATCCTTCAGGAATTTACTCTGTTGTGTAAATTTCCTATGATTATCCCCCTTGTATACTCATACCCCATCATTATTGAAGGACTTGGACATTTTTATCTAGCACATAGTTCACATTATATTCTCTGAGAGACTGGTTTTGTGCACCTAATTAGGATGAATAACCGTCTTTACATGAGTGTTACATTAATTTGTAACTTAGGGTCATTTTTATGGAAGTTAGAATTTTTGGAATTGTCTTGATAATATATCTCAAGCATACTTTCGAACCGTGTTTGCATATTGGTCTTTAATTTCTCGATATCTTTTCTAGCGAAAGCTTATGTCAAACACGTTAGGAGTTGTTCTTCATTTCATATATGGATGTGATATTTATAATTGTATTTCATTTTCTATGGAATTTTGCATGATGACTTGGCACTAGGACATGATTTAGGCCATCTTTGGATCATTTGAGCCTTTCAGTTTCCTGACCTATCTATCTATATATATATATATATATATATATATATATATATATATATATATATATATATATCCCTAGTGTCCCTTTTCGAGCTTAATTTTAAGAATGGCGTGTGCTAAGCACACATCGACCCCCATTCGACATCGTTTCTTTTACCCACATAAACTTAACCCTTAAAGCATATACACTTTAGCCTACCTTGGAGAGAGTAGAACTTGGGTGGGGAAATTGATGTTGCATGGATTGTCATTACGAAAGATCCTCCTATAGGTTCATCTTCTCCGTTTTCTATATTCTATTAAATAAAAGAAAGAAACGGAGTGAAGAAGATGAGAAGATTTAGATCAAAAATTAATAATTAAAAGGAGTGCAATTTATGGTAAAAGATGGCATAACCAAAAAGTAATAAAAGGTTATTGGGCACTCAGTTATGAATTTGAATAGATAGCAAAATGCAAGTTTGGGGGAAAAATTTCCCCAAGTCTTTGTCTTTTCAGGTCCTAGCCTAATGCATGTATCCATGCAATGGAAGCAATGGGGATTTTAGGTAGTTTTACTCTCTCGCTTTGACTTTCTTTCCCTCTTTTTGCTACCCGGCCTTTTACCCTGGCCTTACATTACAAGCTTAATGAAGTCCTATTGATCTAGTCATGCTTTATCATGTTGTATCTTCCTTGATTTGATTAATACATGTTAATTGATCCATGCTTCACTTATACACTTCTTGGTAAAGCTCAACTTGTTAACATAATCTTGGCTATTGCAAGTAACTGAGAAATAAAAACAGTGTATTCATACATAGTCAGTGCATGGGATGGATGTATAAGCATTTTTTATTCGTTAATATTCTCTTTTCTGTAAAATGACTGGGTATTGATGGTAGATTCTCCTCTTTAGTGTGTGTATGTTTGTATTTTCAAATTTTTTTGGAGAATGAATGTTGTTCTTTACTTGATTAAACTATCTAATTTTGGATATGCTATATGAGTGGGAGTTCACACAGTTGAATAACCATAGTACTATTTGCATGATAAAGTGAACCCATTTAATACTGGGAGAAATCCTTACACATGTGAAGAGCATTGCTTGAGATTGTCGTTAACTTTCGCACTGATCAAACTTGAGATTAAAAACAAAAAGATTTTCTTTATTTTCTATTTTTGTTAGTTTAGTTTTATTTGTTTTTGTATTTATATGCATAGTCTCCTTGAGTTTGTGGGTTTCTAGAGGAGTGTAAATAGTGTCACCCTCCAAAAAATATTTTTGGTTATTTTTGTATTGTTATTTCTGTTATTGTATTGCTTTTGTATTTATTTGTTTATTCGTGGACGAGCAAAGTCTAAGTTTGGGGGTTTGTGTTTATATTTCTACTTAGATTGTATTTTTCTGTGAGTTTCTAAAGCTATTGATATGAGTTTTAGTGTTTTATGAGTTTTAGATTAAAGTTGAGAAAAATGATGAATTTTGGGCAATAAATCAACAAAATGAAGTTTCTAGGGACCTGGTTGCAAATTGCTAAAATTTGAAGGCAAAAAGCTGAATTGAGGACTGAGCGCTCGCTCAGCTTGAGGCCTGGGCGAACGCGCAAAATCCAGTAGCAACACTCCGGAGAAAGTCACTGAGCGGTCGCTTCAGTGTATGAGTTGAGCGACCGCTCAACCCCGTTTTTCAGCCCAGGCAGTTTTGTCCTTTCTCAAAAACCCTAGCCTAGTATAAATAAAAGCCTAATGTATCAGCTTTAGGGATCCGAAAATAGGGACTTTTTAGGCCGTTCTTGAGCACTCTCAAGGCGGAGATACTTTGTAATTTATATTTTATTTTCAATTGTTGAAGACTGATGATGAATTCTCTCAATCCTATGTTGTGTTCATCACATGTGATGAACTAACCGTTCCATTCTAGGGATTGGAGGTAACTATGTATCAAGTTTTATGTGTTTAATATAATTTTCATATTCTATCAAATTATCGTTTATCAAATTAGACTATCATCGGCCTGCATTGAAGCTATCATATAATGGGTATAATTAGTCGCATGATTTGTGCGCGAAGTATACATTGGCCAACCTAATTGATAAATAGATCTTTCTGATTTCCTGATCAGGCTAAGGTTAGATCTAGGTTCACGTAGGAGTACAGATTGAATTCCTAATTACTTTAGTTCTTAGAGGGCATAATGGACTCTTAATTAATGTGTGGACGGATCAAGAAAGCACAGTCAAAGTGACGTACTAAGGGTTGTAATTCTCACCCAATAAGTCCCAATCCTTTACCTTAGTGAACGAACCCGTGATTGATATATATTTAAGACCAATACACATAAAATGCGATACGAGTGAATCTCAATTCTTAGATCCTTCTCATTCATAAAGTTTCGATTAAATTATGTTCTCTGCAATTAGTATGTTCTTGATTAGTTTAAAAGTTAAATTTAGTAGTTTAAATTATTTTTCAAACAAAAACCCTTTCTTTATTTATTTGCATTTTAATTAATTATCTGATAAAATTCGTATTAATTTCTTTCTCTCTGTGGTTCGACCCTTGATACCATATTCTATTCTACAATAGTCTTGTGCACTTGCAAAGTATAATTTTAGCACATCAATCGAGGATAAATTCGAACATGATAGTGGAATTGTATGGCAAACCGATGCACCGTTTGTATTAAATAACGTGGTTATCGAGGGGTCATAGGTAATCATTTCGGTTTACTATTCATAATTGTGACATCGCCATTCCACCAAAACGACGTCGGTTCGTGTGTCCAACCTTGCATGGTACTCGACACGTGTCGCTTCAAGAGAGGTTAGGTAGGATCCACGTGTTTTTCCCTCTGGGTCGACCCAATGTTCTTGGGTCGTATAAAAGGCAATTTTTTCGGCTTCTTCCATACGTTTCCAACAACTTTGAACTTTCCCTCCTAAAAACTGTGTCTTTGTGAAGGCGAAAAGCTTTTCTTCCTGCTATTTCTCCCATTTCGTGCTACTTATAGTTGTCATTTTATCTTGTATTCTAGTTTCCTAGGTTCGCCTTTTTCCCCTCTTTCTGTTGGAGTCAATTTTCGTGATTTTGAGTTTGATTTGAGTAGGTTTCTGGGTCTGTATTAGTTTCCGGTGAGTCAGTCACCGTTTCTGTTGTTCTGGTGCTAATTCCGGTGACCGTCTTTCTTCAGGTCCTCGGTTGCTTTTGTTATCACTTCCTCATCGCCTCTTACTCGTAGGTATTTGCCATTTCAATTTGTTTCTTTATAACTTCGTAGTTTTAGGGTTTAGGCTTTATGAGACCTGTTCCTGACTTCACACTGAGTGAAACCTCCTCCTCTTCCTCGACTAGTTCTGCCAGTGCTCCACGATCTGGGATGAGGACCAAACATGTAAGCCCGGATCCCATCTATGCTCGGCGTCCCCTCAGTCGAAGGGTATATTTTCAGACAGATGGGGCATGGAGGATCGTCCTGCCCAACCGAGCGATGACCTTCTTGGTGGAAAGGGGGTATAACATGGAGGGTTTTCCCGCTCTCCCTGACGAAGAATACATGACCGAGGATTTCTCAGTTGGGATTATCATTATGGTTTGTAGGGACAAAGAGAGAGCCCTTTGGTATTTATTTAATCAGTATTACTAGGAGATTGTCGCTGAGGAATTTGTAGCCGCAACAGGGATTTGACTCGAGAGAAAAGGGGAAAAACATCCTCGGCTGCTGTAAGAGTCGAGAAGGGTTCTGGTGGTGTCGAGGATGCACCACCAGCTCGTCGGGTGCTCAGAGAATGGAGGAATAGTATTTTTCTGGAGGATTTACTTGTTTGGGACGACAAGTACAATCATAGCCACAAGAAGTTCTAAGGATTGATTCCTGACAATTCGCTAGGTCTAGACGAGTTTCGGGGCCTTCAGGACGGAGTGGGCTTTTACACCACATTTTTTTAGGTTGGCCTTCGCTTGCTCCTTGACCCTTTGATCTGCGACCTTCTCGAGGAGGCTGGTGCCCATCCCCTTGATCTCTCTCTCAACCTGGTGAGGTACCTGGTGTCGTTCATCGCCTGTGTTCAGGTGCACAGTTTTGAGCCGACCTTGCCACTTTTCAAGACTTATTTCTGCGTGACTAAGTCCCTGAACCGGCTCCAATGAAAGAATCATAATAGGGGTATTAATATGTTCGCCAAACCACCTAGAAAAATGGGGCACTGGGACGAGAAGGTCTTCCTGGTTGAGTGTCGAGTAGGGTGGAACTTTCCTGTCCCTCGGAATTCAGGTTAAATCTCTTTCCCCAACTGGGACCCTGGACGAGTACGAGGAGTCTGCCCGAGCAGCCATTGAGTCATTTTTGGGGGTGCACGGGATTGAGCCTGCTCGGGTCTTCTGCTGGAGTTCGGTGACTGAGGATGAAGTATTACTGAGAATGGTCAGGATGTCCACAAAAAAGATAGAGGGCGTCAACCTTAAGTGCGAGGTCCCTGAGTATATCCAGTATCCCGGGTGGTCAATTCGTGAAAAGAATAGATTTAAAGAGGACTGTCCCCGATGCAAGGATGACATGCTCGGTTATGAAGGCTGTAAAAGTATTTGTTACTTATATATTTTGTTGTCGTTTTTGATCTTTCTATCTTTTTGTTGGTAATTCGAACTTGCTTTTTCTTATTGTTTCAGCCATGGTGTTGGATTTGAACCAGATCTTTGGAAGGAGTGCCAGCAGACTCGAGTACTGCTCGTCGAGCTGTGTTAAAGGATGCAGCTGCTGACCCCGGGAAGGCCTATGCCTTGCCCACCGACGTGCAAGGGGCTGGGTCCTCGGCCCTGCACGTTTCCGTGGCCACGACGGCTCTTCGGCGGGCCCCGCCCAGGGTGGTTGTTGCTCGAAGGCCCAAGTCTTCGGTTCCTGCCCTAACGAGGAAAGCTCCAGCTATCACTGTCGGTCCCACCTCTATTGAAAGTGCCCCAGCTCCTTATACAGACAAAAGACGATTGATTGATGAAGCACCAGTGGGTTTCGAACGGAGCCTTGAAGACGTCTCTACTCAATTCCCTGCTCCCAAAAAACTGAAAGCCGCAGCTGGGTCTTCCTCGTCCAGCGAATAAACCGTACCTTGGTTGAAGGATGGCTTCTCCTTTCCAACGACTCGAGCTGCTGGAATCAAGCTCGGGAAAGACATCAGGGATGTCCCTGTATTGCAAAATATAGACGTGACCCAACGTGATGGTCCTATGGCCCTGGCCGGGCAAGGAATAGTTGTTCGGGCCCAGATGAAGGACATGATTGGGGTTGCCAATTCTCTGCCCGCCAATGAAGCTATGGGCCATGTCGGGCTCTAGTGTGAGTGAGGTAAATGTCTTCCCTTGCTTTCTCACCTTTTTTTATTACCATTTGATGTATAGTATCTGTTTTCTCATATATTCCTATATTTTCTTGTAGCTATGCTCCTTTGTCAGCTCTATGAGCGGTCGCTCTGGTCGGGCCGAAGCTGAAGTTAAAAAACTTAAAACGAAGACTCAAGCCGACTAGGATGAAATTGAGATCCTCAAAGCTTGGTTGGCGTCTCTAAAAAGTGACCAAGCTACAAAAACAGCCGAGCTGGAGGGAGCGACGATCAAGATGGCCGCTCTGGCTAAGGAGAAGAAACAAGACGAGCGTCGAGCTGGCGAAGCCAAGTAGAAGGCCGGTCAGGCCGACCAGGCGAGGTCCCTGGTCGAGAAGGAGCTGGTCGAGTCCTCAACGAGAGTTAGTGAGCTGGAGAGACGTGTCGCGGAGGTGACGGCCCCAACCTTTAAGCAATTTAAGGATACAGAGGAATTCACCAACGAGGTCCTCCCATATTATGAACGGGGTATTGTGAGTGCCCTGTTTTTCGACCTTTCCCCCTAGTTGCGTGAGAAGGCAGGTGGTTTAAAAACCTTAAAGCACGTGGAATACGCTTGACTTCAATTGTGGACTCAAAATGTGATCAACAGAGTCGCCATCTTTATTTTAAGGAAAATAAAGAAAAACCAAAAATACCAGATTTGCAAAAGGTTCGGAGGCTAAGTTACGAGGTGGGAATGAGTTAGGCACCCAACTCACCCTTTCGGTCTCAAAATAGTTTTTGGCTTCAATATGTTTTTTTATTTAACAGTTGAAATAAAGCATTAAATATAGATCTGTATATATAAGAAATTATTACAAATTTACAACAGCCTCCTTCCTGGAGTTACAAATACATTTATAAAATTTTGGCCATAATAATGGCTCTTTTTAGTGCTATTTTCTACAAAATTTTGGGCAGCATAACTGCTTATTTTTACTACATCGGACCGGCCCAAATAGCACTTTTATATAATAAAAACTTTTAAAGACCTACCTCTTGAAGCGTGGGGGTTCTATCACGTACCAAGCTCCCTATGGTAGGTCTTAGGGTGCGCTCGCTCTGTCCTTTAGGGAGAGGGAGTCTTTTTGCTGCTGCTTTATTGTTGCGGGGATTCTGGTAGAGTGACCGCTCTGATTAGTTGTTTTTGGCCTCGGGATCCAGACGGCACAACTGCTTACTTTTGCTCTTGTTGTTGGTTTGCTGGCGTCGGAAATCGGGCAGAGCAACTACTTGATTTTTGTTGATTTGACATCTGAATTCGGTCAGGGTAACTAATCTGTTTTGGGATTTTTGTACCGGTGGAATAGGGCGGAATCCTAGCAGGGCAACTAGGCTTCACTTTGACCGGTAGGTTTTAGTGTTTGGGGGAGATTTGACGGAGCCTTGGGGCTAGAGGAAGAAATTCCTTCGGCGATCGCTCAAACTGCGCGGAGAGAATTCACTGTGTATAACTTTCACTATGTGAAGAGTGAGTGAATGGTGTGTGTGAATTCTGAAGGCCGAGCACCTCAATTTATAGGCTGAGAGTGAGGCTTCCTTCATGGTTAAGTTATACTTTTCGTGCTTCATCGGCTTGTACTGCGTGCTTGAGAGATTGCACCAAAGGCATACTGCTACAGTACTTTGGTTACTATTGGGCGTTGCCCATGGTGGAAGTGGGAGCGGCACCAGAGATGGCCATGGGTGGCGCCCAGCCTCCTTTTTCCTCCTCTTTTTGGCACTTAGGCCCCCTGCATTTCACTGTTTATGCATCCTGGTTTTACATTTTTCAACCCTGTAACTTGATATTTGTTAGTCATTTTAACAGGTTTTGATATTTCATATCATGTTACATACCAGGGGTACGAAATTGGGGTGTCTACAAAGCCCCTCAACGATGTAGTTTACGGGTAAACCGAAACTTACCAAGTAAACGAACATCGTTGATAAGAAATAGACTCCCGAATTTCGTGGAAATTATAATGGGGGAGGAATGCAATGCGACAGTTTATAAATGCAATACTTTAGGATTAGTTGAAATCTCACATACCCTAAACATTTTTAGTTAGTTTTAGTTGGTTATCGTATTTTTTAAGCAAATATACAAATTAAATGCTCTGATAGTCACACCTACTAGGTAGGTTGCCTACGTATCCCTTTCTCAGGAATCAGACCAAACGTAGTTCGACCTCTATAAACAACTAACAACAAACTCTGGGTGGGATGGATGGTACCGATTATTCCCGTCCCGGGGTATGCACCCGTTGAGGAGATAATCCAACACAAACTCTGGTGGGATAGCATAACACCTGATTAGTCCACGTCCCGAGATATGCACCCCTTGAGGAGATAATCCAATAACTATACTCAGGCGGGATAGATGCAACCTTATTATTCCACGTGCTGGGGTATGCACCCCTTGAGGAAATAATCCAACTCAAACTCTGGTGGGATAGCATGAAACCTGATTATTCCACGTCCCGGGGTATGCACTCCTTGAGGAGATAATCCAACAACCATACTCAGATGGGATAGATGCAACCTGATTAGTCCACGTCCCGGGGTATGCATCCCTTGATGAGATAATCCAACTCAAACTCAAATGATATGCTTGCAACAGGTAAAATGCAACCACTTCAACTTTCTCTCTCTCTCTCTCTTTTTATGCTTTTTTTTTTCTTCTTGCATGCTTTCTTTTCTTTTTTCTTGCTTACTTTTTCTTTTTCTTTCGCTTGCCTTGCTTCTTTTTTTCCTTTCTTTTTTTTTCTTGCATGCTTTCTTTTGCTCTCTCTTTGCTTTTTTTTTCTTTTTGCTCTTGCATGCTTTCTTTTCTTTTTGGTTTTTTTTTTTGCTACAAGCCTCCTGCTGGGGATTGGAATGACCTAATTTCTCCCTTTTCTACTTTTCCTGCAGTTATTCTGCTGGGGATATGAACTTTCCCTTGACTTTTGATGGATGGTCGTTACTTTTCGTTAACAAACCTAACTTTGTTAACTTCCCGTTATGACTACAGGGCCATTTCGCAATTTGAGCAAACTCAAGGTTTTAAGTGCTGAACTGAACTTTGGAGGGGGGAAAGTGAAACTTTCCACCCCTTTTAATCTTCATGGGTGAAGGAGACGAGCAACATCTCCTTCTTCTTCGTTCATTTGTTTCTGTCATTGCTGCCGACGGAGCATTCTTCTTCATTTCTTGCATTTTCTAAATTCTTTCGCCAAATCAATTGTTTTACTTGCCAGATGACTTTCTCTTCAAGATCTAGGAAGGGAAAGACACCAAAGCATCCGGAATCTGGCGAAGAACGCCGGGAGCTTCCTCCTCTAAGCCGAAATGTTATCAGATATTGGAATTCAAGAGACGATTGGAGTAACATACTTCGAGATCGGCACACCCATGTCTCAAATCTTCAAAATCCGGCTGTAAGTCTTCTTTTTCCTTCAACCCATTTGGTTGAATTTCTCGAAAAAACATTTCCGGATTTCTTGCTATTTTGCATCTTTGGAGTATACATGTTCTTGATTTCAATGCTTATGCATGCAATATTTATGCTAGAATGAAGCAATTTGGCAATTATAGGATATCAAAAATATGAAATTCGTGCTATTTAATTTTGCGATGCATATTCAAGTAATTGACACTATTTGATCATGCGATGCATATTTCATGTAACTGATATATTTTAGCTCTAATGATGCATGCTTGTGCCATAGATATTTTTAGATGATGCATGCTCATACGATATATTATTCGGGCATACACTGCATTTTTTTCAGATATACTTTTTTTCAGATATATTTTTCGGATACATGCACATGCTATTTTTTTTTTTTTGAGAAATAGGGACGGCACCTTGTAAGATTTTATTAATAAGAAAAAATAATACAAACTTGAGGGGGACAACCAGTCTTGCCCTTATAAATGGGAGGATAGAGTTACCTCGAAAAAGAAATTACAATTAAGAAATGTGAATATAAGGAGTTCCCAAGGAGGGGAGTGACCATTGCAAAGGCAGTCATAGAGGGCCTTTGAATCCGTCTCAATAGTGACATCGAAATAATTATGAGTCTGAAGCCAGATAATGCCATGGTATAGGATGCGAAGCTCAGCAATCATGTTGGTACAATGGACATAAAAACAGTGGAAAGAAAAAATTAGATTGCCAGCGGAGTCCCTGAGAATTCCACCCCCACCACTAAGGCCCAAATTCCCTCTACTTGCACCATCGACATTCAATTTAAAAAAGCCAAGAGGAGGAGGCTTCCAAGTCACAGCCTGAATATTAATTTGTTTGGGCCGAGCATAGGAGAGATGAGTGGCATTAATGAGATCAGACACTTTAAAACCGGCAGAGATCAGAATGTTCTTCAAATCTTGAAAAATGTTATTAATGATAATCGAAGTGGGAATTATGGAAGATTCAAAAAGGGCCTTGTTTCGATATTTCCATAAGTGCCAGAGAATGATAGAAGGAAGAATGGCAAATAGAAGAGATCGCCCTTTCAGCCACCAGGTAAAACAATGTTGCTGTAAAGGAAGGAGACGGAAAGGAATACCGAACATGTTGTGGAAATGTAACCAAACAGCCATGGCAAATTGACTTCGGAGAAAAACATGCTCAAAAGTTTCTAAGGAACCCGAAACGCAACAAGTGCATTTAGAGGCTAGCGAAAAACCCTTAGACCGTAAACCCTCGTCTAAAGGCAAACGCTTACGAAACAGCCTCCAGTGAAAAATATTGATCTGTCTGGGCAAACGCTTGTGCCAAATAAAGTTGGAAGACATTAAGGAATTCCTTGGAGGGGAGATCACAGAGATGGCAGAGGAGATGGAGAAATTTCCTTTGGAGGAAAGAGACCAGCAAGGGCGATCCTCATCATCGCAAATGGAAATACTTTGAAATGTAATAGAGTTTCGAGTGGAAGTCAGAAGAGAAGAAATTCCAGCATTATTAAGAGAGGAGTCTGCATTAAAAATGTCCCAGACATGAGCTAAATCACAGGAAGGAGGCTTATCAATGCAAGAATTATTGAGCAAGATGTCATGCCATAAAGAACAAAACCCTTTTCCCACAATCCATTTAATGTGAGGGTCTGCCAGTTCCCTTGATCGCTGCATACGAATCCAAATATGGGAGCCTCTCGACGAGGAGATTGAAGGATGGGCACGAGAGCAGTATTTAGCCAAGAGGAAACGGGTCCAGATGTTGTTTGTAGTACGAAATCTCCACCACATTTTAAGACCAAAAGCTTTAATAGTATCAGAAATAGAGTAGATTCCGAGACCTCCTTCGGCAGTAGGACGACAATAGGTCTGCCAGGCAACCCAGTGACTTTTCTTTTGTCCGTCAATGTGACCCCAATAAAAATTAGAGAACATGCGATTAAGAAGATCAATGACTGAGGAAGGAGGATCAATGGAAGCAAGCTGGAACATAGATATGGACTGAAGGACATGGTTTATTAAAGTGATGCGACCAGCAGAGTTTAGGAAGGATCCCATCCAAGATTCTATTTTACTTTGAAGTTTAAGAAGAAGAGGATCAAATAATTGTTTTTTCTTTCTGCCATAATAGATGGGGCATCCAAGGTAAATGAAAGGAAGACAGCCCTCTTGAAAACCAAGGATGTGGGAAATCACTGGAGAATGACTGGGAGCATTAGATGGAGCTATATAAAAAGAACTCTTAGATCTGTTAATGAGCTGTCCTGACATAGATTCATAGGCTGAAATGATGTGTTTGTGAAGGAGAAGGGAGTGCTTGCTTCCATTACAAAAAATGATAATGTCATCGGAAAAAGCAAGATGGGATACAATAGGGCATCCACTGACCGTAGAATAAACAACCTTAGAATCTGAACGATGAAGAAGGTCAATACTGCTGCTTAAGACCTCAGCCAATATAATAAACAGGCTTGGCGAGATGGGATCACCTTGTCAAAGGCCTTGGGAAGAAGGAAAGAAACCAGAAGATTCCCCATTAAGAAGCACCGAAAACCAGTTATCAGATAAAAGTCTCCAAATTAGATCAATGAAAATCTCGTGGAAACCAAATTTCCGCAGAACCTTTGTTAAGAAAATCCATGAGACTCTATCAAAAGCCTTTGCCATGTCTAGTTTGAGGATGACATTTGAGCCCGTAACCTTTTTTCCAAGATGGCACATCATTTCCTGGGCTAGAAGAATATTATCGTGGATGATTCGGTCTTTTGTAAAGACGCTCTGATTATCCAGAATAATAAAAGGCAAAATAGAGGAGAGCCGGGAGGAAAGGATTTTAGAGATAACCTTTGAGCAGAAGTTGCATAAGTTGATAGGACGAAGATCTTTGAAGGAAGAAGGAGTAGAGACTTTCGGAATAGTAACTAGCAAAGTGTTGGACCAAGCTTTGGGGAGGGTAAATCCAGAAAAAAAATTTAGTGATAGCATCACAGAAATCCTTGCTAATGATCTCCCAGCAAGAAGAATAGAAATGGCCAGTAAAACCATCCGGGCCAGCTGCACTGTTACCGTCTAAATCAAGAACAGCTCTCTTCATCTCCTTAATATCTGGGGGAGTAATAAGAGAAGAATTCCACTCATCAGTGATGAGATTGGGAATAACATCTAAGTTAAAATCCTGATTAGAGACAGTTGAGGAAAGTTGGCCCCGGAAATATCGAATGGCAGCTTCTTTAATATCTTGCTCCTTAGTCAATAGAGATCCATCAGCATCATGAATAGAGTGGATGTAAAGGCGCCGATGAGATTTTTTAACCGAAGCGTGGAAAAGCTTTGAGTTTCCTTGACCGTCTTTAAGCCATTTAATACGAGATTTTTGACGCCAGTATCCTTCCTCTCTTGAGAGGTGAAGACAGAGACGAGCTTGGGCCTCCATAAGATTTGAGCGATTAAGTTCAGAATTGTTAAGATCATAAAGAAGCTCCATTTCAAGAGCATCTTCCTCAGCTTGACGAAGGTTCGCAAAAATATTGCCAAAGTTGTCCTTATTCCATGTTTTGAGCGAGGCCTTTAGTTTACGAAGCTTTCTAGCAAACTTGATCATGGGAGAATCAGATTCTGGGAGGTTCCAAGAACTTCGCACCGTATCAAAGAAGGTAGAATGAGTAGTCCAGACATTGATGAACCTGAACATAGAAGGTTTGGAAACAGCCGTCGGAGAAATAGTAGCAAGAAGTGGAGAGTGATCAGAACAAGTGCGATTAAGATGTTGAATGAAAGTAGCTTGGAAACTTTCCAACCAGCCAATGTTGCCAAGGACACGATCAATACGTTCCATAATAGTGGCTGTTCCATCTTGTTTGTTTCACGAACTAAAATCTGTCCCAGAATAACCCAAATCGGTGAGGCCTGTAGCGGAAATACAGGCTTGAAATTCCAGACCACCAACACGATCCCATCCATTGCCCCCAGATTTCTCGGAGGGGCTGAGAATAATATTAAAGTCTCCGCCAACTAGCCACGAAGCATTAGAGATTTGAGAGTTAATTTGAAGAAGGTCCTCCCATAAATCCTGACATTCGTGAAGATCGCACCTCGCATAAACACAAGAAATAAATGCATGAAAGGGCCAAGAGTAATGTTGAATTTTAAGAGAAACATGCTGAGATGATTCGCAGAAGAGACTATAACTGAAGCAAGATTTAACAAAGACCCATATAGAACTTGCAGAATTAGAAAAATAAAACCTGAAGTTGAGCTTTCGGGAGATGAGAGAAATTTTGTCCATTGTTAACTTTGGTTCAAAAACTGAAATGATGGAGATATTATGAAGCCTGACCAGATTTTTAAGAAGGCTGACCGTGGGGTCATTACCAATACCACATACATTCCAGAAGAGAGTTTTAATCTCCATTTGAAGTGTTAGAAGTAGAGCCATGGGAGGTCTTAGAAGCCTGAGATCTTGTCATACGATCAGAAGGAGGGATCATGTTTTTTGGTTTCTTAGGAATTTCCAGATCTAAAGCATTCAACGAGCTCTGGTCAGTAACTTCCTCGTCTTCCAAAATATTAAGAACAACGAATTTATTTGGGGAGATTATTGTAACAGGATCGGAGTCCTGATCATTAATTGTCGTGTCGTTCAAGGGATCTGAAAAGGAAGGCTCAACATTCAAGTCTTTATTAGTAGTAACTTGGGTAGAATCAGATACGGGAGCTTTCTCTTTTGGGCTAGGGACGTCTTCATTGAACGAAGGCTTATCTTGGGGAACAACATTACCAATGTCAACATCATTATTAGGGGGGGCTGCAGCCATAGGAGGAGAAAGATTGGATTCAGTGCCCATCTATTGAGGATCTGAGGCAAAATTTTTAGGAGTCCAGTGTTGGGTAGCTTTCTCAGACACATGCTTAACTGGGAAATCCTTTAGAGGGTTAGTGGTTTTCGAAGGCATGTTAGGGTTTTTAATACGGCAGCTAAGTTCCTGGTGCCCTTGACGCATGCAATGGGTACAGTAGCTAGGTTTATTCTCAGCTACAATCGGTTGCCAAAAGCTAGGAAGAGCATTGCCACAGTCTACCCAAACTCGGCTAGGACAAATCTTCAAAAGGTCGATCTCCACACACACACGAGCAATGCTAGGCCTTGTCAAATTAATTGTAGGCTGATTAAGCATCAATGGCCTGCCAAAAAGAGAGGCAAGAGAGAAAAGGGTTGATTTGTTGAATAAATGGATTGGCAGACCAGGAAGAGAAAACCAAACAGGAACTATGGAACTTTCCACATCCAGGCGAAAATCGGGACTCCATTTAAAGACGCGCATCGGAAACCTTCCAAGATACCATTGATCTTTTATCCAAAGTCTTTGGTAGTCCTCCTCACATTGAACTTGGATAAGGATGTGTTTAGCATCAAGGTGACCAATGGTGAAAGCAGTTTTTAGACCAAAAGTATTGAAAATTTTCCTAGTGGCCTCCATAGAAGGCCTGCCATGAGAAAATTTGCCAATGAGGGCCAAGCGAAAAGGATGGGCAAGGGAAGCAATGAGTTCTGGAGAAAGTTTGAGCACAGGCTCACCCTTGTAAGTAGCAGGAGGACTAACAAAAGAGGCTGAAGAAGGGTTCAAAGGATTTGAGAGAACATCTGCAAAAGAACGGGGAATAGAAGATGACTGGTTTGTTGAGGGGTTTGAAGCCGGAGGAATGGTTGTTTCCACAGCCGCGGCCATGGCCGCCGGGCAAGGGAACCAAAGGCAAAACCCTAAAAACAGATATGGCTAGAGAGAGATAGGGCTAGAGAGAGAAAGTTTATATACATGCACATGCTACGAACATACGTTTTATGCAAAAAAAATGCAAAAGATATATTTTTGGAATAAATGCAGGCAAAATGCAACATTATTGTTTCTCTTTTTTTTTTTTCAAAATGCATACGCAATAATGTAACATACCTTTTCTTTTAAATGGATGAAAAATACAACATATATATATATATATATATATATATATATATATTTTGAAATGCACATGCGAAAATGCAACATAGAGATATATTAATGCCTACAAAAATGCGACATGGATTTATATTTTTTTTCTTATTTTTTTTATGCAATATGTAATATGTAAGATGCAACATATTATTATATATATTTATTTTTCATGCATGCGAAATGAAAATATTCTAAGATAAATGCACATATTTAGATGCCCAGATAACATATGCATATATATATATATATATATATATCATTATTCATTATTTTCTTTTTATTTATTTATTTTTTCATGCATAGTAAAAATGGCATAATTTTATGGGATGTATAAGGGGCAAATAAAAAAAGACAAGAGTTTACCTCCCTTCTTTTTTTCTTTTCTGATTCTGTGATGCTGCTCTTTTTTCTCCTCTTTTTATTATCAGGTGCGCAAGGATCTTGCCATAGTTCGGGTGAGTTGCAATAAAGTAGCTGCCATTTATAATTCATTTCTGCATTTCTGCTTTTTTTTCTTTTCAGCCTTGTAATAATTTTTTCTGACATCCTTTTCTCTTTTGTTTTTTTTTTCGGTGGATGTCTCCTCATACCGGAAGGTAGTGAAGGGCTTTTTCGGCATCGCTAAGCTATACCAAGGGTTGTTGAATGAATTTACTTACAGGGGGAATGATGCCGTGATTCGGGCCATGTGCTGAGATAATGATGACGATGAGATCGGCGGGTCCAATCGTGCTCGGGCCAGAGGGCGAGGATACAGAGTTGGCAGGACCGGTCCTCGAGTCATGGGCGGAGGCTTGGATAGGAGTAGATCTTCGCATGCCCATTAGCTTCCATACCTGCTGTAGACACCCAAATTTTACACCCCTGGTATGTAACATGACATGAAATATCAAGACCTGTTAAAAACTAACAAATGTCAATTTACAGGGTTGAAAATGCCAAAGAAAGAGCAGGATGCGTAAACAGTGAAATGCAAGGGGCCAAAGTGTCAAAAAGGAGCCTAAAAAGACCCCCTGGCGCCACCCATGGCCTTACCTGGCACGTCTCCCATACCCATCATGGGTGGCGCCCAATAGTTCCTTGTGCACTGTAGTTCTTTACCTAAAGCACAACTCTCTTAGCACGCGGTCCAAGCCGATGAAGCACAAAAAAAGAAATCTTAACGACGAAGGAAAAGCCTTCTCAGCCTATAAATAAGAGGCCTCGGCTTGTGAATTCACACACCGTTCACACATTCCGTACACAGTTAACATACCGATGAGAGTTTACACAGTGAGTTCTGAGAGATCGCCTGAGAGAAATTCTTCCTCTAACCTCAAAGCTCTGTCAAATCTCCCTCAAACACAAAACCAACCGGTTAAAGTGAAACCTAATTGCCCTGCTAGGATTACACCCTATTCCCCCGGTTCAAAAATCCCAAAAAGAGCAGTTCCCATGCCCGAATCCAGACGCCAAATCCGCAAAAAACAAGTAGTTGCTCTGCCCGATTTCCGCCGTCAGCAAGCAAACAGCAGCAAAAAGCAAGCAGTTGTTCTGTCCGGTTTCCGGTGCCAGAAAGCAACTTTCGAAAGTAGTTACTCTGCCCGAATCTCCGTAACAACAAAAGACTCCATCTCCCAAAAGGACAGAGCGAGCGCCCCTAAAATCTACTAAAAGTTAGTTGGTACGGGATAAATGCCCTCACGCTTCAAAAGGTAGGCTATTTAAATTATATATATATAAAAGCGCTATTTAAGCCGGCCCGATATAAAAAATATAAGCAGTTATCCTGCCCTGATCTCTATAGAAAATAACACTAAAAAGAGCCATTATTATGGAAAAATATTTATAAATGTATTTTTAATTCCTAGAAGGAGACTACTGCAAGTTTGTAATAATATGTGTACAAATATATATATTTAACTTTTTTATTTTATCTGTTAAATAAATATAGTAAAAGCATATTTTAATTAAAAAAAACTTGTTTTGAGACCGAAATGGCGAGTTGGGTGCCTAACACCTTCCTACCTCATAATTTAGCCTCCTAACCCCATTTTTACAAAATCTGGTTTTTTTTTTTGTTTTTCTTTATTTCTCCTTAAAATAAAGATGGCGACCCTGTTATAACATTTTGAGTCCACAGTGAGGTCGAGCGTATTCCCACGCGCTCTTGCAACACTCTTTTTGCACTTTTAATTTCGTTTTCCCCTAAACAAGGGAATATGGAATGAAAAGAGCGTTGCATTTTCTGAATCTTGTTTTCCCCTAAACAAGGGAGGATGAGATACAGAAAAATCCAAGCACTCACGTGGTCCACCATGAGGCCGGGCGTATTCAACGCGCTTTTTTCCAACACTCTTTTTGCACTTTTAATTTCGTTTTCCCCTAAACAAGGGAAGATGGAATGAAAAGAGCGTTGCATCTTCCGAATCTCGTTTTCTCCTAAACAAGGGAGTGCGAGATACGAAAAAATTCTCCAGGGCACTCACAGCGGCGACTCTGCTGGGAAAGTCGTTTTTATTTTAAAGAAAATAAAAATGGAGGGCTAGACTCATTTTTCAAACAAAAACAAACAAGTTTTTCTTTTTGGCTAAATATGCTTATTATATATATATATATATATATATATATATATATATATATATATATATATATATATATATATATTTGTGCATAACCGTGAAACTTGGAGCAGCTTCGTTTCGGGTCCCGTTACGAATACAAAAAAAATATAGAAGTTCAGGTGAGATAAAAAAAGGAAGGGCTGGGGCTTTATTTTATTATTGTTTTATTCTGCTTTATATTATTATTATTTTGCTTGTTTCATTTATTTCACCAAAAAAAGTAAAAAAATAATATGTAAATATTATTTCATTATGTCATGTTATTTCGGGGATTAGAACCAATTTGTAATTAATAGGAATAGATAGATTCCCCACTTTTCTTTCTATTTCTTGTTTTGAATGAACGTTATTTACTCGCGCCGTCCCTTGGAGGACTCAAGCTAATAAGCTGAGAAAATTCACAAAAAACAGAAAGACATGTTATATCAGCTTTATTTATTGCTTTATATCTGGGAAAAAAAAGACTTTACTGCTTTTTAGATACCGCACACACGTGCACACATGTAGAAATATTCTGAATTGCCACCCTACACCATGGGCAGCCTACCCCTTGCGTCAGCCAACGTTAAATTGCATATAGTTTCTCAGGACACTTCATGGACCGATCAATTTTTATATCTCTGAACTATTGACCAGTCCATGTGCAAAAAAAAAACAAAACAAAACAAAAGAGCCAAAAAAAAAAAACAACAAAAAGAAAAGGAAGAAAAACATATGTGAATAAAGAAATGCACTGGGACTGACCAATGATTTGTATGATATTTGACCTAGACCATTTTGAATGGTGGATCCTAGAAAGAGTATAGGCCATTCGCCTGAGATCAGTCCGATCTTGGGGAGTTGAAAGGCAGGTGGAATACGAAGTTCTTATACTCTGGAGAAAGAATTCACTATTCCAAGAATAGTCCCGAGACTGTCAAAACAAAGTGGGTGCTTGTCTGATCATTTTTAGGGAAAATGAATAATAATAAAAATTACTAATAAAGGCACACTGTACTCCAAACCCGAACATCCTTCAGTCAACCCCTTCTGATACCTTTAACCCCTTTTCCTCAGAAACCTGACTCGAGTTTGGAAATGCAGAGATAGTACCGGCCAATTGGTACGAGATACAGGCACATGGTTCAGATAAGAGAATATCAGGGTCAGATCAGAAAGTATCATAATCAGTTCAGAGGTTGCAGATCTAAGCAGAATGGCAGTTGAAAATGAGCAGTCTACAGTGGGTACAGATACAGGGGCTCCAAGGTATGCTCCGACTCCAGCCATGCAACAGTAGTTAGACCAAAATTTGGGTACACAAGCTGATCGCATTATGAGCCAAATGACAAGTCTTGTACAAAGTTTAAAGCCCAGTGGTGAGGGAACCTCTTTCCCTGCAGTCCCTTAAGAGGCATATACTTCTCGTGCTCCTCTAAACCCAAACACTAACCTACCAAATACTGCCAGTACCCCAAGCCCAAATTTTCCACCAAACCCCTATTACCCAAATTTTAACCCTTTCTCACCATACCCACCATATCCTTCCCCAAACACCAATATACCCCAGAATCCAAATGACCTCCCATTTCCTATTACCAATCCACTCCAAAATAGCCCACATATGGACCCCAGAAGCTATACTCAACTAGGCCAAGTAACGACTTACTTACCCTTCCACGATCCTGGTCGCCAGGCAGAAACCAACAACAACCCACCTCCTCAATACCCTTTCAACATTTACCAAAACCCAACATCCACAAATAAACTACCTCCCCAAAATCCTTACCAAATACCCCCTTAAAATTCTTACCAAATGCCACAGCCAGAAAACAACCCACCTCTTCACAACCCTTCCAGCATATACCAAAACCCAACACCTCCTCCCACCAAACTAGAGGCATACATAGAGAACCTAAAGGGAATGGTGCTCAAACTTCTAAACAAACGGGAATTTTCTACACGGGCATTGGCACTGCAGCCTTCAGTAATACTACCTTCAAAATTCAAAATGCCCAACATAGAAAAATTCGTCGGGACTGGATGCCCTATCTCTCACCTAAAATCTTATTCTACTAGCATGCAGTCTAGAGGGGCTAGTTTCGAAGCCATGGCCTCAAATTTTCACCTTACCTTGGTAGGAGCTGCTAAGTAATGGCTAAGGCTAGCAGATAATAGCACCATGGGAACTTGGGACCAATTAGCAGAGGAGTTCCTAAATAGGTACAAAGACAACACTACCTCTGAAAACAAAAGAGATCTTGAGTCGTGCACCCAAAGGGAAAAAGAAACATGCGCAGATTTTACAGCCAGTTGGAAAAGAAAAATAGCTCAGACATTGGACAAGCCTGATCCGGTTGAATCATCTAGGATGTTCATCAAAAACCTCCAACCTATTTACCTAGAGCACATGCGGTATCTCCCCTATAGTAATTTCAAAGAAATAGTGGAGAACGGGATCTGTATTGATGAAGATATACGGACTAGGCATTTAAAAAACAATACGCCGCCCAACTCTTTCCGCTATTCAAAAGGAAAGACAGTCGCATCAGGATCAACCGTGAATATGGTAAGAAATATGCCTGTCATGCCATCAGCCAATTTCCCTACCCAGAGCTTCAACACTGTCCCATGGTCCTATGGAGCAGATAGGTCCGTCAATACAGTGGGGGGAAACAACGGTCCGAACAGGAACTTCAGGGGTTCGAACAGAGGAAATAGGCACTATGATGAACTGCATGCTCCACATTCTATAATAGTGCAAGGGATAATGACACTGGGAGTGCTAAAGCCCATGGAAAACTATAGGCCACCGAATCCTCCTCCCAACTCATGGAACCATGCCCAATACTGCGAATACCATCACTGCAGTGGTCACCTCACCGACAAATGCTACGTACTCAAAAATGTTATCCAATATCTAATAGATGATTAGGTTATTGAAAAGCCTCCCCCCAGACCTAATGTAGTCAATGACCCTCTACCTCAAATCAATATGATTAAGGCTGGTGAAGAAAATTATGTACCCAAGTTTGAAAGAAATAAACACCCATTACCATATATCATGGCTCTTTTCTTTCCACTCATAAAAGAGCCTAGCTGCAACGTGCTTTCTTGGGACACCATCCTGGGTAGCCAAAATACTTGTAGCACTGAAAAAGCCACTTGGATCAGTGGGGATGTCAGTCACCTTACCAGATCTGGTCGTGCCTACCAACCAAACCAAGAAAAAGGTGACCACTCTGGCAAAGATCAAGAAACAGATACTGGGGCTAAGAATATGGAAGATACTCAACTAGCTTAGATGAAGACAACCCAAGCCAACATATCTATATGGGGATTGCTATGTGCTTCCCAAACCCATCGAGATACGCTGGCCAAATCCCTGAGTCAGACAGTCATCCCCATTGAAACCTCTCCAAATGAGCTCACCCAAATGATCGGAAACATACACTTTGGAAACGTGATGATGTTTACTGATCTAGATCTGCCAAGAGAAAGAACCAATCACATCGATGCTCTTCACATCACTGTGGGCGTCATGGAGAAAAGGGTTCCCCGAGTCCTGATAGACAATGGCTCTTCTTTGAATCTATGCCCCACAAACACGTTAGCCAAACTGGGGATAAAAATATCAGAGCTGACTCCTTCATCGCAGACAGTAAAGGCATACGACAACACTAGTTGGCGTGTCCTAGGGGTGGTTGCTTTGATAATGACTATTGGGTCATTAACTATGTCAGTCGAATTCTAAGTCCTGGACATTCCAGCTACTTTCAGTCTATTGCTGGGACGCCCTTGGATTCATGGGATAAAAGGGGTATCCTCCTCACTACATCAGCGTGTCAAATTCATCCATGATGACCATATAATAATCATTCTTGCCGATAAGATCGTGGAAAGCAGAGAAAGCAGGGACATCCCGATCCTCGAAATAGAACACGATGACACGGGTATCTTCCTCAGTGGTTTCGAGGTTATCCCCCAAGCCAGAGTCAACGCCATTGAATGTGGTTGAGAAACTGACATCACCGGAAAGAAAACCACGTCTTTAGGAAACATGGTCCCGTTAAACATGTTTCGAAAAAAGAATTATATGCTTGGTTTGGGTCTCGACAGAAATCAGCAGGGGCATATTAACCTAGTCCAAGATTAACTTAAGGAATATATCCCTCCTTTCGATCTAGGATACAAACCTACGCCAGCTGAACTAGCTGCAGTCATGAAATAGAAACGTGAGAAAAGCATGGCAAAACGTGAAAAGCGTCCTTACATATATCCCTCTCTCTAACCATATAGAAAAACATTAAATGGTTACTTTCTAAGGAATGGAGAAGCAGATGCCTATCTCATGTTTCCCGAGCCCTGGTTAGACCAGAATAGGAAGAGACATCCTGGGTGGGAAATCTTCGAAGATGTAAGTCTCGCCACCAGTGAAATGGAACAGGTTACCCTGGAGTCTCGTAACCCTGCATATAAAACAATCACAGTTGAAAACACTTGGTCTATAGACAAAGATGACTATTGATCGATGTATTTTATACGTCGATTTCCTATACTTCTATGACTTAAATTGAGCAATTCCATGAGGCTTTTGGCTACTGATATGTGTTTTTCAGTGATTTTGTGAGTTTCAGGGTTTTAGGTGAAAGTATACAGATTTTAAGGCTTTCTAGTGAAAATTCCAAGAAGGGGCCAGAGTGTAAAATTGAAGAAGAAAAGAAGATGACCAAGCTGGACACCTTGCGGTCGCAAGGTGTTATCTACCTTGCCTCTGCAAGGTAGGCAAAAACGGAAGAAATCAAGCCTGGAGAAATCAAGGACCTTGCGATCGCAAGGTGCCTTATACCTTGTGGCACTTTGCGATCGCAAGGTAGTCAGAATGCTCGGATTTGCGTTTTCACAAGAGATCTAATTGCCCTACAACTCCATGGTATAAATAGAGGTCGGTGAGCATAGGGCCAATTTTAGTTTTCTATAGCTTTAGAATAGATTTTAGGTTGTATAACATCATTAGTCATTGTAATTACAAGTATTGAAGATCGATTCATGAACTCATTCATCTCCATGTGTTGTTCATCTTCAAGGATGAACTAATCTACCACTAATCTAGGAGGTGGGAGGTAACTTGTATCGAATCTATGCTTTAATCTATAATTTTATTCATTCAATTCTTGTTGATTGTGGTGTTTATCAATCCCTATATTATTTCACTTTGAACAAATGAATGTAATCGTGAATAATAAAGGCCTAGAGATGCGGATAACTGCATGATCAATGTGAATATGTCGTATAATGGCTCACCATCACAATAAATTGGACCTATCGATGCACGAGAGTGATAAGTTAGGGCCAGGTTCCATATATGACCTAAGTGACAGTTAGATCATATGTTCTTGTGCCTAGGATATGGAATGGATGAATTATTTGGAGATGGATACTGAACGGTAATTCAACAGGCTATATCTATATTTTGTGAACAAACCCAAGAGATTGAATGATAATTTATTAAAATAAGCATAGAGGAGATACAAGTGAAACCCGAATCCTAGATTTCCATCAACCATAAGATCTTCATAAATTGTAATTGCTGCTAATTAGTTAAACAAGAATAATAATAATTAGTTTATAATTGAATTAATATAAAACCCCCCTTAGATTAATAATTTGCTATCAATAAATCGTACTATCTCTGATCTTCTTGTCTCTGTGGTTCGACCCTTGCTTCCCAAAACTATTCTCCAATAGTCTTATCCACTTGCAAGGAAAATAATTAAAATAAGACATCGATCAACTATGCTCTGGCCCTGTTAGATAATGACTGTCTTAGAGACGGTTTCCTGAGAATGATAGACGGAGGCACTAGCTATGAAAACCTCCCTGCTGAGTTCGAATCTATTGCTAGCAACCCCTTGCAGAATTGGTATACTACGATCGGCCCGCTCTTAACGACTGCAGATCTGGTGGACCGTTTCGGATATACTATTCCCCCTCCTTCCTTTAGCCTTACGGATTGGTCATCTATTGATCCGCTCCCCAAAACTAAGGACCTCAAACCCCAGGGCCTCAGTGATGTAACCAACCCTGTACAGTTGGCTCTTAATAATGATAATTCTAGATGTCTTCGCGTATTCCTTAGTTGCACCTTCATTAAAAGACACATTAATTAGCATTAATAATGAGTCATTCAATGAAATGGATCCAAAAGATAAAAGTTACCTGCTTGAGCTTGCCAAGTCAGTCAAGCACCAAGAAAAGCATCAATCAACAGCATCAGATGAAGACTTGTCTGTTATCAATCTGGGGCTGAACAATGAAATCAAAGAAGTCAAAATTGGCAACTACCTGCAAGGTTCTGAAAGGGTAGCATTGATCAACCTCCTCAAAGAATTCATGGACGTCTTCGCATGGTCCTACGAAGACATGCCCAGGTTAGATCCATCCATTGTCGAGCATCGAATTCCCACTTATCATGTTGCACGGCCAATCAAGCAAAAACTCCGCTGAATCAAATCGAAATGGTCACTGCAAGTGAAAGAAGAAATCATGAAGCAGCTACGCGTCAAATTTATCCGGGTAGTTGAATACCCGATCTGGCTGTCGAACATAATGACCGTTCTGAAGCCCAATGGAAAGGTCCGGATCTATGTGGACTTCCGCGATCTCAACAAAGCGTCGCCTAAAGACGACTTCCCTCTACCCAACATTGACATTGTGGTAGACGCCATGGCCGCCCATAAAATAAGATCTTTCATAGATGGCGTGCTGGGCTATAACCAAATCAAAATGGCAGCAGAACACCAGGAGAAAACTTCATTCACCACTCCCTTGGGAACTTATTGCTACACTGTCATGCCGTTTGGGCTGAAAAATGATGGGGCTCCATATCAAAGAGCCACCACCACCCTCTTCCACGACATGATCCATAAAGAAGTCGAGGTGTACGTAGACAACATGATTGTGCACTCCAATGACACAGACGGTGCCCATATCAAATACCTTCGAAAATTATTCGAAAGGCTAATAAAGCACCAGATAAAACTCAACCCAACCAAGTGCACATTTGGAGTCACCAAGGGAAAAGTCCTTGGATTCATGGTGACCGAGCAAGGCATCGAGATAGAGCCAACCAAGATCAAAGCTATCATAAACATGCCGCAGCCAAAAACTCCAACAGAAGTCAAAGGCTTCCTGGGCCGATTGCAATATATCAGTCATTTCATCAGATATCTGACCTCCATGTGTGAGCCCCTATTCAAGCTCCTAAAGAAAAACACTGACCAAGTCTGGGACGAAAGATGCTAGCTAGCCTTCAAAAAAATCAAAAAATACCTTGCCAATTTATCAGTGCTAGCTCCTCCCCATACACATAAACCTCTCATCCTATATCTAACCGTCACAGACACAGCAGTAGGGGCTATGCTCGTCCAAGAAAAAGAAAACTCATACATCGAAAAATGCTATTTATTTTATAAGTAGTATGTTACAAGGAAGCGAGCTCAATTACTCAGCTTTGGAAAAAAGTTGTACTGGTCTAGTCTGGGCAACCCAAAGGCTCAAAACTTATTTGCAAGCTCGATCCATCAAGCTCATCTCCAGAATGGATCCTATGAAATACATCTTCGGCAAGCCATCTCTTTCTAGCTGATTAGCCAAATGGTCGTTTCTCCTTAACGAGTCTGACATCACCTATGTCACGCTCAAATCCATTAAAGGCAACGTGATGGCGGACCATTTAGCCGATCTGCCTCTAGAAGTAGCAGATGCATCAGAGCCCAGTTTCCCAGACGAAGGTATCTTAGAAATCGCCGATCATGACACCAAATGGAAAATGTTCTTTAACGGAGCAGCCAACAAAAGAGGCTTCGGCATAGGAATCCTACTAATCGATCCAGCAGACTCCCACACTCTACTAGCCATTAGATTGGAGTTTGAACGCTCAAACAACACTGCCGAGTACGAGGCCTGTATTGCAGATCTTGAAGAGGCTCTCCGAAAAGGAGCCAAAGATTTGGAGGTCTATGGTGACTCTGCTCTAATCATAAATCAAGTCGAAGGGAAGTGGAAAAATCAAGATCCCCGGCTACAGCTCTATCATGCCAAACTGACAGCACTAACAAGCGAATTTGATAATATCTCGTTCCACTATTTACCACGAGATAGAAATCAATTCGCCGATGCCCTGACCACTCTAGCCTCATTGGTCCAAATCCCTACATAAATCAATGTCCAACCATTTGTAGTCGGGAAAAGGATCACTCCTGCCTATTGCTTCAGAATCGATGCCACTCCCGAAAAGGACAATGGGCCCTGGTACTTAGACATCACAAATCTGCTTCAGAAAGGAGTCTATCCACCCAGCCTAGACAAAAGAGGGAAAGTCTCCCTACGAAGATGGGCATCACAATTTGTGATCAGCGGAGGCAGCCTAAACAAAAGACACTACCAAGGTCTAAATATGATATGCATCGATCAGGCCAAAACCGAACAAGTCATGGACCAGCTTCATGGTGGTACTTGTGGGCCACACATGAACGGGCATATGCTGTCAAAGAAAGTCATCCGACAAGGATACTATTGGAGTACGCTAGAAACCGATTGTATTCGGTGGGTGCGCCACTGCGAAAAATGTCAGTGCTTCGCTAATCTACAACACGTGCCCCTGCATGTCTTATACAACTCCACAACCCCTTGGCCTTTCTCAATATGAGGAATTGACGTCATAGGTCAGATTCACCCGAAAGGATCCAACGGCCATGAATACGTCTTGGTAGCTGTTGACTATTTCATAAAATGGGTGTAAGCCTCTTCCTACAAGGTGCTGAATGCCCGAAAGGTGTCCGAATTCATCAGAACCAACATCATATACCGATACGGGGTACCTTTCAAAATCATTTCTGACAACGACATGCACTTCGAAGGGGACGTAAATTGTCTGCTCGACGAATTCAAAATCCAAAGGTACAAATCCTCCCCATATCGACCACAAGCAAATGGTGTCGTTGAAACAACCAATAAAGCACTAGAAAACATCATCAGAAAGATGGCTGATACAGGAAAAAATTGGCCAGAAAAGTTGCCGTTAGTCCTCTGGGGCTATCGAACTTCAGTCCATACACCCACTGGGGCTACCCATTATTCTCAAGCCTATGGCATGGAGGTTGTGCTGCCTATTGAAGTAGAAATCCCATCATTGAGGGTTATGATGGAATCAGACGTAGCCGAGATCGACTGGGTCAAACAGCGCTACGAAGAATTAGTCCTGTTAGACGAATGACGGCTGCTAGCCCTAGAACATACTTGAGCATATCAAAAAATAATAGCTCGAGCATTCAACAAAAAAGTCAAAGACCATGATATCCAAGTCGGAGATCTGGTACTTCGCGAGAAACCCCCTAGTTATGTCGACACTAGGGGAAAATGGAAATCTCCTTGGATGGGACCATATATCGTCAAACAGATCCGGTCAGAGGCGTGGTGCTCCTCACCACCCAAGATGGGGAAGACCTTGTTCAGCCCTTCAACCTCGACAAACTCAAGAGGTACTATGCGTGAATCGATAATACTTGGCAACTGCATCCCTCTCCAGCTCGCTAGGTTGAAAACCCAAAAAGGCGGCCTAGGCAAAAGTTAGAGCAACAAAAAAAAGGGAGAATAAAGGCTCGATAGGTTGAAAACCCGAAAGGGCGGCCTAGGCAAAAGTTAGAACAAAAGAAAAAAAGGAACCAGAAGAAAAAGAGAGAGAATGCAGTCTCCAACATTCAATCCCCAGTATTCGATCTCCAACATGCGACTGTCTTCAACGTATTCAGAAAGGGTGGTCTTGACCGACCGAAGAGAGAAAAACCACAACAGGACTTATATAAAAACATCAAAATATAATATGATACAATCCATAAGGTACAACCTAAGAATAAGTGTCTAAGACGTGTAGATTAGCATTTATTTCTGTACACTTGCCTATATACATGCTACCTATATCCCTCATTTCCCCCCAACTATCCCTTTCTTCATGCAGTTCTATCCAGAAACGGTCCATCAGCGTCTGCGACGTTCCAACCGCGACCAGATACTTCTCTGAGGTACAAAAGAGGCCCCCGTCTCACCAGCGTGAGAACCTCCAAAGGTGTCCTCCCCCTCCTCGTCATCGGCATCACCATTGTCCTGGATGATGGGACGACTTGGGCCAGCATTATCACCTCTATGAGCGGTACTCCATCTGCCAGCCTGAGCTGGACCTGCTTCATCTGCCTGCCGAGGGTCGCTCCGCCGGCTCACATTACTCAACAGAGGAGGCGCATTACTAGGACCTGCCTCATTAGGATCAGGGGCCGTCCGGGCACCAAGGCCATGCACTCGCTGAAAGTCCTCCTGCAGAGCCTGAGGAACCACCAGCCCTGAGCTTTCCAGGTCCTCGCCAATTTCCATCAAACGGGCATCTATGTCGCTGCTCACTCGCCGACCAAGGATTCGCCTCAGTGCGTGCCTAATGACATGGGAATCCCCTTCAGCCGCCACCAGAACCCATGATAAATACTCATGGGACAAAAGCATGTATTCAGAAAAGGCATAAGTTAATTCTCGTAGAGGAAAATCGAGCTGCCACATGTCACGGATGAGACCGCCCACTTCCCTATTCATTTGCAACTCCTCAATCAAAGGACGACTCACATCCGGAATGACCTGTTCCCTACCAAACTGGCGAAGAACTCGATACACCAAATAAAAGGTGGTATTCTCAAGACTAGGCAATATGACCTGGGCATAAGCCCTGGTAAACAGAAAAAAGTTGCGGATCCGCCAATGGCTGACCACCCAGATAATCTCCATGGAACCGATACGGAGGAAATACTCTATCCAGTCATGCTTCAAAAAATTAGTCTGGTGATAATGGCCGCGAGAGCCATAGCGCTCGGGATCATACATTCCTCCCAAAAGCACTGGACCCATCACCCAGTTAAGGTGCTCCTCCAGCCACATATGGATCAAGAGGGGGCTGCCAGAAGGAAATAATTCCTCACCAGACGAAAAAGCGTCCGGGCCAAATAAAGTTTCAACCAAAATAACCGGGATAATATTTACCCAGCAGTCCTGAGCCTGCAGCACCAGGTCAACAACCTGCATCAAGAAGCTTACACACTTCTTTTCTAACTACTTTTTCCATATGAGGGTTAAGTCTTCTTTGTCTTTCTCTAAAAGGTTTACTACCTTCTTCTAAATGAATTCTATGATACACATAGAAGGACTAATTCTTTTCAAATCCGCTAAGGACCAACCTATAGCTTCTCTAAGTGTCCATAGAACTTTTAACAGACTTGATTCTTGTTCTTCTGTTAAATCCGCAGCAATTATAATGGGTAAAGTTTTACCTTCCCCTAAAAATGCATATTTTAAATGGGACAGTAATGGCTTTAATTCTACTTCAGGAGGGGATTTAACAGATGGTATAAACTTAGGAATTTCTGATTTCACTGTTTCTTCTTTATCTTCCTCCTTGGAGTTCTCTTCTTTATCTTTATCCATTTTTGTTTCATCAAAATCAGATTTTTGATTTTCTAATTCTTCTTTGTCATTTTCACCTATTTCTATTTTATCAGAACTAATTTCTAATTTAGGACTTTCTACTTCTTCCTTATCTTCACTTTCATTCTTGAGAGCTTTTAATCTTTCCTTCTCTTTCCTAGCATCTGTCTCTCGGAGTTATCTTTCTAACTCTTCTATGTCAGTTTTTATATGGGAGAAGGTTCTATCATCATCTTCTACATACATATCTCTCTCTAACTCATCATCATTTATGCTTCAAAACTTTGGGCTGTAAGATTTTCAATTTCATCAATTGAGAAACATGCATTCATGTCACTCGATCTATCTAACGCATCAAAAACTGAAATTTCTACAGTTTCACCCATATCTGACATTGAAAGTTTACCATTCTTAACATTAATCATTGTGTTAGATGTGGCCATAAAAGGTCTTCTTAATAGAATAGGAACTTCTTTGTTAGTGCAGATTTTTCTTTCCATCTCTAGAACCACAAAATCAACTGGATTGATCAACTTATCAACTTGTACTATAATCTCCTCTACTATACCAAAAGGATGTTTGACCGAGCGGTCGGCTAACTGTAAAGACATAGTAGTGGGTTTTAATTCACCTACTCCTAATTGTTTATAGACAGTGAAAGGCATTAAATTGATACTTGCTCCTAAATCTAGCATAGCTTTCATCTTTTTAGAACTACCCAAAGAGACTTGGATATTAAAACTACTTGGATCTTTTAATTTAGGAGGAAGTTCAGGTTGTAATAATGCACTAACGTTTTCAGAAACAATTATTTTCTCATTCTTTTCAAATTTGTGTTTTCTAGAGTGGAGATCTTTGAAAAACTTGGCATAAGACGGAATATTTTTAATGACATTAAGCAAAGGAAGATTGATGTTCACTTTGGATAGCATATTATAAATTTCCGTAAATTTCTTATCAATCTTGTTTTCTTATCAATCTTGTTTTTCATGAGTCTACCAAGGAATGGTATTGAAGGAACATATGGTGGGAGGAGGAACATATGGTACCTCAAGAGGTTTTGCTCTTGCTCTTTTTCTTGAGTGACTTTTTCTTTATCTGAAATTTCTTTTCCTACCTCTTTCTCTTTTGCCTGAATATTTTCACTTTTATCTATTTCATCTTCTTTGCAATAGTTATCTATTTTGTCAGGCACATCGGTAGATTGAGTAGGGTTATGTACCTCTTCTCCAATTATTCTACCACTTCGTAGAGTAGTGATAGATTTTGCTTGTTCTATCTGACTATGGAACTTCTCTTCTTCTCTTTCTTGATATTTTGCAAGATCTTTTTACAATCTTTCCACAGTTTCTAGCAAATATTTATTAAGAGCAGTTTGTCCATTGTTTGATCCTTCTGACTTTGGAGCTTCTTCAATCTGCAACTATCCTTGCTTAGGAAATTATTGAGGATGTAATGGCTTATTTCCTCCCCATGAAAAGTTAGGGTGATTCCTCCAACCAGGATTATATGTGTTGGAATAGGGATCATTCATTTGTCTTTGAGGGTACATGTTCATTGCATTAACCTGTTCAAGATACACAACACTAGAGGGACACAAATTAGTAGCATGAGAATTTAATCCACAAATAGAACATGATTCTTGAATTTGTGATTGCCAAAGTTCAATTTGAGCTTTCATTTGAGCAAGAGTATATGATTTTTCTTGGACTTGAAACAAACTTCTACTTTTACCTCTTGTACTTTTCTGTTGGGAATTTGCACTTAACATCTCAAGCAAGTTTTTAATTCAGCTGGTGTCATTCTATTAATAGAACCACCGGCTGCACTATCAACCATAGTTTGCAATGCAGGTGAAAGAGCATGATAAAACTGAGTTACTAACACATCTTGAGATAGATTATAATGGGGACACATGATAAGTAAATTTTTAAATCTATCCCATGCTTCATGGAATGTTTCTCCCGGTTTAGTTTGAAAAGACATAATTTGTTTTCTATATTCTGAAAGGGATGCATGTTGATAAAATTTACCCATAAACAAATCAAATAATTAAGTCCAAGTATAAACACTTCTAGGTGCTAAATTCATAAACCATCTTCTCGCCACATCTTTTAATGCACATTGAAAATATCTAATTTTTATCTGATCTTCAGTCAAACCTCCTAACGGAAAATTTTCAGTTATAAAACCATATTCCTTAACAAAAGTTATTGGATCTTCAGATGGCAATCCATGGAATGAATGCAACATATTATAAAAGTGACATTTAAGTTCAAAATTTCTTACCACTTCTGGTAAAACTAAACATGATGGTGTTGCATTCAACATGGATCGACCATAATCATTTATACTTCTTTGATTGATTACTACTTTCATATTTCTATCAGCAGGTTCTTCCCTTCTTTGATTTAAATTTACTGGAGGAATCGGATTTTCAGGATTTTGATTATTGTTGTTATCCATTGGAGGATCCTCTTGATTTATGTATTCTTGATTAACGGGCTGGTTTTCTAAATTATCAGGGTCTTCCTGATTCTTTCCAAGATTATTTATATTATGATTTAATTCTGTCAGCTTAGGATTTAAAGATCTACGATCGTGCATAAAATAACAAAAACAAATAAAACAAATAAAAAACTAACAACTAAAAAATAAAAAATAAATTGTATTTTTATTTTTATAACAACTAAATTTAAAACAACGCTACCAACAAACTAACTACGCAAACTAGCTTGTCCCCGTTAACGGCGCCAAAAACTTGATTGTACCTTATTTTAATTAATTTCTTGCAAGTGCACAAGACTATTGTAGAACGGCTTGGGAAGCAATAGTCGAACCACAGAGACAAGAAGAATATTGATGGCAAGAATATCGGTAGCAATTTAAACTAAGGGGGGTTTTTATTTATTTTATTTAAACTAATTATTCTTCTAGAACAGTAAATCTAATTAAACTAAGCAGCAATCACAGTTGTAAAGATCTGATGGAGGAGGGAAATCTAGAATTAGGGTTTCACTTGCATCTACTCTATTGCTTATTTAAATAAGGTATCATTCAATAACTTGAGTTCGTTCACGAAAGATAGATACAGACTGTCAAATTATAGTTCAGTCTCCATCCCAAATAATTCATCCATTCTATATCCTAATAACAAGAACATATGGATCCTAACTGCCACTTAGGTCATATATATGAACCTGACCCTAACTTATCACTCTCGTGTATCGATAGGTTTAATTTATCATAATGGTGAGTCAGTGTACGACATATGCATTTGGCCGTGCAGCTATCCGCACCTCTAGGCCTTTATTACTTGTGATTCCATTAATTTGGTCAAAGCTAAACAATAAAGGGGTTGATAAACATCATGATCAACAAGAATTGAATGAATAAAAATATATTAAGCAATAGATTCGATACAAGTTACCTCCCAATTCCTAGATTAATGGACGGTTAGTTCATCCTTGAAGATGAACTGAACAACGGGATGAAGGAATACATGAATCGATCTTCAAAACTGTAATTATAATGACTAAAATATGTAATACAACTAAAAATCGGTGTTAGAACAGTTTCCTATAAAATTCTAGACGTCATTTGGCTTTGGTTACCGTCCTTTATTTATACCAGAGTGTTTGAGGGGAATAGGAGATTCAATCCAGGTGAAAGACCTCGTAAAGGCGGTTCTGGGGACCTTGCGGCCGCATTGGGATTACACCTTGCGTCTACAAGGGTCTTGAACGAGCTAAACAATTTTCTGCCTACCTTGCGAGGGCAAGGGCATTTAGGCTTGCGGCCGCAAGGTGACCAGTTTGTCTCTTCTGCATCTTTTCCAATGTTGCACTTTGCACCTTTCCTCGAAATCTTTACTAAAACCTTCATAAATCCCATAAGTTCACCTAAAACCCTGAAACTCACAATATAGCTCAAAAACACATATTAGTAGCCAAAAGCCTCATGGAATTGCTATTTCTAAGCCATAAAAGTACCCGACAAAGACGTATAAAATACGTCTATCAGTAGCCATAAATGTGCTCAAACCAATCTCGCTCCTCTTCCTGCAAAGAAAGTATCCAAAAGTCCAGCGCATTCTCATATATCTCTATTTCCAAAGTTGTGTGAACATGTGCGACCATCTCTGGAAAAAGACAAAATTTTATAACTGGCTAAAAAAAATAAAGATAGAACAAAAAAAGGAGCTCAGAACCGATTATGGCTTAAGAAGAGAAAGATAGTCAGATGAATTGTGAAAATGAACGCTACCTCGGCCTCCTTTTATACTGAAAATCGAAGAAACGGACAAATATCGAGCACAGTACACAAACAGTGGTTGATACAGGACAGCACAGTAGAAGTCATAGGTGCCTCCCATGGCCATTCTGGGAGCCGCGCCCACAGCCTCTATGGGCGGCATCCAGAGGTCCCACCCTTGCCTCCCAAAACTGCATGGTATCCTTGTTTTGGGCTCCGGCCGCTCCACTGCTGACTCTGTTCGTTCACGATGGAGAGAAGAAAATGTCGAAGCTAGGCAATAGCCTCTGCCTGCCAAAGGAAAATATCAAACACAGGAAGAGGCGGCTACCTCTTCTTCCCTACAGAGTGCTAGATAAATCCGTTTTAAATCCGAAGGTATACCCTTCCAAACTTCCGTCCATAAACTGTAGTGTGCCACTACCTTTAGATAATAATTTAGATTCCTTTTATTCTTAGAATAATTGAGTCTTCATATTTTATGTCATGCATCGTAGAATAAAAATAATATTGCATTACATTTAGGAATATGTACAGTGTCTAGTACAACAAAAAAGAGCTAATAAATGCAGATAAAGAAGCTAATGACCACATGAGGATCTGCTCCTGCCGAAGTCTCCACCCATGACCCGAGGGCTGGTCCCACCAATCCAATACTCCTGTCCTCTCGCTCGGGCATGACTCGACCCGCCAGCCTCGTCATCATCATCCTCGCCTTGTCGCCTAGCCTGATTAACGACATCATTCCTTCGGCAAGAAAACTCATCTAGAAGCCACTGGTATAGCTTGGTGACATTGAGAAAGCCCCTCACCGCCTTCTTGTATGAAGAAGCAGCAACCTGAGAAAGAAAGTGTGAAGCAAAAAAATAATAATATACATATATCAGCTTCAAATGAAAAGAAAGATGATGCAAGTATGGAAAGGCAAAGAAAATATACCGAATGGGTCCGCTCTGGAATTTGGTACCACTCAGGGATCTCAATGTCATGCAAAACCTCCTCCACAAGTCTTCCATCACGCTTATATTAGAAGGTGGAGAAGTCCTCGGCGAGCACAAAACCATCAAACTGTGCATCAGGAACCGGACGAGAAGGCCTCGGCCTATCAGAAACATCAGATGCACGCCTAGCCGCTGTAGGAGCCGGATGAAGCACTGTCGTCAGAAACTCCTCATATGCCATGACATGATAATTATCATGAGGAACAATGTATCACGACATGTATTGATACCTGTTCGGTAGGAAATATGGGACGATCACCTAGACTGGAGGTACAAGTTATGTCACTGGAGCCACCGGATACAAAAAGTGCTGGCGATTAACCCGCTCACCCATGTACAACGAATCAACCATGATGGACACCATCAAGATCCGGCAACGGCTCATCTCCCAGAGAAATCAAATAAGGCCCAGCCAGGCCTTTCCAGGGAGATAGATGCACCGTACTCGAGCTCGAGCTCGCGATCCTATCACGCATCATTATCTCATTCAAGCATCTGCCATCCCGATCCTCCTCTACCCGATTGGCGTTCACAAACTCAGTCAGAAATGGTGGTTCATGAACACGGCTGCGCAGTGGGCCCTGAGTAAACTGAAAGACGGAATAGGCCCAGACCTACAAAAAAAAAGGGAAAGAAAAAGAAGAGAGTCAGCAAAGAAATATATATATATATATATATATATATATATATATATATATATATATATATATACATATATATATAATGCTGACAAAAATCAAAAGTAGGGGAAAAGAAAAAAGGATACCTCCCAAGCCGGAGCAAAACCGTTAAGAACTAGCGAATCATTATGGCTGGCCCGATCCATAGAAGCATAAAGCTCAGCCAAGCCTGCCTGCCCCTAATCATAATCAATGACGTGGTCCAAGTCCCGCAGACATCCCAGGACAGAAACCCTCAAAATAGTGGAAGAGTTGGCAAACAATGATACACCCAGAAAGAAAATAAGAACGCCTTGGCAACGCGAGTTACAGCCTCGCTATCATTCTCATCGACCTGCCCGGCATGTTTTACTAGCCAACTCCTAACACTGGCGATCTTAATTTCGTTAGCAGTCTTGTACTCGGGTTCAAAATCCAAAAGATCCTCCACTACGTTATGATGTTGGCGGATGGTGTAATCCGGCTCTAAAGTCCTGCCAATGTCGGTAGAAATACCCGTGATCACAGCAAAGTCACACGGAATCAATGTGGCCTCTCCCCAGCTAAAATGAAAAGTATGGGTGGTGTCCCACCAATAGTCCCGCAAGACCTCATAAATGAGCATATAGCTGCGAAAGGGACGAAAAGCTCGCAAGAATACTCCAAAGCCAGATGATTCCACTAAAAGTTGTGCTGGCAGGGGCATCAAATTATAGATAGTTGCGACTTTGTCGTAGCTGTCCCGAATCCTGGTCAAATCCCTACGAGCCTAAAAAAAGAAAAAAAAACAGCAACATCTCAGAATCAGGAAGAAAAGGGAGGTAAAAATTCTTATCTCTCATTAAACTCCATGCAAGCAATAATACTATGCTATTTTTACTAAGCACAAAAAATAATATTGTTGTATGAAATAGCTATATTGCATTTCGCATATATGCATATCAAAGCAAAAAAAAAAAGATATATACCATGCCCCATTTGCATATTTATGTTGCACCTTTTGATAACATGTTGCAACAAAAAAAAATCATAATATATATATATATATATATATATATATATATTGCATTTGCATAAATTGCATTTAGAAAAACATCTCCGTGATATTAAAAAATATATATATAATATAAAGAAAATGTTGCATAAATAAATATTTCTTTTTTGCATACATCCTAGAAAGCATGCCTGTTGCATTTTCGCATACATCAAAATATTTGCTGTATGTGCGTATGTCAAAAATAATAATAAGAATAATATATCTGATAGAAAAAAAAAATGCACCATGTGTCCGAATAACATATCGAATGAGCATGCATCATTAAAATATTTTTAGCCCAAGCATGTATCATATAGTCAAAATATATCAGTCACATGAAGTATACATCACAGAATCAAATAGTGTCAATTGCTCAAGTATGCATCATAATATTAAATAGCACAAATTTCATATTTTTGCTATGTATAATTGCCAAATTGCATCATTTTAGCATATAAATTGCATGTATATATATATATATATATATATATATATATATATATATATATATATATATATTCTTTTTTAGGGAAGCAGGGCGGAACCTGCGAGATTTTACTAAAAAGAAAAAATAATACAAACTTGAGGGGGACAACCAGCCTTACCCTTTGAACGGGGGGACAAAGGAGCCTTACCTCGAAGAAGAAATACAACAAAGCAGAAAATAAAACCCCTAAGAAAACTTAAGAACATTTCCTAAAAGTAGCAAGGCCCAAAGCATCCTGTTGAAGAGCACTTCGCACCTCCCTGGGAAGATGAGCAACCGTGGTAAAATCTCGATCATTTCTAGGGGCATGGGCAGAAGCTGCTAAACGGTCTGCAACCTTATTCCCTTCTCTAAAAATATGATGAATACCATAACTACCAATAAGGGAGGAACACTGTCTATACTCATATTCCACGGCCCAAGGGCAACCAGACAAACCTTTAATGACTTTAGCCACCAGCAAGGAATCAACCTCAACTTGAACATGAACAAGAGAAAGATCTCGACAAATCTGTAAACCGTCTCGCAGAGCAGGAAATTCAGCTTTATTATTGGTCCCTGTACCATAATGACGATAGAAAGCATAAACAAAAACACCTCTTGAATCACGAATAACCCCTCCACCTGTAGCAACCCCACCCATAGAAGAACCATCTGTGTTTAGTTTGAAAAAAGGGGGGGAGGAGCAGATCCAACAAAGCCATAAACCTTTACAAGGCTTAGGAGATATAGCCTGAATATTCAGCATGGATAGAGATAACTTTCCCAAAGAAGAATAATTAGTTTTGGGCATGTACATCTTCAACATATCAGCCAACCCTTCAAGGACCTGTTTATAAATTTGTACAGCATTCATAGGAATATTCTCAAAAGTTGCACTGCAGCGAGATTTCCATATATTCCAAAAGGTAAAAAGCAACACACCGATCATAACAGCCCCAACTTGATTACGAGAAGAAGAACCCTCCAGCCAAACCTAAAAAAGATGAGGGATAGACGAGCAGACAGCAATCTTGTTAAAAGAATAAGCAAGCTTACCCCAAAGAAACATGGCTATATCTGATCGAAGGAACAGATGATTGATCGACTCCCTATCCGGATGATTTGGACAACAGACACAGCGAGAAACCACAGGGACCTGACGGGAATGAAGCCGTAAATCAATCGGGATTGCGCCATGAAACAGCTTCCAGCCGAAGGCACTGACTTTTGTTGGGATCCAGGGACGCCAAATTTTATCCGTCCAGCGAAGATTAGGAGAGTGCAACCGACAGTGATCTAAATAAACCTTGGAGCTGAAGCAACCTGAAGTTGTGAGACTGAACACCATACGATCAGGAACTGAATCCTGAAGTTGAAGATTGTGCAGAATTGCACGATAATCAGAGGGAATCTGAGGGAGGAACTCATCAAGATGGGCAAAGGCTTCTCGAACAGTAGTTTTTATATCTAAAGGAAGAGGACCCTCCAATCTTTCTCCAAGCCAATTGTCATTCCAAAAAGAAATCTTTCCATTGCCTACAATCCATTGATAAAAAGGAGCAAGATCGTTAATATGTTTATGCACAACCCGCCAGATGTGAGAAGCATTATTAGAAACAAAAAAAATTCCCATTGTGCTTATATTTATGCGACATGAACTAAGCCCATAAACTCTTTCCCTGCATAACACTCCAAGCAAGTTTAGCGTGAAGACCATCCATCACAGTAGAGAGAGATCTTATTCCCAAACCGCCTTCAGAAATAGGCCGACAAATATTCTTCCAAGAGACCCAATGGGTTCTATGATCTCCAGCACTACCCCACAGAAAGTTAGCCATAACAGTTTCCAATCGACGAAGAACAGATTGGGGAATTTTAATAACTGAGAGAGCGTAAACTGGAATGCTGCACAGAACAGATTTTAAGAGCACAATCTTACCCCCGAAAGAGAGAAGGCGGGACTTCCATCCCTCGATTTTCTTCCGAACCCGAGATTCAAGTTTCTCAAAGTACTCCCGCTTAATACGACCCTTGAATAAAGGCAAACCCAAATACACCATAGGGAAATTTCGGGGCATGCAACCTGACCACATATCAATTCTCTGAACCTTACTTCTTGGAAGGTGCGATGAGGAATAAAAGCCACTTTTCTGGAAATTAATCACCTGGCCCGACGAATGTTCATATTGCTGCCAAATTTTACGAAGCTGAATCACCGATTTTTTGCCCGTATTACAAAAGAAAATCATATCGTCCGCATAAAGTAAATGAGAAATAGCCATATCTCCACGACCATGCCCATAATGAATCATCCGCCCCTCTGAAAAACCCTTCTTAATTGCATGCATAAGTATCAAAATCAAGAGCATGTATACTCCAAAAGCCCAAAGACGGCAAAGAAACCAACAGATCTGAAGAATCAACCAAATGGGTTTGTGAAAAAAAAGAAAAAGAAACTTACAGTGGGATTTACAAGATTAGATACATGCATGTGCCGATCACGAAGAATATTGCCCCAATCATCTTTCGAGAAGAAGTATTTGATGTGATTTCGGGTCAAAGGAGGAAGTTCTTGTCTTTCCTCACCCGAATCTGGGTGCATCGGCGCCTTTCCCTTCTTGGATCGCGAAGAAGAAGCCATCTGTTAAGCAAAACAATCAATTTGACGAAAGAAAATCGAGAAAAGGTGGAGAAATGAAGAAATAAACTTGTCGGCAGCAACAATGGCCGAAAGGGAAAAGAAAGAAATGAAGCTGCTGCTTCTGCTTCATTCCCCGTAAGTTATGAAAGAAGAAAAAGGAAAGTTTCACTTTCCTTCCCTCCAAAGTTCAAGTTCAGCACCTAAACATCCAAGTTTGCTCAATTCGCAAAAAGGCCCTGAAAGCTTAACGAAAAGTTAACGAAGTTAGCTTTGTTAACCAAAGGTAATGGCCATCCATCAAAAGATCAGAAAAATTCATATCCCCAGCACATTAGCCACAAAAGGGCCAGAGAAGCAGAAATTATATCACTCAAATCCTCAGTAAGATACATGCAGCAGTAGAAGAAAGAAAAACCCAGCAGAAGAAAGAAAAATGCAGCAAAAGAGAGAAAATGCAACAAAAGAAAGAAAAAAAAGAGCACGATAAGAGCTCGCGAAAAAAAAGAAGAAAAAAAAAGAAAAAACAAAATATAATATAAAACGGGTCATTTGGTGCAACTTAGGAATGACTGCTTAAAACATTTTAGATTATGCATTTATTGCCTGTACATTCTATCTACTATTACTTGCTACCTCTACCCCCCTTGTTTCCCCCCAACCATCCTTTATTCGCAGCTCAGCCCCGACGCGGTCTATCAATGCATGCGGCGTCCGCCCAGCTGGGCCCATATACTCATTCTGCGAGGCACAGAAGAGGCTCCAGTCTCACTAGCGTAAGAACCCCCAGAAGTATCTTCGTCCTCATCATCAGCATCCCCATTATTCTTGATGGCTGTGTTGCTCGGACCAGAAGAGAAAATCCCCAGCAAAAGCAAAAGAGAAAATGCAGCAAAGAAAAAGAAAAATGCAGCAAAGAAAGAGAAAATGCAGCAGCAAAGAAAAATGAAAGCAAAGCAAAGAAAGGTAAAGGAAAGGTAAAGTGTTTACATTTTACCTATTTCTTGCATTAAATCTGAGTTGTTGTGCGGTTATCTCCTCAAGCGGTGCATACCCCGGGACGTGGAATAACCAGTTTCATCCTGAATTGTTGTGGGATTATCTCCTCGAGGGGTGCGAACCCTGGGACGTGGAATAATCGGTTTCATGAATGTTATCTTAGTTGTTGTGAGGTTATCTCCTCAAGGGGTCCATACCCCGGGACGTGGAATAATCTAATTTCCTGTTTTCTAGTAGTAGCATAGGATTATCTCCTTAAGGGGCGTAACCCCGGGACGTGGAATAATAAAATTTCCTGCTTTCTAGGAGTAGCATAGGATTATCTCCTCAAGGGGCATAACCCTAGGACGTGGAATAATCAAAATTTCATGCTTTCTAGGAGTAGCATAAGATCATCTCCTCAAGGGGCATAACCCCGGGACGTGGAATGATCAAATCCCATCTGAAGTTTGAGCTGGATTATCTCCTCGAGGGGTGCATACCCCGGGACGTGGAGTAATCAGGCATCCCACCCAGTTTAAGTTTGGATCATCTCCTCAAGGGGTGCATACCCCGGGACGTGGAATGATCAGGATCCCATCTATCCCACCAGTATGACTATTGTTGTTTGCATGAGGCCGAACTACGTTTGGTCTGATTCCTTTTATTAAGGGATACGTAGGCAGCCTATTTCGGTAGGTACGACCATTAGAGCATATAAATTTGCATATCTGCTTAAAAACTATGATAACCTACTATAACCGACTAAATATGTCTAGGGTATGTGAGATTTGAAATGCATTATAAACAATTGCATTATAACTGCTACCTATTGCATTACACCCCATTATAATTTCCACGAAATTTGGGAGTCTATTTCTTATCAACGATGTTCGTTTACTCGGTAAGCTTCGGGTTACCCGTAAACTCCATCGTTGAAGGGCTCTGTAGACACCCCAATTTCGTACCCATGGTATGTAACATGACATGAAATATCAAGACCTGTTAAACCTTAACGAATATCAAGTTACAAGGTTAAAAGTGCAAAAGAAAAAGCAGGAGGCGTAAACAGTGAAATGCAGGGGGCCAAAGTGTCAAAAAGAGGCAGGAAAAAGGACCCTGGCGCCACCCATGGCCACTCTTTGCACGGCGCCCAGAGCCCTTATGGGTGGCACCCAACAGTGCTTCCAGCACTGTAGCTCTTTGCCTAAAGTATAATCTCTCAAGCGCGCGGTACAAGCCGATGAAGCACAAACGAAGAAATCTTAACAGCGAAGGAATCCAAATCTCAGCCTATAAATAGAGGCATCCGACTTGTGAGAATTCACTCCGCAAACATCGCACATAGTTAAACACGCAATTAAAATTCTCCAGCCGTGAGTTCTGAGAGATCGCTCTGAGAGTTCCCCTCCTCTAAGCCTCGAAGCTTTGTCAAATCTTCCCCAAACAACCGGTCAAAGTGAAACCTAGTTGCCCTACTAGATTCCACCCTACTCCCCCGGTCCAAAAATCCCAAAAAGAGCAGTCGTCATGCCCGAATCCAGACGCCAAATCCGCAAAAAGCAAGCAGTTGCTCTACCCGATTTCCGCCGTCAACAAGCAAACAACAGCAAAAAGCAAGCAGTTGCTCCGTCTAGTTTCCGCTGCCAGAAAGAAACTTTCGGAAGCAGTTACTCTTCCTGAATCTCCGCAACAACAAAAGACTCCCTCTCCCGAAAGGATAGAGCGAGCGCCCCTAAAATCTACTAGAAGTTAGTTGGTACGGTATAAAACCCCTCACACTCCAAAAGGTAGGCTATATAAAGTTTTATAGGTATAAGTGCTATTTAAGCCGACCTGATGTAATAAATATAAGCAGTTATGCTGCCCGGATTTCTATAAGAAATGGCACTAAAAAGAGCCATTATTATGGCCAAATATTTGTAATTCCTGGAAAGAGACTGTTGCAAGTTTGTAATAATATATGTATAGATATGTATATTGAAATGTTTTATTTTATCTGTTAAATAAATATGATAAGAGCATATTTTAGCCAAAAAACTTGTTTTAAGACCGAAAGGACGAGTTGGGTGCCTAACACCTTCCCACCTCGTAACTTAGCCTTCGAACCCCTTTTACAAAATCAAGTTATTTTTTGTTTTTCTTTATTTCTCCTTAAAATAAAGATGACGACTTTGTTACAACATTTTGAGTCCACAATGAGGTCGGGCGTATTCCAACGCGCTCTTTGCAACATCCTTTTTGTATTTTTAATTTCATTTTCCCCTAAACAAGGGAAGATGGAATGAAAACGGCGTTGCATTTTCCGAATCTCGTTTTCCCCTTAAAAGGGAGTGCGAGATGCGGAAAAATCTCTGGGGCACTCACAGAAAGGCACCTTGAATGTGGATGGTCTACCTAAGCTCAATAATGTTTATCATATTAAAGGGCTTAAGACCAATCTCATAAGCATAAGCCAACTTTGTGATGATGATCTTCAGGTACGTTTTGATAAAAATTCTTGAGAAATTTTTGATAAGGCTAACAAATGCTTATTGACAGGTACACGATCTTCAAATAATTGCTACATGTACAATAATGTGCATACTTGTCATAGTGCTAGCATTGTAGAACATGTTCCTACAAACAGTTCCAAATTCACAAAGTACACAAGCTGGAAAATTCTAGAAATTTGGATGCAGCATCTGATGCAGCATTGGCAAGAACTTTTGGAAAAGCTTAAAGTGAACCTCAACATGTTGAAACTAATCCTACTGTGACTGATCGAAGTCGGGATATTCCCATTCATATACAGAAAAACCACCCAACCTCTCATGTGATAGGTAATGTTCATGGTGGCATGTCCACAAGGAAGAAAGGTAAGGTTGATTATCGAAAATTAGTTTGTCTATCCTTTCCTGAATGTGAAGAATTTCATGCCTCTTGCTATGTGTCAGAAATTGAACCAATAAATGTGAGTGAGGCTTTGAAAAATGAGTCTTGGATCAAGGCTATGCAAGAGGAACTTGATCAATTTTCAAAAAATGAAGTATGGTTTCTTGTGCACAGACCCACCCCCGTGAATGTTATTGGAACAAAATGGATTTTCAAGAACAAATCGAATGGGGTGGGAGATATAATTAGAAACAAGGCAAGACTTGTGGCTCAAGGGTACACACAAGTTAAAGGGGTGGATTTTGATAAAACTTTTTCACTTATGGCCCGCATTGAGTCCATACGTCTTTTGCTTGCAATTGCTTGCTTTCTAGATATTACTTTTCAACAAATAAATATGAGAAGTACATTTGGTGGGTGTTTTTACTTGGGAAATAACTTGGTTTCTTGGTTTAGTAAAAAATAGAATCGTGTTGCCTGTGTTGCCCTATCTACAGTTGAATCTGAATACATTACAGCTGGTAGTGGGTGTGCACAACTTTTATTGATGAATCGGATGATCAAAGACTATGGTCTACACGGTGACGGGGGTTAACCTTGTATTGTGATAACACCAATACAATTTGTATAGCAAAAAATCCAACTCAACATTCTCGAACAAAACACATTGATATAAGACACCACTTTCTTAGAGACTTGGTTGAACAAGGTATTGTTTGCATAGAACATGTTAGGACAGAAAATCAATTGGCCCGTTGATTGGCCTGGCCCTTCCTTTGTTTGAGCAGGGAAAGGGACCTCATTCCTGAAACAAACACAAGTAAAGATCAGTACATTCATCGTAGGCATCAAAACTAGGAAAATTACAAAAGTTGGCAAGTAACCATCTCCATCTACAAAAACCAGGCGACATCTCACCCTAATAGCGGGCAATCTGCACTCGGGACATTCTTTCTTAAATCTCTGCTAGGGTTGTAAACAAATCGAATCTTTTTGATTCGATTCGGTATTCAGTATTCATATTCGAAAGATTCGAATTCGAATTCGATTTTTTTAAATATTCGATAAGGATTTGAATACGAATCGATTTGGTGGTATTCGATTCGAGTATTTGAGTAATATTTAATATATTTATATATATATATATATATATATATATATATATATATATATATATATATATATATATATAAGTTAAAAAAAAACCCTAACCTAACCTCACTCAAACACTCACAGTCACGGCTCACCGCCTCATCCCAGAACAGAATCTGGAATCCAAATCACCAAGGATCCTGACTCCAACCCAATTGCGGCGCACGACACTCCAGAAACGGGCAGCCTCCTCGACCTCGATCCTTCCAGACCTAACTCAAGCAGCCTCCTCCCAGATCCGGTCATGTTAGCAGGCTCGGCTATTTTGCTACTGTGGTGGGCTCACCCTCTTCTTCTCGTTGCCATCATCAGGTATGTCGAACGTGGAATTTTAATTTCTACCCCTGTATGAACATCATCAGGTCTTTGGAGATTATGAACATGGAATTTTAATTTCTAACCCTTGTGGACTTAAATAGGGCTTGTGGAATCATCAGAAGAAAATAGTGTTTGTATATCTGATTCATATGTATATAATTCCTCCTGTGCTTGGTTCTTTTGAATCGTATCTATGCTATCAACAAAGCTTTGTTTCCTCTCTAATCTTTGTTTTTTCGAGACATGGCCACTTCTCAATTCTTTATTAAGGGTTAGTTGCTGGATATGCTAAAGAAAGAAGGGATTCCGAAAAGCTTTGTCAATGAAAACCATCAACTTTTGTTGCCTCAACTCTGCTTTTTTGCATCTGCCCATTCATTGCAGCTAGTTGATTCTCCGTGTTTTCTTGTTGCTGTTTAAGCTTAAGAATTTATAGTTTCAACATGTTCTTTTGAATCGTATCTTTCCTTTTTGGAATCCTTCGTTGGCAAATTCCCATTGATCAGCATCGATTTTCTTGAATCGCTTCAACAATCAAACAAACCATCAAGAATCGTAATTAAACAGATCAAAATCGAAGACAAGGAAAAGAATTACAATAATTCAAGTTTGTTAAACCAATCAAAAAATCATGGTGAACACATATATAGTTGGAAATTTAAATGTGCAATAGCCTCTCAACTCTTTTAACTTATGCTCTATTGCCGATTTGTCATGGTAAATGTTAATCGTTGAAAGATTTCGTTCTCTTTGTGCATTTTGTGCTCACGTGTGATTTGTGATGTTTATGATTATTCATGATATCACTAAATGTCTAATTCTAGAAAGTTGTGTTCCCTTCTTATGATTTAGGGAAGAAATTGATGTGCTGGTTTCTTGTGGTGTGGGCTTCTTATGATTTGAGGGGATTGGTGTTAGAAAAATGTTGATAGCATGGGATATGATCGTAATCTGATATCATTTTTGTGGTTTCATGTTTGAAATCATGTAAAATTTTGAGAATATGAATGTTGTTTTAACGTTTATTTTCATAGCTAAAGATATGGAAGTTATGCCTACAAAGATTAGAAGGATTAGTTTGAGATCTCCAAAAAGAGTAGTATGGCGTGAAACTGGTTGTTTCACCATAGTAAGACTGTGGGTGCCCCGGATTCTCCCGTGTCCCGCGCACCCTTGGATAGGGGTGTGCGACGTGCGGAACTGACACCACGCTTTCCATTCCACCCTCCCTTGTCTAGAGGAAGACAAAATTAAAAATGCGGAAAGGGTGCTGTCAAGAAGCGCGTTGAATATGCCTCGGTCACTTCAGTGATTTTTGTTCCGTTATGGGAGCTTTGGGTTTTCTGTATCAGGTTATCCCTTTTTTAGGGGATAACAGGATGCAGGAAGGCATCACCCTTTTATTCACATCTTCCTTTGTTTAGGGGAAAATGGAAAGTGCAAGAAAGGATGTTACGGGCCCCACTATGAACTTTATGAAAATTGCCTTAAGGCCTATTTCGGATCGCTATGAGTGCTTTGGGTTTTCTATATCAAATTATCCCTTTTTTAGGGGATACCAGGATATAGGAATACATCACCCTTTCATTCACATTCTCCCTTGTCTAGGGGAAAATAGAAAATAGTAAGAAAGGATGTTGCGAGGCCTCATTGTGATCCAAAATGTTTTGACAAAGTCTCTATCTTTATTTTAAGGAGAAAATAAAGAAAAAACCAAAAATAAAACCATAGAATGCAAATAAAAGGGGTTCGGAGGCTAAGTTGCGAGTTGGGAAGGTGCTAGGCACCCAACTTGTCCTTTCGGTCTCAAAAAATAATTTTTGGCTAAAGTATGCTTTTTGTTATATTTATCTGGCAAATAAATAAAGCATTAAAAAGAAAACAAATACATCCATGTCTACATTATTTACGGACTTGCAGTCGCCTCTTTCCAATAATTACAAATACATTTAAAAATATTTGGCCATAATAATGACTCTTTTTAATATTATTTTCTAAATAAATCCGGACAGCATAACAGTTTATATTTTTACATTGAGCCGGATGGAAAATAGTTTTTTTTTTAATATAGAAAACGCCCTTAAAGGCTCACCTTTTATAGCGTGGTGTGCTCGCTCTGTCCTTCCAGGAGAGGGAGTCTTTTTGTTCTGCCGGGCGGGGTGACTGCTTCCGAAGGTTGCTTCTGGGCACCGTTAAACGGGTGGAACAACTGCTTGCGTTTTTGTTGTTGCTGGCGGAAATCGGGCAGAACAACTACTTGTTTTTGACGGATTTGGTATTTTTACTCGGGCAGAGCAACTGCTCTTTTCGAGATTTTAGGACCGGGGAAATAGGGTGGAAATCTAGCTGGGGGACTAAGGTTCACTTTGACCGGTTGGTTTTGTATTTGGAGGAGTTTTGGCAGAGCTTCGAGGCTTTATAGGAGGGGGCGCTCACTATCTCACGATCACTCTATATTTCTTAGGCGTAAAACACAAGCTGAAAGTGAGATGAATTCTCTGTCCCTGAAAGCGAACCCGGGGCCTTCTATTTATAGGCTAAGAGAGGGACACCGCTGGGATTAAAATTTGTTCTTTGTGCATCACCAGCTTGTACCGCGTGCTTGAGAATTTGTGCAATGCGTTAAGTTTGGGAGCACTGTAGCAGAACCTGGCGCTGGCACCATGCTCCTTGGGTGCCGCGCCAGCATGCTTATGTGGCAGCGCCAACCCTCCCTTCTTAGCCTCTTTTTGGACACTTTGGCCCCTGCATTTCACTGTTTTACGTATCCTGCATGCTTTGTCTTTTGCATTTTTAAACCCTATAACTTGACATTTGTTAAGTTTTAACAGGTCTTGATATCGCATGTCAATGTTACGTACCAGGGGTACGAAATTGGGGTGTCTACAAAGACCTATGTTCTTCATCTTCAAGTAATCTCCAACGGATGCAAGTATTATTCTTTTCATTTACATCCTTTTTCTTTCTTTTGGTTAAAGTTTCCGTGTCAACAATCCAACGTTGATGTTGCAAATTCCAAAAAGGCCTCATTGAGGTCACTGTTCTTCTATATTCAAGTTCATCTTAAATCTCAATTAGGTAAATCTTTGGCCACAGATGACACTTAAGAAGCGTTCACTCGCCTTTCATTTTTGTATAATGTGGTAGGATGCGTATCATGTTTTGTAATATATTAATAACAATGCTATCACTATGAAATAGATAATATATATTAACCTTTTCATGATAACTCTAGATACAAAAAATGCTAGTTATCACTTGTTCTCTTATCAAATATCAAACTATTCTCATTCTGAATATGTAACTCTCTGGAATTACTACCTATAATTAAGATATTACTTTTCAGTTATCGAAGTCATTACTTAGCATTTGGAAGATTTTTTGATAACTTAGCCATGAGGCTGCTAGCAGCCTTGTTGAAGCTAAGGGCCAGTTGATTCGTTCTATCCTGACAGTCACTCGATGTACTTAGAACCCTCTTGGTGAATAATTCGTTTTCACATGTTAGTATATGTTTAATTCTAGTAATGAAATAGAAACAATTCATGAATTTTGACTTACCTTTTTGCTATGTTTTGTTTCATTTTATTAGTTCTGTTATGTTTATTACTAATTATTATTATTTTATTAATCTTTGTTCTAAAGTCATTTAGGTAGAATATGGATGCATCAAATATAATAAAGCAAACACCTCAAGCAGACGATCTTTTTGTGGAAGATAATGAGGTAAATATTATATATATTAAATAAATATTGTGTATTAACATTTATATATATGTTTTACCATTTTAAGATCTAACTTAAAACTTGTACTGAAAGGTGAGGAGCCCTACGATCGAGATAGATGATGATGGTGAACATGAGGAAGATAAGGGTCAATTTGAAAGGAAAAAGAGAAAGACGAATTCGAAATCTCATAGTGATTTCATTGAAGTGACTTCAAATGATGAAAGTACAAAATTTCAATGTATACATTGTAAGAGTTTTCTTTCGAAGACAACTATCGGTACAACAAGTCATCTTTTGAATCACATGAAAAGGTGTTTTGCAAAAGAAAATTTATACCCAAAAACAAAAGACATTGCAATTTTAGCCTACCAAATCAAAGTTTGAGATGAATCCTTTATCAGATGGTCGATATGATCATGCGAAGCAAAGGGAGGCGGAGAACAGTATGGATGGACAATCTCGTCTTCGTGGACCAGAAGAGGTTCAACCCCGAGCAGATCTGCACGGAGAACAGTGACTAGACGCAAGTTCCTAGGATTACATACAAGCTCTTTCCAATTGAGCAAGAATTCTTGGCCGACCCGTTTCTCATTCTCTTCACAAGTTACCTCCAATTCCTAGATTGATGGAGTTAGTTCATCACGATTGATGAACAAACAAAGGCGGATGTTGAACTCATAATCGATCTTCAATAAAACGAAGTAAAACAAATACAATATGTGTTTCTAGCCTAAGAGAGGCTCCAAAAACGGATCTCAAAACCTCCCCTCACCTAAACTACTAGCGTTGTATTTATATTGGGTTTACACAATTGGAAAATTTACAAAACTGTCCATGGCTGAAAATGGGGTTAGGCGGTCGCTTGTCATCGAGACTAGGCGATCGCTTAACAATTTTGCTCAAGATTTGCAGTAGGAATTTGCGCGGTGGCTTGACCTTTGGGAGTAGGCGAGCGCTTGAAGTTTCTTCTCTGGATGCTTGCTACTAGAATTTACATGAGTGCTTGGGCTTGGGAGTAGGCGAGCGCTTGCTCTTGATTCTTTACATGGACTGGTGGAAGGTGGTCGCTTAGCAGTCGGGGCTAGGCGACCGCTTAGCCTCTTCTTTGCCTCATGAACAACTTCAATCTTGCAGAATTTGCAACTTGGCCCCCGAAGTCTCCAAATGCATGGAAAAGACCTTTAAGTCTTCCAAAATCTCCAAATAAACCTGAAACTTATAAAAGAACTACAAACCCATATTAGTAGTCTAAAACTCATGGAAAATCACAATCTAAGTAGGAATATATACCAAATAGATGCGTATAAAATACATCTATCAAACACCCCCAAACTTAGACTTTACTCTTCCACGAGTAAACAAACAAATACAAAAGCAATAAATAAATAATAAAATACATAAAGAAAATCTTTTTGGAGGGTGACACTATTTACACTCCTCTAGAAACCCATAAACTCAAGGAGACTCAAAAGAGCGACTCGACTATGCAAATAAATGCAAAAGCAATAAACTAAACTAATAAAGCAGTAAATCAAATAATTTTTTTTGGTTTATTCTCAAGTCAAGATAGTGTGAAAATCAAAAGGTGCCTCAAGGAATGATGTGCATATGTGTAAGGATTAATTTCATTACCAAATGGGTTCACTCAATCATGCAAATAGTACTATGATTTTTCAACTGTGTAAACACCTACTCATTGAGTATCTCCTAACTTAGACAGTTTAATCGAGCTAAGCATAACATCCATTACCAATTTCTTTATAGAAAAATACATATGCATAATAGAATAAGGAATCTACCATCTATACCCGATCACTTTCCAAAAAAGAGAACACTAGGGAATCAAAAATTCTTATACATCCATCCCATGCACTTCCTATGTATGAATACAATGTTCTTATCTCCCAATTACTTGCAACTAAGATTATGCTAACACATTGAGCTTTATCAAGAAGTGTATATAAATGAAGCATGGATCAATTAAACATGTATCATAATTTCAAGAAAGATATAGCATGAGTAAGTGACACTAGATCAATAGGATTTCATTAAGCTTGTAATGTAAGGGGGTTATGAAACGAAGGAAAGAAATTCAAAGCTAAAGAGTACAATTACCCCAAATCCCATTCGTTTCTATTGCATGAATACATGCATTAGGCTAAGACCTAGAAAGACAACAACTTAGGGATATTCCCCCCAAACTTGTTATTTACTATCCATTCACTAAAGATGAGTGATCCACTTTGCTTTCTTTTTCTTTTAGGCTATGCCTTCATTTGAATTCCTTTGCATCCTTTTTTTTCTTTTTCATCTCTTCTCTCCTTCATTTTTTTTATAACGGAGAATGCAACGAAGAAGATGAAAGCTATAAGGAGATCTTTTGCCCCAATGATTCCACACAACATCAAGTCCCAACCCGTCCTACTCTCTCGAAGGGTAGGCAAAAGTGTATAAGCTTTAATGGTTAAATTTAATGTGGGTAAAAGAAATGAAGTTGAATGGGGTCGATATATGCTTTTGCACACGCCATTCTTTTTAATTAAGCTCAAAAGGGGACACTAAGTCAGGAATTTTTAAGGCTCAAACGTTCCAAAGATGACCTAAATCATATCTAGTGCCAAGTCATCATGCAAAATTCCATAGAAAAGAGATACATTTATAAATATCATATCCATTTATGTAATGAAGAACAACTCCTAATGCATTTGACATAAGCATTCACTAGAAAAGATGTAGGAATATTCAAGACTAACATGTAATCACGATTCGAAAGTGTGCTTGAGATATATTAGCAAGACAATTCCAAAGGTTCTATCTTTCATAACAATGACCCTACAGTTACAAATCAATGTAACACTCACGTATAGACGACTATTCAACATATTCATTTGCACCAAACCAGTCTCGCGGGAAATGCAATGTGTACTATAAACTAGATAAAAATATCCAAATTATTCAATAATGGTGGGGTATGAGTACACAAAGGGTGAATAATCATAGGAAATTTACACAACATAGTAAATTCTAGAAGGATTGATGAAAGAGTCATGTGGGTCATAAAATTATATCATCATCAACGGGGATCTTCGCACACATATCGAGAATAAATTTTTTAATTTTTTAGAAAAATGAAATTTGACATTAACTGATCTAGGGCTGGATAAGCAGACAACTGCCAAAGTAGGCAAACATCTACTTACCTATTTGGATAAATAGACATCTACTTACCGATTTAGGGCTGGATAAGCAGACAGCTGCCAAAGTAGGCAAACATCTACTTACCCGTTTGGAAGAAACTAAAATGGTCACTCCCTTTGTCTTTGCACTTGTCAACATCAATTCCTAAAATAAAAATAAGCAAAAACAAGAAAGCGGATAGGAGAAGAGATATTAGGGACACTAATTGTCCCATGTACATAGCAGGATTTATGTAACAAGTTCCCAATTCTCATTAGGCTAGGGCCTGAAAAGACCCTGGACCTAGAATTCCCCCCCCCAAACTTGAATTGAATTTTGTCCTCAAAATTTTGGACCAGCCGATAAGGGAGTTGATTGGGAAAGAGAACGGGAAACAAACTACATATTCACATAACGAAAGGTGATGCTAGTTAAGAATCGGCTCATTGCGAGCCATGACCATCTAACGAAGGAGGATGCCATTCAAAGACAGAATAGGGAGGTATGTTGAGATGAGAAGATACGTTTTGGAAGAATTAACCAGACCACCCAAAAAAGTAGTTCTAGTTAGCCCGAATCAGCTCAACTTGCTGCTGGATCACTTATTGACCCATCTGCAGCTCTAATATTCGAGTGGATAGCTCCTCAAGAGGATCCACATAGGACTCCTCGTCAACATCCTCACCTAAGATCTCAGGGTGACGGGCATAGGGTGGGCGCGTCTATTCGCTACACACTTTCGGGCGACATTGGGCATCGACCTAATTCTTTCTAAATTAGTCATCCATTGGACTCCTGCGCTCTTACAGAGGCCAATGATAAGACTGGGAAAAGAAATACCCAGTGTTTGTGGTCTTATCAACCATGCCTCTAAGCTGCCGGTTAATGAAATCTACGATGTCCACGGTCTCCTTGGTCAAAATGGTGTAGATTAACACCATCATATTCCAAGTCACATCAGATTGATGTGTCGTTGGCATCATCCTGGCACCAATAAACTTATAAATCCCTTTAGCCTGAGAAGTCAAACATGACTCCTTAATAGAACGAGGACGACCAGTTGTGTCACCACGTCCTAGAGTCCACTTGGAATCAGGCACTGCAATCCTCTCGCTAACGGTGGACACATTAAGATTGAAGGGTAGGAAGGATTGGTAGTCGTCGATCTGAACAATGTGTAGAATTATAGTATCTACGAATTTCCACTATGCTAAACCTCACATAAACACTCCTCACCCAAGACATGTTTGGGTCCTCTTCTATTACTCGTCCTACTTTGAGCATAGAACTCACGGACAATAGGCACCGCCGCCTCACCAGGTGGCTCGCACAACTTCTCCCACCCATTCAGCCTAAAATGGGATGTCAACCCATAGCTAGCAACATCAAATCCCCTCTCAGCCGAAATGGCTTTAGAATTAAAATTGTCGGTATAAACTTTAAAATTTTGGGGCTTTTGAAGTGATCTACATTATACACAAGGGCAGGGGCAGAGGAAGACAAAGCCTCACCGACATGGGTTTTGTTTCACTTTTTGGGAGCCATTAATTTGGGTAGGGTCACTCAAAAACACTCCTCTCAAAACCAGAAAAACCAACAAAGTTGTAAATTACTAACAATTAAAATCACCTTATTCAACAAAACCTTTTGCCCAAAACTAGGTTTAGCAAGTAAAATGCACAAATAAGAGTGAGGGATAGAAGATACTTGCTAGAAATGCATTTTTCCAAAGCTTGTTGTTGGATTTTTGCCGGAATAAATGAAATTTCGCCGGAGTCTTCACATCTCAAAATCACCCAATTTCACGAAAATGAAGATGGGGATGGTGATTTATGGGTGCAATGAAGGTGAAATGAGGTTTTGATGGAAGGAGGGTAGGGATTTTGGCCGGATTTTAGAGAGAGAAAGAGTGGAGAAAGTGCCGCTTAAAGAAAGAGAGATGAATGAATAGTGTCAGGATTTATGTTTGCAGCAAACCGATTGCCTTTAAATAAAGGGACTAAGGGGTCGCTTAGCCCACGGGACTAGGCGAGAACCTAGTTTGTTCAAAGACTGCCCAACCTTCTGGAAAATACGCGGTCGCCTAGTCAAAAGGACTCGACGGACGCCTTCTTGTTCTTCAGCTTAAGTCTTCAATCTTGCATGGAACTTTTCTGATGGTCCATAATCATCATCCTCGTTGCTTGTAATCTCTTTTTCTACACAAAAACTACTTACAAAAAACACACTAAAAATAAAAATTAACATTAGAAAACATATAAATACAACACTACTGACATTTCCCCCCCCCCACCCAAACTTGATTTAAGCAATGATTAGAAAACATTTAAAAATCTCACAAATCAAGAGCAGGTTCCAAACACATTTATTATACAAACGCACTAAAATTAAAATAAATGGGTTGCCTTCCATTCAACGCTTTTGTTTAACGTCGTTCACTCGACGTTAGTCAAACTCAATCAGTCTAGTTCAAATAAATCCATAAACTCATAAACTCAACTGTCATAACAAGTGATAGTCCTTCATGGTATGGTTTGACTCGGTGACCATTTACCTTAAATCTTTCATTTGATTTATAATCTTTTAATTCAATGGCAGCATAAGGAAAGACATTCATTATTTCAAATGGACACGACCATTTAGATTTAAGTTTTCTTGGGAAAAGTTTTAACCTAGAGTTAAAAAGTAGAACTTTCATACCATGGTACAAGTCCTTAGGAATAATCTTTTTATCATGGAATCTTTTTGTCCTTTCCTTGTAGATTTTCGTACTTTCATAGGATTCTAATCTATGTTTTTACAACTCATTAAGTTGGAGCATTCTTTTCTCACTGGCCAGAGTCATATCCATGTTGAGATCTTTGATAGCCCAAAATGCCCTATGTTCTAACTCAACAGGCAAATGACACGCCTTCCCAAATACAAGTTTGTATGGGCTCATACCAATTGGGGTCTTGTAGGCTGTTCTATATGCCCATAATGCATCGTTTATCTTCAATACCAAATCTTTTCTATTGGGTTGCACAATTTTCTCTAGAACTCCTATAATTTGTCGATTACTTACTATAGACACCCCAATTTCGTACCCATGTTTTATGACATGCCATAAAATATCAAGACATGTTAAAAAGACTAATGGATGTCAAGTAACAGGGTTTAAAATGCAAAGGGACGAAAAAATTAACAAACAGTGAATTGCAGGGGGCGAAAGTGCCAAAAACAGAAGAAAGAACAAAGCGGGAGCGGCTGTAGGCTATTGCAGGCGCCCAAAAGACCCACATAAGGCGCCCAAAACCCCCTCTGGTAGCGCCCATAAGGCCCTGTTCACTGTTGCAGTTTGCTTTTGGTGTAATTCCTTCAACGCACGCTACAAGTCGTTAAAGCACGGAGGAAAATATCAAGCTTTTCCTTCGCTGTTAAGGAATCTCAATCTCAGCCTATAAATATGAGGCTTCGGCAGTGCCCGAACAACAAAGAATTTTACGGAGAAAGGCGATCAGTCTGTTACGCTGTAAGTTTCATATCCAACCTCGAAGCTCCGTTAGGCAGTCAAAACCTCCCCTAAACACTAAAACTCTCCGGCCAAAGTGAACCCTAGTTACCCTACAAAGGTTTCCGCCTTATTTCACCGGTTCCAAAATCCCAAAAAGAGCAGTTGCCATGCCCGAATCCAGACGTCAAATCCAGCCGAAGCAAGCAGTTGCGCAGCCCGATTTCAGACTCGACGACGACAAAAAACAAGCAAAAGCAAACAGTTGTGCCGCCCGGATCCCGAGGCGAAAACAACTAAAAAGAGCAGTCACGCTGCCCAAAATCCAGCAACAGAAAAAAAGACTCCCTCTCTCTAAAGGACAAAGCGAGCACACCCTAAAACCATTCAGAAAAGAAGTTTGATCTGGGATAAAGCCCACACGCTTCAAGAGGTAGGTACCCTAAAGTATTTAATATTTTGTCTATTAAAATAGTGTTATTTTAAATAATAATATATCATGAAATAAGTTGTTATAATGCTCAAATTTCATGTATAAATAGCACTAAAATAAGCCGTTATTATAGCCAAATTTTTATAAAGTTTATATGCAACTCTAAAATGAGGCTGCTGTAAGTTTCTTTATTTCTTTTATTATATATACATTTATATATGTTTAAATGCTTTATTTAAATTGTTAACTTTATACAAAGAGCATATTTAACCAAAAAAAACCTATTTTGAGTCCAAAAGGGCGAGTTGGGTGCCTAACCCCTTCCCAACTCATAACTTAGCCTCCGAACCCTTTACAAATCTAGTATTTTTGGGTTTTTCTTTGTTTATCCTTAAAATAAAGATGTTGATTCTGTTATTTACATTTTGAGTCCACAATTGAGGCCGGGCGTATTCCACGAGCTTTAAAGTTTCAAAACCACCCCGTCTTTCAGTGGCGCGGATCCGGTTAAAAACGAGGCACTCATACTTACCTCCACTTGACCAGATGTCTGTGGATGGTAGGGAGTTGACAACTTATGCATTACCCTATATTTCCTCAAATATGCATTTACCAAACGTTTGATGAAATGATTTCCTTGGTCACTTATGATTGCCCTCTGCATTTCATATCTACTAAAAATGGCATCACATAGAAATTTTACCACATTCTTATCATTATTATTCCTGGTAGCTATCTCCTCTATCCATTTAGAAACATAATCAACTATTACCAGTATGTACTCAAAACCATCAAAAACAGGAAAAGGTCCCATAAAATCAATTCCCCAAACATCAAATATTGGATTACCTACCAGAGGTATCTCATTACTCTTACTAATTCCTCCAGATTTTTGGCACTTATCACAATTCTTACTAAACATATAAGCATCCTTAAATAATGTAGGCCAATAAAGGCCTGATTATGACACCTTTCAAGCAGTCTTTTCTCCGCTAAAATGTACTCCGCAAGCGAAACCGTGACAAAATGATAAAACACTTTGTTGCTCTTCCTTAGGAATACATCTCCTAATAATTAAATCAGGTCCACATTTAAATAGATACGGTTCATCCCAAAAGTAATATATCACTTCATATAAAATTTTCTTTCTTTTGTGATATCCAAAATCAGGGTTTATGATATTGGCCACTATATAATTAATGTAATCGTCATACCATGGTTCATTTTTTGGAATAGCAAAAGTTGTTTGTCTGGAAAATCATCATTTAAAGGAATGTTATCATCAAATAACTGTTTTTCAAACATAGGTCATAATTCTAGCCTCGATAAGTGGTCGGCTACCACATTCTCAGATCTTTTTTTATCTGTTATGGTTACATCAAATTCTTGCAACAAAAGCATCCACCTAATCAATCTAGACTTAGCATCTTTCTTAATTTGTTAACAAGTATTTTAACGCAGCATGGTCAGAAAAAATGATCACCTTGGATCCTAGCAAATAGGAATGAAAATTTTCAAGTGCAAACATTACCGCCAAAAATTCGTTTTCAGTGGTCGTATAATTCACGCATCATCAGCATAGTGAATGACACATGGTAACTTATCTACTCTTTGACCAAGCACCGCACATACAACGAAGTCTGAGGCGTCACACATGATTTCAAATGGAAGTGACCAATCAGGACTCACCAAGATGGGAGTCGTAGTTAATTTTTCCTTAAAAGGTTAAAAGCATCTAGACAATCTTTATCAAAAATGAATTCAGTGTCCTTGGCTAACAAGTTGCATAGAGGGCTTGCAAATTTTTTGAAAAATCTTTTATAAAGCGCCTATAAAAACTTGTGTGGCCAAGAAAACTTCTAACTCCTTTCACTGAAGCAAGTGAGGGTAATTTAGATATTACCTCTATCTTAGTTTGATCAACCTTTATCCCCTCTTTGACCCGATGTGTCCTTTAAGCACTAGGGTTAAATTCTTAAGACATTCTCCAAAGACGGAAAGATCATCTATAAACACCTCCACACATATTTCCACTAGGTCTGAAAATATCAAGATCATGCATCTTTGAAAAGTGGCTAGGGCGTTACATAGACCAAACAACATTCTTATATATGCAATCGTACCAAAGGGGCACGCAAATGTCGTCTTTTCTTGATCCTCAGGTGCTATGGGAATTTGGTTATATCATGAAAATCTATTGAGGAAAGAGTAATAATCATAACCTGTGACATTGAGTTTCCTCAAGTCTATACACATCCAATATCCAGTAATTGTTCAAGTAGGCACTAACTCATCTTTATCGTTCTTTACTACGGTGATTCCTGATTTCTTGGGGACTACCTGAATTGGGCTTACCCACATACTATAAAAAATAGGGTAAATAATACTTGCATCTAGAAATTTAAGAACTTATTTTCTTGCAGGTTCTTCCATGTGTGGGTTCAATCTTCTTTGATGTTCTCGAGAAGGTTTAGCACCTTCTTCGAGATGAATTTTGTGCATGCACATGGTGGGACTTATACCTTTCAAATCAGCTCAAGTCCAACCTATAGCTTCCTTATGTTCCTTTAACACGCTTATTAATTTTTGTTCTTGATTTTCAAAAAGATTTGAAGCTATTATTGTAGGCAAAGTGTCGTTTTTACTAAAAAAAACTTACTTCAGATTGGAAGGTAAGGGTTTTAATTCAAGAACCGGCGGTGATTGAATTGAAGGGACCAACTTATCATTAAAATGACCTAAGGGATCACGAGAGACTTCCTTAGTGATTATCTCTTCCTTTTCCTCGAATATTTTCGTTAATTCAATAATTTCATCATCTTCGCTATCACCTTGACCAGTCAACACTTCTTCTAATTTATCAGACTTAATCTCTTGATCTAAATTTTTAGCAGTTAACGTTTCTACTTCATCAACAGAAAAATAATCATTCATATCATTGGGTATATTCATAGCGCCAAAAATAGATAATTCAACAATTTCACCCATAACAGTCATTGACAATTTGTCATTTTTAACATTTATAATAGTATTAGCAGTAGCCATGAATGGTTGTCTTAGGAGAAGGGGGACTTCATGATTACTATTAATCTATTTTTCCATTTCAAGAACAACAAAATCAATAGGCATTATCAATTTATCCACTTGCACTAGAATATCTTCCACAATACCCAAAGGATGTTTAACAGAACAATCAGCTAGTTGTAAATACATTGTGGTTGACTTTAATTCTCCTAAACCTAAGTGTTGGTACACTAAATAGGGCATTAAGTTGATACTAGCACCTAAATCCAACATTGCTTTTACCTTTTTCGAATCTCCTAAAGTGACTTCAACATTAAAACTACCAGGTTCCTTCAACTTGGGTGAAAGGTTCTGTTGAAGTACAACACTAACATTTTCCGAACTAATAATATTCTCATTTTTTTTTATCAAATCTATGTTTCTAGAATTCAAATCTTTGAATTGTTTTTTGCATAAGATGGGATATTTTAAACCACATTAAGTAAAGGCAGATTAATATTTACTTTGGAAAACATGTTATAGATTTCTACAAATTGTTTATCCACTTTATTTTTCATCAATCTGCCAGGAAACGGAATAGGAGGGACATATACCTTAGGTGCAATATAAGGTTCTTCATCAGAGTTTCCTCCTTTTCTTTTTCACCTAAGTCACGTGTCTCTTCTATTGTCTTATTTTATTTTTCTATTTCTTTTTCAGAATTTTTCACTTGGGTAGATGAGGGAGTAGGGATACTTACCTCTTCACCGATTATTCTACCACTATGCAAAGTAGTAATAGATTTAGCTTGCTCGTTTTGACTGGGAAACAGCCCATAATTCACGTCCCTTGAGCTCTTTTATCTCATCAGCCATTTGCCCAACTTGTGTCATTATCTTTTGTATGTTTACATTCACGGAATTCATGAATTAATGTTGATTTCCATTGCCTTGCACATTATCGGAAATATTTTGATTTCCTTGGCCATACACCTACAGTGGAGCTTGCGGTTGCAAAGGCTTGTTACCTCCCCATGAAAAGTTCAGATGATTTCTTCAACCCGGATTGTATGTGATGAAGTATGGATCGTTCCTTTGTCTTGGTGGATAAGAATTCATAGAATGTACCTGTTCAGAGTAAACATACATTTGTGCACTAGAAGGACAATCATTAGTAACATGAAAATGAGCTCTAGAACGCTTTCACTTCTCCTAGTTCAAGTCTCACAAGAGACAGACTTTACAACTCTCAATAAAGAGGTCGGGTGTTCAAGCCTCTTCGTTGTTGTTCAAGAGGTAGCTACTCACTTATAACATTGAGTGTTCAAGCTACTAGAGGCAGTACTTCAAGAGAGGTCGGGTGTTCAAAGCCTCACCAGAGGCACCATTTGTTCGAACCACACCAAAGGCATCATATATATAACAGCCTTTCAAGGCATTAAAATAATAAAAATTAATGGTTGAATTCTATCACATGAAATTTATCACCACAAATAGCACAAACATCATAAATATTATTATATTTGCCTTGGCCATTAGTGCTTATAAAGCTGCAATTTTAGCATTAGCGGCTGCTAACGCACTTGATTCATTTGGATTAAAATTATTTTGAACTTCATATAAATTTTTACGCTTACTCCTAATACTTTTTTGCTGGGAATTAGAACCTAACATTTCAAACAACTCATTTGCTTGTGTTGGGGTCAATTTGTGAATTGACCCACCAGCGGCAATGTCTACCATGGTTTGGAGATTAGGAGGGAGTGAGTCATAACATTGACACATGATCACATCTTGAGTAAGATTATGGTGTGGACACGACAATTGTAATGATTTAAATCTATCTCATGCCTCATGAAACGATTCTCCTGGTTCAGGTGCAAAATTTACAATCAATTTCCTAAATTCAGAGAGTGAAGAATGTTTATAAAATTTTGCAATGAATACATCATAAAGTTGCTTCCAAGTGTGAATACTCCTAGGTGCTAAACTCATATACCATTTCTTTGCTGCATCTCTGAGGGCATACTGAAAATAGTGCATTTGCAATTGATGTTTCATCAATCCTCCTAAAGGAAAATTATGTGTCATGTGAATGTACGCTTGCATAAAGGACAAAGGGTTTTCTGTAGCCAAACCATGAAAGGTAGGTAACATATTATAAAAATGTCCTTTCAACTCAAAATTTCTCACAGCATCAGGCAAGACTAGACAAGATGGAGTAAAGTCTATCGTAGGACGTATGTAGTCTTTCATGGTCCGTGGAGCTTTATTAACGGCCATTTCTGGAATTACTTGCTGGTCACCCATGTTCCAATTTAAAGGAGCCGGAGGACCGGTTAGAGGATCTTCTACGCTTCTTGCATTACCCTGATTTGCAAGTTTAGCATGATTTCTTCATAGATTATTGATATTATCATTAAGATTCACTAGTTCAGGATTTAATGAACGATGGTGTGCATATAAATGCACAATCACCGAAACTAAATTAAACGAAAAATATTATTTTTTGAAAATAAATTACCAACTAAACTATCTTAATTGCTAATTTTCTCCCTGGCAGCGGCGCCAAAAACTTGAAGTATATTTATTTTACCTCACAAGTGCATGAGTCAACAGAAATATAGTTGTGCGAAAGCAAGGGTCGAACCACGGAGAGAAATAACAAATAAGGAATGTTTAACGGGTAAAGATAACAATTAACCGAAGGGGGGGTTTGGTTTATAAAATGATTAAAAATAATTACTGGCAAAATAAACTAATTTAGAAAAGATTTAAATTGTTGTAAGATCACAAAATTATCGAAGATTGATTATATGGTGGAAAGTCTAGGAATTAGGATTCACATCTATGTATTCTTAAGTTCTTTTATCTTTTTTATCAATCAATTAAAGGTTCGTTCACTAATGTAAACATTGGGACACATTGATCACAAATTGCAATACTTAGTACCTCGCTTTGGCTATACTTTCTTGATCCGTTCACATAGCAATTAAGGGTCCATTAAGCACACTAAGAACCCACGCGAACCTAGATCTATACCTTAGTCCGATCAGGAATTTAGAAAGATCTATTTATTACTTAGGTTGGCCAATGCATGACTTATGCATATGGATCATGCAGTTCATCATACCTAAGAGCCTACACTTCTACAAACGCAACCATTATGCGAGAGTTTCGGTGAAAGACCAGAGATAATCTAAGTAATAAACGATAATTGATTGAATATAATTATGTGCTAGAACATAAGATTCGATACAAGTTACCTTCAATGGCTAGATAGATGGAGTTAGTTTATCACAATCGATGAACAAACAAAGGCGGATGTTGAACTCATAATCGATCTTCAATAAAACGAAGTAAAACTAATACAATATGTGTTTCTAGCCTAAAAGAGGCTCCAAAAACGGATCTCAAAATCTCTCCTCACCTAAACTACTAGGGTTGTATTTATATTGGGCTTACACAATTGGAGAATTTACAAAACAGTCCATGGCTGAAAACGGGGTTACGCGGTCGCTTGGTCATCGAGACTAGGCGACCGCTTAACAACTTTGCTCAAGATGTGTGATGTCTTAATTATTTACCTCGTAAGTATACAGATCAATAACAAATATAATGTACGAAAAGCAAGGGTCGAACCACAAATACAAGAAATATCTAGAGCAACTAAACAGGTAAAGTTGTCAAGCGGTCCGGCCCAAGCCCACCGAGCCTTGCTAAACAGCGGGCCGGGCCGAAATACTGGTGGGCCTCATAGAACTCAAGTCCGGCCCATGCGCACTTCGGGCCTATGGGCAAAAAAAAACTATTTTTTTATTAAAAAAAACTCACAAATTAGCTAATAAAAGTTATATAGCACATCAAAAGTTCAAAATACACATACTTACTAGTTTAACTTACACAATTACAAAGCAAAAGTGCAACCAAAGCAAATATAAACAAATGTAGCAACTTCAACAATTAAACGAAACAGAAACTAGAAAAACAATAATGTTACAGACCAAATAAAAAATACATGTGCTACTTGAAGGGTATTTTTTTTTCAAAAATGTTATAATCAAATTAAAGTTTATCATAATGTCCCTAATTTTTTAATATGTGTTTTCTAAGGATAGACAAAGTTTTTCGGGTTCTAGTTTGCAAAACCATACTAACTAGCAAATGTTTATTTTTTGATTCGCCCGACACAATCTAGCATTTAATTTTTTTTTTATCAAGTTTATACTATTGAGGCTTTTTATTAGCTAATATCAGATAGACATACTCAATTAAATAGATCAGTTTCGATAAAATTACTAACCATAATCATACTAAACTAGATTGGAACTTGGAAGATTAACTCCATTTCCTCTTTGTAAGTTTCACTTCCATCAATTTAGAATATGAGTTTTAACCAAAAAGAGAACAATGATTTGGAAATAGATCATACGGTGTCATAAATTTATCTAACCAAACAAAAAAAAAAGAAAAAAAGTAGTCTAAATGAATGTCTTATAATTTTTTTTCTTTTTAGATTTATGTTTTAGTTTTTAATTTTGTAATTAAGTTTAAGTGTTTAACTTTATGATCGGGCCGGACTTTTTAAGGTCGGGCCAGGCCAAAGAGGCCCGACTTTTCCCGGGCCTTCTAAATTGAGGCCCAAACCCTTGAAAAGTTGGATGGGCTGGACCGGGCCTATGGGTCGGGCTCAATTTTGATAGCTCTATAAACAGGTAACAATTAAACTAGGGGGGTTTTGTTTTATTTATCTAAATTATTCTAATGGAAAGCAATTAAGCTAATTAACAATGTATTAAAGCAACAAACGCAGTTTGTGAAGATCTAATGGTGAAGAGGAATCTAGGAATATGGATTCACTTATATCTATTCTAATGCTCTTTTGCTTAATGTATCAATCAATTAATTTTGGGTTCGTTCACGAAAGATTTGTATAGGTCGCCAAATTATAATTCAGTCTCTATCCTAAATAATTCATCCGAGTCTATACCCTTAAGAACAAGAACATATGAATTTCCATCTGTCACTCGGAAATATATATATATATATATGAACCTAACCCTAACTTATAACTCTCATGCATCGATAAGGTTAATTTATCACAATGGTGAGCCAGTGTACGACATATGCATATAGCTGTGCAGTTATCCGCACCTATTGGCCTTTAACTACGACGATACCATTCATTAGGAAAAAATCAAATAACAAAGGGATTGATAAACACTGTGATCAACAAGATTTGATTGAATAAAAATATATAATATAGCAGAAGATTCGATACAAGTTACCTCTGATTCCTAGATATGAAGCGGTTAGTTCATCCTTGAAGATGAACAGATCGATGCGATGAAAGAATACATAAACGATCTTCTAAAACTATGATTACAAACAATAAAAACTCTAAATTCGGATTATTTCCGACCCAGAACCTAAGGCTACAAGGCTTGTATTTATACTAATGTGTACATGGTAGGAGATAAAATTAGGCTACAATTCTCATCATTGTGAAACGGAAGGGCTTACGGGGGCAAGGTGGCAAGGGGATGCGGCCGCAAGGCCTTTGCTTCCTTTGGGCTCACGTACTGGAGACCTTACGGGGGCAAGGGTTGATGACCTTGCGTCCGCAAGGGATTTTGAATTTCTGATCCTTAGTCTTCTAGCTTTTATGCACTTTACACCTTTAAAGCCTTGTAAATTCAATCCACGAAACTCACTTCCAAAACACATATTTAAAGCCATAAAATTGTTATTTAAATTCCATAATTCCACCCGAACTTCTCACAATTAAGCTCCGATATAAAAAAATCCCACTATGATATATGAACAATATTTCGACACTAAAATATTTTTAAAAGTCTTCCATAATTAAGATTTCAAATTGTATATTTACAAATTATGCTTGAATATTTCTTAATGGTGAATATAAAATTGTTATTTCTAAGTGATGTATAAAGAAAATAAATTTAACAAACATCATTAAGTAATTTTAGCAAACAAAAAATAAACATTGTCTAACACTCACAATATTTATAAAATAAAATAAATAAAATATATAAAATATAAAATATTTAAAAATATTTAAAAATGTTAAAAAATATTTAAAACACGAGATTGATATCTATCAATGATAATTACAATACTCCCAAAGAATTTGCATATTTGTCGGGATCGGAAATGCTTGACCAGTTTAAAACACATCTATCAATGTACAATACTAGAATTTGCACTGTGGCTTGACCCTTGGGCGTAGGCGAGCGCTTTAAGTTTCTTCTCTCGATGCTTGTTATTGGAATTTACGCGAAGGCTTAGGCTTGGGAGTAGGCGAGTGCCTACTCTTGATTCTTTGCCTGGACTGATGGAAGGCGAGCTCCTACTCTTGATTCTTTGCCTGGACTAATGGAAGGCGACCGCTTAATAGTCGGGGCTAGGCGATCGATTAGCCTCTTCTTTGCCTCATGAACAACTTCAATCTTCCAGAATTTACACCTTGGCCCACGAAGTTTCCAAATGTAGGGAAAAGGATTTTAAGTCTTCCAAAATCTCCAAATAAACATGAAACTTATAAAAGCACTACAAACCCATATTAGTAGTCTAAAACTCAAGGAAAAACACAATCTAAGTAGGAATATATATCAAATAGATGCGTATAAAACACATCTATAAGTAGGCTTCTTTCTCGTTGTCTGAGCATTCATCATGAGACATTTCTACAAAGAGATCGAGGAAGAAAAGTCAAGTTCTGCCCGGATAACTGGCAAGACATAAAAGGAAAAACCCTAAGTCTAGGTGCACCAAGGAGCCATGCCCACCTAACGAGTGAGACCTTTTGGTCTTTTCCTTGATCTCTACCTAAAGTTTGGTTCTAGCCTATGAGAGAACAAAGGAAGAAAATGGAAAAAGATTAAAAAAAAAAAAAACTTACTGTCAGGAGTCAACGAAAGGGTTTTCTCCACAAATAGAAACGGTAAGAAGTTTTGGAGATCGGAACCGAAAGCAAAATGCCAATCGAAATCTGGAAACACAATAGCCGGAATCTGGGAAATCTTCGACAACAGCAACAACAAAGCTTGGACAAACTCTCTCTCTAGAAATCTTATAATCATAAAAGAGTGGAGAGGAGAGGGGGCTGACTTTTTATAGGCAGGACGTTTGAGTTTTTGGGGGGAAAGGACGGAGCCAAACAACTCTAATGTCATCACAGCACACGCACATTTAATGCACCGATTCGTAAAAGCACGCTTCACTATGGCGGTAACGGCAACGACGACTCATGCGCCCCTACACCTACTCTCCCCAGTACTCTCCAAACGGCAAGCTTCTCATGTACGCTCTAGCTGGCAACTGATCACCAACATTCTAGAACATTCCTTCATCTTGCTCTCCAACCAAGACATAATCAACTTTAAAAATTACACAAGTGTTGAAGCCTGATGCAAGAGCAACATCGCCGAGCATGAACTCTCTCCGCTCCGAGCATAAATACTCGTCAGACAAGGAGCTAGGGTCCACTGATATGCCCGACCCAAACCCGGTTACGAGCAAATAACGATCGACCACCACGTGCCAGTCATGAGCTCGATTAGCATGTGACCTACCAACCTAACGGGTAGAGTTAGCTGGGTACCCGGGTAGAGGACATGTTATATCCCGTCTAAGCATGGTCGAGCACGGCCTTGCCTGCTCGACAAGTGGGCCATGCCCAGGAATCACACTTGTCATCATTAGACTTGCATCACATAGTCGGGCAGAGCCATGCTCGCCCGAGCAAACATCGAGTAGAGAATCTCATAGACTTGCTCTCCAAGATGGGTCAAACGTTTCCTTACCCGAGCAGAACACTTGCCTTATTTGCTCTGGCATTCTCGCGGCCAACCGTGTATCACGCCTATAATTTAGGAGTTTCATCCTAAACCTACTAGGTAACTAAGGAAGGAAATCCTAGACGGATTCTATGACATTAGGGGCCTATAAATACCCCTCCATAAATCCTAAATAAACATACACTTTCTTGAGCCTAAAAAACTGTGTCAAATTCTCTTTTGACTCACATAATACTTACTCTCACTCCTAGAGTGGTTTCGCGGGGCCAAGCCTTGCACTCTAACTAAGGTATTTTCATGTTCTTAGACATGTTCAAGGAAGCATATCAATCTATAAATCAAGCCCAGAAATCCTACTCATCAAACGGATGGACCAAGCTGGATTTTCGCCACATCACAAGGTGATGACAATTTCTCTAACAGTTCAGCCAAGGGTGATGGAACACTAGGATAATGTCTGGCCAAGAATGATGGAACATTTGAGTAATGTTCGGCCAGACCTAATGGAACATTACTCAAATGTTTAGGCAGGGGCAACTGAAGATTTGAGTAATGTTCGGTTAGTAGAGATCAAACATTACTCAAATGTTTAGTTACTAGTGACCGAACATTTGAGTAATATTCTTTTGATGGTGGCCGAACATTTTACGACGAGGAGTTCCTATTTAATTTTTGAGGTGGTCTCATATAAGACGGTCTTACGGATCCTTATCCGTAAGACGGATCTATCCAGGTTAAATGGAGCAAAATTCATAAATCTCAATGCAACCCCTTAGTTTTTGAAAATTACAGCACAACCCCTCATGTTTATATATGCAGAGTGTCACTTTTTACTTTTAACAGTGTCATTTTATAGTATAAAATGTGTCACTTTTGGCCATAGAAATGTCACTTTGCATTTTTAATGAAAATTATATTTTTTTCCTAAAGAAGTGTTACTTTTTGGGCTTAAATGTGTCACTTTTAGTCTTAAATGTGTTACTTTCACTTTGAAAAATGTCTCATTTTTTTATAAATAAAAATCATTACGTTTGACATTAAAGTATTATTTTATAACATTAAAGGTGTCACTTTTTAGCATTAAATGTGTTACTTTTGACCGTACAAGTGTCATTTTGCCTTATAAATAAAAATCGTCGTTATTGACCTTAAAAGTGTCACTTTTTAACATTGAAAATGTCATATTTTAGTATTAAATGTATCAATTCTGACAGTTTAAAGTGACACTTTTTAGTATTAAATGTTTCACTTTTTAGTATTAAGAGTGTCACTTTTTAGTATTAAATGTGTCACTTTTTAGTATTAAGAGTATCACTTTTTAATATTATTAAATGTGTCACTTTTATTAATATTATAAGAGTGTCACTTTTTAGTATTAAATGTGTCACTTTTTAGTATTAAGAGTGCCACTTTGTATTTTAATGAGAATTATAATAAATTTCTCTTTATAGTGTCACTTTCAACCTTAAAATATGTCACTTTTGTCTTTTCAATGTGTCACATTTGACTTTAAATGTATCATTTAGCATTTCGTTAAAGTCCATTAGGGTCCGTCAAGTATCCCAAGACAATTGATGCTAACGGAGCTGACAAAGGATTAAACTGCAAGGCGTTGGAAATATAAGAATTTCGGCGGCAAACCTTGAAAGTTCAGCGGCACCGGAGCAAAATAACACATCTCACAAATAAAACTTGGCTTTAAATGTATCATTTAGCATTTCGTTAAAGTCCATTAGGGTCCGTCAAGTATCCCAAGACAATTGATGCTGACGGAGCTGACAAAGGATTAAACTGCAAGGTGTTGGAAACATAAGAATTTCGACGGCAAACCTTGAAAATGCAGGGGCACCGGAGCAAAATAACACATCTCACAAATAAAACTTAAAAACAACACTAAGAGGAATTGAACCCAACACCACGGTGTACTAATTACAAAACCATAAGACTATTGTTGTGAACCATCTAAACCACTTTCATTTTTGTTACTTATTATAACATATTATTTATTTATTATGACTCGAGAATTTCTAAATGAGGCTCCGTCTTACGGATTTAGGATCCGTAAGACCGTCCTACACAAATCTTTGCCTTAATTTTTTTATTTAAAAACGGGTATGCTTAGAGGTTTTGGGGGTTTGAATAACGCTCCCTTACTATTTTTGAAGTAAAATTGCCATTGTCATTTTCAAAAAAGATTGCAATTTCGCTATCGTTCAATTTTTAATGGAATTAATTTTAATTACCTCCTCTAAAATTTTATAAATAGGTTGGAAGATCTTTAACGGTAGTTGGTGTTCAAAACTAAGGGGTATAAGCTAAAGTTATTAACGAATATCAATTTTCTAAACAGAATTTTCTGACTAGACGTTTACTTCAAAGTAATACTAATATGAATGATTAATAAAAAATAAATCATTGTTAATTTTTTATTTATAGAAAAGATGATTAGTCAAAATACTACAACGACAATTTTATCTCAAAAATAGTACACATGCAAAATATACAAATTAGTTAAAATACAATTACAAAATTGAATATTATTTCGATATTAGCATATTCGACCCTCAATAATTTCTAATTGATTTTTGTTGAAATGGGGAAAAATTGTATAGACATTAGATACTCCATCCGTCTTGAATAAATGTTCCTCGTTGACAAAACATATAAATTAAGAAGCACAATTAATGATGTACTTGTGTTGAGATAATAATACCCATCTATAATATTTTTTGGCTTTTGGATAAAGTGGTTAGGATTAACATTAATTGAGTCTTACTATTTCTAAATAAATGAGGATGTCTTGTTGATATTCAATACTTTTTCTGTTCCGGGTAAATAATCCTTGTTTGAAAGTCCAACATTTTTAAAAAATGACACTTTTTGTAGTCCGTTAGTAATAAATTAACAATTTTATACCTTAATTTTTGAAAGTGAACTTTTTAACTGAAACATTCCAAAATGGAATATTGCATTATTTGCCTGGAACGAAGAGAATAAAAGTTTAAGGGTATATTGAGAATAATGGTAGATCATTTATTATCAGAAAGTCATTAGGAACATTAAGTGAGACATCCAAAAATAGAAAATATGAATATTTATCTGGGACGGAGGGAATACTAAACTTTGTCAAGCATTTAGGAATGACATTAGTGCTAGAGCCGTCAAAATGAGCCAAATTCGTTGGGTTGGTACCCCCCCCCCAACATATCAAAAATGTGGGTTAAGTTTTAAAAACATGACCCCGCCAAAAGGTGGGCTTTTTGGGTTAGACCCAAACGAGTCACGGGTTAACCGGGGTCGGGGCGGGTTGCTCCGCCAAATTTCACATATTATATATATAATCACCCCCAATACTACCATTGTTGATCTTTGAAATAAAAATAAAACTCAGTCCTCTTTCAAAACAAACCCAACTACCAAGTACAATCATTCTTAGGATAGGTTGAGAAAATAAAACAGTCTCAATTTCATCTCTTGAGATAAAAATTTAAAAAAAATAATGTAAAATATCTTACTTTAATGACACAATCAATGTGCTTGGTTTGCAACTCCATTGATTAATGATTATTTCCCAAGTTTGGAGTTCCTTGAATCCTCCATGGTTGATCTAAGAAACGGACTGCCGAGATCTATGTTTGCATATCGTAATTGCCGCCAGTTTAACCCACTCCCAAAGTGAGGATGTAGGTGATGCCATGGAGAGTGATGAACTGAGTTGAGTGATGATCCTCTTGGAGCTGGCAAAGGAGGAAGGAAAGGGGATGATGGCGGTGTAGAGGAGGGGACTGGAAGGGATTGGGACGGGAGAGAGAGAGCCAAAGATGAATTTGAACTTTGGAGGAGAGAGGGCACATTAAATGAGCACAAATTGTATTCTTGTGTTTTGTTTCTCTCTCCTAACTCTCCATTCTCCAATTACCAATCTACCAATTTGTCCACTGTAGTCAAGAAACCAAGATCACAAATTTACAATCAATTTATTTTTGGGTAAATTTCAAATTGGTACAATTTTAGAAACATGTTTTCATCTAGGTCCATCAATTTTTTGGACATTTCATATAACTACAAATTGGTTGCCAAATGACAAAAATGTCATTAATGAAGACAAATCTCATCCGGATTGTCAAGATAAAAAAAATCCAAAAATGATGATGCCAATGCTAGGCATTACAGTTTTTTCAAGACAAAAAAAGAAATCCAAAAATGCTGATTTCAATGCTAGGCATCAGAACTGTTAATAATGTTTTCAAGACAAAAAAATAATCTAAAAATGCTGATGCCAATGATAGGCATCAGAACTGTTAATAGTTTTTTCAAGACAAAAAAAATCAAAAATGTTGAAGTCAATGCTAGGCATCAAAACTGTTAACAGTTTTTTCAAGACAAAAAAAACAAAAATACTGATGCCAATGCTAGGCATCAGAACTATTCGGGCTTGTACGTAGTTCAACAGATCACACACATTACATGAAGATTCAGTGAGTTGAGCATGAAGACTATCCGAAATTACCAAACTTGAAAGAAAGAGTTCAGTTTTCTTACAAATTGAATATATTACAAAAAATAATAATAATGCAGAAACATGATCCATTATAACCATGAAGAATGTAAACCTGTCTAGGTGGAAACATTTAGCGTAACAAATCACTCAATTAAGGCAGCTTGGTTGGGCTTCTGATCTTGCTTCCATACCTTGAAGCCTAGCTGGAAGTAAGAAGCATCGTGCCATCGTTTTAACGCTGTCATTGGGAAGGGACCTTGTATACGTCCTTGAGGATTCAAGTAGTACCATATCACGCTTTCAGGGTGCTCAAGTATTCTAAATTGACAATACGACATAAAAGACAGTGACACTCTTGTACCAAAATTGTACCTAAAAGATATGTCCAAAAAATAGCTAGATTAATTTTAAAATATGTTTTAAAAGATATACCGGCTTGTAATTTGTCCTTTATTTTTTTAGGCGGGTTAGTCCACCCCGCTCTGCAACCCAAAGTGGGTTGGGTTGGGTTAATGTTCCTTCAGTTCGCCATCTTTGCGGGTTGGTCCATCCCGCCCCGCCAATTGGCAGGGTCCGCCATTTTGCGGGTTAGCCCACCTTGCTGGTCCGTTTTGACGGCTCTAATTATTGCTAGAGTCACAACCGTACAAATTCTTAAAATGAAGGGAGACATTTGAGATATTCAATACTCAAGGGGGATCAATTGTAAAGGTGTAAAGGTTACGAAGGTAAGGTAATTAGGTAACTCAAGTGTGCTCCTTGTTCTAGGGTTTAAGCCATCTTCCTTCCACCGGCTCCAAACCCTCCTCTCTCCCGCACCGCACCGCACAATTGAACGGACTCTCAGCAAATATCCGACGAAGACGAAGACTTAGAAGATTGATCAAAGATGCAGCACGACGAGGTTATATGGCAAGTAATTCGGCACAATCACTGTAGTTTCATGACCAAGTGAGTCCACTCAGCTTCATCAATATCCAAATAAAGCCCTTCTGCTTCGTGAGATTCGTTTATTACGAATTTTTGGCCTTCTAATTTTAGTTTTGTGTTAATTAGGATAACTACGGGGAATTTTTGTCGGAATCCGTATAACGTAACTGGAATTTGTAACCGGAGCTCGTGTCCCCTCGCCAACAGTCGGTATGCCACAATTCGAGATCACGACGGTACTCTCTTTTACCTTTTGTTATTTTTTCAGCTTCGTCGTTCTGTCTAATGTTCGTGCATTTATGTGAAGTTAATTAATTGGTATCTGTTATTGTTGCAAAACGTTGTATAGTCGTATCAGGCTAAATTTCACCTTTTTCTTTTCTGTAATTTAGTATGATCCTCTAGTCATTTGAAGTTAGATTTACGCATTCCTGTGTGTTTTGGGTTTATTTTGCAATTTTTAGCTTCTAACCTTTTTTTCTGTGCCAACAAGTTTTTGTACAAAAAAGTTTGTACTGAACAATCCTTGAATTTTAGCCCTAGAACCTGCAACTTGATTACCCTGTTGTGAGCCCTCAAATGAGCATAAGTTCTGATAATTGGCTTGGGTTCGCACTGATGCTGAAATTGATTTCTCTAGGTGTAATGATTAAAATTTAAAAGAATGGAGTGCAGTGATTAATAAAAAATAGAATTGTGGGTTTATATGAAATAAAGGTATTGAAGTACAGTACATGAGTAAAAGTTTTGAACATAACATATAATGATACATCTCTGCATTGCCATATTCATAAAGATTTTATTAGTGAAGTTCTTACACTAGCTTCTTGCTTCGTATCAACATGATACTTGACCGAACAAACCCCCCACCGTCTGCACGTAGGTAATACTCTACAAGAAAATGAATACTCTCACACAAGGACCATAATCTTTACTGACAAACTAACTATGGCAACTTTTACCAAGTATGCATTTGCTTCTCTGTCCCGAGTATAGATGTCCTGTTTAGACCTGCTTACCAAGCTCATTTATGCCCACCCATCCTGTTTAAATTAAGAGTTTTACACAGTTTAAACCCAATTTGAAGCAAGACCATGAAATTAAGAAATTAATTGGGAGTTATCTTGGCTACTCATATGGTAAACCACAATTGATCAGTCCTGACAATTTAGTTTCCCTTTGATATTTAAGCTCTTTTTTTTTGTTTTTGTGTTCGAAGTCTTAGCCTAAATAATGCGGGTAAAACTGTCAGATGACTATGATCACAAATCCTAAGAATATTTATGTAAATGCTTGAGTTGAATTGAGTGTTCAAAGTCTTGAAATCCAGCTTTTGGTTATACGTATCTGTTTAAAGCAGTGGGATGTTAATGAACAGTCAAGTTATCCATTTAGTAGTATGAATGATAAGACGAAACTTTTGATGCTTCAGAGAAGTTGTTGGACATGTTAGCTTTGTGCTGTTCTTGTTTCTTTTTCGTTGCATTGCAATAATACTTCATATTGATGTGTATGTAAAGTAGCTTAGCCTTGCGATTCATTATTTGTCTCGCTTTTGACTTTGATACTCATCTTTATCTTTTTGCAGGAGTCTTCTACTTATATATGAAAACTATAGAAAGGGCACATATGCCAAACAAGTTGTGGGAAAGAGTGAAATTGCCCAGGAACTACGAGAAGGCCCTTGAAATCATTGACAAACACCTGGTACTGGTGCATCTAGTTTGAGCAATTGATAGGACTTTTGATTGGTTGTTGTTCGCTTGAAAGGCTGATACATTTTCTTTCTATGAAATCACAGATGTATTGGCCCAAGTTTCTTGCACATAAGACAAAGCAACGATTGACCAAAATGACGCAGATGCGGATACGCATGAGGAAACTCGCTTTGAAAACCAGGTTCGTAGATAACTTTTTCTCCTATGTTCCATGTTCCACAAATGCTTGCATTTACTTGAATCTTATTTCTGGCAAGGCTGGCTCTAAAAAGACCTTGAAGGCTTTATCTTACTATAGAAAAGCAGTTTATAAACATCTAGTGTCCATGTTCTAGGTGCGGCATTTCAGTATTTGAATCTTCTGTCATTTTTATCTGTTTGGAGATTTATATGATGAATCCTTTGCTGTTTCTTGGACCTTGGTATAATGTGACATGACTTGGGATGTATGCCAACCCTTAGGGAAACTAGCAAAGCAACTCAATTGAATGCAATTCAGCTTAACAAAGACTAATCAAACAGCGTAGCAAATTTCAGCATGACTATTTTAGATCCTTCTTATAATGATATTCAGTGGGCATAATGCTTTTGGCGGATATCACAAGCAATGGTTTGTATGGTAAAGTAACTGTGATAAACGCCCATTTCATAACTTAATAATCCATTTCGTAAAAGGTTCTAAGTTCAGCCGCAAGGAAGGGTGAAGAGATTAAATTAAAAACACAAAAGGCCTCACAGCTGGATTTAAGAGTAAATCTCTACCCGTAATGGCCAGATATTAGTTAGGTAATTGGTTTGTGATGTAGAGGCTCTATGCAAAGATGCTCAGTAGGATGCTTTGATCAGGAAACACGAAGGATACTGGTTGGAATGTGGTTAGTGCAGATACAGGCAGATGGGCTATATTGGCTCCGTTAATTATTGGAGAAAATTGATTCATGATTTTGTTCATTTTTTAAATCAGGTTCATAGGAGGGGTAAGCCTGTTCTAAGTTGTGATACTGTTTTGGTATAGCATCACTGTAGGGCCTTTTCTTTGTGTTACCATGTGAATCCCCTTGTTTTAGACACGCACTGTGTTCTAAATAAGAAGATGACACCTAAGAATCTTATAAATAGTTTTATGGCTCTATGATTGATTAATTTGGAAAAATTTAACTGAAATTAGCTCAAGCGTTAGTCCCAATCGCTTGGGTTGGTTACATAAATCTTTTTCCGCCATTGAATTTGGTCTGAAGCAAGGTGATACAAAGCCACACTCATTTATGTCTTTCTTAACTAATGATGTCCATGTTAGTTTTGGTCTTCCACTAAGTCTAGCCTAGTTGATATTGATACCAGCACACTTCTTAATGGGTGCACTAAACGGTTTGTATTGTACGTGGATAACGTAGTGCGCCTGCAACGAAATGTGATGGTATCAACCAAACTATAGTTAGGGGTAGATCCAATCCAACATGGATATCAGCGTGATTGATTTATTTGAAAAAAGAAGCCAAGTTGCTGTTTATTATTTTTCTTGCAATCAAAATGAATTCATGTTTGATTTGAGGTGGCTCTGAATCTATATACAATGATTTTCAATTCTGGTGATCGTTTCTGCTGCATAACATCCAACACCCCCCCAAATCACAGGACTTTGACAGATCATGCAATGGTCGACCAGGACACTGATTTAAATAAGTCACATGAATCTCGTGTGTTCATATTACTCATCAATAGCTTCTTTATTTTTAGCAAGTTCTCATGGAGTGTCAAGGAATGGTCGTCTTCGTATCACCTAATCTCGTTTTTTAGCTCTTTCCTAACTTAGTGTCGTTGGCAGTGGCAGACCGCAACTCTTCTATTGTTTCTGTTATCGGTCTTTCTTTTATGCTACCATAATTCTTCACAGGTGATAGTTTTCATACTTCATCTCTGATTAGTGCTATTTCTGCCGTCTCACATACAAGTAGTTTTCAGTTTTATCGTCTTTTCCTTCCATTAACTCACCTTGAAATATACGCTGCATCTTGGATGCCCCACACTCATCCTTAGAGCATGGAGTAACTTACAAAATTTCCTTTTAAGTGGTACCTTCTATGTAAGGAAACCACTTATTAAAAATGTACCCTGCAATATCTCATTCTTTATGAACATTCAAAGTTTGAATAATGAGGGTTCAGTGTTTCATATCTCTCCGCCTTGATTTGCGACAACCTCCTTGTTTCTGTTTAACTAGCGAAGAATTTCTGCTTTTTGTTGGTGCATGAGATGTACTTGATTGATAACTAGGTACAGAGGCAAAACCAAGTGTGACTTAAAGGAGTTGGCTGACTCACTTTTAAGTTTAAAATATTGTCAATTTATTCCCTCAAAAAGCAAAAATACTTACCTTACTATTAAAAACTATTATTTTATCAATTTTGACCCCCATTTTCACCAAATTCACATACTGTTATGTAACTTCCTACCCTTACAAAAATCTTGACCCCTTTTATAAGCTGCATCCGCTCTTTCCCACTGACTAGGTATGATGCTTCTTTTTATTCTGTTACACAGATAATATTGTTGCTATGTTGATAATTGTCAGGATGTTGTATGAGGTATTACTAGTGTACTTTGTTGTCACCTAATGGTCAAGTTATTGATGTCACTAATAAAATTCAATGTTTCTCTTACTTAAACGATCATTACATAGTTTTTGCTTACGACATTTTCTCTCCTTCCTTCACTTTTTTGCCCCCTTACAGTTGTTATGTTCATTATGTCATTTCGTTGGTTCGTTTTCTTCCTTTTGGTACCACACAAGGATCAGACTATATCGCTATAATATATAACTAGTTTTACACCCGTGCGTTAAACGCACGAGCATATATCTTTTCTAATTAAATTATACACAAATAAAATGAAGATAATAAAAAAATAAAGAAAAAACATAATAAATGGAACAAATTATATCGATATAATTGAAATCATTTAATCCAATATTTTATGAATTGTTTAAGTCATTTTCTAGTTCATAACTTTATAAAGCTTAATAATTAATATTTTTTGTTATTAAAATTTAGGATCTTAAACAGTATAAATAGTAATTCAGATATATTCTTCACTATATAACATATAGACTTATTAAATATTTAAAGTTTGTGGTTGGTATCTACTACTATGATTTAATCGTATATATTCCTATAATTTATCAATAAGTTATAATTAATTGTGGTTATTTATAAAAATAAATTTTGTTTTGATATTATAATTTCGGATATGATGAAAGAGACACGAAAGTTTCAAATACAGACAAGTCATATATGAAGATTTTCATAGCACACTTTTTATAATTAATTGTGGTTATATTTTATTTTGTAATCACATGTATTCAATGAAAATGTTTTTTATAGCACATTTGCTCTTATTCAAGTGTTATTTAATCAGTAAATTAAGTATGCACCAAAATAGATTTGTATTTGCAAATTTTCACATGGGTGGTTACTCCTATTAAATACTACTACATAGAAACTTGGTATTTTCTCAACATGTGCATATTTGCATATTTTCAATAAATCTTGAGAGTTGTGTAATCAATTAATCAGATTTGTGTTTCCAATGCATGCTACCTACTATATAATAATACTCAAATATGACTTTCTTTTTTTAGCAAGTGCATTTTGGCGGGATTTTACCTCTTTTAGACTACCTAGCTTTTATATATATATAGATGTTTCTAGTTAACGTAAGAGGATTCTTTTTATGCATAATTCATCTTAAATTTGGCTATTTTTGTGTCATCCTGCAGAGAGAAGATAATGACGACTCCGAGGAAAGAAAAGAAAAGAGAGTCGAGGAGAGAGGAAAAAGCTGAAAAAGCAGCACTGTTGGATAAGGTTATACATTTGGTGCCTCTTGCTTCATTAAGTGGTTCTCAACTATATTGTTAAATGGTAGCTCATAGACAATGCTTTAACTTGCAGAGTATTGAAAAGGAATTGCTTGAGCGTCTTCAAAAGGGGTTTATGATGATATATACAACTATCCTGTCAAAGAATACAATAAAGTTCTCGACATGGAAGATTTGCAGGCTGCCAGCGAAGATGAGCTTGAGGTTTGTACATGAGCGTACTTGCTCTCTTTCCTCAGTTTCCCTGACCAAAATTCATCCCCCCCTCACCCCACCCCAAACAACACACAATATTATATATATATATATATGTTACTATGGCGGAAATCGTTTCATTAGTTTTTTTGCTGATGAAAATGGCTCTTTTTCTTTTACTCTTCTTTTATTCGGGTTAACTTCTAATCATCTTCTTGGATGGTTTTCGCCGGCAGGAGCCTGAGATAGAATATGTCGAAGGTTATGAAGAACTAGAAGAGGAGGACGATATTGAAGATTTTGGTGGTCTTGGAGTTGACGATACTGGTGCAGACGAAGATAATGGTAATTTTATAAAGTCACCTCATGCTGATACCTTAATACAAATATTTGATCTCTTATTCTAGTTGCAGATGATTGTCTCATACTTTTGTTTAAATGTCCTTCCTACTTGTATGTTGATTGTCCAAAGGTGAGAAACAGTTCTTGTGGCTTTAACTGGCCTGAAAGTATAATATGGTAGCTGAATGTGAAGATAATCTTAAATGTAGAATAGAACCATACTTACTGTTCTTGACAGTAATGTCCCTATACTAGCTATAATAGATATCTAATAGGAGATTGTCGTATAGATGTGAAGTGATGGTCTAATTTAGCTCGTACTGATGCAGTTTCAGTAGATGAGGATGATGATGATGATGGTGGTGGTGGTGATGAAGAAAGAGTAGCAATGAATCAGAAGAGACCAAATAGGGATTCTGCACGTGCTTTGAAGAGGCTTGAGAAGGATATGGCCAATGCCAAGTCAAAGAAGAAAGCCAAAGTACTTGTTGAGGTATATATTTTAAAATATCAAATTATCAGTGTACATGCAGTAGGATGGTAATTGTTTACATTATTGGAAGTCTTGCCTTTTATTCTGAAAGCCTTAAAAGGTTTAAGTTGGTTTCTGCTTATCACAGGTTTATAAAATTAACTCTCTTAAGCTTAAATTGTTCTATTGAGCATGCGCAGGGCAGTTGATAAATGTAGGAATCCTACTTTTGATTCATTTTGATGAATTTATTGACCATCCATTTTTTAAATCTGTTGGATCCTGCATCTTCAAACATAATGTAAATGATTTTATAAACTCACTAATCGGTAGAGCGACATAATACGCAAATTGCATATCGTCCTCCCCAACTGAACTAGCTCAAGGACGCCGCTGAGGTTGTTCGTACCATAATCCTTTGCTAATAGAAGAGGAAAGAGAATTGGAAGGTGTGGGTAGGCTTGGCAGTTGGGTTGGGTTGGGTTGGGTAATGGGTTGAAGCGAGTTGTGATCGAGCACAATCGAATTAGTAAATGGGTTAAATGGGTTGGGTAAAAGCTGGTCGACCCATTTTTTATTGGTTTTTTTAGATATATAATATAAAATATATCCCACCACTTTTAACTAATCATCTATAAAAAATTAATTTCAAAAAAATATAAAAGCTATTTAAAAAAAAATATTTGTGCCCTCTAGGCTCCAGTTGTCAACTTATTCACTTAATGAGTAAACCAACCATTGCCCCACATGCCGTACCTCCCCTTCCCCTTTTCAGCAATCAGTTCTATCCCTCTCTATCTCAGTCTCTCTATCACACACAACACACAACACAAACTCAAAACACAAACAAAGAGATTCAAAGTTAACACTTCGAAGACATCATAAATTCTTAAATCGGAATCGGCATGCAAAGCTAGAGTTCCATAAATCGAAAGCAACATGAAGATGGATAATACATAGACGAGATGACGCCGTTACCCGTAGATCTGAGATTCTGAAGGGAGACCGCAATGATGAGAACATAAAAGAATTCTACCTCAATCCTCCCCCATTTCCAACAAATAAAGTTCACCTTACTAGACAAGTGATACCACAGCTGCGTCGGTGTCGAAAGTCGTCGTAGACCTACATGCTCACAAGCCAAGAACTTCCACCGAGATCGAGGAAGGCGATTACGAACCTTCGGTTGGTAATCGAGAGAGATCAACAGCGAGACAGAGAGAAAATCTCAAGCGAAAGCGAAGGGAATTGCTCAGGCCGTTGATGGAGAGAGAGAGCACACCGAGTGAATGAAGAAAAAGCAGATCGAGTGAATGAAGAGAATGCCGAGCTAGGTTCGAATGTTTGATAGTGGTTTTAATCAAGTTCCTGGGTTTAACTCAACTTAAGCCAAGAGATTAATTGGGTTAAGTTGGGTAACTCATATAAATTGATTTTATTATTGGGTTGGGTGGGTTAATGGGTAATGGGTTCAAATTGGCATGTCTAGGTGTGGGTAATGTATAAAAATTAAAAGTGCTAATAGATAATGTCAACATGTTTGAAAATGGTTTGTTTGGTTTCAGTATCCTGCTTCATTGATTTGTGGTCACAGAGGTCCCATACCTTACTTAAGCATCTATATGTTGTGATTTTCAAACTTTTCTGTTACTACAATATAATAACCAGTATAGTGAAAACCTTGGTAAAGATAGCTTTTGAATATGTGTTATCTTGTGGGAGTGGATTTGAGGCTATTTTCTTTATTTACTTTTAATTCCCATTGCTGTTTTCATTTGCTACGTAGATGTCTGATCAAGAACTTTTAACTAATGTAGCTGTATCATTGCACGCAGTTAACTTACTGGAACTTAATTCAGTAACTTAGAAAACCTATTTTCCTTCTTAATGGACGAATAGCTTTGCTTGAACTCGAAATTACATCCTGATATCCGATGTTTTTCCCTGATTTGTTAGGTTGAGCATGAAGATACAGATGAAAGACAAAAAGCAATTGTATGAGAGCTTAGCTTGCTCTATTCTGTAAAATAGGCGGTTCCATTTATACGGTTCCTTACAGTGTTTTCCCGTGGCATGACCTTGGATCGGCAACTTATTGAAGAGTCTAAAGGGATGGTTTCTTGGTCAGGCAACTTATTTGAGGAACTTGTTGAGGAGTCGAAAGGGATGGTTTCTTGAAGAGATGGTGATGCATTTCCAATTTAGTTTCAACAGTTAAAATATTAATTATTGTGTTTTATTATTTAAAAAACAAGTTTTTTTTTTTGTAGGAATGTAAAAGAGTTTTGACTGATTCAGTAGACAGACTTGTCTAAAGAGAATGAGCACCATTTTAAATTTCATTGCTGAATACTGACTTAGAGTGTAGTGTGATGGACGTTTCATTTTCATAAGAAATTTTGAAGTGAAATTTCCAAAGTTGACTGGTAGATCAAGTCATTGGTTCTTGATTCGTTGATTCCGAATATGGCATTGATTTGATTTTATTGAATTTGGCCTAACAACTTCAGTTGAGAGTTGTACGCTAAGTAACCGGAACTTGGTTACCAATTTTATTTTTTCTGGATATAGGGGAAAGTTTTTATTGGCGATTCATCCTCCCCCCCACAATGTACCAATTGGAAATAAGCCCACCATAATATTTTGTGAAGTTTCAGTTTAGATCAGTTATCTGGAACAACAACAACAACAAATATGTGTACATGTATTTTAGAGAAAAAGATTTGGTCATATTCTAAATTGGTGGACGTATCAACAAATGAGATCCTTAAAACTGTTGACTTGACTTACCTTTTGCATTCCTTAATTCTAATATGCTTTAACAAAGTTTAAACCTCATTTACCTCCACAAATCACTAATCTCAATACATGTGAATTATTCCAACACCACTAATTATTTTAACCTACAAAACCCATCCACGGTACGTAAGAGTCAATGATAAAATCATTGAAGGAGTCTCCAAGCAATTCCAAAATACGACCGGCCCGCTCTATTGACGAATAGACGAGCGGGAGCCGGTAGGGGTAGGGGTAGGGGTAGGGTGGAGGGGAAGGTTAACACATTACAGAAGATCGCTGGCGATGCTATTATCAGAACACGCGATGCTGGAAAATGCAATGTCGATTCCAGAGATATGTTGCAACGATGAATTCTTCAAGGTAGCCCTTAGCATTGATGAGGTTGACGAGGTTGACGAGGAAGTTGTTAGGATATTGAAGGTGTCGTTAACCGAGGAGATGAAGACGGTGGAGCTTTCAGGCCATTATTTGAAATTTGTTCCCGAGGCATTTGGGGCCATCCGTGGCTTGACTGTCCTCAATCTCTCTCACAATCATTTGCAGGTACGTTTTTCATGATTTGCGAAAAATGATTCACATTCCAAATAATTGAGAATTATGGACCCTTTCTTTTTAATTTCATTTCATTTGGGAAGCTGTTTTTATTTAATCATACAGCAAAATATCTCAAGGTAAAAAAAAAAAAAAAGATGTCTTGAATTTTATGTTATTTGTTGTTTATGTTAGAGTTTTGATCAAATTCACGATTTTCCACACCCCCCTTAGTCACAAGAAATTTACTTGGTTCTCACTCCCTCTGTTTCTCTTGGAGAGTTCCATTAGACTTTCAAAGATGGCATTCTTGATTTACCCATTGGCGGTGCATTCATATTTTTCCCATATCTACTAAATGAGTTTTTCTTATTAAGGCACTTCCTGATTCAATTGCCGGATTAAAGAAACTGGAGGAGCTTGATGTGTCATCCAACCTCATTGAATTCTTGCCTGATTCCATTGGCTTGTTGACCAGTCTAAAGGTTTTGAAGGTCTCAAACAACAAGCTTAGAACCCTCCCTGAAAGCATTGCTCTTTGCAAGTAATACTAGCTCCTTCATTTTACAATTAACATAATTCATTCATCTCTCTCTCTCTCTCTCTATGAAAACATCAACTTATCTCATTACTTACCCTATACGTTGTTAACAGGTCACTGGTGGAGTTGTACGCAAGCTTTAATAACCTAAAGTTTTTGCCAAATTTTTTTGGCTATGGACTGGTGAATCTCAAAATACTAGAGATTCAGCTGAACGAAATTCGGAGCCTCCCAATTTCTGTTGGCAAACTAACATCTTTGAGATATTTAGATGCTCATTTCAATAAGCTTCATGGCCTGCCATCTGCAATTGGGATTTTGACGAGTCTTCAAGTCTTGAATGTGAGTAGTAACTTCAGCAATTTCACCGAGCTTCCCGAAACAATTGGTGACCTGACAAACCTCAGGGAGCTGGATCTGAGTAACAATCAGATCCATGCTCTCCCTGACAGATTTGTCCAACTTAAAAATCTCACTAAGCTGAATTTGGATCAGAACCCGCTAGTAACTCCTCCCATTGAAGTGACCATGGGAGGAATTGAAGCAGTTAGGGATTTCCTGATGAAGAGGCGGCTTGGTTATTATTCTGCCACTGGCAGGGAACAGAAACGTGAGGTTGAAGCAAATAAGCGAAATCAGAGTAAATTGCGGGCATGGGCAAGTTCCAAGATGAATACCCTTGTTTCTGGGGTTTCGAGAAATGGTGGAGCGCATCGTGGGCGAAGGAAAGCCTACTAGGGATTCTTTAACAGTTGTAATTATATAACATAAACATATATATACTTATCCCCTGTAGAAGTTGTAAATGAGATGAGTTGGACATGGAAGACTGACTGAGCTTTTGTGACCTGCAAATTTAAAAACAGTAGTAATACGTTACTGTTACTGCGCATGTTGTTGTATGTGTATATATACTGGCTCAATGAAATTTGATTTGTGTTGACTGCTGCATGCTTGCTTATTATTTTTAGTGGATTTTCTTTCGATCAATCCCATGGCTTTAATTTGGTCTGGAAAAGAGGACGTGCATGGAAGAAGTAAAGGAAAGCATGCAACAATGCATCAATTAATTAGTGTCAATCGAATATTTCAAGAAGGGTACTGCTTGGGCCGTAAGAATTTTGCATCAAAAAATGGGTAGTTAACGTCAGAGTGTTAGGACTCATAAAATGTTAAGTGCAATTTGAAGTGACTTTTGGTTCTGCTTACAACAATGCATTTCAAAAAGAATTTAAACATGAAGACAACTATTCATTAATAAATATTTGATTGTCTTCATTTCATTCTTTTATGAAAATATACATAAAAATATGAATACTAATTTTCAAGTTTTTTAACAAATAATTATAACGAAACAAATATCATGGTCATTCACCTCTTAAGCTATCACCATGTCATAAGTCATCATACAACAAAAATAAGAGTGGTAAATACCATATATAACTTATCTCATTACAAATAATATTTGTAATTATTATTAGTGGTAAATATTGTATATAACTCCTTTATATATATTTCTTGTACTCTATTCCTTATTTAACCCTAATTGTAACTCCATAGATAAATAGGTGATTTGATCAATGGAAAGATTATACCGTTATTCATAATTATTGTGAGTTTTTACATGGTTTTAGAGCATTGCTCCTAAACCTCCCTCCCATTGCCGCCGCCCAAACTTCTGCCTCCATGGCTACCGGACCAAACCCTCACCATCCAAAACCCTGTTGATCCAACCCAAACCTTCCAACTCATTAATATCTCTCACCACAACATTCGTCAAACTCACCACCACCAACTATATCGCTTGGAAACTACAAGTTGAGGCAACCCTCATTGGCTATGACCTCTACAACTACAAGTTCGTAGATGACTCACAACCATATCCACCTTCTACCATCCTTTCCAAGGATGCTCAAACATCCAAGGATGTTCCTACGCCCAACCCACTCTACCAACCTTGGATCCGACAAGACAAACTTCTGTTTGGCGCCCTTGTTGGCTTCCTCTATGTTCCCTTGATTCCCTTGTTCCAACAGGCCACCACTACCTGCGATGCATGACAAACCCTTGTTCACATCTATACTCACCCAACTCACGGTCATATCAAACTGATCAAGGACCACCTCAAGCGAGCTTCCAAGGGTACTCAGACGATCTCCGCCTACATACAGTCTGTTAAAGGTCGCGCTAACGAGCTCGTTGCTCTAGGTAAACCCTTCGACCACGAGGGTCTCATTGAGATCATCTTAGAGGACTTAGATGATGACTACAACCACATTGCTGATGTGGTCGAAGGTCGGACACTCCTATCTCGTTTGATGAGCTTCATGAAAAACTCATCAATCACGAGCTGATTCTCAAGCAGTCCCAGTCTAAGTCCTTCTCGCATCCCGCTTCGGCCACTCCTGCTGCCCCGAGGACAAATAGCTCGTCTGCTCGACAACCATCCTCGCAAGCTCGACAACCTTCTCAGTCCTCGGCCACAGCTCCTCGACAGCAATAGCCATATCTTGGTAAGTGTCAAGGATGTCGTCAACAGGGACACACGGTTGCTAGATGCCCCAACTACCAACTGGTCGCCACCACACCCAGCCTTCTGTTCCCTACTCGGAAAATGGCCCCAGTGACAACCGCGGACACATATAGCGACCACAGCAGACATAGGGACACCAAGCTGGCTTCTTGACAGTGGCGTCTCTAACCATTTCACTAGCGACCTCAACAACCTCTCTCTTCACTCAACTTACACGGGCTCAGACGACATGGTGATTGGTGATGGTATATGATTACATATCTCCAAAACTGGTTCTTCTTCCCTTAACATTCCATCACACACATTTGCATTACAAAATGTCATGTTTGTTCCTAGCATGAAACGTAACCTCATTTCTATATCTCAATTTTGCATCTCAAATAACACATCCATGGGTTCTTACCATCATATTTTCATGTGAAGGATCTACTAACAGGGAGCTGTAGACACCTCAATTTCGTACCACTAGTATGTAACATGACATGAAATATCAAGACCTGTTAAAAAGCTAACAAATGTCAAGTTACAGGGTTTAGATTGCAAAAAATACAAAAGAAATGAAAGGATGCATGAACAGTGAATTGTAGGGGGCCAAAGTGCTAAAAATCAGAACAAAAGAGGCCCTGCGAATTGCCCAGGACCCCCTGGCGCCGCCCATAGCATGTTTGGGAGGCGCTCCCACTTCCATTGTGGGTGGTGCCCAACAGTTCCCCCTGCACTATAGCCTTTTGTCTTCGGTGTAATTTTCTCAGCGCGCGGTACAAGCCGATGAAGCTCAGTGAATGAAACTTAACAACGAAGGAAGCCAGGATTCTCGCCTATAAATAAAGGCATCCGACACTCAGAATTGACACCTTTTCACCGCGCAGTGAGTGATCGCTCTCCCAAGAGATTTATTCCTCTAGCTTAGAAGCTCTGTCAAATCTCTCCCAAACACTAAAACTAGCCGGCCAAAGTGAAACCTAGTTACCCTGCTAGGATTCCGCCCTATTCCACCGGTCTAAAAATCCCAAAAAGAGTAGTTTCCCTGCCGAATCCAGACGCCAAATCAGTAAGAAGCAAGCAGTTGCTTTGCTCGATTTCCGCCGTTAGCAAGCAAGCAACAGCAAAAAAAGCAAGCAGTTGCTCTGCCGGATCTCGAGGCCGAAAAGAAAATTTCGGAAGCAGTTACTTTGCCCGAATCCCCGTAACAGCAAAACAGTAGCAAAAAGACTCTTTCTCCCGGAAGGACAGAACGAGTGCACCCTAAATCTACTAGAAGTTAGTTGGTACGGGATAAAACCCCCACGCTTCAAGAGGTAAGTTATTTAAAGTTTTATTATATAAAAGTGTTATTTAGATTAGCAAAATGTAAGTAAAATAAGTTGTTGTGTTGTCCGAAGTTCTATAGAAAATAGCACTAAAAAGTGTCATTATTATGACCAAATATTTATGTATTTGTAACTCCCGAAAGAAGGCTGTGGCAAGTGTTGTAATAATATATATATATATATATATATATATATATATATATATATATATATATATATATATATATATTTTTTAAATGCTTTATTTCATCTGTTAAATAAATATAAAAAAACATATTTTAGCCAAAAACTATTTTGAGACCGAAAGGGCAAGATGGGTGTCTAACACCTTCCCACCTCGTAATTTAGCCTCCGAACCCTTTGCAAATCTGGTTACATTTGGTTTTTCTTTGTTTTTCCTTAAAATAAAGATGGCGACTCTGTTGATCACATTTTGAGTCTACAATTGAGGCCAAGCTATTCCACGCGCTTAAAGGTTTTGAAACCACCCGCTCTCACCGGCGGGGAAATAAGGTTGAAAATCGGGGCACTCACAGTGGCGACTTTACTGGAGACGTTGCTTTTTTATTTTTAAGAAAATAAAAGCGGAGGGCTAGACACATTTTTCATTAAAAAAAAGTTTTTTCTTTTATTTTTGGCTAAATATGCTTATTATATTTCTTTAACAGTTTAAATATTGTATTTTTATATATCTGTATATATATTTGTGCAAATAATCGTGAAACTTGTAGCAGCTTCGTTCCGGGCACCGTTACAAATACAAAAAAAAAAAGATAAAAAATAGAAGTTTGGGCAGGGTAACAAAAAAAATAGGGGCTTATTATTGCTTTATTCTGCTTTATATTATTATTATTTTGCTTGCTTTATTTACTTATTTCATTAAAAAATGTAAATATTATTTTATTCAGTCATTTTATTTTGGGGATTAGGACCAAATGTAATTAATAGGAATAGATAGATTCCCCACTTTTCTTTCTATTTCTTGATCTAAATGGTCGTTATGTTTGTTCGTGCCGTCCTTTTGAGGACTCAAACTAATTAGCCGAGAAAATCCACAAAAAAATAGAAGGACATGCCATTTACTGCTTTATTTACTACTTTATATCTGAAAAGAAAAAAAACTTTACTGCTTTTTTTAGATACCTCACACACGTGCACGCATGTAGAAATATTCTGAATTGCTACCCTACACCATGACCAGCCTACCCTCTGAATCAGCCAACGCTAATTGCACATAGATTCTCAGGACATTTCATTGACCGATCGGTTTTTATATCTCTAAATTATTGACCAATCCCTGTTGCAAAAAACAATATATATACAGCAAAAAAATGGGGAAGCAAAAAAAAATGCACAGGGGGCTGACCAATAATTTCTATGATATTTGCCCTAGACCATTCGAATAGTGGATCCCGGAAAGAGTATAGGCCCTTCGCCTGAGATCAGTCCGATCTTGGGGAGTCGAAAGACATGTAGAATACGAGGGTCCTATACTCTGGAGAAAGAATCCACTATTCCATGAATAGTCCTAAGACTGTCAAAACAAAGCAGGTGCTTGTCCGATCATTTTTTTAGGAAAAAATAATACTCCTCCGTCCCTAAATTATCGTCCTCCTTTCATTTTTCGTCCGTCCCTAAATTATTATCCAGTTTGAAACTTACCTTTTTAGAACATCACTTTTACCACTTTACCCTTACTTTTTCACCCTACTTTAATTATGAGCCACATACGCATGAGCTTTAAAGGAAACTACACATTAAACCAATATAAATAATCAAGTCAATTGTTTTTTCTTAATCCGTGCGTCGGGTCAACTAGGACGATAATGTAGGGACAGAGGGAGTAATAAAAAAATATTAATAAAGACACACTGTACTCAAAGCCCAAAATCCTTAAGCCATTCCCTTCTGATACCTTCAACCCCTTTTCCTCAGAAACCTGACCCGAATTTGGAAAGGCAGAGATAGCATTGGTCGACTAATACGGGATACATGCACATGGGTCAGATCAGAAAATATTAGAATCGGTTAAGAGAGTACAAATTTGGGTAGAATGACCACCGAAAATGAACAGTCTACCGTGGGTATTGATACATGGGCTCCCGGATACGCTCCTACTCCGGCCATGCAACAGTGGTTAGACCAAAGTTTGGATGCACACGCTGATCGCATGTTGAGCCAAATAGCAAACCTCATGGAAGGTCCAAAGCCCAATGTTGAGGGAACCCCTTTCCCTGCAACCCATCAAGATGCATCTACTTCTCATGGTACTCTAAACCCAAACCCTCAGCCAAACACTAATCCACCACCAACCACCAACACCCCAATCACCAGTTTCTCACCAAATACTTATTACCAAAATTTTAACCCTTTCCTACCAAACCCATCATATCCTTTCCTAAACACCAATATACCCCAAAATCCAAGTGGTCTCCCATTTCCCATCATTAACCCACTCCAAAACAACTCATATATAGACCTCAGAAGCTATACCCAGCCGGGACAAGTAACGACCTATCTACCAATCAATGATTTTGGTCGTTAGGCAGAAGCTGCAAATATCCCACCTCCTCAAAATCCTTACCAAATACCGCAGCTAGGAATGAACCCAGCCGTTCCCAATCCTTCTAACATATGCCAAAACCCAGCTCCCACAAACAACCTTACCAAAATCCTTACCAAATACCTCCTCAAAATCCTTACCAAATACAACAGCCTGAAATGAACCCAGTTATTCCTAATCCTTCCAACATATACCAAAACCCAGCACCTCCTCCCATCAAAATAGAGGCAAACATGGAGAACCTAAAAAGTATGATGTTCAAAGTTCTAAACAAATGAGAATTTTCTACGCAAGCATTAACGTTGCAACCTTCAGTCATACTACCCTTAAAATTCAAAATGCCCGATATAGAAAAATTTGATGGGACTAGATGCCCTATCTCCCACCTAAAATCTTATTCTACTGGCATGCAGTCAAGAGGGGCTAGTTTTGAAGCTATGACCTCCAATTTCCACCTTACCTTGATAGGGGATGTCAAGCAATGGTTAATGCTAGCAGATAATAGCACCATGGGCACTTGGGACCAAATAGCAGAAGAATTCCTAAAAAGGTATAAAGACAATACTACCACTGAAAAAAAAAGATCTTGAGGCATGCACCCAAAAGGAAAATGAAACATTTGCAGAATTTGCAGCTAGATGGAAGAAAAAAGTTACCCAAACTTTGAACAGACCCGATCCATCTGAATCAGCCCGGCTGTTTATAAAAAACCTTTAGCCAATTTATCTTGAATGCATGAGGTATCTCCCCTACGATGATTTCAATGCCATCGTGGAAATAGGAAATCGTATTGATGAAGATATACGTAGAGGGTCCCTAGAAATTGATACACCTCCAAGTTCATTCTGCTATTCTGAATAAGAAGAAGAATCTACGGAAGAAGTCAACGTTGCTGAAAGAATTCCAACCGGTAAGTACAGTAATGTGCCATAGTCATATGGGTCAGATAAATCTGCCAATTCTGTTGAGGGAAGCAGTGGTACTAACAGAAGCTTGACCTTATAAAGGAAACATAAGGCATTACGATGAATTATATGTCCCAATGTCCCTAATATTACAAGGTTTAATAACACGGGGGGTCCTGAAACCAATGGAAAATTACAAACCTCCAAAACAGCCATCAGACACATGGAACCACTCCAGTATTGCGGGTATCATCGTAGCAGTTGCCACCTTACCGATAAGTGTTATAAGCTCAAAAGTGCCATCCAAGATCTTATTGATGGCTAGGTCATAAAGAAGCCACATCCCTAAATCAGCATGATCAAATCAGCCAACCAGACTAGCTTAAGAAAAGTGATGTTACTCTGTCCTATATAGTCATCCCTCTATCTTCAGAAAAGAAAAGTTTTATGCCAAAAGTAACATACTGAACAGTGGTCAAGCATCGCCTGAAAAATAATTTGGATAGGGCAGAACGTTAGTACAATAAGTTGTTGGTCACTCAGGAAAGGACAAAGGAAAGCCTTTAAGACTCATAAGAACCCTAGAATGCCCTTTTGTATACACCTTTGAAAACATTTTTACCTTTGAACCTCTTTTTATCAAATAAAATCTTCAGGAAACAACTTTTTTCAAACTCAGTGTTAGTTTTCGTAGATTTTCTATATATTTTTTCTTTTTCAGGTCACCTATTTCCGAGTATCACTGGAAAAGTTTTCTTCTAAGGATGATAATTTGACTCCCTTAAAAACACATAAATCTACACGAGTTGACAATGAGTCATCTAGAAGATATGGACCCATAAACTATTACGAACACATGAAAACCAAAGCAGGCAAGTCGTCTTGATCGGAATCACCTTCGACCCATTGCGGCCGAGCTATTAGTAGCATACTGGAGCTTCCTACCATAAACATCAAAACCCCTCCAAAAACCTGAAACCATTTTTAAGTCCACCATATGCCAAAAACCCTACCGAAAATAAGACCTTCAAATATCCTCAGCCAACTATCCTCATGATCCAGCTTCCCAAAACTGGGGTTGTTTCGTCTTTTATCCACCAAGAGTAATTATTCTTTGCCCCAAAAGAAGAGATGACATGTCCTAACTGCTATGATGATGCTCCAAGAAAAGAAAAAAAAAAAGAGAAGAAATAAAAAGGAAGAAAAAAAAGAGGGACAAAAGAAAGAAAAAAAAAAGAAAAAAGAAAAAAAAATCTCTCTAGAGCAAGTCCATCATTTGTCCATCTCCCTTTTACCCAAACTAGTTTGGGGCTTCTCAGGGAAAATCAACACATGCACTTTTTAGATGTGAATTAAAAAGAAAAAAGAGAGGCCCACCATACCCAGAGCCCGAGCTATACCCAAAGTCAAAACCAAAAAGCCTACTATACTCAAAACCAAAAGATCCATCTAGAACCCACAACCTGAAAAGTCAACCAACGATCAAATTACTGACCGCTTTTTAAAACAGAAACCAATCCCCTGAAGAGACTTTCTAACCTCAAAACCAATCCATCCCCAAAACTTAAACAATACACCCTGAACCAGTCATGATCAACAACTCTGCTTCAATTGGTTATAATGTGATCTGAGTCAAAGATGGACTCCCTGCTAAAACACGCAAAAAACATCAAAAGATAAATACCAAGTATGGTCCATAAACCACCAAACCTGGTGATACTCAGCGATAATGAGAACTCTGAATCCTGACTCTCTTTCTTGTTCATTAGAGATCCCTATATCTTGTGCCTTTGATTCTCTCTTCGAAAAAAAAGAGAAAAAAAAAGAAAAGAGAAAGAGAAAAGTCCACCTAAGGGCTTTCCCTCTATTCGCTTCTGTGGTTATTCCCCACCCATATCCATAAAAATGTATCGATTGAGTATACTAGGGGTTTTCTATCCCATTTTGAAAAAAATTGTTGATTGAGTCATCCTGGGGCTTTTCCCACCGAACTCGTGAGTCTTGTCCATGCATTTTCCTATCCCATGCTCCTTTAGCCAGGATTTGTTGGTCATAAAAGAAGATGCTCCAGTTAGGAAATCTCTAAAAAATCTGAGTCCCGCTACAAGCAAGATAAAAAAAGCTATTCTTGGACCTAGTATAAAGAGAAGGTATTTTGGAAACGCATATCGACCAAGAAAGTTCTGCCTCGGCTTTATTGAGCAAGGACTTCTTGGGATGGGATAGTCGGATCACTTATTATGCCTAAATCTGATTCCAAGGTTATCATACATAACATATTGCAGAGTTGGTATACTACTATAGGGTCCCTCATGATTCCTGCAAGCCAGGTAAATGGTCTCGAATACAATTTGCCCCTACCTTCTTATTGATGCCAGACTGGCAATCTACCAGTTTTTGTCCAAGAATACGAAAAGTTGGGAACCTAACTTATAAGGTTGAGCCATTTGTTTCGCTTTAGCATCGCACTAATTTCTCTAAGTTCCATCAGATCTTACTGATTGACTATCGTGTTATCTCGTCCTATGGGCCTGGTCTTTGAAACCCTTCCTTACTTTCTTTGCCAAAGCCATGATATTTTGTTACCAAGTCAAAAGAAAAAGAAACGGGAGACCTCCAGGTCATTAAGAAACCCCATCAGATACCAGAAACCAAAGCATATACATCATACCTCCTGTGTTTGTGGCAGAAGCTTCGAGTGAACACCAATAAAGCGACAACCTCAGCCTTCTCACCCACCAGCTAAAGAGTACGGTGTGTTTATAAAAGATGAATTAATACTCGCTTAATTTGCAATGAATATTGCATTCTAAATTAATGTTCTTTTCAAGATAATGCAATGGATATTGCATCTGGTGTTACGGTAGTCTAAAAGTGATGCAATTAATATTGCACCAAATATTTGTTGTAGTTGCTCTGTTAGTAATGCAATATTGCATCAGATCCATGCATTTACCCTTTTATGTCTGCATATCACATTGAAATTTTGCATCTAGTCTTTGTGATAAATCTCGTGGGGATGCAATGGATATTGCATCTGATCTTTTGTCAGCCTGGTAATGATGCAATGGATATTGCATCAGATATTTGCATACACTTTCTCTGTTAGTGATACAATGAATATTGCATCGGTTATTTACAGTTAAGTTTCTTTGTTAGAGATGCAATGGATATTGCATCAGTTTTTGTGATAAGTTTTGTGAAAATGCAATGGATATTGCATCAGCTTTGGTGATAGTCTTATGGCAATGCAATGAATATTGCATCTGATTTTGTGATAATGCAATGAATATTGCATATGATTTTGAAGTAATGCAATGAATATTGCATCAGTTTTGGTCTTAGTTTCCAGTTGGATGTAATGGATATTACATATGGTCTGCATCTGGTCTAACTTTGGTTGATGTAATGGATATTACATCTACATTTGCTTGCTGTCTCACTCGATAATGCAATGGATATTGCATCTGGTCTTTGTGATGCAATGGATATTGCATCTAATTCTGTGATAATGCAATGTATATTGCATTTGGTGTTGTGATCATGCAATGGATATTGCATTTAGTGTTGTGGCGATGCAATGGATATTGCATCTGGTCTTTGCGATGCAATGGATATTGCATCTGATTTTGTGATAATGCAATGGATATTGCATTTAGTGTTGTGGCGATGCAATGGATATTGCATCTGGTCTTTGCGATGCAATAGATATTGCATCTGATTTTGCGATAATGCAATGGATATTGCATTTGGGTTTGTGGCGATACAATGGATATTGAATCTAATCTTTGCAATGCAATGGATATTGCATCTTTTTTCTGTGATGATGCAATGAATATTGCGTTTTGTTGTGCGTTATTTTCACTAGGTTGTAATGAATATTGCAACTATCTTTTCGCATCGCAACTTGCTTGTCGGTCTGAGGCGAACTATGTTTGGTCTGATTCCTGAGAAAGGGATACATAGGCAGCCTATTTCGGTAGGTGCCACCATCAAAGCATTTTATTGCATATCTGCTTAAAAACTACGATAACCTACTATAACCGACTAAATATGTCTAGGGTATGTGAGATTTGAATTGCATCCTAAACTATTGCATCTATAAACTGCCGCATTACATATCTCCCCATATTAATTACACGAAATTTGGGAGTCTATTTATTATCAACGATGTTCGTTTACTTGGTAAGTTTTGGTTTATCCGTAAACTCCATCGTTGAGGGGCTCTGTAGACACCCCAGTTTCGTACCCCTGGTATGTAACATGGCATGAAATATCAAGACCTGTTAAAAAGCTAACAATGTCAAGTTACAGGGTTTAGATTGCAAAAAATGCAAAAGAAATGAAAGGATGCATGAACAGTGAACTGGAGGGGGCCAAAATGCCAAAAATCAGAACAAAAGAGGCCCTAGGAATTGCCCAGGACCCCCTGGAGCCGCCCATAGCATGTTTGGGAGCTGCCCCCACTTCCATTGTGGGTGGCACCCAACAGTTCCCCCCTGCACTGTTGCCTTTTGTCTTCGGTGTAATTTTTTCAGTGTGCAGTACAAGCCGATGAAGCTCAATGAATGAAACTTAACAACGAAGGAAGCCAGGATTCTCGCCTATAAATAAAGGCATCCGACACTTAGAATTGACACCTTTTCACCGCGCAATGAGTGATCGCTCTCCCGAGAGAACGCCTAGAGATTTATTTATCTAGCTCCGAAGATTTGCCAAATCTCCCCCAAACATTAAAACCAGCCGACCAAAGTGAAACCTAGTTACCCTGCTAGGATTCCGCCCTATTCAACCGGTCCAAAAATCCTAAAAAGAGCAGTTGCCCTGCCCGAATCCAGATGTCAAATCAGTAAGTAGCAAGCAGTTGCTCTGCCCGATTTCCATCGTCAGCAAGCAAACAACAACAAAAAAAGCAAGCAGTTTCTCCGCCCAGATCCCGAGGCCGAAAAGAAACTTTCGGAAGCAGTTACTCTGCCCGAATCCTCGCAATAGCAAAACAGCAGCAAAAAGACTCCCTCTCCCGCAAGGACAGAGCGAGTGCACCCTAAATCTACTAGAAGCTAGTTGGTACGGGATAAAACCACCACGTTTCAAGAGGTATGTTATTTAAAGTTTTATTATATAAAAGTGCTATTTAGACTAGCAAAATGTAAGCAAAATAAGCAGTTGTGCTGCCCAGAGTTCTATAGAAAATAACACTAAAAATAGCCATTATTATGACCAAATATTTATGTATTTGTAACTCCCGAAAGGAGGTTGTGGCAAGTGTTGTAATAATAAATGTACAGATATATATACATACATATATACATACATATATATATATATATATATATATATATATATATATATATATATATATATATTAAATGCTTTATTTCATTTGTTAAATAAATATAAAAAACATATTTTAGCCAAAAACTATTTTGAGATCGAAAGAGCGAGATAGGTGTCTAACACCTTCCCACCTTGTAACTTAGCCTCCGAACCCTTTGCAAATTTGGTTACATTTGGTTTTTCTTTATTTTTCCTTAAAATAAAGATGGCGAATCTGTTGATCACATTTTGAGTCCACAATTGAGGCCAAGTGTATTCCATGCGCTTAAAGGTTTTGAAACCACCCGCTCTTACCGGCGGGAAAATAAGGTCGAAAATCGGGGCACTCACAGGAGCATACTTCTGACCGGGCTCTAAGGATGGTGTGTATGAAGGGCCGACCATAACCCCCTCTCTTTGCCCCTCTCCCTGTGTAGGCTCCAAAGTATCTCACCAAGACTGGCATCATCAACTTGGTCATCTGTCTGAACCTGTTCAACTTCAGATTCTACCTAGTTTAGGTTTAGCATTAGACACTGCTTACAATAAACATCTCCATTTTAATGATTGCTTATCTAATAAGTCATAAACTTTCGTTTCATCAAAATACCATTATGTCTACTTCCCCGCTTCAAACCATTTACACTGATGTTTGGACCTCCCCTCTTCACTCTATTGATGTTTTCAAATACTATGTGATCTTTGTTGATCATTACACACATTACATTTGGCTTTATTCGTTCAGACGAAAGTCTGAAATCGCCACCTTCTTTCCCCGTTTTAAAGCACTGGTCAAAAACTATTTCAAAACAACCATTGTCACCCTCTACTTGGACAATGGTGTCGAGTACACTGGACTTGCCCAGGACACTGGCTTGGCCGCCTACCTGTCCGCTAACGGCATCTCTCATCTCACCTCCCCACCCCACACTCCGGAACATAATGGGTTCTCGGAATGTCGCCACCGTCACATTGTTGAGATTGACCTCTCACTTCTCTCTAAAGCATTTCTTCTGCCGCCCTTCTGGTCATTTACGTTTCAAACAACGACATACCTCATAAATCGCCTACACACGCCAATTCTGAAACAACTCTCACCCTATCAGAAGTTGTTCGGGTCTCCTCCCAACTACTCCAAACTTCAAACCTTTGGTTGCCTATGCTACCCTTAGCTCCGCCCATATTCCGCTCACAAACGTGCTGCTCGCTCCACTCCTTGTGTCTTTCTCGATTACTCGCTCACTCAGAGTGTCTATCTCTGTTATGATCCGAGTACAACCAAACTGTTTATCTCGCGTTATGTTCGGTTTGTTGAGTCTACTTTTCCCATGGCCAAAATTGACACTCACCTTGCTCGCCCTGATGAGTCCACTCGAGCCACTTGGTTACCTCCACATGAACAGCTCATGGCTTCTTACACACCATCCGCTGCCCGCTTCAGTGACTCCATACACTCCAGTTGCTCCTAGCACTAATCAGGCAGTGGTTGATCTCAGCTTCCCCATACACCAACCTCAACCAGTCAGTACTATGCCCACTGCCAGCTCATCCTCGGTACTGAGCACCCTACTCGAGGACACCTCTATGCCCGCTGCCAGCTCATCCTCGGCACTGAGAACCCTGCCCGAGGACATCTCTATGCCCGTTACTGGCTCATCCTCGGCACCAAACCCCATGCCCGGGGAAAGCACTATGCCCTTTACTTCGGTGCCCGTTGATCTTGAGAACAATTTAGTGCTTGTTGCCCCAGTTCCTGTGCCCGCTGCTGCTGGTACCTCAACCTTTGTTACTCACTCTAAGAAAAAATATTTAGAAACCGCTCACCAAACTCAATCTCTCGGCTCAACTCGTAGCGGACAACGAACCAGCTTGTGTCATACAAGCTCTCAAAGATGTCAAGTGGTGTCAGGCCATGTCTTAAGAGTATGATGCACTGGAGCGCAATAGTACTTGGGAGCTGGTTCCCTCGATAGGTGCAAACAATATTTTTGGCTGCAAATGGATCTTCCATATCAAGTGTCATGCTGATGGCACCATTGACCGATACAAAACTCGCCTCGTTGCCAAGGGGTTTTACCAACGACCATGAATCAACTATCATGAGACTTTCAGCCCGGTGATTAAACCCACCACCGTACGCCTAGTTCTCTCAATGGCCGTGTGCCGAGGATGGGCTCTTCACCAATTGGATGTGAACAATGCCTTTCTCCAAGGCACTCTATCCGAGGAGGTCTTCATGGCTCAACCTCCGGGCTTCATCAACAAGGACAACCCTTAGTATATTTGTCGGCTTCACAAGGCTATCTATGGTCTCAAACAGGCTCCTCGGGCATGGTACAATAAGCTGCGACATTAATTTCTTCTTGCCTTTGGGTTCAAAAACTCTGTGGCCGACACGTCGCTGTTTATCCTTCACTATCATATATCTCATCGCCTATATGGATGACATCATCATCACTGGAAACCAGCCCTCTGCCGTTCGGTCCTTAATCTCTCTGCTCGCTACTCGCTCAAAGACCTTGGTGAACTTCACTATTTTCTTAGAGTTGAAGTTGTTAAACGATGTCTCCTACTCTCCCAGCACGGTTATATTACAGATCTCCTAGCTCGCACATCGCTACACACCTTGCCACCTTGCCAACTCTAACACCTCGGTCGAGCACTGCTCTCACCGACCCTACTGTGTTTCGGACTATGATTGGGAGCCTTCAATATCTGTCTATATTACTCGCCCTGATGTCGCCTATACAGTCAACAAACTCTCTCAGTTCATGCATAGCCCGACCAGCGAGTATTGAAATCCGACCAAATGTGTTCTACGCTATCTATGTGGGTCTATTGATACTAGAATTCTTCTTCATCGCCAGTCTTCCCTCGCTCTTCATGCATTCACTGATGCCGACTGGGCGGGCAACAAAGATGACTACACTTCCACTAGTGCCTACATAGTTTATTTTGGCAACAACCCAATCTCTTGGAGCTCCAAGAAACAACGCACTGTTGCTCGCTCCTCAACTGAAGCCAAATACCGGGCTGTGGCCGCTATAGCTGCCGAAGTCCACCGGATTGTTTCACTCCTCGGGGAGTTGGCCATCACCTCCACCACTCAACGTGTCATTTATTGTGGCAATGTGGGTGCTACTAGCCTGTGCTCCAACCTAGTCCTTCACACTCGCATGAAGCATGTGGCACTGGACTTTCACTTCATTCAACAATAGGTTCAGTCGAGTACTTAATTAAGGATCTCTCATGTTTTCTCGGCTGATCAGTTGGCTGATGCGCTTACCAAGCTGCTTGCTCACCAACGCTTCCAACTATTACTTCACAAGATTGGTCTTTCCTCTCGGGTGTCCATCTTACGAGGTCATATTAGGAAATGATATTTGTAATTATTATTAGTGATAAATATCGTATATAACTCCATCCTTGTATATATGTTTCTTGTAACCTACTTCTTATATAACCCTAATTGTAACTCCCTAAATAAATAGGTGATTCGACCAATGGAAAAGATATGTCGTTATTCATAATTATTGTAAGTTTTTACACATTGGTCGTTTCGTTTTGGCCCATAATATTGTACCACAAAATAAAAAATAAAAAATCATTTCTTGATACATATGATAATAAAAAATAGAATAATTAAGGAAATAAAAGGCATTCTATTAGGTTCTTGGAATCTCCCTCATTTCTTTCGTTTTCTATTGAAAGTTGAGGAGACGTATTTAATAAATACGCTAGTATCATCAAAGGCATTAAGGTCTTGATGCATGTTTTACACGTTTTTAATAATTATCTTTTGCAAATGGATATTGTCATAATTATAACATATTTTGTTCAATCTTTGCGATTAAGTAATTAATGTAATTTTATTTTATTCCTAAGATTATGTAATTCAATTCTAGCTATGTATTGTTTTCAACGTACATAGAAGAGGCTATTTTCATTACAATTTTTACTTGCCCTTATCTACGTCTTTAATTATTGTATCAAATAAATATATGTTTGGACAAAATGACCCATTAAGTACTTGTTCATTTTAATTTGACTAATCAAGTTATTTTTCTAATTACTTTTTAACATTATTTTTTAGTTCAAACATTTATGAACAATATAGTTATTCTATTATTATTTTTACTTTTTGTAATGACTTTATTAATTAATCTTATGACTAAAGTTATATTGTATGATAAAAAAATATCGTAAAGACATTTTATCTACCAAACTTTGAGTAAATATATGTTCATTGGTTATAGAAAAAAATTAAAGTGAAATTTAACGAATGTAATAGTAAAATCATAATATGAAATAATATCGTAATATTTAAATATTTTTCCTACCTTTATAATTGATTTGAATATTTAATTCTTGAGTTGATTGAAACCAATATTCAGTTTAATATCTACCATAATAATTGAATTGATATTTTAAACTAATATTTTTAAACTAAATTAGAAAATTAATTTTTGATAATAAAATATCCAATATAATCTAAAATGGTAGAAAATGTATTAATCATATTATTCTTATGATAATAATATGAAACGTGATTGATTAGAAAAATTAATTAAACATATTTCTTACGAAAAAAATAAGTACCTTGTTTGTTGAGAATTAAAATGTTGAAAATAAAATAAAATAATTATGTTGCCCATTGATGTTTGATCAAAAAAATAATGTTAGAAAGTAATTAAGGTCTTGTTTGGTGCAGCGTTTTGAAAATACAGTTTTTTTTTTCAAAACGCATCATTTTTAAAATGCAACATTTTCAAAACACAATTTTTTTCTTATAAACTCGTTTGAGAAACTATTTCAAAACACTATTTTCATAAACAAAGTAGTTGTAAATATAACATATTTTTAAAACGTTGTATTGAAACACTTTTAAAGAGAAAACGCTGCATATTTGACCAACATTTTGGTCAAAATGTTCCACCAAACAAGCACTAAGAAAGTAACTTGATTAGTTAACTTAAAATGTGGTAGTTTTTGCCCAAACATGTATTTATTTAATGCAATACGTAAGGATGTATGAATAAACAAAAGTTGTAGTGAAAATAACATCTCCCTAAAAAATATCAATACAATTACAGAATAATGGAAGTAAAGAACCAAAGTAAATTGTTACTGCTTTGAAGATTGCTGTATTGGAGCAAGACCTGCTCAAACTTCGGAAGGATGCTGGTGGGCAAGTCTGCTCAAGTGTGCTGATGTCCAAAGTTTGAAGAAGGGATGCACCGAGCTATGCAAGGCTGCTAGTGTAGGAATTGGCGGAGCAAGCAAAGGTTGTTGATGAAGCTAGGTTGCCGAAGTAGAACCAAAGTCTGATCTGAGACCTGTGTTGGACACAATTTCTTTAAAACACATTTGTCTCTTTCCCGTAAATTCTTGGAAGTTTCTGAAATACGTCTGTCTCACAGGATACAACGGGGACACCGAAAATAGTTTGCACTTAGGTTTATGGCGAATTGAGCTTGTGCTTGAACTCTCTCACCAATGAGAATAAAAGCCAAATGAAGTCGCTCAACAAAATGTAAATGCACGAGTGTTTAAGAGGAGGTCGAAAAATTGTATCTTACAATCGTGGTAATTTCTTTATATAAGCCTGTAGTAAGAATGTTTTGATTACTCCATTAATCAAAACCGTTTTTGCCATAAAGATACCCATTAAAGCTATCACGAAAGCAAAATAACTCTGATAATTAATGTTGGATTATGAAAACCAAAAAGAAAAATGGTGAAGTTACGAAAATCCAAACTATAAGTCTTAACTGAGTAGGCCATAGGCTTGGACCAAGATTTGCACCCCTTCTGTCAATGCGCGCAAGGGAGAGCCTCTATTTTATATAAGTTCATCTCTTTCACATAAGAAACATGTATTTAAACCACTCAACTTTTGTTATTTTTTCAATGTGAGACAAACTCACTTCCAACACCGCACTTTAATCATTCATATCTTATTCACCAAAACACCAACAAATAAATATATGATTTGGATGATTTCATCGAATATAATACATTTCCACAATTACATTTGTCATTACACAAATTGACTCACAAAGAAATTTATGACTCAAGTTTGCACAAATTCCTACACAAGAAATCAATTTTTCCAACATGTACAAACATACTAGATTAATTATTATATTCTAGGAATCAATAAAAAGAATATAAGGATATTGATGATTTGTGATGAGAAAGAAAAGGGCAATATATTAAATGAATAAAGTGTGGAAAAATAACGCAGAGTAATTAAGTGGGAAAACTAACAAATTGAAAGCTCAATTTGTTTGTTGGTATTATTAATCCTTATATTATTAAGAGTAGGTCTCCTGTTATGTCGTTTTACGGATTTTAATTTATAAGATAGAGTTTCACTCTTTCACAACTCAATCTATCAACACACAGTGTGTCGAGTAAAAAAGATCCGTCTTACAAAAAATATTCATAAGACCGTCTTACACAAGTATTTACTTATTGTGAATGCTCTCGCTATTAATCCTTAATTATATATCGATGATAGTTTTGAGATTAAAAGTGTTAGTTCCAATTAATTTTTAGTGAGAGTGCTAATAATACCATCCTCTTCCTTGGTATTATTAGCAAGGAGATAATAATTTTATCTGGGTAACTTGTGCTATTAATGGAAAATCATCTATAACGTACCAAACATAAATCAACTCGGCTTATTAATCATATCCGACCTTAATCGCGCCAACCAAAAGGCACCGATAAGTTTAATTTAGTTTAACTATATGTTGTATTAAATGTATTGGAGTGTTAATAATAAATGATTCTAAAAGTTAGAAATTAAAAGGAAATGAGGCCGCAAGATTGTCCTCTTTAATTCCTTCCCACTGCCATTACAAAGGGTTACTGATAATTTCTTTTTTATCTCCAGGCCGGCCATCTGCTATTCTGCTAGTTAGTAGATACTGTGGACACATTGTTCAATTCCCTGGCGGGCCTAGCAAAGCAAGCTCACTTTGATAATCCAATGGATTTCCCTCTAGTTATCAAGGTATTCATTTTATTTACCATTCTGCTTTTCCATCTGTGTATTTGGGTATTGTAATCGTCTTAATTAGTGCATGATGATTGCCAAATTGGAAACCAAAGTGTTTGCAGAAGATTAACCAACTTGATGCACCTTGGGCCCTAGAATTAATGTTATGATCCAGCTGCGAATGCGATTAACTAGGAACCAAAGATACTAGAACGTTTGACGTTTCATAAGATCTAAGTAATTGAATTCAATATTATCAGAATTCAAACTGTCAATTACAAAGTTTTGATAAGTACTAAATCAACTAGGAAAGAGAAATAACCAAGAACAGAATATCAGTTGACAACTTTGGGTTAGGCGTGACCCGAAAAGGTCTTCTAAGTTTTCACTTGCAGAAATTGCAAAAAAAGTCCCTCTAGTTTTTAGAATCGCGTGAATGGCCTTGGGCTTGGGCTTGGCTTGGTTCAAAAGGTTCAAAAACCACAAACCATATCCAAGTCTTGTTCAACAATGGATTCCACTGACTGGACTTTATGTTGAAAAATCCTAGTTGAGTTCTTAAATGAAGTCGATCCAAGTGTACTTGACCTAGTTTTCGTTTCGTGTCATGATTCTCATCATAATTCATAACCACTCCCCGAATTCCCACTTGTTCCTTGTTTATAATTGCTCACTTCTTTTCCCCGGCTTCTTTGACATTACTTTCTTATTTGAGTCCGTTTCCACTCCCTTCTTGACCCTGATTCGATGAAATGACGATTTCATTTGCACCCTTAATCAAAACATTATATTTATGGAAAATGCTCTCTCTAGTCCCTACAACAAATTCTACAACTTTTCTAACAGCTAAGTCTTGAAAAAGTTGTAGCATTAGTTATAGGACTAGCAATGTTGTATATTTTATACGCTGGCGCCGGCTCCGGTGCCATCAATGCATTTTATCTGGTTATACTTGTATGTCAAGATGCCTTATGTATTCAAGATATTCTGGCTCTAGCCAATAAAAAACCAACCACCAATTGAGAAAATTGTTTAGTTTTCTATAACAATTGTGGATGTTGTCTCAGGTCAAATATGGTGACTCTCTCAGACGCTTTACTGCTTCTGTTGGTGAAAACGGCCTACTCAATCTTGACATTGCCCGACTGATAAATCAAATTAATGCACTTTTCAGCTTTCCCCCCAATGCAGATCTTACTCTGACTTATACCGATGAAGACAAGGATGAGGTAGCACTTGTTGATGATAAGGATTTGTACGATGCCACAAGGCAAAAGTTGAATCCCTTGAGAATACAAGTAGTCAAAAATAGGATAAGCCCGGGAATATTCAAGCTTACGTCGTTATCACCACATATTGTGCCTAGACCGACTCCAAGTGATTCTGCTTATGCTGAAGGTTTGAAATGTGATTTAGAAATTCATAATCCTGAAATTTGTCCAGAGGCTTCTCATGACCTTCAGAAAGAGGATGCACATTTTGTGGCTACTAAAACTGTGGAGACTTTGTCAGAGACGGAGGAAAATATCAATAAGCACAAGGCCAAATCAGTTGAAAATGAAAGCTCCATGCCAACAAATTCTCCAAGTCCGATTCAACCAAGAACAGCAAATCCATTGGGAATCACTGTTCCAGCAAAAAGTGGTACTCGGATGGAATCAACCGTTGAGGTTGGTAAACCAACTCCAACTGATCCTGTTGATGGTGAAGGCTCAAGATGTGATTCAGAAATACATAACCTTGAAATTTCCCCAGAGCCAGAGGCTCATGACGTAGCAACTAAAATTAAAATTATGGAGTCTATATCGAAGATGGGAGAAAATTCCGTTAAGTTCAAGTCAGTTGCAAATGAAAACTCCAAACCTACAAACAATCTCTCACGTCATTCTTTTCCATGTCCAAGTCTAGCTATAAAGACTCCTCCAACCCTTTCCTCTAACATGGAATTGGAAGAGGCTGATCACATACAAATAAACATTCCTGTCTCCGCTCAATTGCCAGGACCATCCAAGAATTTCAATGATGTAAATAAATCTCAACAATCAACATTTTACTTCATTGATTTTTTAAAAACATGGAATTGGAATGACGTTATATTGTTGAATTGTTGTAGGTGGATGCTTCTCTTTTGAGCTTAGCTGATACAGCCCAAGCAGTTAAGGCACCCCATACAAGCACAGATGGTAAAGCACCATTTGGAATAGAAATCGTAGAAGGGACTTGTATATCACCACTTCTGAAATTTGTCTTTGTTTGTCTTGCACAGGGCTTACGGAAGCACAATCTGTGGAAAACAATATGCTGCCTCAAACTAGTGAGGTCAAACTTGTTTCTGAAGCAGACACTAGTATCGTTGATGGTGTATCAGTTCCTGAACTTGTGTCTAATCCTTCGTCTACCAGTGAGTCATCTGAACCCTCTACTGGTGCAGACACTTACTTCCTGGAAGTGGATGCTGACTATGAGCAAATGCTTCTTTATGCACTTGAACAAATGGGGTTTAAGCATATAGATTTAAACAAAGAGATTCTGAGAAAGAACTTGTTTGACCTCAACCAATCTATTACTGACTTATGTGAATTGGGTGAGTGGGACGAAGTCCTCAACAAGCTAGAACAGATGGTTAGTTAATCTATCTCTCGGAACGACTATACAAGTTCATGCAATATGTTGTCTCATATTAATCGTATACTATATGAGCTAATTTTTTTGGTGCAGGGATTCTGTGACAAAGTAACAAACATTGAACTGTTGAAGAAGAAGGAAGGTAATATAATAGATGTGGTGATGACTCTAATTTCAGAGGAGAAAGAGTAGCAAGCTAACAAGTAACAAGTAACAACACAAGCCTTTGCACCGGCAATCGCATCACATCATCTTTTGTACATTGAAGCTAAGAATAAGAGGGGGCAATCATAGTATGGTTTGCCGTCAAACTTGAACATGAAATCAGCTAGTAGCGTACCATTTGTTTTTCCTTAAGGTTTGGAATTTTGGACAATATTAATTAGCTTTAATCCAAAGAAAGAATAAGAAGGCGCTAGTCGCATGTGGCATGTGTAATTGTGTATGGTCCAAGGTCCATCACCCAATTGCTTATTTAATTTTATTTTTTTTAGCAAAAATCGGATCGAACCGGACCATCATCACCCCTAATTTATACCATTTTGAAATTTGAAGTGTTACATAAAAATAAAAAATAATCGTCTTATTACGGATGTATCAAAAGACTTTCTAATCAATTCTCAACTAGATAGTGTATGTGTGTGCTTTAAAGTGATCATTAACATTGAAAGATGGTTTATACTAAAAATAAGTGATCGTAAAAAGTAGCTTAAATTTAAGATGAAATCCATGTTGAAAGATGGCTTATACTAAACAAATTTTATGCATTTAGTTTTTTTTTAAATCATTTAATGCGAAAGAAAAAACCACAAAACCAACAAATGACGTCTTTTTTCCACATTAAAACTAGTTTTACATCCGTACGTTAAACGCACGGATAAAAATATTTTTTAATTAAATAATATTCAAGTAAAACGAAGAAACAAATTAAAATCAAAAGAATAAGTTAAGAAAAACAATGTTGGAAACAACTACTAAAATATAAATATATCATTTTACTGGTAATATTATGGATTTTGAATTTTTTTTATACACAACATCATCTTCATCGGATATTGATATATTCAAGACAAAACGGTTTGTTACCCTAAAAATTGTTATACGATACTACCAATAGAAATTGTCATATCTGGAATTTGAAATACAACCTTACATTTAATGGAGACAATGACATTTTTTGAATAAACATTTTGTCTCCATCATTGCTTTTATTAAAAAAAAATTAGCTTCAACAACGTGATTCTTAAGTTTAATAATGATTAGTCTTGTTCCATTAACATGGTCAATGTTTCTTAATAACATCACCGAAACACCAATCTTAAGTGTTAATTCATGGTTCGACAATCTTGAACACTTTATACTATTCAAAAACTTCGTAGAGTAAATGTTTTCAAACAAACTTGTGTTGTTCTTACCCTCAACATAGAATCTGAAGTCAAATAAGTTCTTCCTTCTATGTCATTATTATAAAACATATACTCATTTATGGTGTCAACAACATCAAGTGTCGGGACAAAAATAGCTATTCCTTGCAAATATGACACATCATCAAAAGACTCAAAAAATGACGGATATATACTTTCAACAATTTACTCGATCAAATTATCTAATGCATTAACCAAAATATCATTTGGAACTTATATTGCTGTAACATAATTATTTTCACCACCATATGTACCATCGTCGATACTTAAAATTCACTCAGAAAATGTCTTCAACACGAGACCGCGTTCATCATTGTCAAGAGTTTGTAGTCTTATGTTTTTTGTAAGTTTCAAAACTTTGCAATGTGTCCATAAATAGTATAATTTGTGATCATGTTAACAAAAATCATGTTGAATTCTTACAACTTTACCCTTACTTTTTCTACCAACTTTAATTATAGTCACATACTCAAAGGCATTAAAAGAAATCATACATTTCATCAATATTTATAATACAGTAAACTACTTTTTATTAAATAGTGTGTCGGGTCGTCAAAGAGAACCATATTTTGAAAACAGAGGGAGTATTTTATTTTACCGTTCGAGATCTATTATATTCTAAATTTTTAAATATATTTCTCAAGGTTATTTTGAAAAGAATATAAAGCCGAATTTTTGAGATTTTGAATTTATTTGAAGGGATAAATTTATCTGTTACATTTCTTAATATTTTTTATTTAACAATTATTCATACTTATAAAAAATATCTAACTTTATGGTTTGACAATATCAACTACTTCATTGTTTATTTCCGTTGGGACTAACTATTTCCTTGCAACTCTGATTTTGAGAATTCGGTCGGATCTTTGTTTGTGGATGTCTCTTATGACGAACGGTTTGAAAGCCATAATAGTTGCAGTAAAAATTTGGGTTCAAAATGTCTAAAGTTTATTTCGTGATGGTTTTTTTTTGGGCGAAATTCACCATTGGTCCCTGTACTTTGGGTTTGTCCACCGTTAGTCCCTGAATTTCAAAACGTCTCACCATTGTCCAAAGTTTGCGTTTTTTGTCCACCATTGGTCCCTTGCTCAAACGCCGTTAACTGTTTCACCGTTAAATGGACATGTGCGATACGTGTGACCAAAATGAAGGACCAAACTATCTTTTCTCGCTGGATATTGTGATTCATGTTCCTTCTTCGACACCCTCCTTCTCCATAGCTCGAATCTCCATTATTATCTATCACTTATTTCCTTCCCCTATCAGCCACCACCAAGATAGACTCCTCCTTATACCATCTGTTCACCTTCCATGGCAATGCCCTCGCATCATCAAATTCCACCGCCACTCCCCCTCTCTTCAACCCCGCCACCGGTGTCCACGTCGGTAACACAACCCAACTCTTCCACCCCTTCTCCGCCTCAACCACATCGAATTCCCCTTTTGTTGTGCACTCCCAAGGCGCATCCACCACTCCCGCCTCCCTCTCATCCGCTTTACACCGGCAAAAGACCACCACCGTGGCTTCTTACTCACCAAGAGTCATCCTAACAACTGGAACCTTCTTCTGTTTGGTAGAATCTCCATATTCCAGCGCTCGTCGGTAATGCATAAAAGAAAGACAATCGGCCGGAAGGGAATAATCAAAGCAATCCCACCCTCTATCCCCACGCCGACGGGGAAAATCCTCCATAGCCCGAGCAAGCTCCTGAGCTCCCTTACCATCTAAACTGTTATCAAGCAAGTAACGCGCCGCCGCGGCCCGCTCGTTAGCGCTCAACAAGTGAATCTCATACAACAATTCGGCTCCACCCTTATCGAAATACTGAATGGTAGCCGATTCGACATCGGAATGTATAAGAGACTCACGGACTTGGGCGGCGACGATGAGGCAGTTCTGTTCGACACCGGAGATGCCGGTAATCTCTTCGATTGTGGAAGGAACGAAGCCTTCTTAGACCAAGGAAGGGATGAGTGGGGCATACTCGTACCAGAGGGCAAGGCGGTTGGTGAGGATATTTAGGCGGCCGTTGGTGTCGAGGGAGCGGAATTGGGGAGGGATAGGGGAAGGGGGTGGACGGAAGGGTTGGTAGAGACGTTGTTGTTAGGGGGATTGGATGAGGGTGAAGAGGAAATGATGGTGGCGGAGATGCGTTTGGGTCTGAAATTGTGGGTGTGGGTGTGGGTGTGGGTGGGAATGAGAGTGAAGGGAAGTGATTGGGGTTGGAGGAAAGGGGAGGAGAGACGGTGGTGATTGGAATTGGGGGTGGTAGTTGCAGTTAGAGAGAGCATGGTTATGGCTGAGAATTCTGATGCTCTAAGAAATGGGAAGAAGAGGAATATGATGAAGAAAGAAAGGTGTGTTGGAAAGACTGAAGAGGGCTTTATCTTTGCAGCTGGGAGTAAAGCGTTTGAGAAAAGACGATTTGGTCCTTGCTTTTTCTCACGTTTATCGCACATTTCCATTTAACGGTGAAACAGTTAACGGCGTTTGAGCAAGGGACCAACGGTGGACAAAAAACGCAAACTTTGGTCAATGGTGAGACGTTTTGAAGTTCAGGGACTAACGGTGGACAAACCCAAAGTACAGGGACCAATGGTGAATTTCGCCATTTTTTTTACTTTGTAGAAAATTGGTTGAACATCCATAAAGAATATCCACAGACTTTTATATATATGTGATGGAAAATAAAAGATCCAACATGATATTGTGAATTGTATTGAGAATACCAACAGTTTGTGTGTATTCAAAGTTCCTAGAAATGTATAAATATATTCTTGTCAACTTATCCAATAATATTAAATGGTTAGTATAAAAACTAAAAAATAAACAAAACAAAGTGTTTCACCTTCCAATGTTTTCATTTAGGGAAATAAGTTTTAGGCAGAAAAATCACGGTTGTCATTTTATATATATATATATATATATATATATATATATATATATATATATATATATATATATATATATATATGATTTAAAATTCCAATACTTATGGGAAAAATAAATTCAAGTGTTGTACTCTTAAAAGTGTAACATACAACATGAAATGCATTACGTAAATAACTGGGTGTATAAACTATAAATTATGTGGATAAACCTAATTGGAAGTTTGGAACCGACTCCAGCTTAATTTATGCATAGTAATTATAGGAAATAACGATTCCTCTTTTCTCTAATTCTTCACAAAACCTCCCTCTTTCTCTCTCTACTTAGTTACCCATGATTCATGAAACGAAGGATTCTTCTTCAAATCAAGCTCCCAATCCTCCAATGGATTCTCTTCTTGTCATCAAGGTATTCTTCCTCTTTTGTGTGCGTGTTCTAATTTCTTTTGTTTGATAGCAGCTCCACATTACACCCACTTATGCCACCAAAATCACATTGGGACCGGCGGCCACTGATCCAAGCAAACTCAGAAACGAATTCTACCTGAATTGAGCATTTAAACTTATAATGCTTACAATGTATGTGACTTACATTTGTAAATATGTGATGATCATCATTATTTAATCGTGTCCTTAATTTAATCGACTGTGTTTACTTTTTTAGGGTATTTTATTATTTCAAATTAATGATCCTGCTTTAACAACATTTTTTTATTATTGATCTGACGAATGTGTTTTATATCCTGATCATAGCTTTGTACTTGACTGATGTTTATTTGTCCTCTAAAATGACTATTTGTTTGAATAGACCTCCAGTAAGTTTCTAGCAAAGGGGCCAAACTCTTGGATTTCTTGGGAAAATAAGTTTAAATTTAGCACCTTGATTATTGTTCATCAATACAACACTAATCTGCATCTTTTTGCTTCATTCCTGATTGTAGTAAAAAATTAGCAGCTATAATATATTAGTATGTAGCAACATTTGTCAATTATACGACACTCCATAATTATTTATAGCACTTGTCAATGTTGCCTCAGGTCAAATATGGTGACACTATCAGACGCTTTAGGGCTTGTGTTGATGAAAACACCCTACCTGATCTTGACATGGCCAAACTGAAAAATAAGATACACACTCTTTTCAATCTTCCCGACAAGGCAGATCTTACCCTGACATATACTGATGAAGACAAGGACGCTATTACACTTGTTGATGATAATGATTTAATTGATGCTACTGCACAAAAGCTTAATCCCTTGAGGATAACTGTACATACGAATATGGAAAGGCGACCTGCTAGATTGGTCTCCACGTCATCTGCCCGTGTTGTGCGTATACCAACTCGAACTAATTCTGTTGATCGCCAAGGTATGAAATGTGATATAGAAATACCAAATCTTGAAATTTGTCGAGATGCTTCTCATGGCCTGCAAAAAAGGGATGCAGATGTTATGGCAACTAAATTTATGAAGAACTTGTCAAAGATGGAATCTAGAACTGTGGAATATTCAGAAATACCTCATCATAAAATGTTCCCAAAGCGTTCAGATGACCTAGGAAAGAAGCTTGTGGAGGCTTTGTTGAAGAGGACAGAAAATTCTGATAATGTCAAGTGGTCAACTGCTAATGAAAGCTCTAAATATACAACTAATCTCCCTCATCATTCTATTGGTTGTCCTATTTTGAAGACTCCTCCAAAACTTTCTCCTAACAAAAGGGGCTTCTTTGCTTTGAATGGTAATAAAAGCAAGAAAAATTCAGGTGAACTCTGTTTATTCAACAGGGATCACGTTAACAATGGAAGAGCATGCCACAAAGGGATTCAGTGTGTTGGATGCTGGGTTCATCCCATAATGGGGCCTCGATTCAAATCTAAAGTGTAAGACAACGAATTATTTTTTTAAAAAAAATTCCTTCCTTTTTTTTGTTTTGTATTTTCTCTCATTACCTTCTTAGTTCGCTTGCCTTTTAACTGCACAGGAAAGAAGACTACGACTTGTGCAGCATTTGTTTTGTGCACAGGGGGGATGAGGCAGATTACATACGAATAGATGTTCCTGTCTCTGTTAAATTTTCAGGGTTCTCCGAGAATTTCAATGATGTAAAAAGATCATATTAACATTTTATCTGATTTTTCGAAATTATGGAATTGGAATGACATTCCCTTTTTGAATTCTGTAGGTGGATGCTTCTCTTGATAGATCCCGAGCAGTTGAGGCCCCCTGTACATGCGCGAATGGTTAGGCATTGTTTGTAATAGCTAATTATAAAAGGGCATTTGTTTATATTACTCAAAGAGTCCACTATTCTATTTTGGAATGTTCCACTTGAAAAGTCCACTTTTAAAATTTATGCCAACAATCTCCATAACTTGTCAACTATACCCTCTACTTGCGATATATGCATCTTGACTATGCTCAAACATTTTTATAATTTTGACCAACTCTAAAAATACTTATATACTCCATTAGACTTTTCAAATGTGAATTCTTTGGGAGGAACGAAGGAAGTAATAACCAATTATGAAAAGATGCCTTTCTTTGTTCCACACAGGCACACAAGCCATTAACAACTATACCCTGCCTGAAACTAGCCACTTTGAATTTGCTGCTGAAGCTGTAAATCCAAACTCAGCCATTGACAAAGGGAAAAGAAAAAACGAACTTGTTGAGTTTTCTCTTCATAATGGCTCTTCTAACCCTGATGGTGTATCAGTTCCTGTTACTCCAGTGGTTCCTACGCACATGTCTAATCCTATTTTTGAGTCATCTTTTGTACAATTGGAACCCTGTACTGGTATAGATGCTTCATCCATGGAAGTGGATATTGAATATGAGCTAATGCTCCTCGATGCACTCAAAGAAATGGGGTTTAAGCAGATCGACTTATAAACAAAAAGATTTTAAGAAAGAATGAGTTTGACCTGAACCAATCAATTACCGACTTATGTGTCATGGGTGATTGGGAGGAAACCTTAACGAGCTAGATGATATGGTTAGTTAATTTTTCACAATGACTAGTTCAATATGTTCTTCCATGTTTTTCCATTACTTGCAATTTTATTTTCTTCCACGTTGATTGATTTTAATATTGCTACATGAATTTTTGGTGCAGGGATTCCATGACAAAGAGACGAACATGAAACTGTTGAAGAAGAATGAAGGTAATATAAAAAAAAGTGGTCATGAGTCTACTTTCAGGGAAGACTGAATAAAAGGCTAATTGCACAAGCTTCCGCACCAGCACCCTTTTTTGTTTCCATGAAGCTAAGGTTAATTTAGGGGGAGTTGGTAGCCATTTGAAAGCTCAGCAGGAGCCTCTGATTTTCAGGACATCTTTTGGTCTATAGTCGTCTTTTAGCGATTAATAAGGTATGTTGGTAGTTGTAAGATGAGATAAGTTTGACATGAAAGACTCGGAGCATTTGTGATTTGGATCATTAGATACAACTGCATGTAACGTGGTTCGAGTGAGTTTTGTTTAGAGCCACCACATGCTTATTTTGATGGTGAGATTGGAATGAAAAATTTAGACAGAATTAAGATTTATTGAATGCACATACTTCAACCCGTCTCTCTCTCTCTCTCTCTCTCTCAACAATCAAATAAGGCAACCTCTACCCACCTACACCACCGTGGCCGTGGGTGACAACTGCACCTCTTACTTTTCTCTAACCTTGTAGTTGGGGGCTGGAAATGATTGTTGGTCAAAGCAGTAAAAACATGCAATTAGTGTGTGAACTGGTAGGAGAGATTTTTTTGTAAAAACAAGCAATTTTACGTACTAAATTCACACCCCCAAAATTGCTTCATGCACACACCTCCATTTTAAACTTACACAATCACTCAATACACAAACCCTATATTTCATATTCTATTCTTCATACACACCCCGTACTTTCACCTGTCACTGTTGAGATCCTTGGCCGCCGCTTCTCTCAGCCACCCCTTCATCTCCGTCTTCTCTCTCCAATCCAAGAAAACTCATTTCTTCATTATCTTCCAAATCCATAATTCCTCTATCACCCACTATCAATTTCCCCAAAGCCTGATCTCTTATCAAAACCGTGAACCTCACTTCACCGCCCCTCATATCCACCATCACCGCATATCTCACCTCCACCACCGCAAACCTTCAAATCTCCTTTTCTTTTCAAAATTTATGAAGCCGTAAAAACTGGAAATTTGAAAATTTTCTTGGGTTCAACTATGGACCATGGTTGGGCGCTATGTTGCACGGACACGCCTAGTTGCTGCCGTTTTCGTATCCGACATGGATACACGAGATACGACTCCAAATACGTCCAGGGGCTAAATTTCAATTTTTTGAAAATTGTGACATAGACGCGGGTACATGATTAAGGGAGTCGGGCTACGTATCACTTGAGAGGGACACAATCGACCTCATTCACAATCACAACAGTTGTCGTCAATCGAAGGTTCGAAACCCTAGCCCCCTTTGCGAAGTGCCAAAGTGAAGTTGAAGACTCGAAGCTCAATCCCGCCGAATTGAGCCTTAGGTTTGGCGAACCCTTGCTCTATCAACCCCTTCGAAGTCTTCTGTCGGCCCTTGCAAAGTCTAGTAGCGACCATCAACCTACAACAGGTAAGTCTTGTTGATTTTGGTCAAGTTTTACTTCCTTCTTCTAGTGAGATTTTGTGAGGTAAGTCCCGTCAACTTCTTCCCTCTGAATTCTTACCCATCGACTTCTGTCTTCTTCTTAGAGCATCCACAATGATGGAAATTCTTCCTCAAATTCTTAGCTTTGTCCCACTGCTACATATACATTTTAAGAATTTCTCTCTCTTAAAAATTATTCTTCACAATGATTTTGATTCTTCCACCATTCTTACATGGATTCCACTATTACATCATCCACTTTATTTACACTACTTTTTTATTTTTATACTTAACAAATAAATTAATTAATATGTATATTGTTTTTAAAATAAATTAATTCGTTTATAATTTTTATTAATATATTACAAATACAAATATGCAATATAAATACATTTATTTTTTATATTTTTATTAATATATTGCATATTCAAATGTGCAATATAAATAAATTAATCCATTTATAATTTTTATTAATATATTACATATTCAAATATGCAATATAAATAAATTAATCCGTTTATAATTTTTATTAATATATTGCATAAAAATAAATTTTAGAACAAAAGTATTAATTTATAATTTTCATTAAAATATTACATAAAAACAAAAACCTCGTACAAATAACAAATACTTCTAACTAATTTTTTAAAAAATAACAAATAAGGAAATTTAGCCATAACAAAGAAAATGCATGCCATCACTAGTTGTTACTGTAACGAACCCAATGAAAATTACATAAAAACGTGAATAATTAAAATTACATAAAAACATTACATAATTCAAAAAAAAAAAAAAGGAAAAAGGCATTTTCAAAAATCTCAAACGGTTACAATTCAAAATTTTCAAAAAATAAAAAAAGAAGCAAATTTTCCCAAATGGCCGACAGCTAGGCCCACTGTGCCAGAACGCTTCACGCCCCTCAGCCGCACGTGTGCCGCACGAGCTCCTCCTAGCCATGCGGTGGGCGTCACTCTCCCCGCTTGCGTCTCTATCTCTCTCTACTCTCCTTGAATTATTAATTAGGAATTTTGGGAAGGAATTCTTATTTATGAATTGTCCACAATGATGATGAATTCTTAAACAATTTGGGAATTGTTTACAAATCCCCGCCCGCGTCTCTCTCTCTCTCTCTCTCTCTCTCTCTCTCTTCCTTCCTTCTTTGGATATGTTGGAACTTGAAAGTATTTATTTTGTGCTTATAGTTTTTAGAATTTACAAATTGGTCATTATATTTTAAATATTTATATTTTGGTTCTTTTATTTTGAATATTTATACACTACCTCGTACCCATTTCCTATATTTTTCAAAAATCGTGTATCCCTATATTCTGTGTCTGCGTATTTGTATCCATGCAGCATAGGTTGGTCGAACACCAACACGATACCTCACGCCTGGCTGGGTGGAGAAGATGAAAGAAAAAAAATGAAATTGGCAAGTGGGAAGGGAGAGAGAGGAGAGATGGTGGAGGAAGAAGAAATTAATGATGCAATTGCAAGTGGGAGAGATAAAGATGTTAATCGGTCCAGCTCTAACATTTTCGATCCCTAATAGGAGTAGGCTCTGTTTGTTTCACGGAAAATGACTTTGAGAAAACGTTTTCCTCATTTTCTGGTGTTTGGTAATCTTAGAAAAAGGCAGTCAACGGAAAATGAAGGCTTCTTTTCCGGAAAATGACTTATGGATTCATTTTCCGTAAGTCATTTTCCAAATATTCGGACACCCTCTGCCCCCTTTCACAATTGCACATATTTACTTACACACACAATATTTCACTCAACAAATAAATTGTTTAGAAATATAAATGAAGTTTGTGCACACTATTTATAAATTGTAATTTTAATAAATACTCACTACGTCTTAAAATTAGTGTCAACTATATTATTTATAGGGACATCCTAAACATTATCAATTTTCTATTTTAAAACTTTTTTTTTTCATGTCAATTATCAAATTTTTTATTTGTAATTGTGAGATTGAAAAAAGATAGACCTTGATTTAACACCACTAATGATAAATTGAGGGTTACTAAAGAAAAATTACTTAAAGTTTAACACTATCTTATATTCAATATGTGCATTACTATTAGAATTTTTTTTTGTATTTATTCATATATAGTTTTTCGTAACATTTTCTAGGGACATCCTAAACACTGTCCATTTTCTATTTTAAAACGTTTTTTTTTCATATCAATTATCAAAATTTTTCTTTGTAATTGTGAGATTAAAAAAAATGAACCTTATTGATTTAACACCACTAACGATAAATTGAGGGCTACTAAAGAAAAATTACTTAAAGTTAAACACTCTCTTATATTCAATATGTGTATTAATATTAAAACATAATTTTTGTATTTATCCATATATTATTTTCCGTGTGTTTTCCAAACATCCGTAAATATTTTCTGGCATATTTTTAAAAGATTTACCAAACACCTGAAAATGAAATCTTTTTATTTTCCAGAAATCATTTTCTGGAAATTATTTTTCGTGAAACAAACGGAGTCTTACTTTAGGCGGTTAGCGATATTATCCCGTCATAAACCTACCGATTTTGGTTCGGCCCTAACGGTTTCGGTTTAAACATGTGGTTTCCGATCAATGATCAAATTTGTACGCTTTTTTTCTTAATTACGAGGCTTGTACATTTTTTTTAGTGTATTGTACACCTCCATTTTAAACTTACATAATCACTCAATACACAAACCCTATATTTCATATTCTATTCATACACACCCCGTACTTTCACCTGTCACTGCCGAGATCCATGGCCGCCGCTTCTCTCAGCCACCCCTTTATCTCCATCTTCTCTCTCCAATACAAGAAAACTCATTTCTTCATTATCTTCCAAATCCATAATTCCCCTATCACCCACCATCAATTTCCCCAAATCCTGATCTCTTATCAAAACCCTGAACCTCACTTCACCGCCCCTCATATCCACTATCACCGCATATCTCACCTCCACTACCTAAAACATTCAAATCTCTTTTTTTTTTTCAAAATTTATGAACACGTAAAAATTAAAATTTTGAAAATTTTCTTGGGTTCGACCATGGACCATGGTTGGGTGCTATGTTGCACGGACACGCCTAGTTGCTGCCGTTTTCGTATCCGACATGGATACACGAGATACGACTCCAAATACGTCCAGGGGTTTAATTTCAAATTTTTGAAAGTTGTGACACAGACGCGGGTACATGATTAAGGGAGTTGGGCTACGTATCACTTGAGAGGGACACAATTGACCTCATTCACAATCACAACAGTTGTCATCAATCGAAGGTTCGAAACCCTAGCCCCCTTTGCGAAGTGCCAAAGTGTAGTCGAAGACTCGAAGCTCAATCCCGCCGAATTGAGCCTTAGGTTTGGCGAACCCTAGCTCTATCAACCCCTTTGAAGTCTTCTGTCGGCCCTTGCAAAGTCTAGTAGCGACCATCAACCTACAACAGGTAAGTCTTGTCGATTTTGGTCAAGTTTTACTTTCTTCTTCTAGTGAGATTTTGTGAGGTAAGTCCCGTCAACTTCTTCCCTCTGAATTCTTACCCATCGACTTCTTTCTTCTTTGTAGAGCATCCACAATGGTGGAAATTCTTCCCCAAATTCTTAGCTTGGTCCCACTGTCACATACACATTTTAAGAATATCTCTCTTAAAAATTATTTTTCACAATGATTTTGATTCTTCCTCAATTCTTAAATGGGTTCCACTATCACATCATCCATTTTATTTACACTACTTTTTATTTTTATACTTTACAAATAAATTAATTAATATGTATATTGTTTTTAAAATAAATTAATTCGTTTATAATATTTATTAATATATTGCATATTCAAATGTGCAATATAAATAAAGTAATCCGTTTATAATTTTTATTAATATATTACATATTCAGATATGAAATATAAATAAATTAATCCGTTTATAATTTTTATTAATATATTACATATTCAAATATGCAATATAAATAAATTAACCAGTTTATAATTTTTATTAATATATTGCATAAAAATAAATTTTAAAACAAAATTATTAATTTATAACTTTCATTAAAATATTACATAAAAACAAAAACCTTATACAAATAACAAATACTTCTAACTAAATTTTTAAAAAATAACAAATAAGGAAATTTAGCTATAACAAAGAAAATGCATGTCATCACTAGTTGTCACCGTAACGAGCCCAATTAAAATTACATAAAAAAGTGAATAATTAAAATTACATAAAAACATTACATGATTCAAAAAAAAAAGCATTTTCAAAAATCTCAAATGGTTACAATTCAAAATTTTCAAAAAATCAAAAAAGAAGCAAATTTTCCCAAATGGCCGACAGCTAGGCCAACCGTGCCAGAGTGCTTCACGCCCCTCAGCCGCACGTGTGCCGCACACGGTCCTCCTAGCCGTACGGTGGGTGTCACTCTCCCCGATTGCGTCTCTCTCTCTTCCCTCCTTGAATTATTAATTAGGAATTTTGGGGAGGAATTCTTATTTGAGAATTGTCCACAATGATGATGAATTCTTAAACAATTCTTATTTGGGAATTGTTTAAGAATCCACCATTGTGGATGCTCTTACTCGTTGGCTTCTTCCTTCTTTGGATATGTTGGAACTTGAAAGTAGTTATTTTATGCTTATAGTTTTTAACATTTACAAATTGGTCATTATATTTTAAATATTTATATTTTGGTTCTTTTATTTTGAATATTTACACATTACCTCGTACCCGTTTCCTATATTTTTTAAAAATCGTGTATCCATATATTTCGTGTTTGCGTATTTGTATCCGTGCAACATAGGTTGGCTGAACACCAACACGATACCTCACGCCAGGCTGGGTAGAGAAGATGAAAGAAAAAAAAAATGAAATTGGCTTATTAGGGGATGAGAAGGGAGAGAGAGGAGAGATGGTGGAGGAAGAAGAAATTAATGATGCAATTGCAAGTGGGAGAGATAGAGATGTTAATCGGTCCAGCCTTAACAGTTTCGATCCCTAATAGGCTTGGTTTATGCAGTTAGCGATATTATCCCGTCACAAACCTACCGATTTCGGTCTGGTCCTAACGGTTTCGGTTTAAACATGCGGTTTCCGATCAATGATTAAACTTGTACATTTTTTTCTTAATTACGAGGCTTATACGCTTTTTTTTCCAGTGTATTGTACACGTCTCGTATGTTATACTAATTATATTACAGCTGTTAATCAGTCAAACCCTAACGGTTTTCGGTATTATATCTGTCACGTATATTACTAACTATACTAAAACGTATGAAAGATGGCTTTCAGTTCAACCCTAATAATTTTCATTCCAGTCCAAACAGTTACAGTCCCTAAAAAAATTGCAACACTAACGGTTTTGGTCTAACCGATCAAAAACCTTACGTTTCTGTTCGAACATGCGGTTTTTGACCATATTAACATCTCTAGGGAGAGATTGTAACAACCTGAGCCCGAGAGCCCGATCCGCTACGTGTAGTCCACACACTGGCCCACTGAGCACGCACTACCTTAGGTCATTAGACTCATCACAAGCCGACCCAAAAGTTAATTGGTGATATTGGTGCCCAGAGGTAATGTGTGACCACCTTATAAATTGACCACAATTCCCACATCTATCCGATGTGGGATTGGGGTATTACAATCTCTTCCACTTAAATCCTTGACGTCCTCGTCAAGGCCGAATCATACCCCGGACGATGCAGGATTCAAAAGATGGCTCCCACCTTCTGGAGTGTAGCACTTTGGCACGCACAATACTTTGTTTCTACATTTTCGGTCGGGACCCACTCTGATACCGTTTGTAATGACCCGAACCCGAGAGCTTGGTCCGCTACATGTAGCCCACACACTGGCCCACTAAACAAGCACTAACTTGGGTCATCAGACCCATCACAAGCCGATCAAAAAATCCATAAATGATGTTGGTCTCTAAAAATAATGTATGACCACTTTATAAATCGACCATAATTTCCACGTCTACCCGATGTAGAATTGGGGTATTACATAGATCTAGAGAAAAATTTTAGAAGGAAAAATAGGGCATAGCCGCATGGGCATGGATGCCGGTGAGAGGGAGTGAGGTTTATTTAGTCATTTTGTACAACGACGATTATGCGAATAAATTGGGATGTGTGACTTTGTAGCATATTAGGAGGTACGGATACCCCACTTTTTTTTCTATTTTTCGTTTATTATATACGGAGTATATATTTTTTAAGAGTTAGCTTGTACGAACTAGACAAAAATGAACCTCTATTGCCAGTCACGTGCCAGCCCGATTGCGCGGGGTAGTCAAACAGATACACTGGAAAGTAGAAACACCTACGATGAAATCGCCGGCAACTACAATTCCGGAGGTGGTCCTCAACGTAACTTCCCGATGCCGGAGACTACCGGTAATCGGCATGGGAACAGCAGTTGACCAAAGATACAGAGACGAAACTGAAATGAAGCTTGCAATAATTGAAGCAATAGAGCAAGGGTACAGACATTTCGATACTGCGGCTCTGTACGGATCGGAACAGTCGCTAGGAGAAGCCATCGCGTACGCCCTAAAGCTGGGACTCATCGGCTCGAGGGAGGAGCTCTTCATTACTTCTAAGCTATGGTGTTCGGACGCTCATCCCGATCTGGTCATCCCTGCTTTACGCAACTCTCTGCGGTATGAATTCAATTTCCACCATGATTGAATTTAATTTCAAATTTACGCTTAACGCTCCTATTTTTATCACGTACTGTATATGAAATGTTTGAAAAATCAAGAGAAAAAAAATACTGATAATTTCGACTGTTTTAGTAAACCACTAGCTCACTAACTGTTGAAGATTGTGCTTTTCTCATGGAGTCATTGTGTTGCTCCAAATATCGGAAACTCATTTATGTTGGAATAAAATACTGATGACCTTAAATTTAATTCTACGGATCACTTTTGGGGCCAAATAGCACTATCCTTGCCTAAGTTTTCTTGTTAATCCACATATCCCAAATCCCAACTGAGTTGTCTAACTTTACCAGTATGTAATGTGTAAAGGAATTTGCAGTTGGAGTACCTTGACCTGTATCTCATCCACTGGCCCATCAGCGCAAAGCCAGGATTGCTTACATTCCCCATTAACAAAGAGGATCTTCTCCCCATGGACCTCAAGTCAGTTTGGGCAGCTATGGAAGACTGTGAGAGGCTTGGCTTCACAAAGTCCATTGGAGTCTCCAACTTCTCTTGCAAGAAGCTAGAGAATTTGCTGGCACACGCAACAATTCCTCCCTTTGTCAATCAAGTTGGTTATCAATTCAAACCATTTCACAGCGATCGAGTATATTAGTATTGTCCTTCTCAGAAAGAGAGAGAGCAATAGACAATTATGATGTAACACCTTTTCGTTTCCTTTCTTTTTTGCTGACATTTCTTGTAACTAATTTTATTTTTGTTAGGTGGAGATGAGTCCATTGTGGCAACAGAAGAAGCTCAGAGAGTTCTGCGCTGCGAATAGTATTGTTGTGATGGCTTATGCACCTTTGGGAGCAGTAGGGCAAGCCTGGGGCACCAGTCAGGTTATGGATTGTCAAGTGCTCAAGGATATTGCCCTGGATAGAGGAAAGACAGTTGCTCAGGTGACATCTTCTTTAGCATTCTGAAATAACAATAGTAGCTCATTGTGTAACACCATATAGCATAGAAGAGGAAGAAATCATTATTGTATATATATATATAACGAGTAGTCATGTAAGTTAACAAAGTGTACACTTTCTGTTTCTTTGGACAGGTTACTCTAAGATGGGTATATGAGCAAGGGGCAGCTCTTCTTGTAAGGAGCTTTAACAAGGGAAGGATGAAGGAGAATTTGAGCATCTTCGACTGGGCATTAACCGAAGATGATTATAGCAAGATCAATAAAATCAAACAGCATAGAGGAATGCCAAAACCCGAACTCGTCTCGGTTGGTGGACCCTTCAAATCTTTTGAAGAGCTTTGGGACGGAGAGATATAACCCAATTTGTATGTACCTAGTTGGTAGGTACGATGTCATCTGAAATCACAAGTGTTTTGAACTATATCAAACCTTCTGATTGATCTAATTGACATTAAAGCCTTGAATGAAACTTTTTTAGTACTCTACTAATATATGATTAAGAACTTTTGTAACTTCGTAAGTTAAAACTCTCTCTCCATGTTAACTGAGTCAATTTAAGCCCAATTTCTATTGAACTTCGCTCGAACTTGTTTCATAAGTTCACAAAGTCCTATTATAATTATAACAATCAAATGATCAAATCATTTGAATTCATGTAGACAAAAAAAAAAAAATCAAAACTAGTTGAACAGACACAGGTCAACCAGGGAAATATATACTTTCCTTTATTGTTGAAAGAGAGGGTAAACGACTTTTTTCTGATTCTCCGGATTTCAGACCGACCAAAATCAACCTGTGAATGGATTGAACACGAAAGATTCCGTTTTGGTTATCTGAAAGGAACGCAATCCAATAGAGAATCCACGAAAGGACTGCATGATGGATGTCTTTTCCCTCCAATTTCTTGCCCCTACCTTTCTCTCTCATCTCACTCTTTCAAGCAGTATAATAATTTGTAACTTTCTTGGCAAAATGGGTATTTCAGGAAACTAAATTTGATAAGGGTTCCCTGCTTTTCTGTTTGAAATCAGTTTCGACAAAGAATTGATCAAAAAGCCAAGGTACTCTTTTCTCGGTACAGAATCCTGTTACAAGATTTCCTTAATTTCTTTATGTATCATTGGATGATCATCGCTATGTTTTAAGTGGCAAACATCTATTGCGTCAGAATTGAGGGAATTTAGTATTCTCTCTTTTAGATTCTTTAGTGATTAGATTTGTGTGTGTAATCTTTGATGAATTGAAATCTGTGTTTGGAGAATAGCTGGAGGAGAAGAAAGGAGAAAAAGGGTTCCCAATTGTGAAAAGAATAAGGTGGAGGTTGTTCCGTTCGTTAAACAATCAGATGCCCTTTAAATTCTTCAATGATCCCAGTAGCTTGCCCCGTGTTTTGCTGTTTGGGCCCGATGGTTCCTCTGCAGAGGTACTCTCTCTCTCTTTTTCACACACACACACAAAGTTAGTAAATAGGCATAATTCCTTGAGCAAACAGAACATTGGGGTTTCCCTCTGATGTTTTAAGGGGGATTCGGAAGCTCTCGATTCAAGGCTCTCTCCATTTGGTCGAATGCACGATCATGATCACGCCAGTGCATTAACGAAGGCCATCCAATGGTTTGAATAAAATTTGTGTAGTCAATTTGTAGTTTCAGATTGATGGTGCATTTCTGTTGTCCAGTATGTAAGCATATACATAGTAGCATGAAGATTACTGAAATGTAGACATTGCATAATTGAATGAAAACACGCTAAAATAAAAAAACCAGAACGTTATATTTGGAACCATTGGAGGCCCTCATTATTCATTAATGCGTTGGGGCAATAATAACCATAACTCAGACCAAATGGAGATGTTTCTGATCCGTCTTAAAGAACCAATGAGCAAGATTGAAACATTTGGGTATTAACCAGATTTTGTAACATCTCCTATATGTCAATAAACTACTCCATCCTTTTCCATAAAAATAAACTAAAAGTTACCTTTCTAAATTGTTCATAACTATTCACACACACACATATACATATATGTGTGTGTATATATATGTATGTATGCAATGCCCTGTTTCTGAAAATTAAGGATTCCAATGAAAGATAGATGCAACTTTATAGGTTAAATTCTGAAATGCGAATTTTTCTTTAGACAAATTAAAATGAGAAGCAAGACGAAGTCAGTACAATCTTTCTTTCCTTTTTTTATTTAACAAAGGCAATGGCAAGAACGAGTTTGAAGTTTCGGAACTTTAAGCTATAAATTTACATTACCTAAAACAAGTGTTAGAAAATAAAATTTGCATTCTGGATATTTGGCTTAGCAATTGATTGATATAATTTCTCGGAACCCCTTTTCCAAATAATGATCCATATTCCAAAGAGCCTTACCTAATATATTAGACATAAGATTTTAGAAAAGTTCAGAACATAGCATAAACAGAAAATTTAAATGGACGTTGGTTATTTTGTGTTTAATGGTACATGGACTTGATTTCTTTAGTCAGATGTTTATGCAGTATGTCTGATCTGTAAAATCTTTTTGCAGGTGCTTCTATATGGTGGGAAAGTTGTGTCGTGGAAGAATATATATGGTGAAGAACTGCTTGTCATGGGCAGCAAGGTAAGTGTTTCGTGTGCAGCATGTAACACAATATAAGAGAATGGACACTTTTTTCCTGTGTTTATTTTAAGCTCAAGACATACAATAATGTTGTTAGCGATGTGATTGGTCCTAACTGTTAATTCTTCTGACCCGCTCCATAGACTACAGGAAAATCTCCTAAAGAGACCAAGGGAGGGATTTCTGTTTGCTTTCCACAGGTTGGCCATATTGACAAGTCTTCCGAAAGTCTTTTGTCCTTTACTTTCCTAAATAGATATCGTAAACCTTTGCTTGCACTCTGATCTTTGCAGTTCAGCGATGTGGGAACAATTAGGCAGATTGTATCCACAAGAAGTAAATTATGTTCATTAAATAAATGCCCTTTGCATCTGATCCCAACTGGCAGCCCCTCGTCAGTCGATCTCATTTTCAAATCCACGACCAATGAAACGTGGCCACGTAGGTATGCTCAGCATTGTCTTAATCGGTCAGTGATTAGCCAATATTAGTAGGTGACCACAGTTTTGCTAGTTTAAGATTATCATTAATCTCACTGTTTATTGATGGTACTTTGCAGCTTTGAATTGCGCCTTCGTGTTTCTTTAGGTCCGGGCAAGCTGACCCTGATCTCTTATGTGAGGAATACTGACAACAAATCCTTTGAGTTTTCGTTTGCTCTGCACAACTACTTGTCCATTTCGGATATCAGGTTTGTGAATTGTTTTGCTCTAGCCATTATTTTTTGGAATACTTCCGGCTAGTTATGTTCAGCTTCATTATAATTTGCAGTGAGGTGCGCGTTGAAGGATTGGAGACACTTGATTATTTTGATAATTTGCGGCAGGGAGAGAGGTTGACAGAGCAAGCAGATGCTATCACATTTGACGGAGAGGTCTCTCTGTCTCTCTCCCTCTCTCTCTCTCTCTTCCTCTCTTATGGATAACTAATGTATTTTTATTGCTTGATAGGTTGACCGTGTATATACTCAAACGCCAGCAACCATTGCCATTGTAGACCATGAGAAGAAGAGAACTTTTGTGATCCACAAGAAAGGCCTGCCAGATGCTGGTCTGATACGACTGACTGTTTATCAGCTTCATCTCATTCTGAATCCTTTTTGGAATTCCATTATGCCCCATTGATTTCTTTCTCTATAACATTTAACGTTGGCATGCAGTTTTGTGGAATCCATGGAACAACGCCACAGCAAAGGGTCTTTCAGAGTTTAAAGATGAGGCCTACAAGACAATGTTGGCTCTGGATTCAGCTGTTCTTGAGAAACCGATTGTCTTAAAACCATCTGAAGAGTGGACAAGCTATCAAGTACTTTCAACCGTCTCTTCGAGTTATTGTAGCGGTCAATTGGATCCCCACAAGGTTCTTCATGGTTTTAGTTGACCTCTGATATAAGACTCGCTCCATGACAGCAACAGATGATAGTGTATATGTTTTACGTGTATTTTAAGGTTTGAACCTATGGTTGTGATTTCCATACTATACTATAAATCAATAGAGAGAAAATTATGTATTGATATTGAACCTCCTAACAAACTATTAAACAGAAAAGATGGTTTTCCTAACTGAGTATTTATACATACTCTCCTAACAAACTCTAATAAGTAATAACAGAAAAGATGGTTTTCTCAACTGTCTTACTGAAGCTGGCATCACCAAACAAATAATTCTACATCAACTAACAAGCCAACCCAAGTATACATAGTTTACACTTGACACCCTCAGCCTTTGTCATCAAATATCAAATGAGTCCTGGCAGTGCCAACACACCAGTATTAGTATTATTTACACATGTATTGTTGCAATCCAATATGAAGAGTGAGTCTAGTTAGTTGAAATTTGGGATTCAAAAATAGGAGAAATTGCTGATCAATACCTTAATCGCTCCACTCCCATGTTTTTTTTTTCCAACCATTAAAGTCCATTTTCTAAAAACTGTTCCTAAAATGCCTAGACCGGTTCCTTCCACAGCTCTGACCAATATTTTTTTGCTGCAACGAAACGGGAATCGACCTGGGCTGGGTGGGATGATTTTTCAGTTGGGACGAAGGCAGAGGAGGAGAAGGAAGAAAAATGCGGAGAATATGAAGGTCTGGATTCATTATAATTTTTCAGTGCGATACATCAATATTATTAGGCGATGTTTCAATATTTGTAGTGTGATGTATCAATTGGGTGTTTGAATTGTTGCAGTGCGATACATAAATTAGATTAAGTAATTTAAATTGATGTGTTGCGGTTCATAAATTTGGTGTAGTGCGATACAAAATTGGATCAAATAATTTAAATTGATGTATCGCAATGCACAAAGTGATGCAACGTGATGCATTAAATAAGTGGTCCGTAACGCACCTCCGATTTATTAAGAGTATCACAATTTTTTGCCTGTAAAAATGTATTTTTCCTGCTTAAAAAAATATGGTAAACTATTACAATTACAAATTTTGAAAAAGGAACTGAACCAAATTTACCCCCAAAAGAATCAGATATGGGCTATCATTAATAAGGCCCAATTTAGGATTAAAATATTGGGCCTCTGTTTTAATGTACAACAAGCTGCCTATCTTTTCGAGAATCATTTCAAAGGTACAAGCAAACAACACTACAAGTCTACAACAGTTCACCTAGTTCTGGAAAAAACGCAGCCGTCCATTTTTTGGACCAAACATACAATTCGATTTTGGCGGCGTATCGGATCTGAGCTGCCTGGCCCACGTGTCAATTTTTTGAGATCCCCCTATTAAATATAATTTCTGATAAAAGTAAAATAATTGCAGACAAAGAATTCATTTATTTTACCCTTCCAAGAAATATGTCATGGCATTAATGTTGGCCACGCCACAACCCACCCACAGGTTCGGTACAAGACTACAAGCTAAACCAAACAAGAATAATGCAATTGTATTTCAATAAGGATAGTGCTAAATGAACATATTCTGATCGGCCAGAATCGCTCGTTACTGACATAATCACTTTACTGTGGGATACAAAGACCATCTAGTTAATTGCATACTCACTTGACACCTTATTGTTATGCAAAAAAAAAAAAAAAATTGTACATAACGAATCAGATTGGATAGAACAGCATTTTACTATATATACTATAGTTATATACTTAGTTCTTTGATAATTTTAACTTTCCATTTTTCAGACTAAATCCTGAAGTATCAAACCCGAATTTCACATTCTCACTTCACATAACAGTCACCAAGTAACGCACACAGATCTCTCTCCACTTCATGTCTCAATATTATTACCTGTTAATTTGTTATTTTTAATGTTATATAAGTAGTAGATTCATTTTTTAATTTAAAACCATAAATCGATCCAAACCTAACCAAGCCAAGTGGTTCGGTTCCCAATTTCATACGGTTATGTTCGGCTTGAGAAAATATGGAACAGATGGGGGAGTTTCGGTTCGATTTTGACCTAGACTCTGAACCAAATCAAACGAGTTACAGTCAAATATAGTTATCGAGATTTGTGAAAGTCATGCTTGTTTTCATAGAATGAAATAGAATTGTGTCTTAGATTGTTTGTTAATGGGGTGAAGAGTAAAAAGCGAAACTAACCAGCTTATGCATGGAAGCAGTAAGCAAGAAGAAAGCAATTATTGACCATGCCTTCTTTAGCATTGACCTCCTATATCGTCCATCCCTTTGATTTGTCGTTAATAAGTGTGAATAGGTATAAAGTCAACGGATCACGGGGAGCCGCAATGGTTTAAAACAAACAGCACGAGTTCCCGACAAGTGTAGTAGATTTTGCCACTAATCTGTACCATTAATGAAGCTAGTGTTAAGATGATTACAATATAACAATGTAAGTCAACACACCCACGTCCCACATGGTGATGGCGGTATTATTGCAAGGGCAAAATGATGGTTTTGGGACACTAGAGACTAGAGTCTACCGTCTACACTCTACAGGGGATCTATATGAAAGCAACCCCACAGCCCCCCGACATCTTATTTATTACTCCAATGTATTTCTTCCCTCCCCGTCCCCGTCCCCGTCCCCGGTCGGTTTTTTTTATTTAACCCATTCAAATTCAGTTCCTCTATTTTAATGCAAGCCAAGGTTTATATCCCCGGCCACAAACTACTTCTTTTCTGGGATAATTTGATACGTGCAGAAGCGTCCAAAAAATCAGGCCAAGGATTATTATGCCCCCCAAATTAGGTTTGGAGATAACAGGTATAGGTATATTACTCCAATTAAATTGGTCCGCCCTCAGCCCAGCCCAGCCCTGCCACCACTGCCAGTTGGAGTTGCAGCAGTATCTAGTATCTACATCTATCTATAAACGTCTTTTTACTACTCGTATTACTATATCATTTTTATTTATCGAACCAATATAATTTTTTATTTTATTTTCTCACCAAACCTATTTTGATATTATTTAAATTTCAAAAAAATTACAGCTTTTGGCAGTGAATTAACACTTGAAAAATCAACGAGACATGCACGCAGTTAGTGCTTTATTTTGCTTGTTCCTGTAAGTAGACACGAAGTTTAAGACATGAGCCGCCGGGTGAACTGATACAAATATAATTTCTAGTGCTAAATTACTTGACATCTCTACAACTTGGTCAAGCCGTCTCTCAAAAACCTTTGTCACACACACACACACACACACACGCACACGCACACACACACACACACACACACACACACATATATATATATATATATATATATATATATATATATATATATATATATATATATATATCGATCGGTTAAAAATTAGGTAAGACGGTTTTACAAGTATTTTATATCAGACATAATTTTTTTACCTGACCCACCATATATTTGTTGATGGATTGAATTGTAAGAGAGTAAAACTTTGCCTTATAAATTAAGATCCGTAATACGGTCTAACATGAGAACTACTCATATGCTAAAGATTAATGACAAATGATATTACGAGCTAGAGCTTGTGATATTAATACGAGCTTTAGTGTTAGAGCTGTTGGATGATTAAGTTAGTGGTGATTTGGAATATCTACATCGTTATTTAGAAAATACCATATTTGATCTAACGGTGTAAAATTTTTAGTAGATTTGATCTAACAAAGACTAACACTGCTTATAATAATATGCTATAAGCTCAAGATTAATACCTTTGATCTCACATAAAATAAATGCGAACAATACGTATACCGTATGAATGGCTAATCACTTGCATTCGACACCAAATACTATTCTTATAATTCTGGGCGACAGAGGTCATTACTCATTACATACTCCTTCCATTCTAAAAGAGTATATTTTTAAACATTACACACCATGTGTATCATTTATATTCTTAGAAAGGTATTTCAAGCAAATTATTTTTTAAATCTTAATTAATTTTGAGATGAAAAAAATATAAGCAATCCAATAATCTAAGATAATTAAAAGCATATTTATATTGTTAACCTTTTTTTATAACTCCTATGAAATTTTAATATATTTGTTTTGGAAGTGAAAAAAGTATACATCAATTTCACGAAAGTTACTACATTGTAATAAGCAATTCATGAATATTACTACTCCCTGCATTTGAAAATAAGTACTCTATATATTCATTTCTAAATAATTGTCATTTTGATCAGATACACGGATTAAAAAAATCAATAGACTTTATTTTAAATATTGTTATAATATGTAGTTAACTTTAAATCACATATGTATGTATATAGCTCATATTTAAAATAAGAAAAAAATAAGAATAAAGTGGTAAAATGATTTTCTAAAAAAATTGAAAACCAAATAATTTTTTTAGGAACGTACGAAAAAGAAAAGTAAGATAATTATTTAATAACGTGGGGAGTATCTCTTATTAATTGTGAAAAAGGAAAGGAGAAGGGAGTAAAAAGCATTTCAAAATTACATAAATTCAAATACTTTTTAGGGTGAAATTTGGGCAGTTAAATTTTATACATTTTTTAATCGTTTTACTCCTCTATTATTTTAAACTAGAAAAACATTTTTATGAAGAAATATATCAACTATATCCTTAATAAAACGAACACAAACGAGAAGCATCAGTTCATACATTGGTATTAAAAAACATGCATATTTGAATTGCGTTTCGAAATTATACATTGCCATTCAAACTAAGAAAATGGGGAAATTACATGCCTTTTGATAGACCTTGAAAAGCAAGTCAAAAAATCAAATTTCACCTACCAATCACAAAAAAAAAATCTTACTAAAAATACAATTAAGTCTTAAATGGAAACTTTGACTAAACTCTATAGTATATAATGAATATAATTATAGACAAACTAAGAAAGAGAGGAAATTATAGGAATAATTGTGGGTCGGTCCCATTTTGTAAAATTATAACCGCTCCACTCCTTTTTTTTTAATTCAATTGCTAATGTTCATTTCAATAAAATTGTTCATAAAATATCCACCATTGTCTTCAATGAGATAAGAAGTTCGAAAAGCTTTTGGGTACATACGTCGGGATTAGTCATTGACTGTTTTGTTTAGCACCACTCTTAAAAAGGAGCATCAACAACAATCATAATTCATTTTCCAACAATTTAAAAACAAAAGGAATCCTTAAAACATAGTTTTTTTTTTATTCCTCCAACCTCGATGTACAACATAAGCTCAATCACCAACAGATAAGGTTTTGGCCAATTCTACATGTTAGCTTGACAAATACATGCTGTTAGGGTTTTTTTTAATTTATAAATGCACGTTAGATTTGTGTTCATAAATCCACCGTAGTATACAATCATTTGCACGTTAGGTTTGTTACTTTCTCATTCTTAAATATATGCTCAATTCTGCCTCAGTATTATTTAATTAGACATCGTATCTTCCAATTCTGCATCGGTATTATTTAATTAGGCATCTAATCTTCCAATTTTGCCTCAGTGTTATTTAACGTTAGGTTTGTTACTTTTTCATTCTTAAATATATGCACAATTCTGCCTCGGTGTTATTTAATTAGACATCGTATCTTCCAATTCCAACTCGGCCTCGATACTTTATGTTTATTAAACATCGTTCATAAAATTATGAATCGTTCATAAAATTATTCTTCCTCGGTGTTATTTAATTAAGTATCGTAATCTTCTAATTCTGTCTCGTTGTTATTTAACCTCACATATCATTATTTAAAAATTAGGCACATGTGTTATTTAATTAGGCATCAAAATTTTCTATTTTACCTCGGTTTAAAAATGCACGTGTTTATTAATTTAAAAATTTGTGCGTCGGTGTTAACTTTCAAAAAACTCACATTTCATTTAACAAGCGATGCAGTAATATATAACAAAGTAGGCAAAATTGCAAGACGCGACGCCTAATTAATTATCAACGACTCACAAAGATTTTTAAATAAGGATACGTGAGTACTTTGTGAAAAATAACTACGATGCATTAATATATAATCAAACGAGGCAAAATTAAATTTTATAAAGTGGATCGTTGCCTATTTAACAAACGACGCACCTTAAAAAACATTATTTATCAATGCTAGAAATTTATTTTTTATATTGCAGCATAATCATTCATATATAAAAAAATGGGAGAAATTCGAGTTTTGTGCATGATAAAACTATATTCCAATTATCAATGATCCTGAGTATTTTTTTAAAAAAATCGTGCGTCAATGTTATTTAATTAGGCATCGCACATTACAATTCTGCATCGATTTTTTATATTGCCCCGAATTTAATAGATTTATAAAAAATACAAGCATTTCTTAATTTATAAATTGTGCACCAATGTTTTTTAAGCAGGCATTCAGCATTCTATCAATTTTTGTTTTCAATTGTGACACCCAGCATTTTTCTTTGCGATGCCTAATTTTTGTGGGATTTCAATTATAAATTCCGACACCCAACTTCTTCTTTGTGAGGCCTAATTTTGGTGGGACTTCAATTGTAAATTTCGACACCCAACTTTTTCTTTACAAGGCCTAATTTTTGTGGGACTTCTATTGTAAATTCCGACAATAGACTTTTTATTAGCGCATGTGTTTTAAGTTGTTTTATTCGCACATAGGTTATTTATTAAGGATATTGTCATCATTTTATCCCCAAAATACTTTAGCGATCAAAAGAAACATGAACTTTTCCAATTAAAATTTCACCACATGAGACCGACCAAATTATCACCAAAATTATATGCGGGGTCAGCCATGGCATGTGCAAGGTGGGTAATTGACACACTTCAATGAAAAATAGTTTTGTAGAGTGCAACTTTGTTTATTGATTATTAATATTATTTAACTTAATAACTGTATTTTAAATGGGTGGCTTAGTAGTAGAGTAAGTGTTTCATCAAATTTAAGATTAAGATTTTAGGTTCAATCCCTCCTCATGTTTTTTTATTTAAAAATATACTCTTCAACATAATAACATTTTGAGTAACTATCTTCCTCATGCAAATCATTTGTATTATTCAATTAAAGAAGATTCAAATGAACTTGGTCCAATTATTATTGTATAAATAAAAGACAACTGCCATACGAAGTCTTGACATTTATAATCTCAAAGATTTGTTCTATTCACAATTCAATCCGTTGACTTTTTGTTGGTAACTTAGTAAATGTATTCTCTTTTATCCAAAAAAAATCATTCAAAATAAAAACAAAAACTTGCTTTGATATACTTTTCACGAAAAGAAATAAAAATTATTCATTTTAATTTTGGTATTTTTGGCGACAATGTGACATTACAATTTGGTAACCAGTACTAATTTTATAGTCTTTGTAATTTATTTTTAATTTTTATCAGGTTTGGATCCTATGTATAATTTGAGACATGACCCTCAAAATTAGGTGTGGAATGACTAACAGTACACGATAATACGAGCTAACATGACACGATAATATGACACTGTTGAGATTTGAAAATGATGTTGATCACACCTCTCTTCATGGAGGAATCAACCACACGAAAAAGATCTTTAATCAGAAATCACTTCTTAATCTGTGAACTATATTTATAGAATCAGAGTTTTACAAAGGAAAGCCTGTATATAAACTAATAGACTAACCGACTAATTGCAATAAAATACAAACGCTACCCTTGAACTAACAGACAATAGAACCCGCTACCCCTTAAGTTTCAGACAGGGTAGAAAAAGAAACAAAATAGAACATTTAGCCCCCTTTAACTTGTGTCCTTCTTGTATATCCTGCTTATATATCTCAACATCCCCCCTCAAGATGCATGTGGAAAACAAATTTTTCACTTGAAGCTTGGTCAAAAGATAACTAAACTGAGGTGAGGAAAGAGCTTTAGTAAATAGATTTGCAGGTTGTTCAAGAGTGGAGACATAGTTGGTGCACACAAGGCCCTTTTTGATCATTTCTCTTACAAGGTGACAATCAATATCTATGTGCTTTGATCTTTCATGGAACACAGGATTGGCAGCTATATGTAAAGTAGATTTGTTGTCACAATACAAAGGAATAGGGAGAGAGGGAATGATTTGGAGATCTTTATGCAGAGAAATGAGCCATTTAATTTCGCAGCAAGTGTTTGCCAAGCTTCTGTATTCAGCCTCTGCTGAGGATCTGCTGAGGGTTGACTGTTTCTTACACTTCCAGGATATAAGGGAGGTGTCTAGGAAAACACAAAAACCAGTAAGATATCTCCTTGTGATGGGACAAGAAGCCCAATCAGAATCACAGTAAGCCCTGAGGTTTAGAGGGTTAGTGCTTGAGAAGAATAGCCCTTGTCCAGGACTTCCTTTGATGTACTTGAATAATCTTAAAGCAGCCTGCCACTGATGATCAAGAGGGGAGGCCATGAACTGGCTGAGAACTTGAACACTATAGGCAATGTCAGGTCTAGTAATAGACAGGTATAAGAGTCTACCCACAAGTCTTCTGCATGGAGCAGGATCCTTCAATGAGGTACTTGAGGTAGATGCCAGTCTGTGGTTTTTCTCAATAGGAATAGAGGCAGGTTTGGCTTGAGTAAGACCAATATATATCATGGATGATCTCCAGCGCATACTTTCTCTGATATGTAGACAGATACCTGACTTATTTCTGGCAATCTCCAATCCAAGGAAGTATTTCATGGGTCCCAGATCTTTTACATGAAATTTGCATTGTAAGTGAGCTTTGATTTCAGCAATTTGATCCTTATCAGTACCAGTAATGAGTAAGTCATCTACATAAACCAGAATAGCTACAAATTTAGTCCCAGTGTTGTATGTGAATAAAGTGTGATCATTCTGGGACTGATTGAAACCAAACTGAATAAGAGTAGATGAGATTTTTTCAAACCATTGTCTTGGGGCTTGTTTTAAGCCATATAAAGATTTAGAAAGCTTACAAACAATGGGATGGGAAGAGGATGATGTGTTCTGAGAGAGCCTTGGAGGCAAGTCCATGTAGACTTCTTCATGAAGATCTTTATGTAGAAAAACATTAGATACATCCATCTGAGATATGTCCCAATGTTTGGCTGCAGCTATAGCAAGAAGCATTCTGACAGAGGTCATCTTTGCTACAGGTGAAAAGGTCTCAAAGTGGTCATGTCCCTCAACCTGTGTAAAACCCTTAGCAACAAGTCTAGCTTTATATTTGTTGATTGTACCATCAGCATTATGTTTGATTCTAAATATCCATTTGCATCCTACTGTCTTCTTATGAGCAGGAAGAGGTTGCAATGTCCAAGTGCCATTCATTTCTAAGGCTTGAAGTTCTTCAGCCATGGCTTGACACCACAAGGGATCCTTAATAGCCTGTTGATATGTTTTAGGTTCATGAAAGGAAGATATATTACAGGAGAAAGCTTTGTATTGGGCAGATATATCAGAGTAGTTGCAGTACTTATCAATAGGGTAAGAGGAAAAGCAGTTTATAGAAGGTTTTGTAAGATTTGGGGGTAGACCAGTATAATCTTTGAACTTAATAGGTAAGGACTTGTTTCTTTGAGGTCTAATAGGTATGGGAGAAGGGTCATTAAAGGGAATGGTATTAGTAGGAACATCTAGGTTGGTGTGAATTTCTTCAGCTTCAGTGAGATTGTTAGGATTAATTTCTGGATGAAGGTTGATTTGGTGTTCTTCTTTTTCCTCTAGGACAGGATAGATAGGATTTTGATTAGGAAACAAATTATTTTCCTTAGATAGATCAGTTTGGTTTTTAAAAGGAAATATGGACTCATAGAACACAACATCCCTACTGTATATAACTTGATGAGTTTCTATGTTGTAAACCTTGTAAGCTCTTCTATTGTTAGGATAACCAATGAAGATACATTTTTGAGATCTAGAGGAAAACTTATCCCTATTGTGAGAAGCAGTAGAAGCATAGCAGAGGTAGCCTAAGGTTCTTAAGTGGTTATAAGTAGGTAGGACCCCAAAGAGGACTTCAAAGGGGGTTTTAAATTTGAGAATAGAATTGGGAATCTTGTTTATGATATAGGTGGCAGTTTAGAGACAGTCACCCCAGAATTTCTTGGGAAGATTGGCTTGAAATCTTAGAGCTCTAGCAAGTTCTAAGAGGTGTCTGTGTTTTCTTTCTGCCCTACCATTTTGTTGGGGAGTGTTAACACATGTACATTGGTGTAAATGGCCCTGAGTTAAGAGAAGAGTGCCAACACCATCATTACCTTCTTAAGTGCCATTATCAGTTCTGATATGCTTAACATTGGTTTTAAATTGATTTTTCACTAGATTAAAGAAGAACTCAAGAATTTTGCAAACCTGAGTTTTGCTTTTTAATAGAAAAGTTCCAGGTAGCCCTAGAGCAATCATCTACTATGGTAAGAAAAGAGTTGCAACCATCATAGGTATTTTTCTTATAAGGCCCCCAAACATCACAATGTATTAATTCAAAAAAATTGGTACTGTGGGACTCACTTAAAGAAAAAGATTGTCTTGTTTTTCTAGCAAAATGGCAAACATCACAGCAGACATGAGGCATATAATTGTAATTAAGATCAAGAGATTTAATATGCTTTATTGACTGAAGAGGAGCATGTCCAAGTCTGGTGTGCCAAAGATACAATTTGTTAATAGGATCTGTAAGTGCAAACAAATTGCTAAATTTACAGTGATTTGCTTTGGTTTGAAGAAGTTTGTACAGACCACCTGCATAACTACCAATCCTCTTGGTTATCTGTTGAGTTTGGTCCTGGAGAAGACAAGAAGTATGAGTAAAGATGAGATGCATACCACTATCAGTGACAAATTTGCTCCCAGAAATTTAGGTTAAATTGAAATTCAGGAGCATAGTAAACATTTCTGAGTACAATGTCATCAGACAGACAAATGGTTCCTTTATGTGTTATGTGTGAGGCTTTTCCATTTGGTAGATGTATTGATGTGCTAACAGGTATAGGGTTAATCAAATAATCAAAGTTGATGGTAATGTGGTCACTTGCTCCAGTGTCAATAATCCAGTCAGAACAGATAGTCTTAGTGCTGTTAAGGCAAAGAAGTTTGTGAATAGAGTTGATACCTGACAAATGTTCTTCAGGAATGTCCAGAATAGCAGTTGCATAGCTCACATTCTTGGCATTATTGATCATAGTCATAAGTTGTTGAATTTTACCAGGAGTGAAGTGACTTGAGTTGTTGGTGTTGTCATTTTTTTCTTTTGTCCCATCAGTCTTAAAGGAATCTTGAGTAGAGGCAGAGTTGACAGTAGAGTTGCTTCTAAGTTTCCCTTTGTTCTTGGTCATTTTTGACAGGTCAGGTTTAGTACCAAAGAGAGGGTGCCATTCAGGGTAACCTTGAATGAAGAAGCATTTTTCTTTGGTGTGAGAGTCACCATGGCAAAATTCACAAAAGAAATTGCCTCTAGATGTAGAAGATTGAGACCCTCCTGTTTGTTTCCCTTTGTTGAACCTGCTGCCAGGATTGTTGTTGATTTTTCCCATTAGGGCAGAAGAGACATCACCAAAATTAGTGGCATTAGTGTGTTGTCTTTGGCCTTCTTCTTGGACAAGCATGGAGACAGCCTTAGCCACGGAGGGAAGGGGTTGTATCCTAAGGATTTGCCCTCGGACATCAATATAGTTATCAGATAGTCCCATGAGAAATTGGGTTAGTTTAGTAACATGTTCATATTCTTCATGGGCAGCATTAGCACCACAGATACAATTGCATATACACTTGGGCATTTTAAGAAGATTAGTAAGTTCATCCCAAAGCCCTCTGAATCTGGTAAAATAAGCATTAATGCTGAGTTCTTTGAGTGCACAACATAATGTTTTCTTGAACTTGAAAGATCATGGGGCATCATTTTGAGTAAATATTATATTAATGTCATCCCAGATCTCTTGAGAAGTGGAAAAATAAACTACACTCTGACGGATTTCTGTATTGACTAAGTTAAGTAGCCAAGAGACTACCATGCTATTGCATTTGTCCCAGGCACTCACATATTTTGAAGGAGAGACAGGTCTCTTGTTCAGGCCAGTTACCATGCCAAGTTTGTTCTTGGCAAATAAGGCAGTTGTGACAGAAATTTTCCACTGATTGAAGGTGGAGTTTGAGAGGATTTCAGACACAAGATTGATCCTTGGATGATCGTTTGGGTGAAGGTATAAAGGATGACCAAACGTTAATTGAAGGGAAATTTCATGAAGATCATAATCATCAATGACATCATTGGTGATTGTGGGGTTTTTATCTTTCTAATGATCAGTGGGGTTTGGAGGATCTTCAGAAATGGATTTAGTCATAGTAGAAGGAGGGAAACACAAAAACGAAGAGAAGAAACAAAGAAAGAACAGAAATCAAGGGAAGATCAAGAAAGGAAAGAAAGTTTAACCCTCTTTAAGTTTTTCAAAGAAGGTTTGAGGATCATGAATCTCAAGCTCTAATACCATGTTGAGATTTGAAGATGATGTTGATCACACCTCTCTTCATGGAGGAATCAACCACACGAAAAAGATCTTTAATCAGAAATCACTTCTTAATCTGTGAACTATGTTTCTGGAATCAAAGTTTTACAAAGGAAGACATGTATATAAACTAACTGACTAACCGACTAATTGCAATAAAATACAAATGCTACCCTTGAACTAACAGACAATAGAACCCGCTACCCCTTAAGTTTCAGACAGGGTAGAAAAAGAAACAGAATAGAACAGTTAGCCCCCTTTAACTTGTGTCTTGCTCCTTAACTTGTGTCCTTCTTGTATATCCTGCTTATATATCTCAACAGACACAATTATAAACCACGATTACAAAAAGAAATGAGACAATGACATTAGTACGACACAACATGAAAACGCATTGTGACCCCAACTCAAAATGCCCTAGTCATTGGTAAATTGGCATTTTAACCTTGTGAGACAAGAAAATGATGATGATCGTCACAAATGGAGCTGAAGAAGAAGAAAATGGTGATGAACTGATGATGCATGTGATGATCGATGATTTAAGAAGTTAGACCGTCATTTAGGGTGAAATTACTATATAGAGAAATAAGAAATTGAAAAGGAAGATTTCGAACGTCTCAATATGTAAACAAAAGACAAGTAAAAAGCTTTCTACGAAGCATTGCTCCTCCATCAATTTCAATTTTTATCTTTTCTGAGAAAAATATTTAACAAATTTACTGTTTAGAGCTAATAAATGTTCATTGTGAAAATAATGAGAAATATATTCAATTTATCATCAATTAATTGTTCGTCAACAAAGTACACATAAATTAATTGGAGTCATAGTAGAAAGAAATCTATATATAAATATATTTAAAGTTGGTGTGGAAGCTTGAGGGTGTGATACCTCACATCATTTTGTTAAAGTTGCATTTTCAAGCTTCTTAACAAAGGAGTTTTCTTTGATTTCACCCACAAACATACCAAAAAAGATTAGGGCCTTTTTAAACAAGTGTTTTGGGGCATAAGACAAGCGACTGAAAAAGATGTCGGCTTTTGGCTCCCAGATGGATTGAGTCTTTGTTTACATCGATTGTCCAGAGTTAAGCGTTGAATCCATCCAAAAAAAAAGGAAACCCGGGAGATTAAATCTAGTTTTGAACGACCGAGACTTTGTCTTGGGGAAAGAAGAAGCTCACCAGGCAGAAAGTATGGAGTCTTTTCAAATTCAACCTTAAATTATTTGTTTGTCATTATCTCATAACTATACTTAATTACAATAGTTATAACATGGGGTATTAACCTCTTCTATATAAAACTCATAATCCTTCCTATAAAACTCTTACTATTACCAATTGTAGAAGTTATTTATCTATTGGCTCAAGAACTCAAAAAGTTACATATATATTGTGTGTTTATGTTGACAAAAATCATACCTTTCTCAACATCGTCCCTTCCATATCTCGCCTCCGGCCTTTCTTTTTCCATTCTCATAAATGGTAACTTCATCATCTCCTTTACTTATTTTTCATTCATCAAATGGAGAGAGATTTAAAGCTAGATCCCAAAAGAACATTGATCGGCGATAGCATCAGTTGAATACGACAGATTGGACAGTAAACTATAGATACTGAAGTGAATTTCTTTTAGGTCAACGCCTCAAACATCTTATATTGGAACCTCATTAGAGATTTATCTTTCGTATTTTTAAAAGTTTATTAAGCTATTATCATGACAGACAAAAGAGATAGTGATGCGGTAAGACCTCATTTTAAGCTATTTGGGTGATAGAATTTTGATTTTGGTTTTGATGAATGGTTATTACAATTTTTTTAATTTTTGTTTTGTTTTCAACCATTTGGATATTGACCCTCACGATTTGTTTTACTTTTTAATTATAAATTTTGTTCATGATGATTTTGATATTAATTTTACTTGGTATTTAATTTTGAATTTAAATATGAATTCAGTTTTAAATTTTATTTTTAATTGATTCCTAGATTTCTTTTAGGTTTCAGTTTTGGTTCATGGTTCTTGATGAATATCTTTGTTTCAATTGTGCTTTTGATTTTTAATTTGCTTCAATTTAGATAAAATTATATTGATGTTGACTGATTTTAATTTTTGGTTTTGACACCGATTTAAGTTTTATTTTAGATTTGTGTATTTGTTTTGATCTTTGATTGGTGCCTTTGTTTTTTCAATAGTTATTTTATTTTTATTAATTATTTTTAGTTGTAACTTTATTTGTGTTATTTTCTTTCTTCGATTCCGTATTGATTTCAAATCTAATATTTGCTACTTGATATAAATTGGTTTTTTATTTTGCTCTTGATTTGACATTTGATGTATTACATTTTGTTCATCTGATGATTTTGATATTATTTTTATTTGTCATTTTATTTTGGATTTAAATATGAGTTCAGTTTTAATTTTTGTAATTGATTCCTAGATTTCTTTTAGGTTTCGGTTTTGGTTTATTGTTCTTGATTAGTAGTTTTGTTTCAATTGAGCTTTTGATTTCTTAATTTGCTTCTATTTAGATAAAATTATATTGATTTTGACATATTTTAATATTTGGTTTTGGCACCGATTTTAGTTTTAGTTTAGATTTTTGTGTAAGTTTTTATATTGGCTTTGGTATTGATTGTTAATTTTGTTTTTTCAAAATGATTATTTTATTTACATTAATGCTTTTTTAGTTATAATTTTATTTGTGTTATTTTCTTTCTTCAATGTCATATTGATTTCAAATCTAATATTTGCTACTCAATAAAAATTGCTTTCTTATTTTGCTATTGATTTTGATATTTGATCGTTTTAGTTTTTTTTTTATTTCAATTTAAATTTTGATATATAATTTCTTGGGTTGGATTTATTGTTTAGTAACCTTAAAATACTTTTAATAAATTAAAATCTCTACATATTTGTTTAAATACTATTGCTTACAAGCATTACCACCAAATGTATGTATTTTATATAAAATATTAACACATAAAATAACAAGTATACTTGATTTACCTTCTTTTTAAATTTTGAATTAATACAAAGAAAGAAACTGAAGTCAAACATTTCACAAGTAGAAAAATGTATACACATAGATTAATCATGTCAAGATTGATACAATAGTTAACGTACAACAACTTGCAAAAAAAATAATGAATCATACAAAAATGGAAATGCAAATGTTCTTTAGATTGAGAAGGAGGGGAAGAAGAAGAGCAATAACTTGGTTCCCATTATATTATTGACATTAAAATGACCATCAATTTCATTCATTAGAGACAATAACTAAATGTATTGTAACAATAATTCATGTAACTGTAAGAATTATAAATAATTTACTTTTTATTTGATCGAGTAATAATAATAATAATAATAATAATAATAATAATAATAATAATAATAATAATAATAATAAAGTGAACATAATCAATTACTTTCTTAATTGACAACCTTTTAAACTTCATTTTACCAATTTGTAAGTTTTTTTGTAATTTAATTTATTATTAAATTAATATTAACACATAAAATAAGTATATCATATTAATACATTTATATCATATTATATATATCTTATCTTATGAAATAAGTATATCTCATATTTAATAAATTTAGTGAGAAAAAAAAAATACACATGCAAAGCACAGGTTACACACTAGTACTACTATAAGAGCGAAGGAAATAAAAGTAAATATTGAAAGGAATCACAATAGTTTCTACTAGAAGCCATTTAATATTGAAAAGAATTACTCCCTTTGTTTTTAAAATACTTGTTTTCTTTAACCCGGTACATTGTTTAAAAAAAAAGTAATTGACTGTATTATAAATATTCGTGAAATATGTGGTTTCCAAAATATAACTTTGAGCAGGGTTCTAAAAATCGTTAGGCGGCCGCTAGGCGGTATACTAGGGCCTAGCGCCTAGGGGACTAGTCGGAGAGTAATCGGGGCCTAGGCGACGCCTAGAATTAAGGCATAATTACCATTTTTTTGATAATTTACATCAAAGATCAAACACATTGACTACAAATTTAATTTTTTTTATATTTGTCATTTTATGAAACACTTGTCTATATTTGCAAAATGAACAAAAATATACAAACCTACCATTAATCCCAATTCCCAACAACACAAAAGTAATAAATGAGCCAAGTTTAGAACTAAAAACAAAAAAAATATCACTCCACCTACTTACTGCCCCTACAACCCACATTCTAACATATCCTCCCTAATCCATCCTCATTCTAAATTTTGAGTCCCGAGACAGCCCCCTTCTTCTTTATCTTTTTTTCTTCATCTTTCTTCTCTCTATCTGGCTGACCGACAATCCTTTTTTCCTCCTTTCTTTTTTTTTTCTTCTCTCTCTCTCCGGCAGACTGACTCTCCTCATTTTTTCACCCTCCAATCTCTTTCCTCCTAAATCTAACCATTTAATCTACCCATTCTCTCAGCCCTCCGAATATCCACAAAATCAAACCCTTTTTTTTCTACCTCTCTATCTCTCTGCCTCACCATTACCACTTCCCCTTCCTTCTCCGGTCATTGCACGCCACAAAATCAAAACTACAAAAATAAATTAAGGTCGGCGGGGTTTGACGTAGGCGCCGACTTGGCCGATTAGGCGGCGACTAAGAAAGTCATGGCGGTGGAGGGGTGCCTAGCGCCTAGGCGGGGAGTTTTAGTACACTGAATTTGAATATGTGACAATAATTAAAGTAGACTAAAAAAGTAAGGGTACAGTAGTAAAAGTGTTTTCTTAAAAGCAAAAGTTTTGAAAGAGAATATTTATTTAATTACGGACGAAAAAGGAAAGGAGAACGATAATTTAAACGGAGAGAATACGTCACATCTCGAATCTAACTAAATTTAAAGCAAATGAGTTCAAACCCTAAAAGCATCCCCATTATATACAAAACTCATATTCTTCTTAACCATCTTCTTATTAAGAAGATGGGAAAATACAATGGGAGATCTCTTCCTATTCTTACCATGTAAGAGAGAGAGAGAGTTTCGTCTTCTTATTTAAGAAGAAAGCATTGGGCTAAGAAGAATTGGGGGGGAGAGGGGCGGTGTGGTGCACCGTTGGCTCAAAGTTGGCGGCGCACCACACGCACGGGGAGGGGTGTGGGAAGTAGTTTGGTGTGGTTCAGCGCATGACTTTTTGGTTTTGATTTATATTTTTTTTATCTTTTTTAAAAATCATATCATTCCTTTGTATCGAAAATTGGCCAAATTGAAATTTTGTTTTTATTTACAAATTCAACTTTATTTGTGTTTTAATCTTAATTTATTATTTAATCTTAATTTATTATTGAAATTATAAATTATATAATTTATGAGTAATTTATTATTTATAAACTCATTAACTTCTTTATTTATAAATTAATTTATATATATATATAATATTTAAATATGAAATATATTAAATAAATTTATTTGTTTGAAAAGTATAAAAATGATATTGAAATGTAAAGTTAATGAGGTGTCAATAGATCCAGCTAAGAAGATTATATAATGAGAAAATATATTTTTAAGTGGGTAAGAAGAGAAATGTGTAGGTGGCCACTTAGCTAAAAAAATGAATAAGAAGAGTATACAATGTGATGTTTTAACAAACCAACAAAACTGAAAGATTCCAATATGTAACTAACTTTAAAACATTAGATTAAAGCATCAACCAAACTCTATATGGGAAGCGGTGACGAGCACAGCCTTTGCACTTAAAAGACATTCTGCCAATAATAGGGTCTTCAGGGTTCTGCGGCAATCGTTCAACATCACGGTCAATGCCCGGGCGGCCGTGGATGTGGTCCATGTGGAACATATCATCCACTTTAATGGAAGCCGACACCAATATGAGTCCAGATCTCCTATAACACTTGTATGTACCACTGGTGTACTATTTTTCATCTCAATCATTAGTTGAGATACAATGGTTGGGATGTAATGATTGAGATAAAAAGTGGTATACCAGTGACACACACAAGTGATACAGGAGATCTGGACTCCACCAATATGGCCCTGATGGCGGATAAGGCAACTGAGCTGTCAGGCCCAAACTCTAGTAAGGCAGCACAAGTAGGGATGTAAATTGTAACGGAACCAAAACGAATAATCGAATATCACAGTATTTGATTTGTATTTATGAAATTATTCGAATATAAAATTTATTCGTATTTGATTTGAAATTGATATTCCAATTATTCCATACTATTCAAGTATTCGTTTCAAAATTTTATTATTCTTATTTTTTTAAAACAAAATTAGTTTTTTTTTTTTTGCACACAATCTCTCTAAATATTTATTTAAACAAAAGTTGTATTATATAATTCTAAATAATATAGAGTAATATCTAATACATTCAAGATATATTTAACTAATAAATACTCAACAAGTATATTTATTTCTTAAATATATATGTATTTCTTAATAAGCCAAAAGCCTAGTAAAATGATAAATAAGTATAAATATTTATTAATTATATATATTATTCAAATATTTGCAAATACTCGAGTTGAATATTGTGGGCTCGTATTTGAATTTAAATATTGTAAACTCATATTCAAATTTGAATACTTATTGAATATTTGATTCGATATTGAATACTTATCGAATTTGAATACTTATCGAATACTTAACAAATATCAATTCGAAAATATTTGATTTGTTTAGATCCTTAAGTAGAAGAAGCACTGGCGTGGTGGGGATGATGAAACCGCAAGTAACGATGTAGCAAGCCTATAATGGAAACATGGAGAGCAAGTCACCACCAGGCTTTATATGCTTTTGATTAAGCATGGAGAGCAAGCCAAAGAATCAAATTTCACTTATCTATTACAAAACGATTTTTACAAAAAGATATAGCAAGCCTCTAATGGAAACTTGGACTAAGTTATATGAATAAGGATTTACTTTTGTAACGCATTCTTCAATTGTATGTATCCTGATCCATTTGCACGCGTATTCGTTTTATTAGCGGTAGAGTCACATTTCTTTAAGGGTAATATTTAATCCGGTACGTGCTAAATGTTTAATACAATAGGCGCTAATTTTACACTTATGGATTTATGTTGTAAATACAATTTTTTGCAATCTCCAAAAGACGATTTTTCTTAAAATCAACCAATCTAAGTGAATCTGAATTGTATTAAAAAAAATGTTTATGAGAATCATCTTTTTGGGCTGGCTGTTCATGAAGAACAACCATCTCCAAAAGATGGCCGTTCTTCATGAACAACAGGCCCAAGAAGATGACTCTCATGAATATATTTTTTTAAAAATAAAATACAAATTAGTTGATGTTCTTTATGAACAGTCTGCCCAAAAAGATGATGTTCTTCCTTGAAAGTCATCCCAGAAAGATGGCTCTCAAGGAAGAACGTCATCTTTCTGGGCCGACTTGTTCATGAAGAACATCAACTAATCTGGGTTGCATTAAAAAATTGTTCATGAGAGCCATTTTTCTGGGTCGGTTGTTCATGAAGAACAGTCATCTCCAAAAGATGGATGTTCCCAAAAAGATGGCTCTCATGAACATTTTTTCTAATACAACCCAGATTAGTTGATGTTCTTCATAAACAGCCGACCCAGAAAGATGATGTTCTTCCTTAAGAACCATCTTTCTGGGATGGCTTTCAAGGAAAAACATCATCTTTCTGGGTCGGCTATTCATGAAGAACATCAACTAATGAAGCACATTTTTTTAATACAACTCAAATTGGTTGATTTTAAGAAGAATCAGCTTTTGGAGATGATAAAAAATTGTATTCGTCACTTAAATCCATAAGGGTAAAATAATATTTTTATCACTTATATGTGTTGTATTAAATATTTAACGTGTGATGTATTAAATATTGTCGTTCTTTAAAAAGTGTTTTATCTAATCAAATAAAAGAGTAGTCGTATTAACCGGTTGAAAACTTTTGAAAGAAAACTTGGTTGCAATTTTTCCCACTTTTGTATGTTTCAGTATAAAATTAAGATCAAAACTTAAGAAAGACAATTTTGCAGCTAATTTCTTGTAAGATAAAACTTTGTAAACCAACACAACATATGTTAATAGACTAACTGTGCAATATAATAATAATCTCTCTTTTGAATTATCATCCGTAAAATGATCTCAAACGAGACCTACTTAGAAATTAGACAAAACATATCTTTGAGCCACTGTACTTTTCAAAAATTACACTTAGACCAATGAGACGTTAAAATTTTCGGTGCGACCACTGTACCAGACTTATCTTGCATGTTAACTCAATATTTTTATGGACGTTAAGTTTAACTATTAAGTTATGTTAAATACATATTTTGCCCATATAAGCTCTAAAACTATGTGATATTAGATAACCAAATACCCAAAGAGCTTATGTTCGAAAATACCTAGATTTTTCTAGATCTGGGTTCCATCTTCTCTCTCCCCATTTGCTCCTAAATTTCTCTTTGCAACCTTATTTTCAACACAAGGTTTTTCATTCAACTCTAAACATCTTAATCACCTTCCATAGAATCAGTTGAATTATACACGGTGGTGAATCTAAAGGATCCCCACCAACTACAAAAGTCAATTCTTTCCCTTTGATTTCCTGGGAATCATATTCCAATTCAAGTTCATCAGTCATCATTTTCATTCAGAACCGAGTCAAGAACTTTCTCAGCCGGCTCTTTAATGAAAGCATTTTGAACAACCTCTCTGAACAACACTGTATCATCTTCTGCAGAAATGATTGGCGAAACCATAGATGGTGAATCCAAAGGATCCCCACCAAGAACAGAAGTCATTTCTTTCCCTTCAGTTTTGTTTGAATCAGATACCAGTTCAAGTTCATCGGCATTCAGAACCGAGTCAAGAACTTCCTCAGCCGACTCTTTAATGAAAGCATTTTGAACAACCTCTCTGGACAACACTGTATCATCTTCTGCAGAAACGATTGGCGAAACCATAGATGGTGAATCCAAAGGATCCCCACCAAGAACAAAAGTCATTTCTTTCCCTTCAGTTTTGTTTGAATCAGATACCAGTTCAAGTTCATCGGCCAAAAGGATCTTCAACTTTTGGTTGGCCCACATTTTCCTTCTAGCCCAATTCAAGAACTTCCTTACCCAGTTCTCTGCCTTCATCTTTCTTTTAACCCAATTCAAAAACATTTTTAACCACCTCTTTAGGCAAAAATGAATGATCTTCTATTGAATCGGACTCAACCAATTGGTGAATGCAAAGTATCCCCACCAACAACAGAAATCAACTCTTTCCTTTCAATTTCCTTGGCCACGGCATCGCCTTCCACTATAATGAACTAGTGAGGCACCCGTGCGTTGCACGGTTTGTACACGTGTATAAAATTATATAAAAAATTTAAGTTGGATAATATATCATAAAAAACTTTAATACGAAATTTTTTTTAATAAACAATAAAATTAAAGATAAAAAATCACATAAATTTAAAAAAAATTATTATAAATTTTGGAATACTTATTTATACACAACATTTGTCGTTGAACATGTACGACTATTACAATTACCACTATGAGTAACGCTTATCAAAATTCGAAAACCCCTAGGATTAGTAACTTTAGACAAAGCAACATACAACTGGCCATTACTAAAAACATGTTTTTTTCAAAAGCAGTCCCACGTTAGACAATGAATGACACTAACTTTTATTTATAGACATTACGTAAGACACCATCAGCGAAAATTGTCTTCTTTGGAATTTAAATGAAATTCTAGGATAGGTGTCAGTGATATTCTTGGAATCAAAACAGCACCACCAGAATGTCTTTTTGAAAGAACTCTACCTTCTAAAACATTATTTTATTTCTACATTATTGTTCTATTTATCGTATCTTAGAAGCAAGTGTATAAAATTATATATATATATATATATATATATATGATGTATACATCCATTAATCCTGGTTATAGACTTGAATAATGTCAATTCTTTAAACAATAAATAATTTCTCTTTAGATGAGAACTAAAAACTAAATGATAAATAAAAAAAATTCACCCTATTGAAAAACGCTAAATGAGAAATATAACACTTCTTTCTTTCCATCAATAAAATTGGAATAAATGGCTATTTTTATATTTACATTATTTTCTATTTATCTTATCTTGGAAGCAAGTGTATAAAATTATATGTATAGATATAAAATTTAGGTAGTCTAAACGATGAGTCTTGTTTTTTATTTATTAAGGGTATCATAATATTTTCACCCTAAAAAGTGCTTTTTTTGATTAAAAAAATATAAAGTATTGTAGTAGTTGATAAACTATAATACCAAAGGGGACCGAAAGTGAATATCACTTGAGCATGAGATTTTTCCTTTCATTTTAACGTTTTATTTTCACTTTATAAAAGCTTTTAAAATTTAAAAAAAGAAGAAAATTGGGAGTAATGTGGGAAAAAGATTCAAAGAATCATTACATATAATTCCTCAAAGTTGATATACAACAAACAAATCAAGACTCACCGGTGACATGGGCTTACACTGCATTGTGGAAAAAGAATTAAAAGTTGCCTTTTGGACTTAAGGCTTAAGTTACTTTCTGTAAAATATTACTGTTTTAAAAGTTGACTTTTCTAAATCAATTAATAATTTCTCTTTAAATGAGAAATAAAAACTAAATGATAAATAAAAAACCTACCTCTATTGAAAAACATTAAATGAGAAATATAACACTCATTTATTTCCATCAATAAAATTGGAATGAGGGACTACTTTAATTTTTACATTATTTTTTCTATTTATCTTATCCTGGAAGCAAATGTATAAAATTATACGTTTAGATATGAAGTCTAGGTACTCTAAATGGTTCGGCGTGGTTTTTATTTATTAGGGGTGTCATAGTCTTTTCACTCCTAAAAGTGTTTTTTCTGAAGAAAAAAGAGAGAGTGTTGTAGCAGTTGAAACAATAATGTCAAAAGAGGACCGAAAGTGAATAATACTTTGGGCATGAGATTTTTTCTTTCACTTCAACGTTTTATTTTCACTTTCTAAAAGCCTTAAAAAATTTAAAAAGAAAAAAATTGGGAGTAATGGGGAAAAATATTTAAAGAATCATTATATTAATTCCTCACCAAGTTGATATACAACAATCCACATGCTTAATTGAGCAGCCAAATTCCTTGGTGGCCCAACTCATTACTTGCACAAAACCCTACTATATATAATCCCTCTTTCCCTTGCCGTGTCATTACTTCTCAAACGTTAGGGCGGCCGCTAGTTAATTATTAGGTAAGAATTCAATCCTCTCTCTTCTATCTCTTCATCGTCCAAGAGAAGTTTGTGATCTCAATCCATAGCCGTTACACTTTACGGTTTACTATGTTAGAACCCATTCATCTCTCATATTCTATTTCTTCCCTCCTCCTAATCATCTTTGAGATCTCAAAAATTTCAGTCCATTTGTGAAAGTAGCATACATTCTCTTCTTCTCTATCTTCATCATCATTGAGATCTCTTGGATTTGAGATCTCAGTTCGTTTTTGACTAAGTTGAGTTATCTAGGGTTTGAGATCTCCGGTCATCTAGCTATGTTGTTCGTGAGAGTGAGAGTAGTCACTATATGTATGGTTCGTTGGGTATATCTTGGGTGGTCCTCGAGGTTGGTGAGGGTGGCTTCTCTATCTTCTTCTATTTCTTCTCTACTTTCCATCGTCCTTGAGATCAAACTGGTTTGAAATTCAGTTCATTTGTGAGAGAAGCATCCTCTATCCTCTTCTATCTCTTCATCATCCTTAAGATCTCTAGGGTTTGAGATCTCAGTCCGTTTGTGTTTGTTTTGTTGAATGGGTTACGATCTCTAGGGTTTGAGATATACGGTTATCGGCTATGACAGAAAGCTTTTCCGGTTGACTTTCGTCTGGGTACGTTTGGTGTCACCGGAGCTCTGAGCCATGGTCAGTTAGAGCGTTCCCATGGTCGATATAATGTTGGATTTTCTAAAAAGTTATAAGATCATTTTTGGACCACTCATAATGTATAATAATATTGAATAATATACATTTTACCTACATTTTAAAACTTGAATGTAATTATATTATTATTTAATATCTATTTTTCTTGAATGTAATTTTATTTTATTTTTTATGTAGATTTTTTGTAGTTAGAATATAGGATATTATACAACCGTTTTAAAATAGAAAGATAATGAGGGTGGGATGATAGTGGAGTTTTTGTATCTCACGCACCAAATTCGTTCATTTTGTTTTGCGATATTGATTTATTATACGAAGTAGCTTAAATTGTGTATTTTCTTTTTGTATGGTTAATTACTTCTATTTTCGATTTGTAGGAGTTGAGATTTTTGTATTTGTTAAAAGTTTATGTATACAGGAAAAACAAATTCCTTCTTTGATCAATTTATTTTGCTCAATCAATTTTGTATGGAACTCGTTCAATTATTTTATGCAGAGTATTTTATTAGTTTTTTTTTTGTTAACCAACTTTTAATTGATGTTCCAGTTTTTTATAAAACCTTTAATAATATTGAATATTTATACTATTCTTCTTTGTTTTACGATCTGATTATAACTACTAATATGCTTTAATTGTTGCCACAATTCGTGAGCCCTGCAAAAAAATAGTATCAGAAACAAACTATTAGAGGTTTTAAATGAATTAATGAAATAAAAAATGATTTATCATATATTAACATACACCTACCTTTTCGTCATGGAACACACATTCAAAACTATAAAGACTTGTGTTGTCTTTAAAACATTGGCGTTTGAACAATCTACACAGTCGTAACTTCATTACCCATTCGATCTTGTTATGACTAATATCAGTAATCAGGTGAAATAGTGGAGGCATCTTCTTGTATATATTTTCTTTTGCAATATATGTTAGATGTGGACTTAATATGAGAAATGAACACTTATTTATATTAGAGTTTTGCAATGAATTATCAGCAAATGATCCATTTGCCCAAACTGTTCATATTCAGATCTTTATATTTTGGATGTATTTGTTTCTTTATGTATTAATTCACATTCAATTAGTCTATAATATATATATATAATTGAATACCACCATAAATTCAAAACATTTTATGTATTTGTTTTTTTAATAGATTCTCATTAAATGAATATATGTATAATTCAATAATTTTAAATAGTTATATATTATTTTATTGCAATACCTCCAGTAGCTGAAAGAAATTTGAATTATTTTTATATCCCTAATTATAAATAGTGCCAGAAATCAAGAATGTTAGGCATAGTGTTTATCAATTTCTGTAATTAATTTTCTCCATGAATCAATATAAAAGAAGGCAAACAGTTTATGATATTTTGTGTCTAATAAATTAGTAAAATAATTGGAATTACTTTTTTCTCTATGAATCAATATAAAAGAAGTCAAAAAGTTTATGAATTTATCTAACCAATAAATTAGTCAAAAAATTAAGATTACTTCTCTAAAGCAATCTGATATTAATACAAAATATAAATGTTGCCAAATCTGGAAAGTATATTTTGGCGGGAACTTTCCAGTTTTGGCTCCTCTTTTTTTTATATATGTATAGATGATCTTCAGATGAATCGAACTCAACCAATAGGACCAAATTTTATGACAGATGAATATTACTAAATTATTCCATCGCGTCTCATCTAAGATAAATAAAGGTACTCATGCTTTGGCAGACCTACCATTGAATGATCTTGACCATGACGAGTGTCACATATTTAGAAGACATAAACTTAATATTTTAAAGATGGATTTTAATTAAAGCTATTTGATCTCATCAAATAATACTACACAATTATATCATGCATCACATACATACATCATATAACAATAATGTGGACATAGATATGACCCATAATCTAATGATTTTCTCAAACAAGTGAGAAGTTGAACAAAAGCGTCAAATCGAGAAAAACAAAGAAATTCTCCAAGTACTTCCGTTGTCTCCAAGATCTCATTTACTTTCTATGGTCTCTGTCTTCTCAAAATAAATTACAAAACTTATAAACCTCGTTTTAATATACGAGAGGATTTAGATGAGAAGATAATTTACATTCAAAATATATAGGTAGAGGCACGACAAACATGTCGTATTTTAAATAAATAAAATAAAAAAATCATCAACCATCATATAAAGAAAACTTGGGTCATATCCACGCACCATGCAATTATATCCATCATATAATTAAAAGTGTAATCAAATGCAATAGAATAAAATGAGTAAATACAAATATATAATAAAACACAATAAGGAAATTCAAAGCATATAAATTTACCAATTTTGTGTGTTGATTTAACTTTAGAATAAATTATTCTGAAGATTAATAAAAATAATTTTTTTTTATCAATTTCAAATTAACAATTAATTTTGATAACTAAATACAAAAATAAATAAAACATAACCATTATGTCACAAACAACAAGGCGGCTATTTTTGAGAGATTCTAATTTGTAATAATAATCATAGTTCAAGTCTCACATAAACCAAATCATTTTTATTAATTACGAAATCAAAAATAATACGTAAGTAATAAATATCACTAACAAAACAATCTCAAAACTGGCAACAACCTAGTGGTTTGATGCTGCAGCCATAATCTGGGTGATATGATTTCGAGCCATATTTGATACATTTGTTCAATCCTTTTTCAAAACTAACACTTAGTTTAAAAAACTAGTTATATTAAAAGAAACTTTTTAAACAACATAAAGCAGCTGGCGGATTTGTGGTTCTTTATACTCTTCAGTCTTCACATACCAGCGGATGGGGTTTGAGTAACCCCATATCTATCTTAAAAGAAGGAAAAACTACACTCTTTTCTTGAAAGAAGAACTAGTGATGCATCCGTGCGTTGTATGATTTGTATTTGGATATAAAATCATATATTTAATCAAAATTGAATAATATACAATTAAATAGTTTAATATGAAGAAAATAAATAAAAATTGATAAACATTAAAATCAAAGAAAATCACATATTTTTTAAAAAAATTATTATAAATTATAAAATACTTCCTTATATATAACATTTTTCGTTGAAGATGTATGATTATTATAATTATTACTATCGCATAAAAAATACAAAGACCCTTAAGATTAATAACTTTAGACAAAGCGACATACTGATCATGACTAAAAATAGGGTTTTTCAAAAGAAGTCTGAGGTTATACACTTTTATTTATAGACATTTCGTAAGACACTATCAGCGTAAACTTTTTCTTTAAAATTTGGATGGAATTCTATGATTAGATAGTGTCAGCAATATTTTTGAAATAAAACAGTACCACAAAGAACTTGACCTTTTTAAACATGATTTCTTAGCCTTATAATAATTAATCGCGTGCTAATATATAACCCAAGAAAATAGTCAATGTTACAAAGCAATATTAATGAAGTCCAAACCTTCAAATTCAACTCATGATTTAGGATTCCAGAACATGAAATTCCATTTAAAACTTTAGGAATATCTATATCGTTCAAAAGATCAACGTTTCAATTAAAATGACACGAAAAATCATGTAATAATTTTGAATTGTTCTTCTAATACCATGTAATAATTTATCGAATTAACCACATTAAGAGTTGGATCTAGAATAACTCTTTTTTCCAAAAAAACGATGAATCATCGGAACTGCTTCCAAATGAAGGATATGAGCTTTGTACAATTGGAGCGATTGGATCGTTGAATTTCTTAAGCAACAGTTGATTGAGAATATCAACATAAACACAATTATCATTTGGTTCACCAATTTTACCATCGTCAATCTTCGCAATCCAATCGACAAAAACTTTCAATTATTCGGAACTCTCGTTGGATCCATATTTGGTATCTCATATTCGTTGTCAACCTCAATACATATGAATCTCTCCACAAATACAATGAATTAATAATGGGATGAACTATATCTTGTGTACTTCCTCTTGGAATCACATGCAATATCTGTCAAAAAATATCCACCAAACACAATTGTCTTACCTCCAAATGGAATATTAGGATATCATATATTTAAATAAAACTGAACATATCAATAGAATAGCATATACTTAAATAAAACTTAATATATCAATAGAATATTATATACTTAAATAAAACTTAATATATCGATAGAATATCATATACTTAAATAAAATTGAATATAATATGCAATTAAAAACTTTAATGTGAACAAAAAAAACACTAAAATTAAAGTTAAAAAATCACATATATTTGAAAAAATTATTATAAATTTTGGAATACTGCTTTATATATATAATATCTATCATTGAAAACGTACGATTAATACTTTTTTTTATTTCTAGAAGGGGTGGTTTTAAAGTATGAAGTTGTAGTCAAATATCAAACTGTTTGTTATATCTAATAAAAAAAATTGAAGTTGAAATAACAGACTGTAAACAGAACCTCCAACACTAAAATGTTAGGAATAACATATTATGCAACATAATTTTTATAAAACTATTCAATAACAAAAGTTATTGAGTCTAGATTCTTAGTGTACCTTGAGAGAAGTCATATAACAGATAGTCGATATTTCGCTGGGTCCCCTTCCCTTTTTAAGAATATGTAAACACATCATCCCTCAATAAACCTTAACATTGAATACCTTCAAACCATTTCACAGTTAAGTTTCTTATATTTCCTTTTTATTTTTTTAAATAAAATTTTGAGAGAAATTTGTATGATACAAATTTGAATTTCGATTATTATTAAAAAAATTAAGAGTTTAATTTAACTAAGTATGAAAAATATACGGATCTTATAGTTAATTAATTATATCCAAGTACATATCAATATGCATCTTTATTTTAAAAAACAGTTTATAAAAATAGAAACTTAGATCTATCATATCTGAGAAAATTTTTAAGCATATGATATTTTTTTCCAATTTGTTTTTCAAAATGGATAAAAAAATTATGATCCTAACTTTTTATGTTGAACATTTGTTTTATAAATTTAATTTTGACAAAAATGGAAAAAAAAAACATTTGTTATGCACTTTTTGACTTCGGATCTGATTAAAATAGAGAAAAACATCTTAGATCTGTATATTTTGGTAAATATTTGTAAAAGTAAAGTTCAAATTAACCTTGGCCTATTATCGATTAAGTTGAATAAATATGTATTTTTTGTAAACTAACTTTAATAGATTAAAGTTTTTTTGTAAATATTAAACCTGAATTTTTAAACATGTAGGCTGGACAAATATGCTAAGATTTTTATTTGTTAATTTAGGTTAATTTTTTTGAGCATATATTAGACTTAGATTTTTAAACATGTAGGCTAGACAAATAAATTAAGAATTTTATTTTTTAGCTTCACATTTGATTAAAATAGAGTAGAAAAAATCTCATATATATGTATATGTTTATTTATTTATCTATTTTTTATAGGTAAGTGTGACCCCTAGTCTTGTCATCTCTCCCACCCCTTGGGTCAAATATATATTTATTTTCTTATAAATTTGTCAATTATTTATTCAATCTAACCTTAGCCTATGTCCGATCTATGGATTTCACATATAAAAATGTTTGAATTTTTATAACTATTCGATGATTAAACACACAATATTTGAATGACAATAGGAAGTAGTGCATATGTTGATACTTTATACAATAATTATTTTTCTAGATTATTACCATTATCAGTGGCAAGTAAATGTTAAGAGTAAATTTATTATAGATACTCGGTTACTAATTTATCTTTTCTATTCACTAATTTATATGAAATTGTCTGTAAATTTCATAATATGTCATAATTATGTATGTTTATATTACCATTGTATGAAGTAATTATTTGAAATCTGACGGTTATATAATTTATTGAATATTATTGATATATAAACTTGTTATAAAATATATAAAATATTTTTTTAGAATAATGAAAATACCTAAGCACCTCGAACAACACTGGTTCTAAAACTCTTTAAATTTTAGAACTATAAGAATCTAAAATTTATAAGAATGAAGAAAAATTAAACTTTTCATAAAACTACTCATATTACTCGTAAATTAAGCTTTCAAAACATCTAAGCAAAATAATTTGTTTCAAAATATTTATAGCATTTAGTATATACACTTCATACGATTACAAATAACTATGGTTGACAATCATTTTATATACTCATTGGAGAAACATTAATTTAATACATGTGTTCTTTTGCTAATTTGTCTTTGTATACTAACAAATTTATCTGATATCCATCTTTTATATTTCTTATTAATTACATCGATGAATAACTTGTAAATAAAGTTATTTAAAATATTAAAGCTTTCATGAGGTAATGATAATATTCTATATTGAACAATGCATTATTTAGTAAGTCTATTAATGTAATTTGTTGATAAACGTAAAAAAATATTATCATTATTTTGGACGTTTACCAAAAATATTTCTATAGTAAACTATTAACTAATTCATTAGTGATGAGAATTAATTATGTTACTTTGATTTTTTTATGGTTTTAAATTGGTTTGAATAATACTGCATTGTAATTATTTGTCAAGACTATTATTAATAATGCTTGCAAATAATTTATATTGAATCGACTGTTTTATCATTTAATCAAAAAAATTTATCATTTAGAAGCCAATATGCCAATTATAAATGCAAAAGAAATATTAAATTAAAAAATGTGAAATCGGATATAGAATAAATTATTTAGTATTTGATATTGTATTTCTTGCTATTTCGTAAATCATATTGAACTATATTAAATGTTATACAATTTGTTTACATTAAATGCGCTAAAGATATTTGAATATGAATAGTTGTTGTCAACTCTATTAATTGATTTTCATTTCAATTTTCAAAAAAAAAGTATGACAAATATATAAATTATAAATGTTTCTAAATTTGGAAAGTCACTTTTGGCGTGATATTTCCATTATTTGCTCATCTTCTTTTATATATGTATAGATGCTGCCAAGCAACATTTTTTTAGAGATAGTTCTTTAAAAAATGATTTTTTTAAAAAAGATTTTTTTTAATTATCCCAACTATATAAATCATATAAAACAATTTTACCACACACAAAATAATATTGCAACCCTTTACAATTCAAACAATTTATAACTTTAACCTTTTCCTCGAAACTCTTTTCGATTAGGGTTTATACATAATACAATTTTATAGCATTAGCAACTGATACAAATCAATTTATATAATTGCAAGTAGCTTTGATACCACTGTAGGGTTTTAATAGAAATAAATAAGGCAGAATAACAAAACTTAATTTCAAAATCCTTCCAAGATCCATGCGAATTAATATAAATTAGATTTAGAATATTTACCTGAATATTGGAACCAGCAATCTTCGATAAAATCACGTTTGCATCACGATCACCGCAACAAGCGATTTGCACGGCTTCTCTATGGTATCCACACGAATAGATTTGACAGGATTAATCCAATAATTTTGTGCTAGACAATTGTTGATGCAAGGACAATACCGAGGAAATCATCCTCGGCAAAACTACGGGCCCCATTATGAAAACTACTGACAGATTCAGCAAAACCGCTGAGCATATATCACCGAGGTGGCGCGAGCTCACTAGAGGCAAGTGGCAAACAAAACCGCTCGGCCTCGGCGTTAGAGTGGCTTCCAGTACCCTCAGCCTCGGCGGCAATGACCCATTACCCTAAAGACCGCTCGGCCTCGGCGTTAGATCAATCATCACCCGGCCCGACAAAGAAGCTTCCTCAGGCCCGGTAAAACCGCTACACGCAACCACCAAACCCCCTGACAGACGTTCAACCCACTTATTTCTGACAGAGGTCATCAGTGCATTTAAGATCCGCCGCAACATGTTCCCCAATAAGCAGTCGCCACGTCATCAGGAAGATCAGGTATAAATAGAAGACATTCATTAATTGTAGAGGTAAGTCAATTTTGAGATATCCAAACTCTCTTATCACAACTTCTAATCAAACCACTTAATATTACGGCACATTCATTACCCACTTCCACCGGATATCTTACTCTTACGTCGGAGGGTTCTAGTCGGGCCACCCCGACTCCTTAACGGTGTTTATTATTTGCCTTGTACAGATAGCCAGGAAGCCAACGAAAAGCGAACGAGTGGATCCCATATCATCCCTGCTTCAAATGTGGACAACAAGACAAGGTCACCACCAAAATAGCATGATCAATTGAATCAAAGTAGGAAACCCTTCGTTCAACAAAAGACCAATCCTTAATTTTTTTCTTCCTATAAATTTAGTGTTTCACCAAACCCTAAAATCCTTTTGTGTTCAATGTACATCAAGTGACAACAAAAAGGAATCCATATTTAAATGGAGGAAAAAGCAAACTAGGACTATTTCTTGGTCAATTTACTTAATTTTATTTGAGCTCACTAATCCAATTAATAACTCAAATAAACTCCAGTTCAATTCATTCTAATGGTATGACCCAATAGGTTCCTAAATTGCGTTGGTAATAATTAATTACTATATCAAATATATAATCAATTATAAACAAGAGTGATATCTAGCAATACATCATTGTTACTCAAGTAATATGAATTATCAGTGATTAAAAATAACTAATTGTAACCAAAATAGTTCTTGTCCATTTGTCATAATATTTAATTAAACACAAGTATGGAACGTGGCATCCTTGTTATAGTTTAATCTTGGTTTCTTGATTTCCGAGTAGACTTATATAATAAACAAATAAACTTAATATCGCATATTGATTTATTTGAGTACGACCATACATTTACTTAAATCTCACTCATCAAGGAGCCCATAAATATTATACTCCTGTTATGTAGGAGAGACAAATTTTATCTACATCGTTTATATCCCTCAACATGATTCGTGACATATTCAATATCCGACTTTATAATCACCTTGTTACAGAATTACGTTTATCGGTATCAAAATATACAAACTCCTCATCTAGGGTATATAACGACTTTAAGTCAAAGGACAACGAACACATTTGTTACTATGAGAATCACTTATGACACTCACGTAATGATCCACACGTAGCATTCTCATGCGGGTCAATCTAGTACGTCGTTACACCTAACACACACCTATGTGTAGACTGATATCAACTATATGAGTCTCAACACATACTAGTCTTCGTGTATTATTATTGCCTTTATTAATAATAATAATTGACCAGAAATATTTAAGAATAACATATATATTCTAAGGACTTTATGATCCATTACTATGAATAAACAAATAATACATAATAAGTAAATACCTCAATAAATAATGATACATGGAGAAATAGATTTTACTCTAGGGTATAAATCAACAGTAAAAATTCTTCTCCTCTTTAGGTTAAATAAATCATCCCTAAACACTCTAAAATCTATCCAAATAGAAATCTAGTAAAAACAATTAGATTCTCGCCCTAAACCCGGTTACAAAAAACCGCCAACACAGCCGTTACGCCGTCAAAATTCAGACAAGGCATACAACATTTTCAACAAATACAAACAGTTACGCCGCCCGAATAGAGACGTGGAAAACAACAAATATAACAGTCACGCCGTCCAAATCCCGACGTGAAAAACAACAAATACAAGCAATTATGCTGCCTAAATTTCAACAGCAAACAATAAACAAAATACTTTTTCTCCTGAAGATGACATATGAAGCACAATTAAAACCATGTCTAAGCAAAGTTGTCCCGGGTATTAACCCTCACGCTTCAAGAGCTAGGTACCAAAGTTATTATTTTCATTTCTGCCTAGTTATATTATAAAAATATAAAATATAAAAGACAAAACACACAATTGGGCCACCCAACTTTACTTCTTTTTTGCAATTTGGCCACCGAAACTTTGAGATATCTATTTCGGTCATCCAACTTTAGTCAAGTTGCAAGCGAGCCTATTTACTAACGGGTGTTATATTAGGACGTTAAATTAAGGGGCAAAAAGGAAAAAACAACATTAAAAGTATCAAAATTAATTTTATTTCCTTGAAAGATGTAAAAAGACAAAAAACCCCATATTCTAATACACGATTTTCAATTTTTGCCATTAAACAAACCCAGATAATCCAAATCTAAACCCAAGTCAATCTAATACCTAATTGATGTTTTTCTCTCCCCCTTCCAGTTCGCACCAGTCACAACACACACCCAGCGACAACACTTTCTTTCTTGTTTGTCATCATCAATCCTGTCGGGCTCCATCTTCGCCTCCACAACCCATTGTTGTCGGTGCGACTTCAATCCTAGTCCTAGGTTAATAATCGCCTATCTTCACCTGGCCTTAACCATGTGTTGCTTTTCCCTAGTGTTCGCCGTTGAGCGTCTAGCTTCAGGCAAGCCACCCTGCGTTTTTCGGGCTCGATCAACAAAAGGGAAAGCCAACCCACTTCCTTCGCAGGTCCTTTGTCAGGGAAGTTCTTCATAGCACTCACTGTCACTCTGTCATCTTCCCTCCTTCAGATCTGTTCCGTCGTTGATGACGACGACACAGTCCCCGCCCCCGTGCCAGACATCTCCACACGTCGATGGCTCATTCTCATCTCCCAGTTCGTTCTTCCTCAAAACAAAGTCCCAGATCTGACCGAGCCTCTCCTCACCCACATCCAACCTTTTCCTCACCCAGATCTAGCTAAGCCCTTTCATGTATAACCGACTCCTGTTCCATCCACAGTCACGCCATCTCTTCTCCAATCGACATCTTCATCTTCAGTCAACACCTCTACCTCCATCTTCATATTCAGTCAAGTGACTTATTTTAAGGATTGTTTGAATAGAGGATTTAAAAGAGAGATGGAGTCGAAAGAACTAAGAAGAGGTACTGGTACTATAGGTAACATGATTTAAGGAGAAGGGAGGTTGGGAACAGCGGTGGCAAGTGGCAGAGACACGGTGGGGGATTAAAAGGTGTAGGGTGAAATGGATTCGGTGGAGAAAGAATGAGGATGAACATGATGAAGAGGAGATTTCCATTGAAATAAACACAAATTTTGTGCTAAATTAATAGTAGTATATAAAAAAAATAAAAAAATTGTATTTTTTATTTTTCAGTTAGATCCATTTATATTTCTAATAGGCGCAAAATTGTATTTAGAAGGATAAAAGGAGTGGCAAATTGAGGCACGACACGATTGACCGACACGAACATAACACGAAATTATTTGGTTTGGGCTAGGGCTTATCGGGTTCGGGTCGTTATAGGGCCAACACGATAAGACACGATAAAAAATGGCTTGCTATCGCGCTGGCTTGATAAGCACGGTAAGGTACGATAAGACACGATAATTAAAATATATATGTTTTAAAAATATATTTTTTAAAATTTACTAGGGGTTATTCACTTCTTTCGAACTATTTTCATGATTATTTCATAGTTTTATCATTTGAAAATTTATGACTTTTAAACTACTTGACTATTTATATTGATAAATTTTCAAAATATGTATTAAAAAATCAAAATTATATATTTTATAATGTTTATTGGGCCTAACGAACCTGACTAAATAAATCGTGTTTTTTTGCTTATCGTGTCGTGCCGTGTTTTTCGTGTTTTTATCGTGTCGTGTTCAGGTTTTAATATTAGGCACGATAAACTTATCGTGCCGTGTTCGTGTTCGTGCTTATCGTGTCGTATTGTTATCGTGCCGGCCCGATAACATCCTAGCACGATCGATTTACAACTCCTAGGTAAATCTAACGTCTATCCAAAAAATGGGCTCGCTTGCAATTTGACTAAAGTTGAATGGACAAAATAGATATTTCAAAGTTTCGATGGCCGAATTACAAAAAGGGGTAAAGTTGGGTGGCCCATTTATGTGTTTTGCCAATATAAAATAAGTTGTTATGCTTGTATTATTTTTCTTATAAATAGATATAAAATAAGTTTTATTATAGCCTAAATTTCATATTCTTTTATTATAACTTTAAAATATAATCGTTACAAGATTTAATTTATTTTTCCTCTCGCATATATATATATATATATATATATATATATATATATATATAATTTATAAAAAAAACGTATTTAGCTAAAAACCTTTTTGAGATAGAAAAAAAGAGTTTAATGTCTAACCTCTTTCTAACTCATAAATCAACCGTCCAAATCTTTATTTTTTAATATTTTTAATTTTTCGGAGACGTCGACTCTACTAACATGTTTATAAGTCGACAACGAAGCCAAACATATTAATAGCGCTTAAGGTTTGAAAATAATCGCTTTTGAAAAGAAACGGGTTCTGGCGCAACTTTATTACTAATAATCTCACTAGATCAGTAGATGTGCTGCTTCCCTGTCCATGCACGTCCTCTCACCTCTCACCATCAATAAACCCCACCTCTAACTTTCCCATGCGTTGTTGTTGTTTCTCTTTCTCTCTCACGTACACAAAGTTTTGTGTGTGTAAAGCCTTAAATGTAAAGAAGAAGAAGAACTGATGAAATACAGTGACAGATAGATAGATAGAAAACATCTGAGCATTACTCTTTTATGCATTCTGAAAAGGTTGGATTTCAGGGATTTGATGTTTCGTGAAATACTGTAATAATTTGGATCCACTCTTTTTTATTTTATTTTATTTTATTTTCCCCAGAGCCCCCATGCTTTCCTCCTACAAATACTTTAAGCTATACAGTAAATAAATATTTTCGATTAAAGCTATTTTCAATTTGAAACTAGTAAAGTACTTACTCGTATTTATTTCTTCATATCCATTTCAAATATCCTTTTCTATCTTGGTAATTATAAAATCCGTTCTTAAATAATTGTTGAATTTTCTTTTTTTTCTTTTCCCAAATACTTCATTCGTTTAATTTCAAGTAAAAAGTTATTATTTGAAAATCAATTTTTTAAGAAAAAATTACACTTTTAGTAATACATTAGTAATAAAATAATATTTTTATACCATAATTTTTTAAAATTAACTTTTTACCCAGAACTAAAGGAGTATTAGTTTTTGTCTTGTTTCCATACTTATTTTTAAGAAAATCTCCTTTACTTTTTTTCTTATCTTTTTTCATATTTTAAATATGTACCTTATGCACATACACTTTAAAGAAAATTATATACTACACTATTATTTATAATATAATTTTTTAATTTACATATTCAATTAAATAAAATAATTATTTAAGAAAAGAAGGGAACAATAAAAATGCGGGCCCATAGAATTAGATGGATGATTTCTTCTGGTAAAGCTTCAAAGAAGAAGATACCATCGCAATATTTATAACTCTTCAATAACATCATAGAATTTAGATAACAATTAAATCATAAAATATTATATTAAATTGACTTTAAAACATAAATCATAAATTTCATGGGAAGCCTTTATGTTTAAATTTAAATTAATAAAATTGATGAGGTAATAATCCTCACAAAACAATATCCTAAAGAAACTTTTTTCTTACTACTAATCTTTATTTTTTTACACTCATTGACTTTTGGCCTACGGTTTGGAAAATGCCATTCTTACACAAACATTATAAATATATAAAGTATGGGAATCATATTAACTAGTTGTTGTAAACGTAACATATTTTTAAAACGCTATAAATTAGAGAGTTTTAAAATACTCCATATTTTTAAAACGTTGCGTTTTAAAACATTACATTGAAATAATTTTAAAGAGAAAATGCTACGTTTTTTTACCAATATTTTAACCAAAACACTCCACCAAACAAGCACTTAATAGTAAAAAAAAAGTGGTAAGTTTAGTTGTAGGATAACAATAGTAAATTATTATTTTTATTTATAATTAAAAGTCTAATTTGCATTTATTTGGTCAATCATCGGTAATTGCAGAGCGTACAACTTGTGATGCCTAGGATCCGCTAAAAATTGTCTTTCATTTGAGAAACCTCTGTGGCTCTGTGTAAGTGCGTACAAATTGAGATCTTTGATACCACATGATATATCACTCTCTGTATCGGCGAACAAATTGAACTTTAGTCATGGGTTATTTATGGGTAATATTATATTTGATGATGTAAGAGGCGTAGGGTACAATATATGAAACAAAATATCTCATCTTACTTGTATACAAACACTTCTTACCAATACAAATTGAGTTTTCCTTTAAACAATACCCCCTTCATTTCAAAATTATTGTTATTTTTTTTTTTCGTTCGTCTCAAAATAAAAATCTACTAAAAATAATTATTTTATTTTATATAATTCCATATGTTGTGGAGTACCTTTTGGTTTTTTGCTTTATTTGTTGTGGAATACCTTTTGGTTTTTTGCTTTATTTTCTAAACATAGTTATTTTATTTTCCAGTAATTCCTCCATCTTTTTTCTTTTTCCACAAACTGAAAACAACCGATGATATCAATAATGTTATTGCTCATAAAATCATACTTCATCCGTCCCAAATAAATATTAATACTTTATATTTTTGAATGTCATAACTAATATTTCTTAAAAAAAATTGGATAATGAATGCTCTACCATTCTTCCCTTTAGAATAATAGTGAGACTCGATTCATCCTAATCCTAACCACTTTTACCCAAAAATCAAGAAAAAAATAATGAAAAAGAAATGAGTATTATCGGCTCAATATATTTTACGACACATCATTAATTATGTTTTTTAATCTCTGTGTTTTGTTAATGAGGTAAGGAGGGAGCATTTTAATTCCGTGGTTTTGGACATATTCCTATCAACCTTGCTCAAATCAAAGAAGATGAAGATTAATGTCATTCGGCACTCGTTATATAAATTCTATTTTTATAAGCTAATTTAGAGATTTGTAATACTGGTATTAATCTTCACAAAACAATTAAACTACAGTTATACATATTTGTATTTTTTTTTCCTCCTAAGGGGGGCATGGGAAGGGATCGAACCTGAGATCTCACACTTTGTGAAGACCCATGTCTACTACTGGGCCACCCCCTTAGGGGTCATATTTGTATTTTTAGTATATCCAATATCAGGGATATTTAATACATCACCTATAAAATACTTAATACAACACTTTTTACAAAAAGTGGACCAAATTGCCCTTTGCCATTTTATGAGTAAATGAAAAAAAAAAGTAATTTTTTTCTTTGTTTGGGACTGCTCTAAAACCAGTCCAAAAGTGCAAAAAAAAAAAAAAATTTTGGTACTGCTCCGAAACCAGTCCAAAAGTCCAAAAAAAAAAAAATTTTTTTTGGGACTGCTCCAAAACCAGTCCTAATGCCCAGAAATTTTTTTTTTGGTTTGGGACTGCTGCCAAACTAGTCCAAAAGTCTAAAAAAATTTTTTTTTTTTTGGGACTGCTCCGAAACCAGTCCTAATGCCCAAAAAATTTTTTTTTTTTTAAAAACCATTTTTTGTTAAGGGTAATATAATATTTTTATAACAAAAAATACTGTATTAAATATTTTATAGTTACTGTATTAAGTATGATTTATAATAATGGGAATCATATTAAAAAAAAAAAACACTATAAACCTTACCATTGAAGATGGGGGTGGTAAACTTGAAAGTGGAGACTGAAGGAGAGGTAAGAGGTGTGAGTGGGCGTTGTGTGGGTGGGAGATTAAAGCGGTATTACCAAAAAATGGGAGATCCATGAGATAAAACTTAAAAGTAGCACATCATAGGTTTGTCTTATTCGGGATATGGATTACAATCTTTATTGCCCTTTATACAAACCACTTCTTCACGTACTACTATTATCAAAACTTATCTTCTCGGTCAACCTGCACCTCTTATTTTTTGTTATATTCCTTCTTCTCCAAAAAAAAAAAAAAAAAAAAGTGTTTTAATATTAACAAAAAGTAAATAAATTTTAATGAATCTTTTGACAAATTTTAAATTAAGAGAAAAAATAAAGTCAAAACCATCTTTATTTGGTTTGTGGTTTATGAGTTTTGTCCCTTATTAAGTTTATATTTTATGTTGTAACACTCTTCTTTATGTAACATATGTAGAGAGAGATACATTTTTTTTAATATAGGACTAATACGTATCTTTTGAAATATTTTTAGGATAAATGTAAGGGAGGAGATTTGAACCCTTGTCCTTGTCAAACCATGAGCACTGATTCCATGTTAAATAACCAACTCATCTAAAAGCTTAAGCTGTAAAGAGAGCACCAACAATATATATATATCAATTTATTATATATCGATGCTGCACCAATTAGGCTATTTAGGCTTTAGTTTGTGATTGCTAAAGTTGAGATTAACTACTAAGGGATAATATAATGAGAATAATTACTACTATAAGTCTATAATTATTGGTTTTCTACTTGTGTGTAATCAATCAAATGTCATCGTCGGTTTCTAGCTTGTGTAAGCAAACTTATTAGGACTGTAATAACTTGTTATAATAAAGTTCCTATTTCTAGTTATTTTTATAAGTAAAAACACTGTCTTTAAACCATAATCCCGTGGGTTTAGAGAATTTTTATTATGTAAATGTGAAGATTATTGAGAGAAAGAGAATGTATGCGAATGAATCAAGATTCATTTCTGTTAATCGTGTTTACAGAGTAATTACAAAAGATATATGTAACCAGCAGCTAAGCGACTAACTCTAACAAACTGCTCAACAAATTACAAATGAACCCCACTATACATAGAGAAAATACAATAATGCCCTTTATTATCTCCATATAGTTGTGTTGCGGTTTGTCACTATAGAAAACAATCTCTGCAAATCACCATTCATGGGTGTGAACTTCCTAACATGATTAACCTGATAATCATCATTAGCTTGTGCTATATATTCAATACCCCCTCCACGAGAGGAAAGTGGAATAAAATTGAGCACTTTCAAATTAGACAAAAGAAAGCAATGGGAAATCTTTCCCAAGGATTTGGTGAAGATGTCAGCTAACTGAAATTTGGAAGAAAGATATTGAGGTTGAATTAAGCCTTGTTGAACCTTCTCCCGAACAAAATAACAATCTAGTTCAATGTGCTTTGTACGGGCATGATAGACGGGATTGGAAGCTATGACAATTGCTGCAGAACTATTGCATGTTTGAACTGGGTTCGGATATTTTTGTTATCTCACTTTGTAATTTACTATTATTAGTTAAGACTAGCAACCTTCCCCACAATGAAGACGTTTTGGTCCAAGGATGAATTCTGGAATTTTCCTTGGTTTGTAATGTGTATATAACAAACAAAATTACAAAAATAATTTAATAAAGGGATAACTGCATAAAAAACTCCGACTTATTTTAGGTATTGTAAATTAACTCTGACAATTGTTTATAGGCTTACTGAAACCCAACTTATTTTTTATGTTTTAATTAGAACTCTCCGTCTATTTAACCCGTTAAATGGTAACGGCATGTTGAGTAGAATGCCAACGTGACATCCTACGTGGACTAATTTTATTTCATTATAAACCTTGTATAAATTTTGTAGTTTCATAAATAAAACCTTAAAATTTATTTTCACCAAATAAAGCCTTAAATTTTAAAATAAATAATTATTTTTATACCCATTTCATTTTAAGAAAATAAAGTTAATTTTTTAGAAAATAGGGCTCAAAGTATGATGTAAGTTTCAATGAGTATTAAATATTTAATACACATCCGATCCTAAATAATCGTCATATTTGATTTCTCACACAAATTAAGAAAAACAAATTATCTCTATTATAAATATTAGTATAATTTGTATAAAGTATTGTTTAATATGTAATATTTTAATAAAAATTAAAAATTAAAATATTTGTTTTAAAATGTATTTGTAATTTTTAATATTATGTTTAAAACTATAATTTATTTTATTTATAAGTAATTTTTGAATATGTAATATATTAATTAAAATTATAAACTAATTAATAAATTTAAGCTTTCTCCCTAACAATGATCTAAATTTCCATATTCACCTGCTTGATCTAACTAGGCCTATACACACATATGTGAGCACATAAAACAAAATGAATATGCAAATAAAGTTCGAACCTTTTTTCATACAGTTTAATAAAATATTTCATCAATGGTCTGACAATGCAACACAATGTCATATTACAAATTTTTATGTTTTCCGCATTAGCTTCACTAATTACTTCAACATTTCACCAACTTAACTGTATCAAACCAAACAAATGAACAAACATGTAGTTGCAGGTTCGATATTCTCCTCCACTGATTAATCGTTCCTAATCCCCTCCAATTCCACCATGAATCGTTTGATTCACGGTTCATCAAAATCAAGTCCTACATGTGGCAAGAGTTGAGATATAAACTCAAAAACAAATATAAATGAGTTAGACAATTTTCAGTAACATCTATGTATGTATTCATCGACAAACATCTTAAATTCGATCTCAATGATCCTTTAAAAAAGTATGATTTTTTTCTCTAAAAGTACCCTAATTACTAAATTAGGAACAATAAACTAGAACATAAAACTGGAATTGGGATTTAATTAATCCATCAACCAATTCAAAAAAAATCTAACAAACCCACTTCAAAGGCATAGCAAGTTTTGATCGATTTCAGTTGATTCAAATGGTAAAAATCACCAAAACCACTCACAATCGATGATGGTGGCTTTTAATTTTGAGAGAAAGAAAAGGAGTCATTCGACCCTATTCAATTTGCGAACGACAACCATGATTGCGAGCTTGCTACATTGACATTCTTGACCGATAGCCTTGCTACGCAGTGATATCGTTGTTTGGAGTAATGAAGGCAATGGAGGATCAATTGAAGACTAGGCCCAGATTTAGGGTAAAGGGGGAAAGAGAGAGTTTGTCGCCGGCAGATATATGGTTGTCGGATGAGTTAGGGTTTCTAAAGTTGGGAAAAATGTAAAAGAGCGAGAGAGATACGTGCTAAAATAATTACAAACAATAAAAGGGCAACATGGTCTTTTCATTTATGTCCTCACATCTGTGTGTGTAGGCATAGTTGGATCAAGCAGGTGAATATGGAAATTTGGATAATTGTTAGGGAGAAAGCTTAAATTTATTAATTAGTTTGTAATTTTAATTAATATATTACATATTCAAAAATTACTTATAAATAAAATAAATTATAGTTTTAAACATAATATTAAATATTACAAATAAATTTTAAAACAAATATATTAATTTTTAATTTTTATTAAAATATTACGTATTAAACAAATACTTTATACAAATTATACCAATATTATAATAGTAATAATTTGTTTTTCTTAATTTGTATGCGAAATCAAACATGACGATTATTTAGGATCGGATGTGTATTAAATATTAAATACTCATTGAAACTTACATCATATTTTGAGCCCTATTTCTAAAAAATTAACTTTATTTTCTTAAAATGAAATGGGTATATAAATAACTATTTATTTTAAAATTTTAGGATTTTTTATGAAATTACAAAATTCATACAAGGTTTATAATGAAATAAAATTAGTCCACGTAGGATGTCACGTTGACATCCTACTCAGCAGGCCGTTACCATTTAACATGTTAAATTGACAGAGGGTTCTAATTGAAACATAAAAAATAGGCTGGGTTTCAGTAAGCCTATAAACAATTGTCATGGTTTAATTTGCAATACCTAAAATAGGTCGAGATTTTTTATGCAGTTATTCCTTTAATAAATTACGCAATTCAAGCTAAGTATTTATTTTTTGAATTTGTTTAGTGAAAATACATGCACTTAGTTTTCTAAAAAAATAGTCAAAGTACATTACTTTTTCTAGAAGTTCTGAGTCTACTCAGTTTGTTTCACGAAAAATAATTCATAGAAAATGATTTATGAAAAATAGATTTTAGAAAGTGTGAAGTTTTTATTTTCCGATGTATCTTTATAAAAAAAGTGTTCGAAATATAAAAGTTTTGCAAATGGTGATCATGAGGTAGAGTGAGTGTGACGAGTGATTTAGATATACTATAATATTATTTGACGGACAAATGGGTTTGTTGGGGAAGGGGTTGGGAAAGGTGGGGAGGGCTGGTGGGGTGCTCGACAAGGATTGATTAAATTTTTGAAGATAACTTATGAAAAATAAGTGCTTTAAGTGATTAAAATAAATGTTTCATTTTCTGTTGGTTATATTTTTCAAAGGTTAACAAAAATTAGATAATAAGAAAAATGTTTTGAAGCATTTTCTATAAACAAACGGAGCCTTATATTAGTGAAGTATATTTTTAATAATTACTAGATATATAAATAAAATAAAGGGTAAAATACTTTATTTTGAGGGGCTCACTTTAATACTACTCCCTTTTTTAAAAATAATTATCCTCATTTTTAGAGTAACTTTCCTGTAAAACGATTTTACGAAATTTAATTAATTTGTAGGATGAATTTATCCATGTTAAATGAGTCAAAATTCATTAATCTCAGTGTAACCCCTTCGACTTTTAAAAATTACAGTGTCACTCTTCACGTGTATAAATGAAGAGTGTCACTTTTTAGTAATCAAAGTATCAATTTTCAGTATAAAATATGTCACTTTGCATCTTTTAAAAAAATTTCATTTTTTTTCCTTTAAAATATGTTACTTTTAACCATAAATGTTTTATTTTTTTAGTCTTAAATGTGTTACTTTTGGTCTTAAATATGTCACTTTTGCTTTGGAAAGTGATATTTTGCATTATTAATAAAAACCGTCACTTTTTGGCGTGAAACGATTAAAGTGTCACTTTATAATATTGAAAGTGTCACGTTTTAGTATTAAACTAATACTTTCGCCCGTGCCGATGCACGACGCCAGCTTTAGAATTTATCAATAAATGAAGCAGATACTGTAAAAATGAACTATTAAAAATATTATTTTCTTAAAAGAGTTGACTTTCAAACGGGGTCTTTTTGCCCAGAACGGAGTGATTAATTAATAATTTGTATACGAAATTGTGGGTCGAAAAAAAGGGGCCGAACAAAAATTAAATTGATTAAGTTAATTACGATAACAGTTAAAAAGGAAAAAAAATATTTCAAATTACAAAACTTACCATTTTTTATAAAAATTTTAAATTTGTATATGAAATTACGGGTCGAAAAAAAATTAAATTGATTAAGTTAATTACGATAACAATTAAAAATAAAAAAATATAAATTTTCGCAAACATAAAACTGTAAAACCATAAAATATTAACTTTAAAACCGTAATATATCAGTAAAAGAGTAACTAATATTCGCAAATGTAAAATAATAACTGTAAAACCGTAATATCTCAATAATTTTCGCAGTAATAAAATAGTGATGGAAAAAAAACGTGATAAAAACGGTTGAGATTGTGAGATTAAACGTTATAGAGAGACATTCTTTATATATATTTCATATATATATCAATATTACATTGAAATGAATGACCGCACATAATTTTTCGTTTAAAAATTTGATATTCTTCAATAACTTTAAATTATACTTCCTAATTTAAACATGTGCTATGATTAATTAAAAATATATAAAAATAAAATTCATGCTTTATAAAAATTAAATTGATTCAAGTAATTATAATAAAACCATAAATTACAGTAAATGATTGAATTAGACCGAAGTTAAAAATAATTGAGTGAAAGAGAGAGAGAGTTAAATTTAGTTACGTTAGTAAATTGAGTTAGGTAAAAGACAGTTCAATTGCACATGTATAAACTGAGCTGTATTGTATTATAGATGTGTCACTTTTGGCCTAAAAGTGTCAATTTACCTTTATAAATTAAAATTGTCACTATTAGTTTTAAATTGTCACTTTTTAATATTAAAATATGTCACTTTTTAGTATTAAAAGTATCAATTTTTAGTTTTAAGAGTGTTACTTTGCATTTTAATGAAATTTTTTTCCCACATAAATAGAGTCACTTTTGAACTTGAAATGTGTCATTTTTTAACATTAAAGGTATAATTTTTATCTTTAAAATAAGTCACTTAACGTTTCATCAAAATTTGTTAGAGTTCGTCAAACATCCGGAGCAAAATGAGAAAGATCACATTAATATGCAGGCACCCCTACAGAGCCGACACGTGGCTTGGGTGACCCACGTGCTGTGTTACCGAATCCGAGTTGATTCACGGTTTTCAGTCTCATTTGTCATATTTTTTGCACATTTTCTCTCGCATTTTGTTTTTGACTCGATTTCTTTTTGGATAACTTGTTGTCTTTGTTGATGGGTTATCCAGGTCCATCAACCTTCTTTTTAACTTTTTTTGGGCTACGTCTTATGAATTTAGGATTCGTATGATTGTCTAACACAAGTTTTTGTCTTTGTTTTATGTCCGTTCTAATCTTTCAAAAAAAAAATTTAGAAAAATATGTTTACCACTTTATCTTTATTTTTTTATATACTTTAATTATAACCTATGTTTAAAGGTATTTTTAAAAAATTACAAATTACACTAATATTTATAATATATTTAATTACATTATGTTAAATAGTATACTAAATTAAAAAGATCGATTGTTTGAAAACAGGTGAAGTATTATTTATTCGAGAAGGTACGTGTGCATTTCCAAAATTCTGAGAGGAATGTGGCTCCCTTCGACCTTCGTTCACCACTTCACCCCGTACATCGTCGTAAAACAAATTTATTTTTCTTATAAACTAGAGTATACATAGAATTTCAATTGATAAACGTATGAGTGGGTCCAGGTGGAAAGCGGGGGACATTAAAAATCAGAAAACTGGAAAAAGCAGGTAAGTCTAAATGGATAGATATACTTATGTCTTCTGACAAGGGATCTTCGTTTGTCGTTAAAATCTAGTTACCTCTCTCTGGTTAATTTGGCGTCTCCGCCTTTCATCTCCCTTTCTCTTTCCACCGTCATTTACTCTCCATTCTCTCTCACACACACTCCTACACTGTCCTATGTTTGTGTGTGCATGTACATGTGCACGTGTGAAAAATTCCACTACAACTTTACATTGGACCGGAGTTAAGAAAAACTTCAAAATTCTAACAGTCTTGTTTTATTTGCTTTTTTTTTAAACAATTTAATTTGGTGAATACTCCTAAAAATAAACTAGTATTCCCTCTATTTCAAATAAAAAAATCTATTATTTTATTTTTGAATATTTAATTTAAAGAGTTTATTTTTAAAAAATAAAAAAATATTTTATTATTAACGAACTATAAAAAGTGTTAACTTAAAAAAAACACGATTTTCAAACAATAACTCCTTATCCGAAATAAATTCATCCGAGGCTGACCAATCATTTCTAGTAAGAATTCCAGCAATAATAAAGTAATAAAACTAATGAGTATATATATAAAAAGGTTCAAAATTAGACTTTTTTGGAATAGCCGAAAAATAAATTATTCTCATTATAGGAAAAACTAAATAAAAATTTGGTAAAACAACCAATAAATCAAAACCATATGCCAAATCATTAAATTATATATGTAAAAATAGAATCCGTTAATCTTACTCATTACTGCTATGTTACGATGATAATTTAGGTTTCTTTTTTTTTTCTTTCTAAATTTTCTCTTTTTAATGTCACAATTTTCTTTCTGTATCTCTTTCTATTTTTCTTTGATCATTAAAATTTCTAAAACCAAGAAAAAAAACTCAAGCCAAAAGCGAATGATATTTTTTTGACAAGTTTTTGTTTGGTTTTTCGAAGATATTGTTATTCAAGTCGGTTCCAAATTTCACAAGTCTCAAACTTCGTCTATTTTTCTGGTTTAAATATGTGTTATGTTCAGCCTTTGCATTTGCAATTTCTCTAATACTGGGAGCTGGATTTTCTTGAACTCGGCTAATTTAACTTTCTTTTTTAACAGATAAAAAGTTTTCTTATATTCGGCACACAGATTAAATTTAGCTAAGTGACACAATTATAAATATTTAAATACTTTTGTCATTTTAATATTATCAATGTATAATTGAGAACACATCAGTTGAAGAAACATATAAATGATAAGTAAAGTAATAAAAGTAATTAATACTATTAAGATTTAAGAAGATAATATTACAAAATAAAAGCCATGTAATTATTTTTGGTTAGTTTTACTATCGCTCTCGTGGGTTCCATTTTCTTATTATTTTTTTCTCTTTCCGTATCGTTCTTCTGTTTTTATTTCATTATTATGAAATTACGGGAAAATATCAACCATAAAAGAATCACAATTTCAAACAAAAAACCATTAAGCACGTATGTCAGTATAAAAAAATTGTTTTAGGTTAACTAAGGTTTTAAACGAAGAGCTCTTTTCTGCAATTAAAGTGAACCCTAAATTTATCGCAAAGATGGAGTGGTGCTGAAGGATTGGGTAAATGATAAAAGAAAAGAGAAGAAAAAAAGAGCCATACCAATGACTTCAGCAGAATGAAATGACATGATAAGAGGTGATTGCTTCCTCATCATCATCGTAAGAGTCTAACAGGGACGATATTTTTGTTGGTATAAAAAGGCCATGAATTTAGTCTCCACCGTTATCATCATCATGTTGCAAAGTACTTAATTAATCCGATGGAAAAATAAGTACGCCTCATGCTGCTAATTTGAGATATATTAATATTATTAAAATTGTTAGAATTATACAAAATATTTAAACACAAGTCTCTATACAATTACAACACAAGTAAATAATCTTTTGAAGTAAAATATCCAAACTAGTAGAATAGTGAAAAAAAAAATTAATTGGAGGGAGTAATTGTAATGAAATTTTATATACTAATAAGGACAACTTCAATGGTGATATTTACCCTATAGTTAGGGGTGGCAAAATGATGATATTTGATACATATTGGTCACTGTTAATATATATCAAATAATCATCTTCAACCATATGTATCAAAATTTGATATAATAATAATTTTTTAAAATTTTTATCCAACATATATCATGATATAAAAATAAAATTAAATACTAATGAACAATAATTTACCAACACATCATGACATAAATATAAAGTCAAAATGAAGGGTATCAAAATTAGGTGTGGTATTAGGAGAGGGATCAAGCTAGTATCACACATAATTTTGATATCTTTCATTATAACTATTGGGGAGCCTACTATTCTTACATATGTATCAAATTTTGATTATGATCCCTATCATTAGATTTGCTCTAAGAAAGAATTCTACATTTTCAAACATAACAAGTGTCCTATGGCTACGGAAAACATCTATAATACAATAGAGTTTATACTCATATATGCACAATTGACTAAAGTTATTTAAATGTTGAGATTTATTTTTTTTTACCGAAATCATACGGTCACGATTAAAGCCTACTTTCACATATGCGAAGGCAGTTGTGCAACTATCCGTCACTCTCTCTCTCTCCAACTCCCCCACTCCTCATATTTCTCAATATTTTTGTTGGATTTCATTTAGGATACGATAAATACAAGCCTATAATAATCTACTCTTTGAACTAACATTGTACCATAGGCACGAGCAAACAATATAGTTTTCAAATAATGGAGCTCATACCTATACCATCTAATTCATATTATTCAAAATTATCTCTTCATAAACATTTTACCATAAAACCTCTCTTCCCCCCTCCCAAAATTTTTAATGTGTTGCGAACAGAATTGCTCGTTTATCAAGATAGTAGGTCAAGGCTTTTTGCAAGATGCGATCGTATTGTGGTTGGTTAAAACGATCGCATTGCGAACCGATAGAAAAGATTTCCACCCTAAAAGTGTTATCCTAAGCTTATCATTTTGTTCAAGATGCTTTGATATGTTAGTTCTTTTACTTTGGTCTCAAGTGTTCATGCATGGAACATCATATTTACTGAAAATGTTATGCACATAAAATATAATTTGAGTATTTCAGTGGGTTAGGAGTATTGAGTTATATTGAGTTAATTAGTAATAGTACTATGTATGAACAGACCGACGTTAGTTGGCATTGAAAGACATGTCAAAACTTAGAAGGAGGGAGAGGGAGAGGGAGATTGGGTTTGTTTAGACAAGTTGCATTCTTTTTCTGACTTAAAATAAGTCCCCATCCCGAACCAAAACCCGAACCTATAACTATATATAAAGGAAACCCTAGCTTATAGAGACAAGGCCATGTGAATAAACATTGTACAGTACAAACCCTAGGCTTTGAAACCCTAAATACTTACTGCTAACATCAAAATAACCACACACTTGTATTTACATTCATGCCTGTATCCCTATGACTTTATCATACTCCCTCCCTCTCTGTCTTTGTCTCTAAAGACGATCTTCTTTTTCTTCAAAAAAAAAATAAATAAATAAGTGATTATTTTACCACAATACAAAATAGATACACACCAAAGAGGGAGGAACAACTTCTGTCCGCCGCCAGTGTAATCATTCTGATACAATAACTTCAACTACCCGTATGTATATGTAATATATACACGTACCTACATTCAGATACTTTTGAAATACTTTGGCCAAAATATGTTTCGCTTTCGCCCCACAATATATTCACTAACTTTCAGTTTGCCCCTCAATTAAAATGTGTCACATTTATGTTAGTTGATTTTCGACTCATCCATTAAAAATTAAAAAGAAAACATAAAAATCAAAGAACTCATAAATTTAAAATTGATTCAATTAATTAAATATCTGATTTTTGTCAACAGCTAAACAGAATATACGCATAGTAAAGAAAATGCATGCTATAAAAATTTTCTTTTGACTTGGGGTCTATTCTTCGCACAAGATTCAACTGACTTTGATCTATCATATTTTACAATTTAAAATTTAATAAGTTTTTTAGAAAAAAATAGTTAATTTTACCACTCTAATTTGATAAATCATTACAGCACCTAATGATGCAAAAATCATTTTTGGGTCCTTCGAATGCGATTGTTGGATATCTATGTTGGAAACTTGTTTTAATAATAATTGAATGAGGAAGTTATGTGAAGTAGAAAGTGGGAAATCTCATACTGGGAATAAAATAAAAAGAGCTCTATTTCATAAAGAAGAGCGTTTAGGCTTAACAATCGGCCATTGGATCACTACACTTTTGTGTAGGAGGGAAGACCTAGCTAAGTGCCACACGCACGCATGCGCCGCCACCGCCCGGCTTGACCGGTTGGTTGGTTGGTTGGTCGGTCGCCTCGCTTGCGTGACGGTTGTTGTATCCGAAACATTGTGTCTGTTCGGAGTCTGCTTCTTCAATCAAGTAAGCTCCATAACCCTGAGAGACTAACAGGCTTCAAATCCATCCAGACTATTGCAGCGCCTGTTTTTGTCTTAAGGACATAGATCACTGATCTCGTGGAACTTAGAACACATAGCCCACTGATTCCTTTTTATGCAGGGACCTTATCCGGAGCCTTAACAATCTTAAGATAATAAGTTTTTTGGCATAGAATTCCTGACAGATCCATTAATGTCATGTCTTCTTTCTGTCTTGTTTAATAGTGTTGTGATTACAAGCAGAACTCTTTAAACAACATCTACATGTTTTGTTCTGTACAAACATAAACAAAACAAGGAATACTCCTTTCACAGAAGTATTCAATTCTGTAACTTTCAAGTTACAGAAAACATCAGTATTGTTGTGTTTGTACACCAAACATTTCTGTAACATACTGTTTTATAAACACAAGTAGATATTGTTTATTGTAAAACATATAAAAGATTTGATCTTTTATCTCACTGTGCAGCATGACTACCCCTAGAAAAGAACCTGAGACTGCTGATGTGATCGAACAGCAACTCCTGGCCTACCGCCAGCGGTCCATGTTCATCATGGAGAACGCCCTGACAAGTTTAATGGCACCAAGTTCAAACGTTGGCAGCAAAAGATTCTGTTTTATCTGACCACACTGAACCTGTTCAAATTCTTAAAAGTGACAGCCCCTGCTCTAGATCCTGCTGAGACAGATAAGACAACAGTGGCAGCAATAGACTCCTAGAAGCACTCATATTTTTTGTACAGAAATTACATTCTCAATGGTCTTCATGATTCCCTTTATGATGTCTATAATCAGTTTAAAACTGCAAAAGATTTATGGGAATCACTTGAGAAAAAATATAAAACTAAGGATGCTGGCCATAAAAAATTTATGGTAGGCAGGTTCCTAGATTTTTCAATGGTTGATGTCAAATCAGTTGTCTTACAGGTCCAACAACTCCAGTTACTCATCCATGAGATTGAGGCTGAAGGAATGATAATTTTTGAGTCGTTTCAGGTTGCTGCTGCGATCGAGAAGCTACCTCAGGATGGAAGGATTTAAAAAATTATCTCAAGCATAAGTGCAAGGATATGTCTCTCGAAGACTTGATCATGCAGCTGCGGATTGAGCAGGATAATCGAATTACTGACAAGAAGAACATTCGTACCATTGAAGGGCCAACATGGTTGAACAAGACTCCAAGAACGGAAGCGTAGAAGCTTCGGTGAAAGGACGTCCAAGCAACACAAGTAGTACAAGTTCAAAGGCAAGTGCCTCAACTACGACAAGAAAGGCCACAATGCTGCTGAGTGTCGTGGAAAGAAGCGGGTCTGGCGTAAAGCCAACCTCGTCAACGACGACATCAACATGATCTGCGTGGTCTCCGAGACGAACATGGTCGGTACGGGTCGTGAATGGTTTGTGGACACCGGTGCCACACGTCACATATGTGGCGACGTGAAGATGTTCTCTTCTTATACCAAAATGACGTGAGGGGAAAAGCTGTTCATGGACAACTCATCCACTTTTGGAGTGGAAAGCAAAAGGCAAGTGACGTTGAAGATGACAAGTGGGAGGGAATTGGTGTTATGGCCAATGTCCTTCATGTACCAGAAATTAGGAAGAATTTAATTTTTGGTTCATTGTTGATTAAACATAGATTTAAGTTAGTGTTTGAGTTGAACAAGTTTATTCTTAGTAAGAATGAAGTCTTTCTAGGAAAAGGTTACCTCGATGAGGGCCTTTTCAAATGTAATGTAATGGTGATAAACACCTCGACCACTGTTGATAATAAAGCTAAGACATCTTCTTCTTACTTGCTTGAGCATTTTGATATTTGGCACTATAGACTTGGTCACGTTAACCATGACTCTATGCAAAAACTAATGCAAATGGATCTAATTCCTACAATACACAATAACAAAAAAGAAAAATGTCAAATCTGCGTTGAAGCCAAACAAACGAGAACATCGTTTAAATCGGTAGACCGTGACACTAGACCATTGGATCTAGTTCATAGTGACTTGTGCGATTTAAAATCCATAGAGTCCTATGGCGGGAAAAAATACTTCATCACCTTCATCGATGATAGTACTCGCTTTTGTCATCTCTACCTATTAAACAGTAAAGATGAAGCCTTTGAAGCATTCAAGCTATATAAAAATGAAGTCGAGAATCAACTTGAGAAAAAGATAAAAATTCTTAAGTCTGATCGAGGAGGCGAATATGTCTTTCCCTTTAAAGACTTCTGTGCAGAACATGACATTCTTCACCAAGTCACTCCACCTTACACACCACAATCCAATGGGATTGCTGAGAGGAAGAATCACACCCTTAAAGAAATGATGAATACATTATTGATTCAATCTGGTCTACCCGACGAAATGTGGGGGAAGGCGATGCTCACAGCCAATTACTTGTTAAACAAGCTACCACACAAAAAATTGGACAAAACACCCTATAAATTATGGAATGGTCGCAAACCTTCCTACAAATTCATCAAAGTGTGGGGGTGCCTGGCAAAGGTCGCAATACCACCACCCAAAAAGGTAAAAATCGGTCCAAAAACCATGGATTGTATCTTCGTAGGCTATGCAGCCAATAGCAGCGCCTATAGGTTTTTAATCCACAAATCTAAAAATCCAGATATTGAAGTCAACTCAATAATGGAATCGAGAAATGCTACATTTTTTGAACATATCTTTCCATTAAAAATTGATCATAATGGAAAACTGTCATTTTCTTGGAGCACAAGTAATGATAGCAATGAAGTCTCCATAGACACTGCCCCTATGGATATTGACCAACCAACTCATCATAATGATCAATATGATGAACCTAGAAAGAGTAAAAGGGCCCGAACTATGAAAACATTTGGACCAGACTTTGTAACCATGTTCATAGTGGATAATGAACCATGAACGCTTAAAGAAGCAATGTCCACTCAAGAAGCTCCCTAATGGAAATAGGTCATTAATAGTGAAATTGCATCCATCATGCAAAACCACACTTGACCTTCCCAAGGGATGCAAACCTTTGGGATGCAAATGGGTTCTCAAACGAAAGCTAAAACCCGATGGGTCAATTGACAAGTATAAAACATGACTAGTCGCAAAGGGCTTCAATCAAAAAAGAGGGTGTTGACTACTTTGACACTTATGCCCCTGTCACTCGAATCACCTCAATTCGACTAATCATTGCCTTTGCAGCTTTGCACGGTCATGAAATACATCAAATGGATGTCAAATGGGGAACTCGGAGAAGAAATTTATATGAATCAACACGAAGGATTCATTGATCCAGGCAACGAACAAAAAGTATGTCGGTTGGTCAAATCGTTGTATGGATTAAAGCAAGCACCAAGACAATGGCATAAACGTTTTGATGATGTGATACTTGCCAATGGTTTCAAACCCAACGAATGTGATAAATGCGTATACGCCAAAAATACACACCATGGTTATGTTATTATATGCCTCTATATCGACGACATGTTAATCATTAGCAGTAATAACAACATGATCAAGGAAACCAAGAAAATATTGGCCTATAGATTTGAAATGAAAGATCTTGGGCTCGCCGATGTCATCCTAGGTATTAAAATATCTAGAACATCTGAGGGGATTATACTATCACAATCTCATTATGTTGAGAAACTGTTGGAGAAATTCAACAAGGATGATCAAAGTATTGCTAAAACCCCGATAGATCCAAACTTTCATCTTAGGAAAAACTTATACGAAAGTGTATCTCAAAACGAATACTCCCGTGTAATTGGAAGTCTTATGTATCTCACAAATTGCACGTGCGCACAGACATAGCTCAAACTGTCAATAGATTGAGCAGATTCACAAGTAATCCAAGACATGATAACTGGAAGGCAATTGTAAGAGTTTTGCGGTATCTACGATACACACAGGACTATGGGTTGTACTATTCAAAATATCCAATAGTAATTGAAGGTTACAGTGACGCCAACTGGATCTCCGATACTAATAACTCAAAATCTACAAGTGGATTTGTATTTACTCTTGGTGGTGGCGCTATCACATGGAAATCTTCCAAACAGACGTGCATTGCAAGGTCTACAATGGAATTTGAATTTATGGCTCTAAATAAAACAACGGAGGAAGCCGAATGGCTACGCAACTTTCTAGAAAATATTCCAGCTTGGCCACAACCAGTACCAGCAATATGCATCCATTGTGACAGTCAAGCGGCAATTAGAAGGGCACAAAACAATATGTATAACGGTTAATCACGACACATACGCAGACGTCACAATACCGTTAAGCAACTTCTCTCAAACGGAGTGATCATCATCGATTATATTCGATCAAAAGACAACCTAGCGGATCCATTAACTAAAGGTTTATCGAGAGAGCAAGTATGTAGCTCATCAAAGGGAATTGGCCTCAAGCATATGAAATAGAGAATGATTTAGCGGAAAACCCCACCTAGCTGATTGAAGATTCCATGGTCTAGGTTCAAAGGGACAACCCAACTAAATTAATCTCAAAATTAACACTAAAAGAATTTACAAAAATTATACATATTCCTATGATGAAAACCACTAGTGTTATCTGTCACGGTTTAGGATAAGCCTTGCTTTTAATGATTCCTATGACTTGACTCGTCAAGCGGAGTTCTGACAAAACAACTCCTTATATGCAATCACCTATGTGAATGTAAGACTGGCCAATCTTATGAGAATTTAAAGGCTGAAATTCTCTAACAAACATTCACAGAATCAGGCATCGTTCAGGGCCAAAATGAACAAAATCGAAGAATCGAACTCTGTTTGAAAGCAGCTGTGTGATTGCTATTGTCTTGGATGACATCAAACACCAGTCAGTGTAGGACACACCAAGTCATTGATTAGTAAGTCATCCCGATAGTGCATCATAAGGAAAGGTTCAAAGCCAAAAGCCACCTCTTCCACTACAACTACTCTCAGTTTTATCTATGTATTATACTATCAATATGTCATCAACTTACATGATATCTCATTCAATGTGGGGGATTGTTGGAAACTTGTTTGAATAATAATTGAATAAGGAAGTTATGTAAAGTAGGAAGTGGGGAATCCCACACTGGGAATAAAATAAAAAGAGCTCTACTTTATAAAGAAGAGTGTTTAGGCTTAACAATCGGCCCTTGGGTCACTACACTTTTGTGTAGGAAGGAAGACTTAGCTAAGTGCCACACGTGCGCTTGCGTCGCCGCCCGTCCGACCCTACCTGGCTTGGCTTGGCTGGTTGGTCGCTCACTCGCCCGGCCGCTTGGGTGGGTGGCTTGGACCCTTTCTTTTTGCTGCCAGTTCATTACATAGTCCAAGCAGTCCGTGTGACCCTTTTTGTATAAGCCAGTTCACTGACGGTTATAGCAACAGCCAACTGTTGTGTCCCTTTTAGACAAGCGGTTATAGCGGCGGTTGTTGTGTCCGAAATAGTGTGTTTGTTCGGACAAACCCCAACCGTTCACAATCGCTCCCAACTCCCAGCAGTTGTATCCGAAACGACTGTGTCTGTTTCGGACAAGCCCCAACCGCTCCAACTCCCAACTGTCTTAGATAAATATTGTAGGAAATTCGTTTTTCAAGGTTAGAAAAATTTCCTCCCATTTTCTGTACTACTCCTTCTGCCCTAAACAGAGATACAACAACAGTTTGGTTCACAATTGATTGATCAAAGGAAGTCTGCCTCTTCAATCAAGTAAGCTCCATAACCCTGGGAAACTAACAGGCTTCAAATCCGTCCATACTATTGCGGCGCCTGTTTTTGTCTTAAGGACAGAGATCACTGATCTCGTAGAACTTAGAACACACAGCCCACTAATTCCTTTTTATGCAGGGACCTTATCCAGAGCCTTAACAATATAAACTTATGTGATTGATAATTGAATGTTCAGTAAATATCAAGTCTTATAAATAGCAAAGATAATCTGACACGTTTTTAGTGTATATACAATTGAGCGTACCTTATAGGTTTTGAGAGGGGGTATGTATAGCCACCAATGGAGTGATTCCTCATTGGATTGATATTGACTGAAATTGGCATTAGGATTGTTTCGGTCGAAAAAGTCGGATTCACCTTAATTCTCGAAATAATTCTTGGAGGAGTCCGACTAAGACCCAAGAAATCTATTGTTCGGCCTTCTCATTTCAAGGATTAGATATTTGATGGTTGGCATGCTTGGTTGAATGGGCGTGGCCCTGTTGGGGCAACCTAAACTTGCTTGTTGTATTGTCAATATCCTTAGGGATTATTTATCCTCTGGTTCGATACGTAAGGCTTGGTTCGACCAGGTTTTGTTTGAAAGATGAGTATCCTCGTTGATTGGACATCATGTTTGGTGCACTTATCGCTTGCATGGGGCACCTAATCGGCACCTGTTGACTATATGTGCTTTTCTCTTAAGTGACTTTGGGTCATGCGCATCAGTACTATTTTTCGAGCCAAATTGTCATTGTACTTTTATAGGAAGATGTAATTTCATCATTATACCTAACCGTCATCATATTTATAATGGAATTTATTTTAGTTACCTCCCCTAAGATTTTTTAAAATGTTGAAGATATTTAATGATAATTTATGATAAAAAGCAGATGGTTTTTTGTTCTCAAAATATAAGGGGGTCTTTTTTTTTCTTTTTCTTTTAGAGGTTAACAAAAATATTTTATGAATTAAAAAAGAAAAAATGAATAAAATATAAACATTAAAACAAGGAATATATATATATATTTCTGGAACAAAAAAAAGAGAAAAATTATTATAATACTAAAGGCTCAATCTCACACTTAAAATTGAAGATTTATAAAATATAACGATCGATGAAAGTATAGTGGAAAAATAAACTATTTTTCCAAACAAATTTCTGCCGAACACACCCTTATTTTTCTTTATAATCGGAATGAAGAAAATAGCAATTGGGTCTCTTCTATTCTTGGCCGGCCTAACAATTATGTTGGATGAGGTTGGCTTAGAAAATTAATTTTACCAATGACGGTATTTAAACTACTCATTCTATTCCAAATTATTGTCCACCTTTCATTTTTATTCATTTTCGGTAGATTGCTCTCTTTGATGTACATTTTAAGAAAACTTTTACATTTAACCCTTATTTTTCTATTAGATTATTAACCAATACTCGGTGGACATTAAAGGAAACCATCTATTTCACCAATATTTATAATATAGTCAATTACTTTTTTAAATGGTGTACCAGGTCAAAGTAGACAATATTTTAAGTTGGTGGTGATTTAATATCTACATTTCATTAATTATTTTGTTTAGAAAATATCATTATTTGATCTAACACTTATTAAATTTTTAGTAGATTTGATCTAATGTGTTTCAAAGACTAAATCTCAAGTTGTAATATCACAATCTAGCTTCAAATATTAGTTCTTATTTTATTATTTCGGATATATAGTTTATTTTAAAATTTACGTGTTTGTGACCTATAATTAAAGTATGATAAAAAAAAATAAAGGTTAAGTAGTAAAAGTGATGTCTTAAAAAAAATTCAAATAAAATAACTATTTTAAGCAATCTAAAATTTTACACTTTAAATTTAGTCGAAATCACGGCCTAGAATTAAGACATAATTACCATTTTTTGATAATTTACATCAAAGATCAAACATTGAATACAAATTTAATTTTTTTTATATTTTAAAATTTTATCAAACACTTGTCTATATTTATAAAATATAAAATGAAAGTATAAAAATATACAAACTTACGATTAATCCTAATTCTCAACAACCCCAATACAATAAACCAGCCAAGTCTCTTCTATTCTTGGCCGGCCTAACTAAAATGTTGGATAAAAAGATCGTGACTGCCCCATTACCTCCCTCTCGCCTCACCATTACCACTCCTTCTTTCTAAATTAAGATTTGACGCCACAAAATCAATTAGTTTGATATATAATTTATTTTAAAATTTATGTGTTTGTGACCTATAATTAAAGTATGATAAAAAAAATAAATGTTAAATAGTAAAAGTGATGTCTTAAAAAAAATTAAATAAAATAACTATTTTAAGACAAAAAAAAAAAGAAAAATAGGATAATAATTTGAGTAGGGAGGAAGTATATATTACGGGTAGATAGAAATATGATTTGATAATTTGAAAAACATTTCTCAAAACAGACCCACAAGTTATATACTTCCATTAAATCCTCCATCCACATCAATCAAATTCTAACTGTCCATAGACCACTTTTGGCCTTTCTTCAAAGTTCTTGGAAATAGCTAACTGCTGTAATTACTACCCCTTCATCTCAAAATTATTATTTAATTTTTTCTTTTTTTGTTCCAAAGTAATTATTTTAATTTTAATTTTTTAGATAATATTTTTATCATTTTATTCCTTATTTTCTTATCATATTTTAATTATGAATCACATAAATATGAGTTGTAAAGAAAAGATAAAACTCATCTTTGGGCTACCTAACTTTTCAAATATTTGCAATGTGGCCACCAAAAGTTTAAAATTTTCATTCTTATCACTGTACATTAATTAGGCGGCAAGCGAACCTATTTTTTGGATGGAGGTTAAATTTGACTGTTAAATTATGTCATTATCTATTTTGCCCCTTGTCAATACTAAAACTTTATAAAGGGATCCAATTGCTAAACACTTAGAAGATCCATCCTCTATCTGTCTCTTTGTAACCGACGACAACATCATAATAGTTGTAGAACTTTGCTCTGGGATGTCTCCAAGAACCAACTTCTTCTTGGTGGCCCCAATTTGAAAACCTTGAGAAGAGAGAAAAATTACAAATCGAGGATGAAATCTTCATCGTCTTCAACATCAATATCGAGCTTGAAGATTAAAATCTAGAACTGAATCTCTCATTCAAAATCCAGATCTAAAATTAAATCCAAACATAGATCTGAATCTCTCTTCAAAACTCAGTATTCACTATATATCCAAAGAAGATAAACCCACCTCAGAAAAATCACTCATTATGCCCTCGTCTAATTCAACACCTGAATTGAAACTCACCACAAGAAGCGTCATCCCTAACACAACGTGCAATGGCACGAGCGTCACGAGCATAAATGCAAGCAGAACCTTCCCCGTCTAGGGAAGCTCACCACACCCCCATTGTGCCGGACATAAACGACGTATTGCTTCTCTATGTCTTCGATGCTTAGATGACGGGTGGAGTGGGCGGCGGTGGTGGTCGGGTCGTGTTTGAGGAGGGGGTGGTCGTCTTTGTTGGAGCCATCATTTATGGCAGGTTCGTGGTGCTGGGGTGATTGGGATTTGGACAAGTCTTTGAGCTCGGTCTTTATAAATAAGAACCCTAAATTAATTGATTAATTGTAATTGTGAGTATAAGTGTGAAGGGGCGTCTCCTGATTGGTTGCAGGATGCAAATTAATATATAACAATAGTTTCATTTTGATCCATTTGGATTCTAATTTCATATAAAGTTAGTATTTATAGGGGCAAAATATATAATGACATAATTTAACGGCAAAAAAATAGGCTCATTTGCAGCCTAACTAATATACAGTGACGAGAATGAAAATTTTAAACTTTATATAATTGTATTTCAAGTTTTTGAAATGTTGGATGGACCAAAGAAAAGTTTTACCTAAAGAAAATTACATATGAAACTAATTTCAAACTAATAACTATAAGAAGAGTTTTCATCATCCCCCCCCCCCAAAAAAAAATATACTACCTCCCTCCCAAAGGAAACGTTTTGACAAAGTTGATTTCACCAAAATAATTATCGTTAAATGATTTCAAGAAAAAATATTTGTCTTCATTTTGCCAAAACTAACCTTATTTCTATGTTCAAGTTAGATGCTAAAGAGGGTTGTTTAAATGAAAGAGAAAAATAGGAGTACTAAAACAAATTACGATAAAATGATCTTCAATAATTGTTGATCGATCTTTTTTTAATAGACATTAATTTATATATAAATTGTTAAAACAATATTTATTTTAGGACAAATGTAGTACTTAGTTGAGGATAATACTCCACTTTATATTCCCTCTTTTCAAATTAAAGTCGTTATACAGTTATACACACATACTAAAAAAATATAGCTCAAATATATCATTATTATTAAATTTCTTATTTTGTGTAGGGAGTAGCTGAAAAGATAAATTCGGAATATATAAAATATTTAATGAGGAGAAAATTAATTGTTGGAATTCGATTCCAGAAGAAAACGGTAAATTATACAAAACAATCAAAATCTAAAATTACAATTATTTATAAACTTTTTAGTTTAAACGCTATTTTTTTTGAAATGAAAAGAGTAATTTTTACCCTCACAATTAATCATAAATAGTTTTTACATCAGTGTGTTAAATGCACGACATATATTTTGTACAACTAAACTATATAAAAGCAAAATGAAGAAAAACAAAATTAAGGAGAACTTTTAAAAAGAAATATATATCATTGTATGACTAATCATTTTAGATATTAAAAAAATTATTTATAAACAACATTTGTTGACTTTTCATACTAGAACAGTTTGTTACCTTAGACAATGCAATATACAGTTCGTGACTGAACAATGAGGATACATATTATATAATAGTTTGTTGTTTTAAATAGAAATGCTTACTCCATTTGTTCTAAATTTTTCTTATATTCAACCCGACACACAATTTTTTTTAAAAAAAATTAATTATTAATATTATTATAATATGTAGCTTATTATAAAAATCATGTCACCAGCGAGATTTGTGGGTTTTCAGGGATACTGATCTTAGTCTCTTCCTTGTAGAGTGACAAAAAAAATGTATTTTTTTTTAACTTGTAATTATCTTTTTGATGGATAGATGTGTACCTAAGCTTTCATTTATCATTATGTGACCTTATATAACTCTTGCACTTGTATAGATTATAGAATCTAGGAGTGGTATTTAAAGAAAAATAAGGTTAAAATAATAAAAAGAATTTTCCTAATAAAAACTTACAAAAACACAATTTTTTTGGGAACCCATGAAAAAGAAATATTTCATTTTCGATTCAAAAGATTGTCTAATTTGACACAATACATCGTTTACAAAAAATTAATTTATTGTATTATAAATATTGGTGAAATGTATGGTTTCTTTTAATGTCATTGAGTATGTGATCATAATTAAAGTAGGTAGAAAATGTAAGGGTAAAGTAGTAAAAGTGTTTTCCTAAAAGGGAAAGTTTTGAAATGAGACAATTATTTAAGAACAAATGAAAAAGGAAAGGTAGACGATAATTTGAAAACGGAGGGAGTACATTATGACACTAAAGATATATATAGATATATAAATGGAAGTGATTTTAACCCACCAAGAAATGTTTTAGCTTTCATTCTCAAAATTTAATATATCTAGTAACATGTGCAGTTAATATTATATATTTCAAGACAATTTGGACACTTATACCAAGTTAAATACTCCCTTTGTCCCTAAATTATTGTTTTACTTTTCTCTTTTGTCCGTTACAAAATAATTGTCTTGTTTAAAACTTTCCTTTTTAGGACAACACTTTTATCATTTTACCCTTACTTTTTAATCATACTTTAATTATGAGTCACATACACATGAGTTTTAAAGTAAACTACACATCAAACTTATATTAATAATCCAGTCAAATGTGTTTTCTTAAACCGTGTGTCAAGTCTATCAAGACGTTAATTTAAGAACGGAAGGAGTATGATGTTAGGAGGCATGATTTTCAGAATATAATATATTTTTAGAAAGTACATTTTGGCGGGATCTTGCTATATTTGGCTGTGCTAATTGCTTCTGCCTTTATATATATATAAGGTGTGATTTAAAAAAAAATTACAGTTGAGGGGTACATTACTTTAAGTGATAATTGATAGATTAATATTTTATAAGGGGTGACAGTTCAGAAGATTAATCGCAGGGTCTGACTTTGTAATATGAAGATAAAACACAGGGAGAAGAAAATCAAGTGATAGTTGAGAGATTGATGTTTTATAAGGGGTGACTGTTTAGAAGATTAATCGTAGGGTGTAACTTTATAATGTGGAGATAAAACATAGGGAGAAAAAATGGGTGATTGCTCATAATATTAATTGTAGGGGTGATTTGTAATAGAGAAATAAAAAATAGGGAGTTAAAAATGGATAACTACTCACACATGTGACTGTAAGGGTGAATCTCAACCATTTAATTTTTAAAGATAATTTAATCTCAACATCTGAATAATCATAGTTAATTATTTAATTAGTTGTTTTAATATTTAAAGTAGGTAAAAAATGTATTATAAATATTGGTGAAATTAATTTATTGTATTATAAATATTGGTGAAATGTGTGGTTTCTTTTAATGTCATTGAGTATGTGACCATAATTAAAGTAGGTAGAAAATGTAAGGGTAAAGAAGTAAAAGTGTTTTTCTAAAATGGAAAGTTTTGAAATGCGACAATTATTTAAGAACAGATGAAAAAGAAAAGGTAAACGATAATTTGAAAACGAAGGGAGTACATTATGACACTAAAACATATATAAATATATAAATGTAAGTGATTTTAACTCCTAAGAAATGCTTTAGCTTTCATTCTCAAAGTTTAATATATCTAGTAACATATGCAGTCAATATTACATATTTCAAGACAATTTGGATACTTATACCAAGTTAAATACCTCCATTTGTTCCTAAATTATTGTTCTGCTTTTCTTTTTCGTTCGTCACAAAATAATTGTCATATTTGAAATTTTCCTTTTTTGAACAACATTTTCATCACTTTACCCTTACTTGTTCATCCTACTTTAATTATGAGCCACATACACATAAGTTTTAAAGTAAACTACATATCAAATTAATATTAACAATCTAGTCAAATGTGTTTTTTAAACCATGCGCCAAGTTCATCAAGATGATAATTTAAGAACGGAGGGTGTATGATGTTAGGAGGCATGATTTTCAGAATATAATATATTTTTAGTTAGTACATTTTGGCGGGATCTTGCAATATTTGGCTATGCTTATTGCTTTATATATATATATATATATATATATATATATATGTATGTATGTATATATGTATATATATATATGTATATATGTATATATATATGTATATGTATAATATATAAGGTGTGATTTAAAAAACTGTTACAGTTGAGGGGTACATTGATTCAAGTGATAGTTGATGGATTGATATTATATAAGGGGTGACAGTTCAGAATATTAATCGCAGGGTGCGACTTTGTAATATGAAGATAAAAAATAGGGAGAAGAAAATCAAGTGATAGTTGTCAGATTGATGTTTTATAAGAGGTGACTGCTCAGAAGATTAATCGTAGGGTCTAACTTTATAATGTGAAGATAAAACATAGGGAGAAGAAAAATGGATGACTGCTCATAATATTAATTGTAGGGGTGAATGGATAACTACCTACATATATGAATATGAGGGTAAATCTCAACCGTTAATTTTTTAAAGATAATTTAATCTCAATCTCTGAATAACCCTAATCAATTATCTTTATTTTAATATATATATATATATATAATATATTAAGGAAGATAAAGAGAAGAATGATGGATTCATAAACAGTAGGACAAACAATATCTAAATTATTGCCATTTTTAATTTGATACATAAATTAAGAAAAAATAATTAACTTGATTATTTAATATTAATGTAATACATAATTTTCTTAATATCCATATGCATGTGATCCATGATTACATTGGTATGAAAAAATATGGTAAAATGATTAAAAAAATGTTGTTATAAAAATACAACATTAAAACTTAAAAATAGAACAATTTTTTAGATGGCAAAAAAAAAAAGAAATAGAAACCAATACAATAATTTATGGATATACTGTATTCGAAATTATTAAATTACTGTAAAAACGAAAAAAAAAAAGATCAATTGGAAAATGCAGCATTTTTATTGGGATGCAATTTAATAAGACATGCCATCAGTAACTTCATAGGCTCAGAACACAAGACCGATATTACAGGGCTAATAACGTCCCCAGACTAGGTAAGTGCGGAACATTTAATTCCCCATTGAAAAAGAAAATTTTACTAATAATTAGAAAGTCACCTCGGGTCTAGAGAGAATTGGAACTCTACACCCTAAATCATTACATCCCCTTCCAAATCCATGTATATTCATCCTTTCATTGGCCAACAAACATCTCTTTTTTTCTGAATATTAAATTGGAAAATGTTGCTTGCATAATGCTAGATCAATTAGATTTTACACGTGTTCAAATTTTTACTAGTGAGTAAATTGTTTAAAATTATTTTCTTATGAAAATTCATATAAGGCAAAAAGCTTGGTAAAGACCATATCTATGTATTTTTGTAAGATATATCTGTCTTATTAAATCTACTGTGTGTTATTGTGTTAAGTTATGAGATAGTGATGTTTTATTTTACGATTTACTCCCTCTCTCTCACAAAAAATAGTCATTGTTTAAAAGATCTAATAATTAAAAGATATATTAATATTATTAAAATTTATCATAATTACTAAAATAACTAAACATAATCAATATATTTATAATACAAGCTTACTTTTGGTATAAATCTTACCAAGTTATGGAAAATAATCCATTCAAATAAGAGAAGAAGCAAATTCCAAGAATCGTCTATACATATATCACTGGATAATATAAAACATATATCTACCTTTGTTAACATTATTGAATTTCACACAAAAACTAATTAGAGATAGAGATGGCATTAAGTCAACCTTTGGTTAGAACCATTTGCTGGTAAAGTTTAGAAAAAGAGTTCCATTTCGACCTCACGCTTAGCATGCATAAAAAGCACACACTGTCACACACACTCCTCCCCCATGCACACTGTACTACAGCGAATTCTGGCTATAAATACAACCTCGTTCTCACGGTTCCAGTTGTGCATTCTGCAAGTCAATTGTTTAGTCCCGAGAGTGCTACGCTCGTTACAGCCACCGCCTTTTCCTCCTTCTCATCTCCCTCCCTCCCTCTAACCATACATTGCTTATTGCTTTTTGTGAACAACCCTAAACTTCTGTCATTCTCTCTCCAGCTGTTATTCTTTTAATACAATTTTCCAATCAAATGGAAGAAGCCTTGAGGAGACTCAACGGTCTCTCCAACCCAACCGAATCCGATCCATTTCACCCCACTTCCATCCCCACTCCAACCCATCAAAAACGGTCGACCACCTCCTCCACCGCCAATAAGCGCTCCCTCAAAGACGGCACCACTGCTAACGGCACCCTGAGGTACCGCGGTGTACGCCGCCGTCCTTGGGGCCGTTACGCCGCCGAAATACGGGACCCCCAGTCAAAGGAAAGACGTTGGCTTGGCACCTTCGACACAGCTGAGGAAGCCGCTTGCGCTTACGACTGCGCCGCACGTGCTATGCGCGGCTCCAAAGCAAGAACAAACTTCACTTATCCTCCCTCCCCCGTTAATCACTCTACGACCGACTCTCTCGTCTCCCCTTTCTCCTACACCAAACCATCTCACCCGTTCGTTTCATCGTCCAACACTCACGTGAGTACTCACGGTAACTACACTGCGCCGGCGCCACAGATGAGTCCCTCCCTCAATAGTCTTCTCTTCCATAACTACTTGAACCCTACCAGCTCAGCCGCTACACAAACTAAGCCATACAAGAACAACTATAGCTCGGCTACTGATTTCTGTACTGGTAGTGGTACCATGCTTAATGCTTCAAAAACTTGTTCCAACAACATCCCGGCTAGTGCTTTCACTCCCTCTACCATGACTTTGCCTAATTTTCAAACAACCCCCCAGTATCCCACTTACCAAGATGACTATAAGGAGTTCTATCCAGCTGAGCCAGATGATTCGGGATTATTGGGTGAAGTCCTAAATGGATTCTTCCCCAAACCAATCGATACCATACCTCAACCCCAACTCCAACGAACCCCGGAACTTATATTTCAACCAGCTATGTCCTCATCCAACGAGTCACTTCAGGCGAATGACTTTGGTCATTACTTAGACTACGAACGAGGGCTCACAGCTCCACAGCTGCATGAAAGTTTCAGCAATGGGTATCAGTCTCAAGCATTGCCGTTTCAGAACCATGAGATGATGCCATCATCGGGGTTTCCTGTGTCAAGTCCTGAATCTTTGTTTGCTGATATATTCCAGAATCCAGAATTGTTTGGTTTCTTAGCTGCCAAGCTTCAAAATGCTTAATCTCTATCTAGTTTATTCTGTGTTGTTTTAATTCGTCGGATGCCTATGAATCGTATATTAGCTTATTAGGTTTTTTATTTGTGAAGTACGGAAAAACTTTCAGCTAAAGGTTAGTACCTTGTGCACTTGGTAGACAGTAGACTTATGTTGAAAGTGTTGTCTTTTGTCATTCTCTATGTTGCTTACAGAGATTCAAATATGCGTCTTATCCCGTTTTAGTTGCCTATCATTCAAACTTTTACCTGGAATGCAGTCTTTTTAAATTTATCCATATTTCCTTCTATGATATTAGGTACGTTTCCTTGTACTTTTATTTTCTATTTCATGGGTTTGATTTTGAATTAAATTTTCTTGTCTTTTTTTTTGTTAGTTCCAAAACAATTGTTTAGTTAGAAATTTATATTTTTAAAACATCATTTTTATTATTTTATTCTTATTGTTTTACCTTATTTTAATTATGAATCACATATACCGATACATACGGGTTTTAAATAAAATTACACATTAAACTAATATAAATAATTAAATCAATTGTTTTTTTCTTAATTCATACATCGGGTCAACTAGGACGATAATTTATGGACGAATGGAGTAATATTTTGGTAGACATGTTAAAGAACAATGTTTTAGTCCTTGGACCTTAAAACAAACTAATATGGTTCCTAAACTCGTTTTTTAGATTAATTTTTCTCTTGCACCATTACCATTATATTTTTCGTTTAAATTTTTACAATATAACTAAATTACCCTCTTTTCAGTCAACAATCAACACATTTTTCCTGTTCTTATTTGGATTTGAAAATGTAACATGACTGCAACTTTGAAACTTTCATTCACCAACAACTCAAATATCAAACAATCATTGTTCTTTTGTCCTATCAGCATTTTGTTCTCTACACAAATCGACAACGACGTTGTTGGCTCTGGCAGAGCTGGAGGAAGCAGGGTCGTGGAGGGTGGTGAGGAAGAGGAGACTGTGGGGGTATTTTATACTTGAAATTGAGTTGCAAATCCAAATTCGAATCTCTCAATCAAATCCCAAATTTGACTTTCGATCTGGTCGATCTGATGGGTGCTGGGACTTGTCTCTTGCTTGGAGTTTCCATGGGTAGAGATGTCCAAGCCGGAATAGGTGCCAACAATTGAGATGGTGGCTTGTGGAGGCTCATCGGGAGGAAGATAGATGGCCCATAATTATTCTTTTAGCCAGAAATCTTTTAAGGAGCATTCTCGTCTGTTAAAAAAAAACGATAAAACTAACGCTAATGATGAAGGGGAAAATTGATCCAAAAATATAAGGTCGAGGGACCACATTAGATTGTTTGATGTTCGAGGACCAAAACATTTTTTTTGATATGTCCAGGGACCAAACAATATATTAATCCTTTGTTTTTTGTTTCTTAGAGCATGCAAAATAATAATAAATTTTATTTCATTTAATAATAATTCTTTCCATTCATAATCTTTTTACGCATCTTCTTAGTTGGGTCCAATGACACCTTATTAACTTTACACTTCAATCTTATTTTTATACTTCTCACACAAATAAATTTATTTAATATATTTCATATATAAATTAATTAATTTGTAAAAAAATTTAACAAAAAAAATCATTTTTGAAAACTGAAAAGTATTAAAAAAAAACTGAAAAGTATAAAAAAATCGGTACACAAACACATTTTTTAACAAAAAAAAAAATAGAAAAGTATATAAAAAAACTGATTTGCATAAAAAAGAATAAAATAATATTTTGGTTTTCGGACATGTTAAAAAAATCTTTTGGTTCTTGGACTTTAAAACATATTAGTGTGGTTGCTCAAACCGTTTTTTTTTTTGGGATCAATTTTCCCCTTTCACCGTTACCGTCACACTTTCTATCTATTTTTTTTTAAATTTTCCAAAATACCCTTATGTGATTTAAAATTTATTTAAACATAATAAATAAATATTCATTTTTTTATCTAACTCAAATAATTTCTTTAGTAAAACAAAACGGATAAGATATGTCTATTTTACTACTCCTACTTAAGAAATGACGTAGTCACAAAATAAATCATATTTTTGGTATGTGAAATAATATTGGACGAAAAATGTAATATTAACGAAGGAGGGGTAAATTGATTAAAAAATGAGTTGAGGGATCACGTTAATTTGTTTTAAAGTTCGAGGACCAAAGAATTATTTTTCGATATGTTTTAAAGTCCAATTGAAATTTCAGGTATTTTTGTTGTATTATTTATTTATTTAAAAATAATTTGTAGTGTTTGATAAAAACTGGGTTTGTGAAGAGAGATATTTGAGTTGACTTTAGATGAGGGTGGGGAAAAAGGGTGTAGTATCTCTCCAGCTTTTGGGAGCATTAAGATGTAAACTTTTTGTACAAATAGTACGTATTACAGAACACCTTTCTTTGTGGAAAAAAGGTGTATGGATATCACGTCCTTTTGTCCTGTTACTTGATTTTCTTGTCGATGGGAATTTCTTAGATTTTATTTAATTATTTAATTGGAAAAAATGAGAGACTTTAGAGCAACTCCAACCCATACCCCAAAACCCCAAATTGGAAAAAGGTGTATTACCCCAAATTTGGATATCACAAATTGGGGTTGATGGGTCATCTTTTAAAATAAAAATTGATTTTTAAATACAACAAATTGATTTTAAATCAAAAAATTATTCATATTTTATATTATGAATTTAAAAATATTTTAATTAATTAATAACTAATTACTATGTAATAAATATTAATAATGTAATTTTTGACATTCAATTTGACATACAACTTAAAAATATTTTAATTGATTAGTATTTAAATAAATATATTGTTTGCTTTATCATAATGTATGTGTTTGTATTTATCAAATGGGTAATTTAAAATATATTAAATTACTAATTTTAATATATAATTAATTATATAAATAAATTTCTTAGATTTTATTTAATTATTTAATTGGCAAAAATGAGAGACTTTAGGGATATGTCATAACTCATACGTGAGAATGTTCATATATGGAATGGAATCACTTTGTTGCTTCCCAAGTAAGTTTTCATTTATTTAATTGTTTAAACACATTCAATCTTATAAGTGCATCTTATAAAAATTTTACCCAACTTCTTAGCTGGGTTCGACTCTATAATCTCTTTATACATTTTTTATATAAAAAAATATTAAATTTAACATCATTCCACATAAATACAAAACCCTTCCCACACCCCCCATACACACCACAAAGTCAAATCAACCGCCCCTCTCTCCTTCCTCTCTCCCAAAAATTTTCTTCTTATTTAGGAAGCCCTCACCCTCTCTCTCCCACTTGGACAAATTAAGAAGATGGTCACCATTGTTATTTTCTCCCTTCCTACTACTAAGAGGAAAGGGTAAGAAGAAACAATGGTGATGCCCTAAGAGTATATCACCACTACACATCTCTATATTGGGTTACATGTGAAAAGATCCATCACCAATATCACTCTAATTAAAACTAATAAAATTATAATTCAATTTTTTTTTTGTTCCGAAACCAGCAGGAATAATTCTTATGTATTTAAGAAAGACACATTTAACATATTACATTAAATTAGATTTTAAAGATGTTTCATAGGCCTTATGCAGTGAGCTGGGCTAGATGGACTAAATTCCCTAAGACGTCTGGCCTTAGTGTGGTTTTAGAGAGACGAAGGAGGCCCATGACTTTAGTAGCTAACTGTATCGGCCAGTGAAATGGGTCCGATGGACTAAATTCCCTACAATTTTTAGTTAAGAAAAAATTGTTGTCCTAACTTTATGGGTGATAACCGGCCGGTCCCCTGTAATGATATTATAGGGTAAAATTTTGACTGGTTCCTTTTTTAAATATTTAACTCCAAAATTTAATCTTTTTTCAAACGCAAAAGACCACTTTTCGAAATATTGTTCAGAAAATATCATCGTGTCCTTCAACAGTTCCGACAATACACTTTGTATTCGAAAATTCACCATTGTTGCGCAACGAAACGATGATCGACCTACCCGATAAGGTCACGAGGGTCGACGGGGCAGCGCCCCTTCGTGCGGGTTCTGAATCATTAACTACAAAACTTTAATGAAAACGTGTTGAGTTGGAGGATTTTCACAGTAGAGACTAAGACGAAGAAGAAGGAATAAGAATGCTTACGACAGAGGAGAAGGAAGAAGAAGATTGATGACATGGTCTGTTTCATTACGATTTTAAACTGCAGTGCAATTAGACTAGATATTTAAACTATTTTGAATCGCGATGCAAAAATATCGGGTTAAATTGATGAATCACGATGCAAATAGACTAGACAATTAAACTATTGAACCGTAGTACAAAAAAATAATGCAATAAAATTAATGAATTGCGGTGCAAAAATTAATACATATATTTTTGAATCGTGGTGCATACATTTTTGAATCGCATTACATTTTTGTAGACTACACAATTAAGAGTATCGCAGTCATTTCGCCCCAAAAGGTGTCCTTTTTCGGTTGAAAAAAAAAAACACGGTATTGGAGCGAATTAAAACCTTAAAAAGTGAACCGACCCTCAATTATTTCGATATTATAACTTGAAAAGTCCAATGTATTTGTTTTAAACCGCTAAAGTACTCTTTTTTAGAGAAAAAAAACGAAGATACCCTTAATGAAGGAAAGAAGCGCAGACAAAGCTACTGCCCAAATTTGGTCATCGCAATGAAAACATTGGACATCGCAATGCTCTGTCAAAATTTGGGCATCGCAATTTAAAAAAACCACCGTCCAAATTTGGGTATCGCTATGCACAATTGAAATATGTCAAAATTTTGGGCATCACAATTACAAAAGCCACTACCCAAATTTGGGCAACACAATGAAAACACTGGGTATCGCTATGCACAATTGAAATCTGTCAAAATTTTGAGCATAATAATATAAAAGAAACTACCCAAATTTGGGCATCACAATGAAATATTGGGCATATGCAAAATTGAAATCTGTCAAATTCATCGCAATGCAAAAGTCACTCCCAAATTCGGGCATCGCAATGAAAAGATTGGGAATCACACTTCTCTGAAGCAAAAAATGGGCATCGAAGAAGGTGAGGAATGTACCTGAAATTATGAATTTTTTACCACCTTCAAGACTTTACATTTATAAGTAGGAGAGTAAGTCAATGAGGACCCATGTTACCATTTGCTTATCATATTCACAAAGATCTTTCTAAGAGTGCCTGAGCAGTTTGCTTATCTCATAGGGTAGGAATACTATATCTCACCCAGAATGCAATTTAAGAAGACAATGCACATTGTATATTCAATTGTGTTTACTATGATCATAAGAGGAAGACTATGAAGACAGATTCTCTGTTGGTTGGAGAGCTTATGGTAAAGGACTAATAGCACGCTGATTGAATCGAGCTCCATCCTTGGTTACCGAAGAGCAAACAAATATATCTTTTATAGCATTCTCATCAAACCTTGTGGGCATTGTCGGAACTTGTGATGCCTAAATTGCAGGCGTTGTCGAAACTTATGATGCCTAAATTGTGAGCGTCGAAACTTACGATGTCCTTTGAAGGTGTGATCTTGTGAGTCTAGTCTGAATGAAGAGAGCTGCGGTGCTTAGTCGAACTCTACGGACCCATCTTTGTCTTTCTTCAAAAACTCCAGAATGGAAAAAAAGCTTTAGTGCATTGGAAGAAATCCACCTTTGGTAATATCTTTCAAAACATCAAAGAAGGAAAGGATGAGGTGATAGAAAAAAAATGGTGTGATTGAGGAAATGGGAAGTTGAACAATGATGGCATGAATTATACAATGATGGCGTGAGTTACAATGGCAGAAGCAAACTTCATACTTTCATTGGAAATGAGTCTAGGTGAGGGAGAGAGACAGTGGGTGAGAGAGAGTGTGTGTGAGAGAGGAAAGTCAGAAAAGAGTGACGTTTAATGGTATTTTTCTCTTTTTATCCCCAAAAATGTACTTTACTGGTTAAATAATATTATGCCGGAGTGTTGCAGTTGAATTTCTACCTAAAAGGTACCGACCCGCAATTATTCCTAAATTTATAACCATTCCAATTCCCTATTTATTTTCAACCGTTAAAGTTCACTTTCAAAATATTGTTCATAAAATGCCCAGATCATTTCATTCCAAAACTCCGATCAACATTTCTTCCACAGGTCCAATGTATTCTTCCTAATCGTTCGAAACTCATAATTGTTCCTCCAATGAAATGGGGACGAAGTACGATACTAGAATGGAGCTGGACTGCGTTGGAAGATGTTTTAGAAGGGACGAAGGTGCAGGAGGAAGAAGAAGGCGGAAGAGATGCAGTCGAAACCAGTTTACATCAAGATGCATCGAATTTCAATTGCGATGCCATCAAATTTAAATCGCGACACATCGATTTGGATTTACGATGCATCAGCTTTAGAGTCCCGATGCATTGTTATGAAATGAAAGAGTAGTAATTCATGATTGTCTGTATCGGGATTCATGATTTGTGTATCGCGATTCACATAAACATTTATAAAAATCATGCATTGTAATTGAATTTCGTGCATCGCGATTCACAAATGCAGCGTGATGCACTAAGTAAGTGATCCGTAGTGAGCTCTCGTTTTATTATGAGTATTGTAGTTATTTCGTCCCCAAAAGTGTATTTTTTGTGTTAAAAAGACGTAGAGTGCTGTGGTGGTTGAAAATTGTCCAAAGTGAACTAACCCGAAATTCACCTCTTTTTTCTTCTTTTTCTTAGTGTATCTCTTGCCCTCTCTCTAAAGTGTAAGTTGTTTTTCTTTTGGTACCAGTCTCAAACTTGTGACCATTTACATGAGCACAACCAGGAACCACGAACCATGAACCACCTACAAAGCCTCATCCATTGGGCCATTGTTTACGTCTTGGAATTTTAAAATTTCTTCTTTTATAAATTCCTTACTTTGGCCTTTTCAGAAAAAATAAAGATGATAAATTAATAAATTTTAGTTTAGAATATTGCAAAATGAATATTTCAATGGATACTAGTAAGAGGTAAACTCAGGGTAATCCACTTTCATAAGTTTTCAATTGTATTGCATCTATTCATGCATCACGCTGTATCAAATTTTATTATCTAATCCAATTTATGCATAGCGCTGCATCTATTCATGTATCGTGCTACAACAAGTCAATCACCCAATTAATACAGTGCCCTGCAAAATATTGATGTATAAGCGTTCCAAAATTTTAATGAACCAGAACGTCATGTCACTTTTTTCTAAACATAATCAGCAAATAATTTCAAATTGATGCATATTTTTTGCATCCCAAATCCAATTCGATGCATCATGGTTGACAAATGATGCAACATAATTAAAAAATGATGCATCCAGATTGAAAAGGGTATCCAACAACGAATAAATTTTTATTCATGCATTTCATTGAACGGTTTACATGCATAGCAACACAACACACAAATTGAATCTATTTTGAATCAAACACACAAACACAATAAAGATCGATAGATAGATGATGATGATGAAGAAAACATAGGTAAAATTGAAGATCGATAGATGAAGGGGAAAAATAGTGGGAAGTTAGGGTGGTCAATTAATCGAATTTAAGGTGAAACATATAAGTATTCTTCATTACTCAATCTCCCAACCCTATTTATCTTCATCTCTACGAATTTCATCCATTATTCATTTTTCTGGGCATTTTAGAAACGATTTCACGAAAAATGACTTTAACAATTGAAAAGAAAACATTAGACTAGAGGAGTTATAAACTTGAGAAGGGGATCGACCAACAATTTCACCCTACTAATAAACCAGTTGTGGCCCATCCATCAACACTAAAACTTTTGCAGGCCTAAATTGTGGTAATACTAGGCCGACTACCGAGTTTATCATGGGTGAAATTCGAGTCAGTCCAATTTGAACAATTTTCAAATGTTACAGTACCTTATGCTTTTTTAAACAAAAAAAAAACACTTTGGTGGGGCGGGGAGACTACGATTCCCTTAATGAACTCGCTACAAATCACTTACTCAGTTTATCGCGTTGCATCAATTTTTGTGATGTACCCGACCCAAATCTGGTTACGAGAAAAGCATGAGCGACCACCACGTGCTTAACTAGCGTGAGACCTACCAGTCTAGCGAAAAAGCTAGCAAGGTACTAAGAAGAGAACAAGACAATTCCCGTCCAAACCTGACCAAGCACAGGCCTTGCCCACCCGACCAGGGGGCCATGCCCGGAAATCACACTTATCAGCATCAGACTTGTATCACATTGCCGGACAGTGCCATGCTCGCCCGGGAAAGTATCGAGCAAGGGAATCTCATAGAATTGCTCTCCAAGACTGGTCATAGGTTTCCTTATCAGAGCAGAACACTTGTCTTATCTACTCTGGCATTCTCGTGGCCAGCCGCTGTCACGCCTATAATTTAGGAGTTTCTCCATAAATCTACTAGGTAACTATGGAAACTAAATCCTAGACATATGCAATGATATTGGGGGCCTGTAAATACCCCTCCATAAACCGTAATCAAGGTACACACAGTTTCTTGAGCCTATAACCTCTGTCAAATTCTCTTTTGACTCACACGATACTTACTCTCATGGCGGAGTGGTTTCGCGAGGCCAAGCCTTGCACTTATATTAAGGTGTTTTTGTGTTCTTAGACAGGTTCAAGGAAGCAGATCAAGCCCAGATATCCTACTCATCAAACGAACTACCCAAGCTAGATTTTGTGACATATGTTTTGTTTTTCCAGTCACTTTCCGATAAACAATACCTAGACAATGGCTGGCAACGGTAGCAAACATCATGCCACTTATAGTAACCACCAGGTTATGAGCCAGTCGATTGGGAACAACCAACAACCTGATGATTTACCACCGAAGGCACCCCAACAGGGAGTGCAGACAAGAAATCAAAGGATTGGCTACCAGGCGTGCCACTAATGGTGATGATGCCCCTTATATTGAAGAGCAATCTTCCCATCACACTAGTCAGAACCAAGTGAGCCAGCGGGATGCCTGTGAAGTAATCAGCGAGCTACAGGCTCGTCCCGTGATCTAAGGAATCAGCTCAATCGATAGCGTGAAAATGGTCAACGTAGCCAAGTGGCCCCGCCCGGGCTAATCACTGAACAACAAGTCGTTGCCTTGCAAGTCCAAGCGGACTATTACAACAAGATGTACGCGTTCAACCAGTAGCTGCTTGCTTTGGGCCAGGACCCAGTGCCAGTTGTCGAATTCGCTCTGCCTGCTCTTAGTAACACCGTGACCGTTGGTGATGGCCAGGCCCCATAATAGTTACCGCCTTCGAGCAGAAGACTTCCATTTATCGTCCAAATACCATCGGAACGAGAAGCTCGCGAGCAAAGGGCAAATGATTAAGCGGAAAGCCGGAACAGCCGTTAGAATCCGTACCATCATCACCGTTACCGCGGAAAAGAGCATCATGCCCACGCAGAGAGGGATAATCTTCGTAGAGCTCGTGACTACGCCGAGGCAGAGGAGCAGTGACAAAGACACATAGCTCGAGTCGAGCAAGAGGTTGAAGTCTGTTATGATCCAACTTACTATCCCACCTTGGTCAGATATTTCGCTGATGCATCTCGCTCACGAGAGCCACACGGCCAACGAAATCTAGAAGAGGGCAGAGTCAACAGTTAGAGGATATCCACTTAAAGGGCTTATCGCGCACTACCTCTTCCAGGCTCACAATAGATGCCGAGAAGCGGCTGGCCGAAAAATGGAGGCCATAAAGAAGGAAATAGCCAAGAAAATGGTTGAGTTAACCGTGACCAAGCCCAGTTTCGGAGCCACAAAGCCGCTAGAAGCAAGCCCCTTCACCTCGGAGATTGAAAATACGCCACTCGCTTAAGGAATTACTTTCCCGCAGTTCGAAAAATACTTCGGGAAAACGTGGGCAAACGATTGGCTCAGGTCATTTGAGCCACATATCCGAATGGTCACAGACATCGAGGCACTTTAGATGAGAGCTTTTGATGGTGCTCTCTAAGGCAAGGCGCAAGCATGGCTAGGAAGAATTCCTCGCGGAGCAATTGGCAACTGGGGAGAGCTCAGGAAAAGTTTCCTCGGCGAGTTCGACACGGCACGAACCATGCCCAAGAATAGGTTCGACGTCGGCAAGATCAAACAGGGCGACCACGAGTCCTACAGCAGCTACTTCAAGTGGTTCGAAGAGATGCTCGAGCAAGTGACGACGACTAGCGACCCCGAGATCACTTTATGCTATCTGAACAACATGAGGTCGGGAGTCATTGAAAACCATACTAACAATGAACCCCAATGCCTCAAAAGCAGAGTTGTTTGCCAATTCACACTTGTTCTGCTCGACAGAAAATACTAAGGGTAACAATCCCAAAAGAAAAGATAAGACTAAGGAGAACTCGATCACGCCAGTTGACCAGAACTAGGAGGGCAACGACCGCTCACGTAGAGATCGAAATCGAACCTCCACTCATGGGCAGAGATTCAGAGAGTCGTAGTTCACTTCGCTAAATACCTCGCGTGAAGAAATCATATTCAAGATCGGCGATGCCCTGCCCGTCGCATACCTACTTGATCCTGAGTTTGCTTACACCAGGGACAACACCAAGTACTGTGATTACTACCACGATCACGGTCATGACATAGAGAGCTGCAAGGTGTTGAAGAGAGAAATTCATAAGCTGATCAACGCAGGCAATTAAGCTGAATCGCTTGAAGAAAAATCAGGGAGTGATAAATGACACTGGAAACAAACGTCGAGCGAGACCCCCTCGAGGAAGAGGCGACCATGCCCCTCAGATTTAAGGGGTTGTGAATGTAATCCAGGAGCGTGCAGGGACATTATGTAATACTCCTGCTTCAAAAGCCTCAAACTGTCAGATACCCGGCTAAAGCCATACTTAGGAAAACTTGAAGGTTTCACCAACCATCCAGTGAGCGTAAAGGGGACCATCGAGCTAGAAGTTTTTATGGGTAATGGCGCTCAGGCATGGATAAAAATGATCACACTCCTGGTGATCGATCTGAAATCTACCAACAATTGCATCATAGGTGCTCCGGCCATGGCTAAATTTGAGATGATCGCCTCTATCCCGCAGCAGAAAACTAAATTTTACACAGACAACGGGGTAGGAGTGTTCAACAGTAAGCCGCAGGCAATATGGGAGTATGTTCGCAACTTTTAAAGAAAGAAGCCGAAGCTCATCATCTCAACTCCTAAGCAAGAAATCAAAGTCTCCAAGAAAGATGAAGCCAACCCGCCTCAACCAGCTACAACCCCTGCGCGCAAGGTTGGGCAACTGCCCGCGCAGCCTATCTGAAAAATATTACCTTTGAGCAAGCTCTCAATGTACGAACGGGCAAGACCCTCAGTCCTGTTGAGGGTCATTATCATTTTATTAATAAACCGACAAATTCTTTAATTATTTTTTGTCAATATAATTGTTTATTTATCATATATAAATTGTTTTCAGATTGCTTGGCAAAACTTGCTCGCAAGACGTGCAGGTAGGGCCATGCCTGGCCAACTATCCTCTACACCCAGGTGTTAGTGGACAAATCTTGTTCTCTAAGCGGGCAAGATATGGTCATGCCCGATCCACTCACTTGGAAGCTCGCAAGTCGGTAGGGGGCCTAGGGGCCATGCCCACAAAATAGCGACTAACTACATCAGGTTCCTATATATAGTGACCGAGCAACATTGTTAGTCATTTATCTCTATACCCAGTTAATATACTAGCAACAACTTCGGCGTACAAACGTCGAACATGGCCAAGCCCGGTTAGCTGGTCGCCGTTCAGAGTTGGGTCATGCCCGCTAGGAAGTCATCAGAATGCTCGCCCAAAGGTGATAGGGGCCATGGCCGTCAAAGCCATGGCCATAACCAAGCACTTAGTCCGGGTAAGAATGCTTCCTTGGGTACTCAAACTTAAAGTAATATGTCAGCTAAATTAGCCTTATTATTTTAAGTTAATTTGGCACAAGTTTGCATGCTTGATTTACATGCTAGTACTAATCAAATGCAAGAAAATGCAAGTAAAAGAGAAACAATCAAACAAGAACAAAATTTTCATTAAAAATTGAAAGAATTACATTTGGAAAGCAAAACAGATTGGCGAGCAGGCCGGAAAGAAAAATATACAGTTTGGTCCTGGTCCGGAGGAGGCAGAAGATTCACTACAGATGCCTTGTACTGCTCGTATTGGGCGTTCAATTCTTTGCATGCAGCCTCGTCCTCAACGGCTTTAGCCTCGACCTCTGTAAATAACTACTCACAGGTTGTGTCGGTCTTATATTCTTTCTCCAATGCTTCGACCATCGAGCAGACGTTGACGTCAAACAGCGTTGGAGGGACCCAAGGCTCCCGGTTGGCGGCAGCATCACTACGTGAAAGGGTGGCCAGTACCTCCTCAGTGTAGGGGACTAAATGATGGAACTGGTGAGCAACCTTATCCTAAGGATTTAGCACAGCCCACTACGCTATGGTCTGCATGTTCACACCCTCATGGCCAGCGAGCATCCTCAGAATATGATTCGTGCCGTGGGCATAGTATGGGATGACATTCTCCACGACAGATTCAAAGGTTGAGGAGCTCTTGTACTCCGTCATCGCCGTCTCCTTGGCCGCTGCGAGCTTCTCCACAAGTTCGGCCATAGTAGCTCCATCTTTGACGACCTGCATTTTGAGAGCATCTCGTTCTTTTTACAGCTGAGCCCGCTGCAGTGAAACCGCCTCCAGTGAAGTATACTCTTTCTTCAGCTGGTTCACGAGCTTAGACTTCTCCATGGCCAGCTCCTCGTTCGTAGCGACCAGAAGAAGGTTTCGCATGAGCAGCTCTGCCTCATTTTTCTTGGTCACAACCTCTTATTCCTTCAGATGGTCCGCCAAGGTTAAAAGTTGCTCGAGTTTCTTCTTCAACAGAGCCTCTCGGGTAACGTTATCGGCTTCAGCCTTCTTGCGGGTCTCCTTCTCCTCGCAATAGCAGTCATACAAATTGGTACAAGTGGAGGAAATCTACACCGAACACAGAATAAATAATATAAGTTCGAGCTGGAATAACAATCATAGAAAACAAAAATAAACAAGACTAAGGTTAGGTTTACCTCGCTTATGCAGAGCCTGACATGCTCAGCCATCCGTGTCCGACTGAGTCCCGATCAAATGTTACGTCGTCATGGAGAGCCCGTCTAACGACGCCTTTCCCTACCAGGCCTACGGGGCTCACGTGGTCAGTCAGATCGATACCCCCAAGCATCGCGGCATCACCATCCTATTTCTTTAACAAGAGCCGAGGCAGCATTGATGGAGGTGGGCATCTCACAACCAGGTCGTTTCTACGAGATAATGTTGTTCGGGGCTGACGGGGGAGTAGCATATGTTGGCTCGAATATTGAGACACGGTGACGTACAGGCCGATCAGAGCGGGGAGGAGAGTCCTTTTTCCTCTTGCCCGATGCCTTGGTAGCGGCATCATCAGAGGCCTTAGCAGCATCGACGACCATGTCGGTAGCGATCTCAGCGACCTCCGCTATGCTGCGAGCAGGGGAGCGGGGGTTGCATTCTTTTCAATCAGGTTAGGAGCTTTGCCTGACACAGGAGCCTTCCTAGCTTGAAGGGGACTGTGGGTTAAACTCCCTTCAGGTCGGTTGTCCACTGAGCGACTTGATTCTTCCTCTTCTTTAGTAAAGCGGGTCCTTCATTCCTGAAAAGAAACAAGCAACGATCATTACACTATCAAAAGAAAAATATGTTCGAAATAGATAATATCATAACAGTTAGTAAGCAACCATCTATGTCCTCAAAAACTGGTCGGCAACTTGCCCCGGTACCTAGCCGCTTGCACTCAGCGCACTAATTCTTGAATTTCTACTTGTGTCGGTCAACCCAATATGGATGAATAACTTCGGGCTCAGGAGTTAGTAGGGGTTCTACCCCGGGCAGATCTGCACGGACCACTACGGCCAGACGAAGATTCGAAGGATTGCAAACCAGCTCCTTCCAATCAAGCATGAATTCTTGTCCTGCTCATTTCTCATTTTCCTCGTGAACCCCGAGAGCGGTCTTTAGCGCTAAAAGCCTAGTGCCCTCCCCAGAGCTTAAGTCCCGTTTAGAAAGCTTGGAAACCTTCACATCATTGCTTGGCATGGGCCTTAGCGGCCACCCAACGCAGGAGTCAATTATCAAAACTCTCTTGTCCCAGGCCTTAACTTTACCCGGGACATCACTCAAGATCCTTATAAAATTTGAGTTTGATTGGACGCTAATCCGCCCACCAGTGCTCGGACTGAAGATAAAAAGCTTACGGAAGAGGTACATGTTCGGCTCGAAACATAGCAAGTGACAGGCCACAGTTAAGGCCATTATTGTCCGAACAGTATTCAACATCATATCACAAGGCATGGCCTTGGTCTCGAGCAAGAAATCAACAAAAAAGGGCTCTAGCAGAAGACGCAGTCCCACTCTGAAAAAGTCGGTGAAAAACAGGAGCCCATCTCCTTGGTCGCGGAATAGCTCCACGCCGACAGGAATATCCATCTTATCCACCCTATAATCCTCGAAGTTTACGCCGAGAAGGGTGAGCCAATCGGTCACCTTAACCGCGTATCCAGAGAGCCCAGTGTGCGACATACTGGCTCTCGTCAGCATTCAACGACCAATCATGCTCGCTGGTCGAGGATGCAGCCACGACTCTTGACCGACCAGAGTTTTTTCTCCTTCGGTCCAATGGGATATCGGAACTCGCTTCACTCGATTAGGAAGCCTCTTCAGGGACCTCCCGTTGCCTGGACACGAAGTGCACCACTTCACCAACTGGTTCGGCCATGGTCTCCCCCCATTTAGCTGGTTGTTTGGGGTCATGCCAGCCAGTGGCCACTCCGCTCATTACACTTTCCTCTCCAGAAGAGCCATGCCCGCTAGAGGAATCATCAAGCTCTACCACAGGGACGGGAACGCGCCCACTGGTGGCATCTCCGGCCACAGATTCATCTCCCTCCTCCGCTTCGATGTCTAAAGAAGGAGTCTTCTTACTACTCAAAGGGTCATTCTGCCCGCCATAGCTGTATGCTTCTCTCTCATTGTCCGAGCACCCGTCATGAGACATTTCTACAAAGAGATCGAGGAAGAACAGTCAAATGTTACTCGGATAAATGGCAAGACAAAAAGGGAAAACCCTAAGTCTAGGTACACCAAGGGGCCATACCCGCCTAGCAAGCAATACTACCTGGTCTTTTCCTTGATTTCTACCTATAGTCAAGGCTTGAACCTTACCCAGAAACACATGTAGATGAAGAACAAACCCAGAAATACATAGAGATGGGCAAGAAACCCAAAAAAGGGCGAGAAAACTTACTATCAAGATTTGGTTGAAGCTTTCTCGCTACACAAATGCTTTCAAAATGAAAGCAAGGGAAAACTCCGAAGTCTAGGAGAAGGTTCACCGTTGGAATCGAGGGGCAGAGGCACCGGAATATGGAAATCTTCTGGGAAAGCGGCGGCAAGAAGCGAAATATTTCTCTATCTGAAATCTCTCAAAGGCGGCAAAAGAGGGAAAGGGAGAAGAGGCTTGGGTTTTATAAGCGAGTCTTCAAGGTTTTTTTGGGGAAAAAGAGGCATCGAAACGGCGCTTGCAAGGACGGTTGACGTCATGAGGGCACACTCGGATTAAATGTGACGCTTCGGGACTCACGCCACCATCAGCTCACTCCACTCATTAACGGTTCACACGCCCCTGCACCTACTCGCCCTACTAGTCTCCAACGATAAGTTTCTCACCATGCTCCAGCTGGCAACCAGAGATTTCAGAACATTCCATCATTTTGCCTTCCAGTCAGGCCACAATCAACTCATAAATTCACAAGTGTTGAATCCCGAAGCAAGAATAAGAACATCGAGCATAAACGCACCCCGCTCCGAGCATAAATACTCGCATGAGCGACCATCACGTGCTTAACTAGTGTGGGATCTACCAGCCTAGTGGGTAGAGCTAGCAAGGTATCGAGTAGAGAACAAGACAATTCCCGTCCAAACCTGACCGAGCGCAAGCCTTGCCTGCTCGACCAGGGGGCCATGCCCGAGAATCACACTTATCAGTATCATACTTGCATCACATCGCCAGACAGAGCCATGCTCGCCCGGGCAAGTATCGAGCAAGGGAACCTCAGAGACTTGCTCTCTAAAACCGGTAAAAGGTTTCCTTATCCGAGCAGAACACTTGCCTTATCTGCTCCGGCATTCTCATTTCTCGCGGCCTGCCTGTCACACCTATAATTTAGGAGTTTCTCCCTTAATCTATTAGATAACTATGGAAACTGAATTCTAGACGGATTTAATGATATTGTGAGCCTATAAATACCCCTCCATGACCGTAAACAAGGTACACACACTTTTTTTAGCCTAGAACCTCTGTTAAATTCTCTTTTGACTCACGATATTTATTCTCACACCAGAATGGTTGTGCGAGGTCAAGCCTTGCACTTCCATTAAGGTGTTTTCGTGTTTTTAAACAGGTTCAAGGAAGCAGATCAAGCTCAGATATTCTACTCATCAAATTAACGGCCCAAGTTAGATTTTTGTCACATCATTTTTCATCGTAATACATGAATCGCAGACGTCAAACTTGTGTTTTAGTTGGAGGTTTGATAGATGTAATGATATGAGATTGAGATAAATGGAATATATATATATATATATATATATATATATATATATATATATATATGTGTGTGTGTGTGTGTGTGTGTGTGTGTGTGTGTGTGTGTGTGTGTGTATATCTTAAAATTGAAGTGAGGAGTGAGACCCACAAGTTTGGTCTAAACATAATACAAATATAGGATGATGAAGGAAGGGATAAGGTGATGGACAAGGACAAGAATGTCCGCCATGAAATGATAGCAATAATGTTAGATGATCACTACATCTCATGAATCATGATTCATATCATCACAAAAAGCAAGCTAGTGTTTCAGTTTCTATTTCAATTTGTATTGATGTTTATTAAAGAGTGGTTGAACGTAGCATTTGATTTGTTTAAAGTGATGTGTGCTTGTGACTTGTGTTATTGGATTTCATGATTTCAACCGTGACTCACTCAGAAAAAAGAATATAGAAAGAGAGACAAGTTGATTTAATAAATAAATAAACATGGCATCACTTTCACCTTTATTATTTCTTTTTCCAATCTTCATCCATACCATATTAATGGAGTATTATATTAACTAAATTTCATTATCTCTTTCTTTACCTTTCTCTATCCCCTTATCTTTATTTAAGCAACTCTACACTCTTTCCCCCAACTTCTTCTTAGTTAGGGATCACTAATTCACTATACACACTCCTTCCTTCAATAGTTCAATTCCCTCCCAAGGTAACAAATACAAAACCCTTTTTCCATCTCTTACAATTTCATTTTGTGATTGTGATTTTGTGATGGAGTCATGCATGTTACTAGATCAATGGTATTAATTATATGATCGCTAAATCTTCAAATTGGTGTCTTCCTCAATCCTAATCATATTCATATCCTCCTTGTACATGTAAGCATGGATCATAATTGTGAAATGGTTTGCAGGGCGAAAATGGCGAGTGAAGAAAGTAGCAGCAAAGTGGAGAATACTGATCAAATGACTTCACCAACATCTGGGCTAAGTAGACAAGGCAGTCTAGTCAAGACCAATTGCCTCTGTTCACCAACTACCCATGTAGGCTCCTTCCGGTGCAGGCTTCACCGTGCCCCATCCTTGCAACCAACTAAAAGTATCGATTCAAGTTCGAGTTCCAAGCCTAATAATGCAAAATCGGTCGAGGCACAATAGCTCTAATTCATGTTATCCGACGAGTTGTTATCCATTCTCGTGTTGTTCTTATATCTCTTTGGAACATGAATTAATTATATTAAGCATGCACCATTGGGACGTTGTGCTTAAAATATGTCTGTATCTTCTTTTTAATTGGTTTAAGTGCTTTATGCTTGACTTGATTTATGTTATAGCAAGGCCATGTAATGTGTTCATATTTGATTCGATTTATGGGCACACCAAATCTTTTATTTGATTTATTGTTATATTTCGTTTTTGATTGAATGATTATGATATATATATTTTTAGTCCATTTTTGGATTATGAACTCATTCAATCGTAATTTAATTATACAACAATATGTTCTAATTTGCAATCAAAAAACGGAATAACTTAAATAGGCTATGAATATTATAGGGGAAAATTACATCATTAGTTCCTGAATTTAGCAAAAGTCTACTAACAGTTCCTGTACAAAGAAAATGTATGTCATATACTAAAAATTACAAATTTTGAATACCACAAGTCCCTGATCCTAAGGGCTACTCTAACCGGACCCCCAAACCCCAAATTTGGGTCTAACATTCCACCAAATCCATTTCAACTGGACCCTCAAACCTATCCCAAATTTGAGTTGGTGAATAGTGTCACCCCAAATTTGGGTAACACTATTCATCTAACCCCAAATTGGGGTTAATGGGTAGAGATGTTAAATTGGGTTGGCCCTAACCCTATAGGGTCAGCCCTATAGGGTTGTGACCCTATAGGGCCGCGGGTTAAACGGGTCATTTAAACGGGCCACTCAAATCACAACCCTAACCCTAACCCCAGAGGTGCGGTTTAACGTGTCACCTCTATTAACACATGATGTCTTATTTAAATCAAAAAATCGAAATTAAGTAACAAACATATTGACGGACAAGTGACAACGATTAACAATACGAATTAAAAACATGAAATCGAGTTTTCTTTTGAGAAAGTATCTTCTTCAACATCATTATCATCTTCATCTACAATAATAAAATAACATAAAATAAATGTTGGTAAGAAGTTAATACAATCAAATATTTTAATCAAATAATAAAATATAATACTAAGGTCAACCCGTTTAGCACGGAATTTAAACGGGTTGCATTTTCCCGACGCTAACCCTTTCCGATTCCTGATTAGCAGGGTCAACCATGCGGTTCTCGACCCTTTTAACATATCTAATTATGTATCCAAAAATATCATTTTGACCAATTTTGGAAACTTATATGTCTTAGAATTGTACTTACGACCATGTTTGGGTTTAACTTTCATCAAATGCACATACATCATCACAAAGCTAACAGGGCATAGATATTGGTTTACCAAATCAGATGATAATATATATTATGCATTTGAATTTAGAACAAACAATTTAGGATGGTTGAATGAATGGTATAAAGGGTCATCCATAAGTTCTTATACTCTTAAGAGGTTGTGGGTTCGAATCTCAATTTTAACATTTTCGAACAATTATTTTAGCCATAAGCTTCCAGCCCGCGGGCCAGCCCTAGAACCCGCGGGCTCAACCCAGTTTAACCCTGACCCTACAGGGTCAGCCCGTTTATTAACAGGGTTGAATTTTCCCAACCCTAACCCTTTCATGTTTCCGGTTAATAGGGTCGACCCTACGGTTTCCGGCCTTTTTAACATCTCTATTAATGGGACCCATTCCTTTTTAAAACAAAAAATTAATTTTTAAATGCAACAAATTGGTTTTTAAATACAAAAAATTATTAATAATTTATATTATGAATTTAGAAATATTTTAATTGATTAATAACTAATAATAGCTATGTAATAAATATTAATAATTTAATTTATTTTAAAGCATTAAAAAAAGAAAAATAAATTATAATAAATTGATCTATTATGCAAATTGAAAATAAAAAAGACATACAATTTGAAATTAAAAAAGACGTACAACTTTAAATTAAAAATGACATACAACTTGCAATTAAAAATGACATACAACTTGAAAATAAAAATAACATACAACTTAAAAATAAAAATGACAAACAACTTGAAAATTAAAAATGACATACAACTTGAAAATAAAATGACATACAACTTGAAAACAAAATGACATACAACTTAAAAATAAAAATAGCATACAACTTAAAAATAGTGAGAATTAAGTTAAAATAATATGTACTTTAAATTGTGTGTTGTTGTTGAATTTTTTTTCTTGATAGTTTTTAACATTTAAATAGATGTATTACTTGTTTTATCATAATGTATGTGTTTGTATTTATTAAATGGTTTGTAATTTAAAATATATTAAATTACTAATTTTAATATATAATTAATTATATAAATAATATTATAAAAAAACTTATTAAATATAATAATTATTAATTGTGTAATCTTAATAATTACAATTTTAAATGTTATAGTAGAAAATTAAAATAGAATATGCTAAAGAATATTCTTTTTGATGTAAGATTTGGTGTGAAGGGTTGTAGTTTAAAAATAAGCTTTAGATTTGGGTATGTTACTTTAGATCCTATTGCAACATAGTGATTTCTTCTTGATCATCTTCACTTGAGAAGCAGCTGGGTTTGATTGGAGAGAGAGAGAGAGAGAATCCACGGCGGAAGAACGAATGAGAGGTGGATTCGAAGGCGAAACAGTTGGGTTTTAGCGTAGGATGTGGGGGCAGAGTAGTCGACACCTCTGCCTCGTCTAGATACCTTGCGTTCACCACCGTTGGCAAGGGCTTTTTATTCCATCTTCCTCTGGAATTCTTCCATTGCTGCTGAGTGGTGGAGAGAGCTTGGAGGGAGGCGTTGAGAGAGAGAGAGAAATTAAAAAGAAATTTAATTTGAGAGAAAGAGAGAGAAATTAAAAAGTGATTTAATTTATGAGAAGAAACCAAAACAATAACAATAATAATTTAACCAAAAAATTTATATCAGAAAATGACAGATTTGCCCTCCTGTTGTTGCACGTGAGTGAGCACATGCTCACTTAACGGCACCACTGTTAACGAGGTTAGGGTCAGAGACTAATGGTGTTCAAATTTTGCAATCTTTGGTATGTACAGGGACTAATGTTGTAATTTTCCCAAATTATAACATGATTCATTCGCCCGTGATTATTTTATTGAGGATTTTGCTAGAATTCTTAACGATTGGCATGTTTCTCCACCTCTGTGACTGTCTATGACTCGAATCATAATATTCATACATACTTCGTACTTGTCCGTTCCACTTTTACCCAAAAAAAAAATTTATTTTTGAAGAGTTGATCATAGTTACAAAATCAAAATGCTTATGTCATATTTAACGGGTAAAGTGGAAAGTTTTTTAAGATTGTAGTTATAATTTTTAAAAGTTTACTCTTTAAGTAAACCATCTCAAAATAGAACAATGAACATTTTGTCTGGAACCGATGGGGAAGATTGATTTTAAGTACGATGACAGTATTTATGATAGATTTAATTAATTTTTTGATCTCTCAACTTCACAAAAATCATTTATTTGGTCCCTACACTAAAAAATTAATTCGTTATGTTGATATTTACCATCAGATTCCTCCTTTACCCTGTTACCGTTAATATTTCCGTCTAAGTTTGTTTAAAAATGTCCAAAGTACCCTTACCTTCTTCCTTGCGCTAAATGAAAGAGCAAAAGTGGAAAACAAAATCAAAAGAACATTCCTATGAAAAGATCCCTAATCAACAAATTTCAAGACAAACCCTTTTCTAATAACAAGTTTTTCCTCTATCCCTCCAAGAATCCAATGACAAACAAAAAAAAATTGAGTTTTCTGGAATGATGAATATTTTTCACAATTATAATTGAAAACAAATTCAGCATCCGTACACTTTTTCTCTATATTCAAGCATATTCTGTAAATCCCTCCCTTCCCCCATCTCCCCAATCTCCATATGCTCCCTCCTCCTTCCCCGCGAACATCTCATCCCTCTCCCTCCCTCCATCCCCAAAATCAAAGCCTATTTTCTCCAAGCTCACCACTGCCATCGTCGTCGCCCTCATCCTCACCATCGACTTCTTCTTACACATTCACAAGAAAAAACAACAGATGATTGGATGAGAAAAGATGCACAGATCCAATTGCAATAAAAGGATTAATTATGACCCTTTCTCTATCTCCAGCAAGCTTCGACACACAAATTTGAAAGCTAAAAGAGAAAAAGAGTGTTCGACCATGGCGGCTAAGATTTGAAAGCTTGAAACTTTCTTCAATGACGGCTAAGATTTTAGGTTTTTTCTAAGACCATGCTCTTCAACTTTAGAGAGGAAAATAGTGTCGACAATGGATTTTTGAATAAGTGTTTTGATTATTAAATCTAGATTTTAGTGGTAGTGGTGTTATGGCGTCGGGGGTGATTTGGCAAATGTGCACACAATGTAATTTGATTACTAAAAGAGAAAAAACAAAGGATTAATTTTGACCCCTTTTTTATAAATCTGAAGTAGAGGGTTGCCATCCATGATTGTCCCCCCCCCCCACCCTTCTGCCTTTGATATGGATGAAATAGCAGGTGTAAAAGGTAGAAAGAACTGCCTTTGATATGTAGGATTTATTTTTTTTCATTTGTAGAAGTTAGTGGATGGAATCAAATGATGATGATTACTACTTTGATGGTCAATTTTCTTTCATTTGGGTGTTGAGCATGGTTTTACAAAGGATGAAGACGGTGAATGCACTAAAAATTACAACAATACCCTTATTTTTTATTGACAAAATTTTTAACGATAACAGGGGTAAGGGGGAATCTGAAGGTAAACGTTAACATGTAGGACCAAACGAATTAGTTATTTAGTATATTGACCAAATAAATGATTTCTGTAAAGTCGATGAACCAAAAAATTAATTAAATCTTTATGATAAACTTTTTTTTGTTGATAAGTAATAAACTCAATTTCAAGTTTTCTTGTTTATTTAGCAACATATATAAGAATGAGCGTTTATTAGAAAAAAAATGATTAATTTTGCCATTGTATTTTGATGAATCTTTACATTTTACCATTATGCTATTTTTCGAGCGAAATTGTCATTGTACTTTTAAAGATATATGCAATTTCTCCGTTATCACTAACTATCATCCATTTTTTAACGAAATTAATTTCAATTTTCAAAGGCCTCCCCTAAGGATTTTTAAAATGTAGGAATATACTTAATGATAGTTGAAGTTAAAAACTAAATGATTTTATGGTTCTTAAATTATAAGGGGTTCCAATTTATTTATTTTTGGCTTTTTAAGGGTTAAAAAAATATACTATTTTATAAACAAAAAAATGAATCAATCAATGAAATATAAAAATCAAAATAAAAATAAAAATAAAAGATATATTGTTTGAATAAAAAATAAGAGAAAAATATTTAGAATATTTAATATATATTTAATCTTAAAAAATAATAATAAAACATAATAATTTCAAAATAAATCTAATCGTTAATAAATTTTGAAAATTTTAATTCATTAAATCTAGTTGCTAACACTCATTCATTAAATGTAATGTAAATCACAAAGATAATTGATTAAATGTATAACTTCTTTTTGTATTAACGTTTTTCAAAATCCGTTATGATTAAGAATTATAAATATATGATTATAAAAAATAAAAAAAAAACATTTAATTCAACCTATAATAGCCCCCATGAAAACTGTGATGTTTTAATTTTTTTTATGAATAATACTCTTTTTATAAGAAATTTTTTTTTACATTTTTTAATGTTATTTAATGATTTATGTCTAATTTTTTTTATTTAATAATAGTTATTAATTTATTAAATATCTTCTAATAATTTATTTAAAAAATGATTACTTTTTTAATAATTTAATAATTTATAAAAATTTAATTATATACTTTATTTAATAATTTTTTTATTAATTTAATTTTAATATTTGTTAAGTAACTCTTTAATATTTTAGTAAATAATTTATTAATAAAACTATTAAAAAGGATAACAACCTCCACACATATGATGAATCCCAACCGTTATATATTTTAAAAAGATTTAATCTTAGTCGGTAAATAACTTTTGTCAGTTGTAAGTGAGCTATTGAGCGCTACTGTATTATTGATATTCTTCTCTTAATTTTTTATTTTGACAATGTATGTTTCCTTCTTATTTACATTTTTATATTTCATTCATTCATTCCTTTTTTGTTCATAAAATATATTTGTTAACCTCTAAAAGAAAATAAAAATTAATAATTTAAGAACGATAAAATCATTTAATTTTTAACTTTAACTATCATTAAATATCCTACATTTTAAAAAGTCTTAGGGGAGGCAACTGAAATTAATTTCGATAAAAATTGGATGATAATTAGTGATAATGACGAAATTGCATCTCTCTTTTTAAGTACAATGACAATTTTGCTTAAAATATAGTACAATAACAAAATATAAGGATTGGTCAAAGTACAATGACAAAATTAACCATTTTTCCGCGTTTTTTATTTTGGGAAGACATAATTGGGTTATGGTCTAATTAACTGAGCATACGTAACTGACATTACTCCTAGTTCTAGTGGTTCATGAATCATGGCTGGGTTTTGTAAGCAATGCTGGATAACCTGAAAATCAGATAGGCTTGGTCATGTTTTAATGGTTTAGCTATACAGATGTCACCTCGTTGTAGAAATTAATAAAGTTTAGAAATAACGACATAGTCTTTTTATTGATTGAATCATTTATTTATAGGGAACGTTACAATTAGGGTTATAGTTGAAGTAGGGTACAAGAAACATTTACAAGTAAAGTAATATAATAAGGAAATAACTATACAAGGTAATTACCACTAACTAATAATTATAAATAAACAAGAATAAATAATAAATATATTATGAGTAATAATATCCTTATCACTAGTGTTACCACTAGTATTACAACTTGCATGTTAAAAAGCAAAGTTGAAAAGTCAACTATGCATTTCTCAAGGCAAGTCGTAACACTAGTGGTAACACTAGTTGTAAGGTTAGCATTACTCATATATTATTTTCTAATATACCCCTGCAAGATGGACGTCTGAGAGGAGAAACAAATCTTGTGAAGTAATTGATGAAACTGTTGGCGAGGAAGAGGCTTGGTCAGGGCATCGACCAACTGATCGGCCGATGAGACATGACAGACTCGCATAAGCACATCCTGAACTTGTTGCCGGATGAAATAAAAGTATAGGGCCACATGCTTCATGCGAGTATGGAAGACCGGGTTCGAGCAGAGACTCGTGGCACCCACATTGTCACAATAAATGACTGGTTGAGTCGAGGAGGTGAAACCGAGTTCACCAAGAAGAGACACAATCCACCGGACTTCAGCTGCAGTGGCAGCCACTGCCCGGCATTCAACTTCATTCGAGGAGTGAGCAACAGTGTGCTGTTTCTTGAAGCTCCAAGAAATCGGGTTCCTTCCGAGATAGACAATGTAGGCATTGATGGATGTGTAGCCATCCTTGTTGCCAACCCAATCAGCATCAATGAAGGCATGGAGAGCAAGAGGGGACTGGCGATGAAGGAGGATGCCCGCGTTAATAGAGCCACAAAAATACCAAATAACTCGCTTGACCGCATTCTAGTGAACAGTGGTGGACCTATGCATGAACTGAGAGCGTTTGTTGACGGAGAGGCAACATCAAGCTGAGTAAGAGACATATATTGAACTCCCGACCATTGCTCAAAACTCTGTCGAATCTGTAAGAGCACTGCCCGTATGAAGAGTGAAGGTATGCGAGGTAGCAAGGGGCATAGCGTCTGGGCGAGTATCGGTCATGCCTGTGCGAGCAAGGAGGTCAACAATGTACCCGTGCTGGGAGAGCAGAAGACCACTTGGGCGCTTTACAACTTCAACCCCACGAAAATAGTAAAGATCACCAAGGTCTTTGAGCGAGAAGCGATGAGCGAGCAGGGATATGAAAGTCTAAACTGCAGCGGGTTGGTTCCTAGTGATGATGATGTCATCCACATAGACAAGGATATAGATGATGTTACCCGCAGTACGAAGAATGAACAGCGATGTGTCGGCCACCGAGTTTTTGAAGTCAGAGGCAAGTAGAAGCTGACGCAACTCATTGCACCATGCTCGAGGAGCCTGGTTGAGACCATAAATAGCCTTATGAAGTCAACACACATGTTGAGGTTTTTCCTTGTCTAGTTGTCTGTGAAACTAGGTGGTTGAGTCATGAATACCTCCTCAGACAGATTACCTTTAAGAAAGGCATTGTTCACATTCAGTTGTCGAAGATCCCATCCTTGACAAACGACCAGCGAAAGAACAAGACGCGCAATGGTTGGTTTAACCATCGGGCTGAAAGTCTCGTAATAGTCAACCCCTGGTCGCTGGTGAAAGCCCTTGGCTACTAGGCGAGCTTTGTAGCGATCAATGGTGCCATCTGCATGTCTATTGATGCGGTAGATCCCCTTACAACTGACAATATTGCGATCATCTGCCGAAGGGACTAAATCCCAAGTTCCATTGCGAGCTAGTGCATCATACTCCTCAGACATGGCCTGCCGCCACTTCACATCTTTTAGAGTCTGAGTTATACATGTTAGTTCACTGTCCGCTGCCAGTTGAGCCGAAAGACTCAGTTTGGTGAGTGGTTTGTAGATGTTGTTCTTAGAGCGAGTAACTATGGATGAAGTTCCAGAAGCAGCATGCACATGAACAGGGTCAATGAGAACGGGCACAGGAACAGGGTTAACGGCACGGGACAGGTGGGCACAGTGCTATCCTCGGGCATGGACGGTTCTTTGGGGAGGTTGAAGCGATCGACACAGGACTAGTAGCGAGAGTGGAGAGGGTGGTTGAGGCCGTGTATGGGCGGCCGAGATCAACCACATTCGATTAGTCTTGAGAGAACCGGGGAGGCACTATAGCGGCGCCCGGTGTGTATGAGTTTGGGAGCAGTTCATGATGAGGTAGCCAAGAGACACTAATGTAGGTATCTGTGCGAGCAGGGCGGGTGGCCGGGGTAGACATTGGAAAGGTAGACTCGAAAAATCGAACATGACGCGAAATGAACAGCTTGATGGTGATCGGATCATAACAGAGATAGGCCCTTTAAGTGAGCGAGTAACCAAGGAAGACACACAGAGGGGAGCGAGTAGTGAGTTTGTGAGCGGAGTAAGGGCAGAGCCAAGGGTAGCAAAGACAACCAAAGGCACGAAGTTTGGAGTAGTTGACCAGAGAGCCAAAAAGTTATTTGTAGGGAGACTAGTGAGCAAAGGTGGGTGTTGGTAACCGATTTATGAGATAGGTCGTTGTTTGAAAGGCAAACGACTAGAATGACAACGGAAGATATGCACGAGAGAGGAAGGAGAGATCAGTTTCAACAATATGGCGATGGCGATGTTCCGAGAACACATTGTGCTCCGGGGTATGAGGGGTGAGGTGAGTGAGAGATGCCATGGGCGGGGGTAGGCAAGCCGGAATCCCTGAAAGCCCATGTACTCGCCTCCATTGTCGAGTAAAGAGTGACAATGGTTGTTTTAAAATAGTTTTCGACCAAGGCTTTAAACTTGGGAAAGATGGTGGCGACCTCAGACTTGAGTCTGAGTGGATAAAGCCAAATGTAATGAGTACAGTGATCAACAAAGATCATATAGTATTTGAAACTATCAATAGAGGGAAGGGGGAGGTCCAAACATCAGTATAAATAGTTTGTAAAGGAAGAGTAGACACAATAGTATTTTGATGAAAAGGAAGTTTATGAGTTTTATTAGAAAGACAATCATTACAATGAAGATGAGGAGTGCGAGCAGTATCTAATGCTAAACCTATGCTAGAGAGTATCTAACTTTGGACTGGGCCAGACGGATGACCAAAGCGATGATGCCAATCCTGGTGAGAGACTTTGGAGCTGACACAAGCAAAGGGGCGAGGAGAGGTTATTGTGGTCGGCCATTCATACACACCATCTTTACACTGTCCAGTCAGCAGTATTCTCCATGTCAGTAGACCCTTCACATGAAAAGAAGATGGTAAGAACTCAATAGACATGTTATTGGATATGCAGAATTGAGATATGAATATGAGATTACGTTTCATGCTGGGAACAAACAGGACATTTTGTAAAGTAAAGGTGTGTGCATGTGTGGGGAGGATAAAAGAACCAGTTTTGGAGATATATAGGCATGTACCATCACCAATGACCATGTCATCCATGCCCGTATAGTTGGAGTGAAGATGGAGGTTACCAAGTTCGTTGGTAACATGGTGAGAAGCACCATTGTCGAGAAGCCAGCCCGGAGTCCCTGTGTCTGTTGTGGTCGCAAGGTGTGCCCGTGGATGCCTTGTGTAGTTACTGGCCGAGTTAGAGGCAGCGGGCAGAGATGTAGTGGCAACCAATTGAAAGTCAGTAGCGAGCAATCTGTGTCCCTGTTGGCGGATGTACTCTAACACTTACCAAGATAAGGTCGCTGGCGAGGAGCAAAAGCCGAGGACCATCTGGGATGGTCAGCGAGGTCGAATGGAGCCGCCTCGAAGCATTTGAAGAGGAGCCGCCGAGCATTCAGCGATTGTTCTCGAGGTAGCAATCGCGGAGACAGATGCGAGAAGGACGCTGGCCGTGGATCGCTTCAGAGCAGTCATGCATCGACGTGTTTTTCATGGAGCTCATCAAACGATATAGGAGTGTCCCGGCCTTCTACCACGTCCATGATGTGGCGGTATTCATCATCCAAACCACCAAGGATGGTCTCAATAAGGTCCACGTGGTCAAGTGATTTGCCTAGAGCCGCGAGTCCATCTGTCCGACTTTTGACAGCATCGCATGTAGCTCTGAGACCGACAGCGCTCCTTAGATGCCCGGTTGGATTGGTAGTCCTTAATCTCGCTTAATATGGCCGCGAGCCCATCGCGAGCATAGTGTGTGAGCCGAGTTTCCCATGCTTACTTAGTAGCAAGGCTGTTGGATCACGAACAGGAACCAGCGAAAGAGAGGAAACCAACGAGAGCTCCGAATAAGAGTTTATCTTGTCGAATCCAGGATTGGTAGTATGGGTTTGGGATGGGAACGTCCTTGGATGATTAAGCATACTTAGCTATGACGGTGGGAGGCGGGCATGGGTGTGAACCGTCTACAGCTTGGAAGTCATAAATAATGAAGGTGACCACAACTTAGAGTTTCAAGCTATGTAGTTTATGGAGGTGTGTTTGGTTATGTTGTGGTGAGAGATGTTGAGAGGTCGAAGGTTTGTGTGGGGTCAAGGGAATGGTGAAGGAGTAATTCAGTTAGCCATTATGAAGAAGAGAGGCGGCTAGAGGAAGATGGCTAGAGGAACAATATGAAGGTTTTACAGTAAATCTACGATACCATGTAGAAACTAATAAAGTTTAGGAATAACGACATGGCTGTTGTTTCTCAATTATATTTTGATTTACATCTATTCATACATTACATCTGTTTTATACTATAGTGGCTAATTGGACTACGTATCAATTAGCGTGGCAACTAGGTATAAAACAATGCTATAGGATAGTTTATAAGGCTTCACAGGTTCAGCGGAAGACTTCAGCCTTCCTTCAGCGGAAGACTTCAGTATTGCTCAAGCGGTAGACTTTGTCTCTGAGGCCAGGCACAACGTGTCGATGCACGCCAAATCTTTGTGGGATAATTCAAAATTGTCTTTTACCATTTCCAATTTGAATTCAAATATCCCCAAACTTCTGAGCAGCTTCACGGCGGAGGACTTTTTTTCGCTCGAACAAAGTGACAAAAGCAGATGGAACAATCTGACACTTGCAGGCCTGATATTTTGATTATTCGGCTACCAACTCCTGCAAACAACTTTGCACCACTCCCTGCTCAGTATCAGTGAGGACGAATTCTACAAGACAGCTCCATGCATTTAATGCATTCAACCTAATAGAGCTGCTACTCTTCGTCTTCTCCAACGGATCTCTGAAATGCTCCTGCTATAAATACTTTCATTAAAGACTGAAGAACATAACACTGTCCGTCCTGAAATGTTCTGAAATTCTACAAATATAAGTCTTTATACTCAGTGCATTCAAGAGATCATTAACTGATCAAGAAGTCCTCGACAACAACAAGAGGATCCACTTCAACATTTATTTTAAGCTTCTCCTTGTTGTCTTTTTTAAACTATTCTTCTGCACGAATTGAATATCTTGTTTATCTAGATATTCAATTCTCAAACCCCCAAACACAAGTCAAATATTTTGTACACGTTCCATTAGATATATTCTTTGTAATAGAACTACTGGAAAACATAGTGCACATTTTAAATCCAAGGTTGACTGCCTTGGTGGTGGACGTAACACTCTTTAAAGTGTGAACCATCTCAAACACTTGGGTTCTTTCCTTGATGTTTCTTATTTCCTTTACTTATCTTCAAAACAGCAGACTTGAAGATAAGTAAAGGAAATAAGAAACATCAAGCTCTAGAGCAAGACCACTGCCATGAAAGAATCTAAAAACTTAAACGAAATGACTCTCCGTAGTCTTTACGTAAGTTTAAAGGTTTATGAGCTCGAAGTAAATCAAGCTCTAGAGCAAGACAAGCGATTTAAATTGTATCCTTGCCCGCCATGGTACAAGAAGAATCCAGGTTGAAAATAAACCTTCCACTTCCTCAATGAAAATGATTTTCTTTGAGACGAACAATTTGCTATGTTAAGTAAAGCGTTTTAAAATTTGCAAAATATGGTAGGAAGGACACACACCAACGACCTTTTTAGAAGAACTAATAAGAGTTCATCTATCGAAGAGCTTGTGTGTTATAAGCGTAGAAAACACGGACACTTAAGCCTCCAAGTGTCCAAAGCCAAAATTGAAGCATATCGAAAACCTCAATACAAGAAATTTCAAAAACATAAAGGTATCTTTGGTGAAGACATAGAAGAAAATCGGGTTGCTACATGGTTTTGAGGCCGGATTCGAAAGAGGATGAGGATGATTGTGAGCAAGCTAACATATGCATAATAGCTCATGATTCAGGTCCCACCTATGACTCTGAACATGAAGTCGAAACCTCACCTAGTCCATTCGACAAAGGTGAGACCAACTGTGAGAATCTTAGCAAGGAAGAACCTTTTAAAGATAATCAAGATATGCTTGAAGAATTCAATTCCTTTATAGTAGCCTACGTAAAACTCGCCAAGCAACTTGTGAGAAGGCTGGGAGAAATCTCTTTGGCGGTGAGATGCAAACTCTCAATAGGCGTCCAAGAGAAAGTATCAAGCTTAAAGGAGAAAACAAATTTCTTTGTGACAAAGTCGAATGTCTGTCACTGAGCACGTCAAGGGACTTGACACGGAGAAAATTGTCTTGCAAAAGACAATTGACACACAGAGAAACGACTCAAGGATACCTTTGAAGAAATCCTTTCAAATCAAAAGTCAAGTACAGATAAAACTGGCTTAGGATTTTTTGATGAGCCCAGTCAGACACACTCTTATGTCACTGAAAAAGATGAAACCTCCAAGACTGCTTTTGATATTTCTTTCTCCAAACAAAAGTTCGGAAACGAGGGCAAACAAGGACTTGGTTATACAAATGTACCTTATGTTTACCTCAAGGCTCAGAAAGGTAAAGCCAAAATAACTGCTTCTAATGAGAAGCTTGAGAAAGGAACGGTAAAGAATCAAAGTCTCACAGAGCAAAAAATACGCCAAGGCAAAATTTTTGGCGGTAGACCTAAAATCTCTACGGTACCTATCAAGTTTGTCTATGAAATAGGCAAGGCACCTAAACTTTGTTGAAAGTAAACTTAAAGGTATTCTACTCCTAAATACTAAAAGGATTATCAAGACTTAAGGCTAAGTCATTGATAACATACCTAGGAAGGTTCAACGAGAAACCTATTAAGTCTACCATCAACAAGTCAACTGAACCAATGACTGCCGTTAAGAACAAAGAGATTCACAAGCACTCTTTAGCCAAAACTACTGACAGTCCTCCATGGAACTTTCATCTTTGTCATTCTTGCAATTGTTTAGGCCATCTGGCAAAGGAATGCATGCTGAGGTTCACACCAAAATCTAAGAGATTCGGTTCTCATAAGATTAGGCAGGTTTGGGTTCCTAAAGGTTGCTAATTCTCAGGACCCATAAGAAAATAAAGGGGACCTTGTTTTCTTTAATATTTTTCAGTCGCCTTCATGGCTATAGATTCGGAAGATAAAGACATCCGGTACCTTGATAGTGGGCGTTCGGACACATGACGGACATAAGTCTACTCACAGATATAACTGAAGTACAAGGTCCCACAGTAATTTTCAGCGACAATGCAAGAGGAAAAACAATTGAGTATGGCTCAATCTCTAGAGGAAGTCTCTCCATCAACAAAGTTTCTCTAGTAAACGGCTTAAAGCATAATCTTGAGCATATCCCAGATGCGACAAATGACTCATTTGCCAATTCTCCTCCAACCAATGTCTCATCAAAGATCGTGAATCAAGCTCAACAATCTTGACGGCCAATAGACAAGGAAAGCGTCTATGTCGTGGACTTAAATCTTATAGGGAGATTCTCCGACCTTTGCCTAGTTGACAATGTTACTAACAACGATAACAACGCTGACTTTGGCACAAGCGTCTCGTCTCATCACCTCAATTTCAAGTACCTCTCCAAGCTCTCCAAAAATGGGCTTGTCAAAGGTCTACCTATGGTGTCTGCCGACCACAAAAGAAGTTGCAAAGCTTGTCAATTAGGAAAACTTTCCAAGTCTTCCTTCAAAAGAAAGTATGTCATGTCAACGACAAGACCTCTTCAACTTCTGCATATGGATCTCTTTGGACCAATCACCAGCATCGGTATTTCGGAGACAAGTACACTCTTGTAGTAGTTGGCGACTACTCTGGGTTCACATTGAAACAATGAAATCAAAAGATGAGACATATGATCAGATTACCGCCCTTTTCGGGAAGACTTCAAACCCAAAGCTTGAAGATATTAGTGACATCGGATCGGACAACCACCGAGTTCAAAAATAATGGTGTCGAAAGATATTGTGATGACCACTCGATCGGCCACAACCTCTGCCGCCGAACGCCTCAACAAAATGGTGTAGCCGAACGAAAGAACATGACACTAATTGAAGCAACAGAACTATGTTGGTGTAAGCAAAACTTCCAGTATTTTTTGGGCGTAAGTCATTAACTCGCATGTTTTACTCTAATAGATCCCCGTAAACAAGTTTCATAACAAAACTCCCATATGAAATATGGAGAGGAAGAGCCCCAAACATAGGATTTTTCAAAATCTTCTACCGCAGAATGTTTTATTCTTTATAATGGAAAAGAATACAGAGGAAAATTTGATTCAAAATCGACGAAGGAATTTTTCTGGGTTATTCCAAACATTCAAAAGCATTTCGCATATTCAACAAAACTTCTTTGAAAATTATAGAATCCATACATGTTACTTTTAATGAATATGATGTATTGAGCCTCGAAAGGCTACGAATGTTGCTAATGATTCTGATAATGATGAGACATGTACAAATACAACATCTACATCTACTCCACTTCAGAATCCACCAACTGCAGATCCTACAAGTTCTTATAACCAAGACCGGAAGATTTCAACTCTACCGACGCCAACAACAACTCTTCTCGCTGACCCCCGAACCCATCTCTTCTGCTTTTACCCCAAACACCTGCATCACTCACCCTTGTTCTCCGTAAAATGAAGGATTCCAAAATCCCCTTACCTCTAAACCGCATTTTGGTGACTCTCCTTCCGAACCAACCTGCACTTAAGTGAAGAACACACCGTGTGATCTCCCCCATCTATCATTAAAACTAAAGATCATCCCATTTCTCAAATCATTGGTGATCTCAACTCAGAGTTCGCATATGAATAGAGTTCAAATGAGACTATGTTTGCATTTGCATTCGTGTCGGAAATAGAACCAAAGAAGATTGATGAAGCTATCAAAGACCACCACTGGATTGAAGCTATGCAAGAAGAGCTAAACCAGTTTGAAAGATGCAAAGTGTGGAGCCTAGTACAAAGATCAACTGACCATCCAATATTTGCACTAAAATGGGTATTCGAAACAAGAGATGGAGATTGAAACGCCACCGTAAACAAAGCTAGATTGTTGCTCAAGGCTACCGACAGAGGAAGGAATTGATTTTGATGAAACATTTGCCTCGCTAGATTGTAGGCAATCGACTCTTTTCTAGCCTATGCTTTATTCATGAACTTTAAGGTGTATCAGATGGATGTAAAGAGTGCCTTTCTGAATGGTGATCTTCAAGAAACGGTATATGTAGAACAACCTCCAGGCTTTGTCATTCAAGACAAACAGGATTATGTCTACCGACTCAAGAAAGCACTCTACGGCCTGTAACAAGCTCCAAGAGCTTGGTATGCAACTCTATCTAAGTTCTTAATTGAACAAGGATTCATAAGAGGAAGAATAGATACTACTCTGTTCATCCTCAAACACAAAGGTCATTCTCTTCTGGTACAAATCTATGTGGACGACATTATTTATGGATCTACAAACCAAAGCATGTGCAAGAGATTCGAGAAGCTGATGCAAAGCAAGTTCGAGATGAGCATGATGGGAGAACTCACCTACTTTCTCGGATTGCAAATTCAACAGACTTCTGACGGAATCTTCATCGACCAAACCAAATATGCAAAGGAACTCATCAAGAAATTTGGTCTTGACTCGTGAAAGGATTTGAAACTCAATGTCTACCGGCGCCATCTTGATAAAGATGAAAAGGGAAAGCAAGAGAACGTGATCAAATATCGAGGAATCATAGGTTCACTTCTTTACCTTACAGCCAGTAGACCTGACATTATGTTTGCTGTTTGTGTTTGTGTTAGATTTCAGGCAGATCCAAATGAATCACACTTGCTTGCTGCTAAACATATCATCAGATATGTTTCAACAACCACAAATCTAGGTATCTGGTATTCTAAATCCAATAACTTCAATCTAGTTGGATACTCAGATGCAGATTATGCAACATACAAAGTAAGCAGAAGAAACACCAATGGGACTTGTCAATTTCTAGGAAATAGATTTGTCTCATGGTCTTGCAAAAAGCAAGGATCAGTTGCCAATTCAACCATAGAGGTAGAATATATTGATGCCAGCAGTTGTTGCTCTCAACTCCTATGGATGAAGCATCAGCTAGTGGACTACAAGATCAAGACTGACAATTGTCCAATCATGTGTGACAACACCTCAGCAATTTCAGTCTCCAAGAATCCAGTGATGCACTCAAAAACAAAGCACATTGATATCCGTTATCACTTCCTAAAAGATCATGTGGAAAAAGGTAACATCAGTCTGGAATATGTTTCAACTGAACATCAATTGGCTGACATTCTCACCAAACCACTAGATGCAACCATGTTTGCTTATTTAAGGAGAAATCTTGGTATGATTGATCATACGGCTTAATGTCTATTATTAATAATTTTTATATACCGGTAGACTTAGACTTCTACTAACCGGCAGACCTTATTTGCCATATATCGACAGACATGTACCAGGTTAGTATTTCAACTCGGTCTATTAAAATGGGAAAGGTTTCTAAAAAGAAAAAGGGGGTGAAAGTCAAAAAGCACTAGTACTTAGAAATATCTTAAGTCACAACTTTTTCGTTAAAAAAAAAACAAACAAAACAAAACAAAAGAATTTTTTTTTATTGACTTTGAAACCGCCCTTTTCGACTATTTACAAAAATCCTCTTTCTCTCTAAAAATTTCTCTCTCTACTCAAACCCTCGCTCTCTCTCTCTGCAACTGCTCCCTCCATTTCAAAATTTTCATACATCTTCCACCCTACAGCAACAATGGTAAGTATTTCACGACTCTCTGGTCTACTATTCATTAATTGTTGTTTAGTACTTCCTCTTTTGCGTCATTTTCTTACGTCATTTCTTCTTACGAATACAAAAGGGAGGGCGCTTTTCGCGATCTAGTCAGTTTCCGCCATTGTTGCCTTTCAAAAACCTTGAAACTACAAGTTTTCTTTAAAGTTCTATGTACACATTACTTTTAGAAATCCTCTGTTACACGTTTCAATGGTTCAATCTGTTCAAAGCACTCAAGGGTTTCAAAAAATTTCATCAAAAAATTTCGATTATATTTCTCAAAAATGAAATCCTTGACTGTCTTTTATGAAAATTTAAAAGCCCTAATTTATAAACATGTTTATGTAGGTGATAACATCTACAAAATCAAAAAGCGATAAGAGAGAGTTTGACGAGACAGCCATTC
>CM028377.1:44291579-44327876 GCA_013146195.2 Codonopsis lanceolata
ATTTCTTTTCGTCATCATCTTGAAAGTATAGCTTCTTTTCGTAACTCATTTCTTTTTAATTTGTGCACTGATAATCGCTAAACACGTCAATGATTTCCTAAAGTATCTCTATACGGACTAACAAATATGTTATTATAGTTAAATAAATACATATAACTTTAATAATATCTGCAACAATTTCATCATAACAATTTTGAAATATGTTAAAAACATAATCTCAAAATGTAAGGTTAATATACTTATTACCCACTCTGACAATTGTTGTAGTTTCTAAGAAAAAATAATTCATCTTTTATCTATCTCTCAAACTTCTTCTCTCTCTCTCCCAGCTGCAATTTATGTAATATATTAGATATGGTAATAAACCATACAAAGGGAAACAAAAGAATTTGTAAATATCATTAGTAGTGGTTAATTTGAAAACAACATACTTACTTTAACGTTATATGTAGGATAAAGAGTTCTATACATTTCTCAACATTTGAGGGTTTATTCGAAAATTTCAATATTTAAAGGATAGTGAAAACCCTAATTAATTGATTCGAGGTATTTGTTAGGTTCTAATATGTTAGTCTTTAGAGTTACTTGTAGCATTCAAATATTAAAAGGAGAAAACTGTAAATTTTTGCTTTCTTCTCCGACAAAATGCACATATTCATAAAATGTGTTTTCCATTGTTTTCTTCATCATCTTAAACAATAGCTCTTAAAAAAAACTCATTTCACTTGATTTGTTCACTGATAATTAGTAAACTCGCCACCGATTAGTTTAATATCTCGACACTCACCAACAAATCTATTACAGTAGTTTAAAAAAAATTCATGCACATCTAGTAATGTCTACCTAAATTTCACCAGAACAAATTTTAAGTATTTTAGAAACATTACATCAAAATCTATGGTTGATTACCTAAATTTTTTTTTGTTATTTTTTAAACAAGATTTAAGGTTGATTATCTTCATTGTTGCATATACACTAATTTTTACGTAAGAAAATACTCACACTTTTATATAGAAAGAGAAATATGGTCATAACAAAAGTTATTTAGTTAATTGAATAGAGATTTGTTAGTAAGATCTATAACTTAGGGATCAATATGATAGTCTTTTAAAGTTGCTTGTCGTAGTCAAAATTTTACCGTAATAAATGTTAAACAAATTTAAAAAGGTAAATCGTATTATTTTTTCTCTTAACTGAGTAAGTGTATTTTCGTGATATTAAAAAATATTGTATGATATTTGTAATGGTAATGACACGAAGATGGAATATGACAGAAAAAATAAACATATGAGACAAAATGAATATAATTAAAAAAGGTAGGATTTAATTTAAAATTAGGTATAAGTTGAGGGACTAAATTCAATTTCATCCTTCAAAGAATTGATTAGCTCATGCAAATTTGTTTGTTTAGCAATAATTAATGGTGAATAGCTTATTAAATCTAGGGTTATTTATGTCTATATATTATTTTCTACTTATGACAAATTTTACTTGTTTAACCTTAATTCTATTGTGGATGTTTATTAGGTGCATGGTTAGTTTTGTCCATACTTTTTGTTTTTCTAAAACAAGATTTTAGGTTGATTATCTTTATTGTTGCCTATACAATAATTTGTATGTAAGAAAACACTTACACTTTTATATAGGAAGAGAAATATGGTCATAACAAAAGTTATTTAGTTAACTGAATAGTGATTTGTTAGTAAGATCTATAACTTATGGACCAATATGATAGTTTTTTAAGGTTGCTTGTCGTAGTGAAAATTTTACCGTAACAAATGCTAAACAAATTTAAAAAGGTAAATCATATTTTTTTTTCTCTTAATCGAGTAAGTGTATTTTCGTGATATTCAAAAATATTGTATGACATTTGTAATGGTAATGATACGAAGAGGGAATATGACCAAAAAAAAAATCAACATATGAGATAAAATGAATATAATTAAAAATATGATCTAATTTAAAGTTAGGTATAAGTTGAGGGACCAAATTCAATTTCATCCTTCAAAGAATTTATTAGCCCATGCAAATTTAGTTGTTTAGCAATAATTAATTGTGAATAGTTTATTAATTCTAGGGTTATTTATGTCTATACATTATTTTCTACTTATGACAAATTTTACTTGTTTAACCTTAATTCTATTGTGGATGTTTATTAGGCATATGGTTAGTTTTGTCCATATATTTTGTTTTTTATAAACAAGATTTAAAGTCGATTATCTTTATTGTTGCCTATACACTAATTTGTACGTAAGAAAACACTCACACTTTTATATAGAAAGAGAAATATGGTCATAATAAAAGTTATTTAGTTAACTGAATAAAAATTTATTAGCAAGATCTATAACTTAGGGACCAATATGATAGTCTTTTAAGGTTGCTTGTTGTAGTCAAAATTTTACTGTAGAAAATATTAAACAAATTTAAAAAGGTAAATCATATTATTGTTTCTCTTAACTGAGTAAGTGTATTTTTGTGATATTCAAATATATTGTATGACATTTGTAATGATAATGACACGAAGAGGGAATATGACAAAAAAAAATCAACATATGAAACAAAATGAATATAATTTTAAAAAAGGAATGATCTGATTTAAAGTTAGGTATAAGTTAAGGGACCAAATTCAATTTCATCATTCAAAGAATTGATTAGCTCATGCAAATTTATTTGTTTAGCAATAATTAATGGTGAATAGTTTATTTAAATCTAGGGTTATTTATGTCTATACATTATTTTATACTTATGACAAATTTTACTTGTTTAACCTTAATTCTATTGTGGACGTTTATTAGGTGCATGGTTAATTTTGTCCATACATTAAGTTGTAAGAAACAACCTAGATTTTTATAGTAGTAGTAGATAGTAGATAGTAGATTGTAGATAGTAGATAGTTACCCCAACAACTGAAGTTATCCCGTTAACAAGTTTAACCATTGAGTAGAGAGTAACGTTACTACGATCAATAAGTTTAATCACTTATGAAAATAAAGAACCACATAATTCTAATAAACTATCAAACATCATACACAAGATCAAGTTGCATCAAAACTTATTGTTCCTTCAACTCATTTGGAAGCCCCGCCAATGTCTCAAATTTCCTTTGATCATTAGTGAATAGATGAACTGCTTTCAAAAGCATGGTCTGATCCAAATCTTTCACTTTAGACAACTCATCCAACACCATTTGTGTTGTAGCTTTAGGATCGTCAGAGTTCATAAAGTGGTCAAGAGATTTTGTCGTACGAGAGAGTACATCATATAATGCTTGGGAACCACTATGCTTCCTTCGAGTGAATGCATATCATCATTTTCTAAGCTTTTCCCGTTTCCTTCGGTGGTCCCAATTGTCTCCTCTAAGTCAAAAGACTCTTGTTTTTTGTTTTTTGTTTTTTTTAGAGAAACATGAGCGTCATCCTGCTAGATTTTATAAATAAGGAAAAAAAAATACAAACTTGAGGGAGACAACCAGCCTGACCCTTATAAATGGGAGGACAAAGGAGCCGGAACCTCGGAAACAAAAGGCTTAAAGCCATACAAACACGAACTAACACTCCAAGCCAAGAAAGAAAAACTGAAGCAATCAAAACAAATGTAAATTCCTAGGAGAGCAAGAAAGACAATTTAACATCCTTCAAATGGGCAAAAAGATCCTGCTTGATAAGCTTTATGACCTGGTTCGCGGGAAGAATGGAGCTGTCAAAGAACGTACCATTACCATGCTTCCATAAGTGCCAGAGAATCGGAGAAGGCAGGAGAAAATGGGAAGCATTGGCCTTAGCAATTAACCACCAGGAGAACCTTTAGAAGAGAGAGCTTCGTCAATTGGAATTTTGTTCTGGAAAAGTTTCCAAAGGAAAACACTGATCCGGCTGGAAAGATACTTATACCAGATATATTTAACTGAGAGAAGGAAGGGATGATGAGTTCTTATCGTGTGCCAGGCTGGGCTTAAGCTAAAACAGCCATTAGAAGCAACAGACCAATGAGCCGAGTCAGGAGAGGTAGATAAAGAGATTTGCCAAGATCTAATAATCTGAACCGCAACAGTTGGAAGGAAATCAGAGGCAAAATCCTGTAGATGGCTGTTAGAAAGAAACAAGTCTTTAACCTGATCTAAAGGGCAAGCTTGCGATTTAGTAAGAGAGATGTTTGGCAGCCAGTTGTCATGCCATATAGAGCAGTTGCCGAGGCCAATTTGCCAAGTGATAAACTTATCAGCCATGGAGCGAATACCAGTCATGCGCTGCCAGACATGAGATCCTTGGGGCGGGGCTTCACATGGGTGAGAACGGGAACAATATTTCGCTTTAAGAAATCGAGACCAAAGATTGTCTTTTGTCTGAAACTTCTACCAAAGGTTAAGAGAGTAAGCTTTGATAATATCCGATAAAGACCAAATCCCCAAACCACCTTCCATGGTAGGCGAACAACATTTAGCCTAAACAACCCAATGAGTTTTCCTTTTATCTTCTATCTGCCCCCAGAAAAAATTGGAGAGCATAGACTCAATCTGCTTGACAACCCCTATCGGAGGATCCAAAACAACAAGCTGATAGATGACCATTGAGTGAAGAACATGATTAATTAAAGTAACACGATCAGCAGCGGAAAGAAGATTGCCCAGCCAACTGTCAATTCTGTTCCGTTAGCACAACCTTGAGCAAACAATTGACAAATGTCTTCCTAGTAATAATAAAAGTCATTTGTTTTAACACTTTTGAAAGATACATATATTATATTAATAATAATAGTATAAGTTTTTATCTTAAAACTTTTGAAACAAACATCATTTTCTAACGAATGTGAGATACATTTATTCTATTAATAATAATAGTAGAAGTCTTTTATTTTAAAACTCTTAAAACCAACATTATTTTCTATCTAATATGGGATACATCTCTTCTATTGTTAGTAAAATAATTTTATCCACAAACTTTTAAACTAAAATAATTCTTTGTAACCAATTAGGAATAAATCATTTTTATTGGTAAGATTTTACTTAAGAACTTTTAAAGCCAACATCAACTTCTAACAAATGTGAACATATATATTCTTTTGTTAGTTTAGTAAAAGTCATCTATCTAAATATTTTTTAAACCAACATCAATTTTTAACCAATGTTTGTTACATCATTTTTATTGGTAATTATAGTAGAGATCCATCTTACATTGGTTATAAATTAATATTGATTTTAGAAATCATTAAAGTACTTACGTAATACTTGTTGAAAAATTAGTGTTTTTAATAAAAGAAATTGTGCAACTTGAGCCACGAATTTCTTACGTGTCTTTTGTTTGTTGACAAAGGTAATTGTGCAAATGTGTTCTACTCGGTTAGAGCATAAATATGATATATTTATTTGTATAAATCGAGTTTTGGATGAATAAGATATTAAGACTTAAAGTATGGTGTAAGAAGTGGGTCATTAGAGTAAAGTACTCGGTCAATGCCAATATAATAATATTATCCTATATTGGTTAAGAAATGATGTGGTAGTAAAAGTCTTTCTATATAAGATTTTCACTATTATTAACAATAGAAGAGATTAATAGTAAATGATTAATATCACAATATCATATCAACTATTATTTTTAGCTAATGGCTAGAAAGTGAAAAGTCTCAAATCAAATGATGGGGAGACTTAGAATTCAACAATATCAAAAGTTGGGTGATGTCATACATCTCTTCAATTGATAATAACATAAAAATTCTTTTATCTAAAGACTTTTATAATCAATATCTAATATACAATAGAGCTCATACTCACACATGTGCAATTGAATAAAGCTATTTAGAGGTTGAGATTAAATTATCTTAAAAAGATTTAACGGTTGGGATTCACCCTCACATTCAAATGTGTGAGAGTAGTTATCCACTTTTAACTCCCTATTTGTTCTCTCCTTATTACAAAGTTACCCCCTACAATCTAATATCTAATATACAATAGAGTTCATACTCACACATATGCAATTGAATAAATCTATTTAGAGGTTGAGATTAAACTATCTTAAAAGATTTAACGGTTGGGATTCACCCTCACATTCACATGTGTAAGAGTAGTTATCCACTTCTAACTCCCTATTTGTTCTCTCCTTATTACAAAGTTACTCCCTACAATTTAATATCTAATATACAATTGAGCTCATACTCTCACATGTGCAATTGAATAAAACTATTTAGAGGTTGAGATTAAATTATCTTAAAAGATTTAACGATTGGGATTCACCCTCACATTCACATATGTGAGAGTAGTTATCCACTTCTAACTCCCTATTTGTTCTCTCCTTATTACAAAGTTACCCCATACAATTAATATTATGAATAATTGTCATTTTTTTCTTTTCTCTATGTTTTCTCTCCACATTACAAAGTCACACCTTACGATTATTAATCTTTTAAACAATCACCCCTTATAAAACATTAATCTCAGTTGCTTGACTGAGGTTGTCTGGTAATGGGGATTGATTTCAGTCATAAGATCCAACGGTCATGAATTAGTTACATAAAACTCCTTACAAATAATCTTTTTCAACTATGAGTCGAGTTTGAATAGCACCCCTCAATTGTAACATTTTTAAAAATCAGATATATGCACTGATACGAAGATCTAGACATCTATTTAGGTACTGTCGTTTCAATTGAAATATCGTGCCATAGGTACGGGCACGAAGATCTAGTCTATTTCTAAATAATGTGGGATATATCTCTTTGTAACCAATGTGAGATACAATATCTATAAACATTTTAAATCAATATCACTTTCCTAACCAATTGAAATACATCTTTTCTATTAGTAATAAGTCTTTCATAAAAATACTTTAATACATACATCACTCTCTAACCAATGTGGAATACATCTCATCATTTAGTAATAATAGTAGAAGTTTTTTATCTTAAAAAAAATCTTAAACCAACATCTCTTTCTATATAATGAGATATATCTTTTCTCTTCTCTTCTATTGATGATAAAAGTATATATTTTTTTTTTATCTAAAGATTTTAAAATCAACATCACTTTTTAAGCAATGTATGATGTATCTCTTTTATTGGTAATAATAGTAATTTAAAATCAACATCAATTTATAGCAAATGTGTGATATATATCTTCTATTGCTAATAATAGTAAAAGTCTTTTATCTAATCTAAAATAATTTAAAAACAACATTATTTTCTAACCAATGTGAGATATACATCTTCTATTCGTAATAATGGTAGAAGTCTTGAATCAAAAGACTTTGAAAACCATCATTTTCTAACCAATGTATGATACATCTCTTCTATTAGTAATTAATAATAGTATTTTTAAAACCAACATCAATTTTTAATCAATGTGGGATACATATTTTCTATTGTTAATAATAGTAAATATTTTGAAACCAATGTGAGATACATCTATTGTAAGAGTGAAAGTCTTAAATTTAAAGACTTTAAAATCTAACTTTTCTTTTAAAATAATGTGATATACATCTCTTTTATTGGTAATAAGAGTAAAAGTCTTTTACATAAGACTTTCAAAACTAACATTTTTTTTTCTAAACAATGTAAGATATATCTCTTCTATGGTGATAAGTAGAAGTCTTTTATCAAAAGAATTTTAAAAACAACATCAATTTATAATCAATATGAAATACATCTCTACTAATATTACCATTAGAAGAGATGTTTCTTATATTAATTATAAATTGATGTTAGTTTTAAAAGTCATTAGAAGTCTTTTATCTTAAAACTTTTGAAACCAATATCATTTTCTAACGAATGTGTGATATATTTATTCTATTAATAATAATAGTAGAAATATTGTATCTTAAAACTTTTGAAACCAATATTATTTTCTATCTAATGTGAGATACATCTCTTCTATTGTTAGTAAAAGAATTTTATATAAAAACTTTTAAACTAAAATAATTCTTTGTAACCAATTAGGAATAAATTATTTTTATTGGTAAGATTTTGCCTAAGGACTTTTAAAATTAACATCAACTTCTAACAATTGTGAACATATATATTCTTTGTTAGTTTAGTAAAAGTCATTTATCTAAATACTTTTTAAACCAACATCAATTTTCAACTAATGTTTGTTAAATCACTTTTATTGGTAATTATAGTAGAGATGCATCTTACATTGGTTATAAATTAATGTTGATTTTAGAAATCGTTAAAGTACTCGCCTAATACTTGTTGAAAAATTAGTGTTTTTAATGAAAGAAATTGTGCAACTTGAGGCACGAATTTCTTTACTTGTCATTTGTTTGTTGGCAAAAGTAATTGTGCAAATGTGTTCTACTCGGCGAGACCATCAAAATGATATATTTATTTGTCAAAATCGAGTTTTGGATTAATAAGATATCAAGGCTTAAAGTATGGTGTTAGAAGCGGGTTATTAGAGTAAAGTACTCACACAATGTTAATCTATTATCCCACATTGGTTAAGAAATGATGTTGGTAGTAAAAGTCTTTCTATATAAGATTGTCACTATTATTAACAATATAAGAGATTAATAGTAAATGATTAATATCACAATATCATATTAACTATTACTAACTATTATTTATAGCTAATGGCTAGAAATTGAAAAGTCTTAAGTCAAGTGATGTGGAGACTTGAGGATTCAACAATATCAAAAGTTAGGTGAGGTGACACAACCATAGTGTCCTTACCAACTTTAAATATATATATATATATATATATATATATATATATATATATATATATATATATATATATATATATATATATATATATTTGTAATTATTAGTTAGTGGTAATTACATTGTATAGTTCTTTCATTATTATGTTACTTTCTTTGTAAATGTTTCTTGTACTCTACTCCAAGTGTAACCCTAATTGTAACTCTTCCTATGAATAAGTGATTCAATCAATGGAAAGGTTATGCCGTTATTCCTAAACTTTATTAGTTTCTACATGGTATCAGAGATTTACTCGTAAAACCTTCATATTGTTCCTCTAGCCATCTTCCTCTAGCCGCCGCCCCTACTTCTCTTCATAATGGCTAACGGAAATTACTCCTTCACCATTAAAAACCCCTTGACCCACACAAACCTTCGACCTCATCAACATCTCTCACCACAACATCACCAAACACACCTCCATAATCTACATAGCTTGGAAACTCTAAGTTGTGGCCACCTTAATTGGCTATGACTTCCACAAGTTTGTAGACGGCTCACACCCATGCCCGCCTCCCACCGTCATAGCTAAGTATGCTTAATTATCCAAGGACGTTCCCATCCCAAACCCACACTACCAATCCTGGATTCGACAAGATAAACTCTTATTCAGAGCTCTCGTTGGTTTCCTCTCTGCTTGCCTGGTTCCTGTGATCCAACAGGCCGCTACTACTTGTGATGCATGGGAAGCTCTGGCTCACACCTATGCTTGCCCGACTCGCGGCCATATCAAGCAGATTAAGGACCACCTCAAACGGGCATCCAAGGGCACTCAATTGGTCTCCGACTACATGCAGTATGTCAAAAGTCGGACAGATGAACTCGCGGCTCTAGGCAAATCGCTTGACCACGTGGACCTTATTAAGACCATCCTTGGTGGTTTGGATGACGAATACCGCCACATCATGGATGTGGTAGAAGGCCGAGACACTCCTATATCGTTTGATGAGCTCCATGAAAAACACATCAATCGCAAACTGCTCCTGAAGCAGTCACAGCCCGCGTCCTTCTCGTATCCTGTCTCCGCCAGTATTGCTACCTCGAAGAACAACTGCTCGAATGCTCGACACTCCTCCTCGCAAGCTCGGCCAGCTCCCGCTCAACCTCGGAAACCATCCCAGTAGTCCTCGGCTTTTGCTCCTCGCCAACAACGACCTTATCTTGGTAAGTGTCAGGGCTGTCGCCAACAGGGACACACAGTTGCTCGTTGCCCCAACTTTCAATTGGTTGTCACTACATCTCTGCCCGCTGCCTCTAACTCGGCCAGTAACTACACAAGGCATCCACGGGCATACCTTGCGACAACAACAAATACAGGGACTCCGGGCTGGCTTCTCGACAATGGTGCTTCTCACCATGTTACCAATGAACTTGGCAACCTCCATCTTCACTCCAACTATACAGGCATGGATGACATGGTCATTGGTGATGGTACATGCCTATATATCTCCAAAACTAGTTCTTTTATCCTCCCCACACATGCACACACCTTTACTTTACAAAATGTCCTGTTTGTTCCCAGCATGAAACGTAATCTCATATTCATATCTCAATTCTGCATATCCAATAACATGTCTATTGAGTTCTTACCATCTTCTTTTCATGTGAATGATCTACTGACATGGAGAATACTGCTGACCGGACAGTGTAAGGATGGTGTGTATGAATGGCCGACCACAGCAACCTCTCCTTGCCACTTTGCTTGTGTCAGCTCCAAAGTCTCTCACCAGGATTGGCATCATCGCCTTGGTCATCCGTCCGGCCCAGTCCAAAGTTAGATACTCTCTAGCCTAGGTTTAGCATTAGATACTGCTCCCACTCCTCATCTTCATTGTAATGATTATCTTTCTAATAAAACTCATAAACTTCCTTTTCATCAAAATACTATTGTGTCTACTCTTCCTCTACAAACTATTTATATTGATGTTTGGACCTCCCTCTTCCCTCTATTGATGGTTTCAAATACTATATGATCTTTGTTGATCATTGTACTCATTACATTTGGCTTTACCCACTTAGACTCAAGTCTGAGGTCACCACCATCTTTCCCAAGTTTAAAGCCTTGGTCGAAAACTATTTTAAAACAACCATTGTCACTCTTTACTCGGACAATGGAGGCGAGTACATGGGGCTTTCCCGGGATTCTGGCTTGGCCGCCTACCAGTCCGCCCATGGCATCTCTCAGCTCACCTCACCCCCTCATACCCCGGAGCACAATGTGTTCTCGGAACATCGCCATCGCCATATTGTTGAAACTGATCTCTCCCTCCTCTCTTGTGCATATCTTCCGTTGTCATTCTGGTCGTTTGCCTTCCAAACAACGACCTACCTCATAAATCGGCTACCAACACCCACCTTTGCTCACTAGTCTCCCTACAAATAACTTTTTGGCTCTCTGGTCAACTACTCCAAACTTCGTGCCTTTGGTTGTCTTTGCTACCCTTGGTTCTGCCCTTACTCCGCTCACAAACTCACTGCTTGCTCCCCCTCTGTGTGTCTTCCTTGGTTACTCGCTCACTTAGAGGGCCTATCTCTGTTATGATCCGAGCACCATCAAGCTGTTCATTTCGCGTCATGTTCGATTTGTCGAGTCTACCTTTCCAATGTCTACCCCAACCACCCGCCCTACTTGCACAGATACCTACATTAGTGTCTCTTGGCTACCTCATCATGAACTGCTCCCATACTCATACACACCGTCGACTGCTCCCTATAGTGCCTCCCCGCCAGTTTCTCCTAGCACTAATCAGAATGTGGTTGATCTCAGCTCGTTCATACACCAACCTCAACCACCCTCTCCACTGTCCGCTACTAGTCATGTGCATGCTGCTTCTGGAACTTCATCCATAGTCATGGTTCTAAAAATCGTTAGGCGACCGCTAGGCGGCACACTAGCGCCTAGGGGACTAGTCGGGGCATAATCGGGGACTAGGCGGGGCCTAGAATTAAGACATAATTACCATTTTTTTGATAATTTACATCAAAGATCAAACACATTGACTACAAATTTGATTTTTTTTTTATGTTTGTCATATTATCAAACACTTGTCTATATTTGTAAAATGAAAAAAAATATACAAACCTACCTTTAATCCCAATTCTCAACAACTCCAAAACAATAAACCAGCCAAGTTTAGAACTAAAAACTAAAAAAAGTTACTTCACCTACCTACTGCCCCTATAGCCCACAGTCTAACATATCCTCTCTAATCAATTCTCATTCTTAATTATGAGTCTCGAGACAACCCCCTTCTTCTTCATCTTTTTTTTTTCTTCTTTCTTCTATTTATCTGGCAGACCGATAACGTAGGCGCCGACTTGGTCGATTAGGCGGCGACTAAGAAAGTCGTGGCGTTAGATAGGGGCCTAGCGCCTAGGCGGGGCATAAGCGGAGCTAGGCGGGGAGTTTTAGAACACTGTCCATAGTTACTCGCTCTAAGAACAACATCTACAAACCATTCACCAAACTGAGTCTTTCGGCTCAACTGGCAGCGGACAGTGAACCAACATGTATAACTCAGGCTCTAAAAGATGTGAAGTGGCGGCAGGCCATGTCTGAGGAGTATGATGCACTAGCTCGCAATGGAACTTGGGATCTAGTCCCTTCGGCAGATGATTGCAATATTGTCAGTTGTAAGTCGATTTATCACATCAATAGACATGCAAATGGCACCATTGATCGCTACAAAGCTCGCCTAGTGGCCAAGGGCTTTCACCAGCGACTAGGGGTTGACTATTACGAGACTTTCAGCCCGATGGTTAAACCAACCATTGTTCGTCTTGTTCTCTCGCTGGTCGTTTGTCAAGGATGGGATCTTCGACAACTGGATGTGAACAATGCCTTTCTTAAAGGTAATCTGTCCGAGGAGGTACTAATGGCTCAACCACCTAGTTTCACAGACAACTAGATAAGGAAAAACCTCAACATGTGTATTGAATTCACAAGGCTATTTATGGTCTCGACCAGGCTCCCCGAGCATGGTGCAATGAGTTGCGTCAGCTTCTACTTGCCTTTGACTTCAAAAACTCGGTGGCCGACACATCGCTGTTCATTCTTCGTACTGCGGGTAACATCATCTATCTCCATATCTATGTGGATGACATCATCATCACTAGGAACCAACCCGCTGTAGTTTAGACTTTCATATCCCTGCTCGCTCATCGCTTCTCGCTCAAAGACCTTGGTGATCTTCACTATTTTCTTGGGGTTGAAGTTGTAAAGCGCCCAAGTGGTCTTCTGCTCTCCCAGCACGGGTACATTGTTGACCTCCTTGCTCGCACAGGCATGACCGATGCTCGCCCAGACGCTACGCCCCTTGCTACCTCGCATACCTTGCCTCTTCATACGGGCAGTGCTCTTACAGATCCGACAGAGTTTCGAGCAATGGTCGGGAGTCTTCAATATATGTCTCTTACTCAGCCTGATGTTGCCTCTCCGTCAACAAACGCTCTCAGTTCATGCAGAGGCCCACCACTGTTCACTGGAATACGGTCAAGCGATTTATTCGGTATTTTTGTGGCTCTATTAACGCGGGCATCCTCCTTCATCGCCCGATCTCCTCGCTTCCATGCCTTCATCGATGGCCGATTGGGTTGGCAACAAGGATGACTACACATCCATCAGTGCCTACATTGCCTATCTTGGAAGGAACCCGATTTCTTGGAGCTTCAAGAAACAGCACACTGTTGCTCACTCCTCGAATGAAGCTGAATGCCAGGCAGTGGCTGCCACTGCAGCTAAAGTCAGGTGGATTGTGTCTCTTCTTGGTGAACTCGGTTTCATCTCCTCGACTCAACCAGTCATTTATTATGACAATGTGGGTGCCACGAGTCTCTGCTCGAACCCGGTCTTCCATACTCGCATGAAGCATGTGGCCCTATACTTTCATTTCATCCGGCAACAAGTTCAGGATGTGCTTATGCGAGTCTGTCATGTCTCATCGGCCGATCAGTTGGCCGATGCCCTGACCAAGCCTCTTCCTTGACAACAGTTTCATTACTTCACAAGATTGGTTTCTCCTCTCAGACGTCCATCTTGCGGGGGTATATTAGAAAATATTATGTGAGTAATGCTAACCCTACAACTAGTGTTACCACTAGTGTTACGATTTGCCTTGGGAAATGCATAGTTGACTTTTCAACTTTTCCTTTTCGCATGCAAGTTGTAATACTAGTGGTAATACTAGTGATAAGGATATCATTACTCATAATATATTTATTATTTATTCTTGTTTATTTATAATTATTAGTTAGTGGTAATTACCTTGTATAGTTATTTCCTTATTATATTACTTTACTTGTAAATGTTTCTTGTACCCTACTTCAAATATAACCCTAATTGTAACTTTCCCTATAAATAGGTGATTCAATCAATAAAAAGGCTATGCCGTTATTTCTAAACTTTATTAATTTCTACAATGAGGTGACATCTGTATAGCTAGACCATTAAAACAAGACCAAGCCTATCTGATTTTCAGGTTATCCAGCATTACTTACAAAACCCAGCCATGATTCATGAACCACTAGAACTAGGAGTAATGTCAGTTACGTATGCTCAGTTAATTAGACCATAACCCAATTATGTCTTCCCTATATAAAAAACGCGGAAAAATGGTTAATTTTGTCATTGTACTTTGACCAATCCTTATATTTTGTTACTGTATTATTTTTTAAGCAAAATTGTCGTTGTACTTAAAAAGAGAGATGCAATTTTGTCATTATCACTAACTATCATCCAATTTTATCGAAATTAATTTCAGTTGCCTCGCCTAAGCCTTTTTAAAATGTAGGATATTTAATGATAGTTGAAATTAAAAATTAAATGATTTTATCGTTCTTAAATTATTAGTTTTTATTTTCTTTTAGAGGTTAACAAATATATTTTATGAACAAAAAAAAAAAGGAAAGAGTGAATGAAATATAAAAATGTAAATAAGAAGGAAATGTATATTGTCAAAATAAAAAAATAAGAGAAGAATATTAATAATACAGTAGCGCTCAATAGCTCGCTTACAACTGACAAAAGTTATTTACCGACTAAGATTAAATCTTTTAAAAATATATAACGGTTGGGATTCATCATATGTGTGGAGGTTGTTATCCTTTTTAATAGTTTTATTAATAAATTATTTACTAAAATATTAAAGAGTTAATTAATAAATATTAAAATTAAATTAATTAAAAAAATTATCAAATAAAGTATATAATTAAAATTTTATAAATTATTAAATTATTAAAAAATTAATCAATTTTTAAATAAATTATTAGAAGATATTTAATAAATTAATAACTATTATTAAATAAAAAAATTAGACATAAATCATTAAATAACATTAAAAAAATGTAAAAAAAAATGTTCTTATAAAAAAGAGTATTATTCATAAAAAAAATTAACGCATCACAGTTTTCATGGGGGCTATTATAGGTTGAATTAAATGTTTTTTTTTATTTTTTATAATCATATATTTATAATTCTTAATCATAACAGATTTTGAAAAACGTTAATACAAAAAGAAGTTATACATTTAATCAATTATCTTTGCGATTTACATTACATTTAATGAATGAGTGTTAGCAACTAGATTTAATGAATTAAAATTTTCAAAATTTATTAACGATTAGATTTATTTTGAAATTATTATGTTTTATTATTATATTACTAAGCTGCCCGGCCCAATAGGCTCAAGCCATCAGTCACGTGCCTAGCACATCTTCCTCAATTTCGAGCAACGTATGTGTATTAGAGATTCAGAACTGGGTAGTGACCATTGATGTATCATGAAGTGGGGCTTAACCAAGGATCGCCAAGCGAGCATGGTTCACTGTGTTCGTTTATTAAAGATATTGTGAATGTAGACGGTTATATCCGGAAAATTCTCCATCATTACCACGATGCTACCGTTGTGATGAGTGGAGTAGTTAATGGGGCAGTTAATGTGCCCGCTATTCATGCCATGAACATTAATAGGCAGTTATGAGTAGTTACTCTCCGTCAACACTTATATAAACCCCTCAAAATGAAAAAAGGGAGGTATGTGATTCTAATTAACGAGCCTAAACTCTGCTAAATTGCTCACTTGATTAAGTATTGTGCTAATTCACACGCCGGAGGGCTTTTGTAGGGAGTGCCCCTGCTTAGTTCACGACTTTCTTGGTTTGCTTGCAGAGTTGGGCCTCGAAGATAAACGATAAGTTGAAAGCCAGATATCATGCTGAAAGAGTCCAGTGCGTCTTGGAAGATTTTGGACGCATCAATTGGTTCAATTGCCGAGAAACGAAGAAATTTTCTTTGTGAAGTAAGTTTTTGCTCTTGGTAAATTTTGATTATGGCTGAAAACGGAATAAATGGTGGTAACCCGGTGGAAGAGGTGCACACGGCTACCCCAAGTATGAATCTTCCGGCTGCTAACAACCCATTGCCACCACCTCATGATGCACGCCACCAGCTCAATCAACGGCGTGGGTTGGATTCACTGGCAAGGAGTGCAGTAGCGGCGGTGGGATTGGCCAATGAGTTTCGGGAGGAGGCTCTTCGTCAAAGGGCTATTTATTTGGGACAGATGCATGAGCTGAACTTGCAGTTGATCGCCATGGGTAAGCCGCCTCTACCCATCGAGTTGGATCTGTTACCTGCTTTGCCTGCACCAAGCTAGGCAGTGAGTGGGCCAAGAACTGGGGGCAATCAATTAAATCCAGTACTCGTTCCCTCGCAAGAGCGAGAACGAGAATCAAAAGGCCGTAATCAACAAGAGGGCAGAGCTAGTCATAGGATTGTGCCAAGTGTGCATTCACGGTTGGGACCCCGAGTAGGGGATGATTCGGCACAGTCTCGCCGTCAACGACGATCACCTTCTCCACGAAGATCACACCATCGCCGACCTCGCTCGCCCTCACCGCAAAGGTCACATGCTCGCAGTCACCATTCACCATCTCCTAGGAGATCCCATGCTCGTCGTCACAGGACGCTTTCACCCAGGCGGTCTCAAGTACATTTGTCGTACCAATCCAAGGAAAAAAGGGAGTTGCAATAGACAGATGCTCAGAGAGATTTAGTGGCCAATAAGCCCTTGCTCTCACTGGCCGGGATGGCCTGTGCTCAAGTGGCGCAGTCGTGGGTGTTACTCAAGCTGAGCTATGAGTCCCCACGTGTCCTCCTCATGCAGATCACCAGGTGGTTTGCCTCCAACCATTAATACGCAGGATTTTGAGGATTTGAAACGTCAGTATGAGGCTTCGGGAGCGGTAAAGCTCTCGATGGGAATTTTTCTGGTACCTCAAATGCTGCCTCGATCGAGAATGCACCGCTAGCACATGGGCTCATCTTCCCGAACATTAAAGAATACACAGGGAAGACTAAAGCGCGAGATTGGTTGATGTCATTCGAGTCCCAAATTGGCTTGGTAACATCGGATGAGGCGTTAAAGATTCGGGCTTTTGTGGGTGTGTTGCAAGGGAAAACATTGGCATGGATGGGAGCTCTACCGCGCTGATCAATCAACAATTGGACTGACATGCGAACAAAGTTTTTGGCATATTTTGGAACCTCAGGCACACTTGCAAAGACAAGGGCTGACTTGTCTAAGGTTAAGCAAGGAGCTCATGAATCAACCGCTAGTTACTTGGAGCAGCCACAAAAGTATTGGAACAGTTCCCTGGGTTCGACCGAGCAAGAAGTGACCTTGTGTGCTTCGAAACGGTTTGCTCGGCGGGAAGGGGATTAAGGTCGGAATTGAGTATGCGTGAGCCTAAGACGCAGCATAAATGTTGGATGCGGCTCGAAATGGTGGGCTGGGAGACCGCCAAGAAAGAGAAGAAGAAGGAGAGAAGCGGGAGGCCGGGGTAATCCCAAAGGTAAGGGCTGTGCCATGGGCGGTGGTACAATAAAGGCAAATCAAGGTACGACCACCCGAGAGAATTTCTTCTGAAGTCGATCTTACCCCCGCTCAATACATTCATGCGAGGATATTATGTATGAAATTCTGATGAACTTCCTCGTCCACCTCGTATGAATCCCGAGACGCAGATACTCGATCGGACGAAGAGGTGTGCTTATCATGATGATTACGGGCATACAACAGAGGAATGTTGGCCGTTGAAAAAGACCATTCAAAAGTTGATCAATGAAGGCCGGTTGGACCGGTTCAAAAGGGATGATGGAAATAGGGGGAATGTTCCTTGAAGAGATCCACCCCCGATCAGAGGGGTAATAAATGTTATAATTCGATGAGGAGGATCGGACTCAATTCAAATTTCAAGTAAGTAGATCTATTCCTTGTCAAAGGTGGTAGATCTCCTACTACTTTGCAAGCCGGGAGAGGAAATATATAGCTTTACTCAAGCAAAAGCCGGCGAGTAATGTGGCGGTAAGAATACCCCTGATTGTCTCGCCTAAGTGGACGGTTGGGTTGTGCACGTAATCTTGCATCTTGACACCTGAGCTCGCAGGACGTGATGTACTATTCATGCTTTCAGGGCTTGGAGTTAAGTAATGACCGCCTCAAACCGTATGCTGAGATGCTGGAGGGCTTCACTAATCATAAAGTACTTGTGAAAGGTACAACGAGCCGGAGGTCTTCTTGGTGAAGGGAGCCGCACTGAAGGTTGAAAATCACCTTTATGGTGATTGGATTTAAAGTCCCCTTATAACAGTACCGAGCATGACCAAGTTTCAAATGGTCGCTGGCCCATTCCCCACCAACGCTAAATTCTACACCGATCAAGGTAGGAGTCTGAGAGAGTCAGCCTGGCAGTTGCTTGAGTATGTGCGTGGACAGTGAAAAAGCAAAAGTTGACCTTGGAAGATGGCGAAGAAAATCAGTAGCACCAAGGAAACATCTCATGTGATCAGGGGGCCATCAACAAGGTGAGTGTAGAAGATTGCGAGGTGGACACTTGCTCGCCTAAGACCGGAGTCGGGGGCAAGTTGAACAGATGTCAATGCGAGCCCGGCTCCAGATAAAGATTGCCAGGAGAACACTTGTCCTTTCACGACGCTGAGTCTGGGGCAGGTCGAACAGGATGTCGATGCGAGCTTGGTTCCGCATAAAGTTTGTAAGAAGATTGATGGTCCTTTGCCAACATTGGGGTCGGGGACAAGCCAAACAAGCAAATGACATGGATGTAGAAACGCCTTGATCCTGGCTGAGACTCAGCCGAAGAAGAAGGAGAAGGTGGAGTATGATACACTCCAAATGCGAGATGAAAGAAGAATTTACTGACGAGCTTGAGGAGGTGATTGTCAATCCTCGCTATCCCGAGCAGAGGATAAAAATTGGCAAGGCACTTTCAGCTGAAGCTCGAGCAAGTTTGATCAAACAGCTTCAAGATAGCTTGGATGTTTTCGCATGGAGACCGGAAGACATGCAAGGCGTGAGCGAGGCTGTAGCTTTACATTGTCTCAACGTGAATCCGGCTTTCAGGCCAATTCAGCAGCGGCCTAGAGTTTATTCTCGCCGAAAAAGGACCAGCCTATTAAGGAAGGAAGAAGGTCGCTTCAACGCAGATATCATTGAAGAAATACATTATCTAACTTGGTGGCTAATGTTGTTATGGTTAAAAAGTCTAACGGCAAGTGGAGAATGTGTTGACTTCATTGACTTCAATAAGGCTTGTCCTAAGGATTGTTATCCTTACCTCGCATTGACAAGCCGGGTAGATGCTATAGCCGGGTTCGAGCCTGAAGTTTCATTGATGCATATTCGGGTATCACCAGTCAAGATGAACGAGTAGATAAGGCCCCGACAGCCTCCGAGCAGCCAGAGGGTCGCATCGTTATAAAATGATGTCGTTTGACTTGAAGAATGCAGGAGCTACATATCAACGAATGGTCAATAAGGTCTTCAGCTCGCAGATCGGAAGAAATGTCGAAGCTTACATTGATGACATGGTGGTGAAGACCAAAGGGCACGAGCATACAGTTGATTTGGGAGAAACTTTTGCCAACCTTAGAAAGAATAACATGAAGCTTAACCCGAGCAAGTGTGTGTTCGGGGTGAAGGCGGGCAAGTTTCTGGGGTTCATGGTAACTGAAAGGGGCATAGAGGCCAATCCATAAAAAATTAAGGCATTGGTCACTATGAAGCTTCCTCGGTGCATCAAGGATGTTCAAAAGCTCAACGGTAGGGTGATAGTTGATCGATGTATTTTATACGTCGATTTCCTATACTTCTATGACTTAAATTGAGTGATTCCATGAGGCTTTTGGCTACTGATATGTGTTTTTCAGTGATTTTATGAGTTTCAGGGTTTTAGATGAAAGTATGAAAATTATAAGGCTTTTTGGTGAAAATTCCAAGAAGGGGCCAGAGTGTAAAATTGAAGAAGAAACGAAGAAAACCAGGATGGGCACCTTGCGGTCGCAAGGTGCAATCTACCTTGCCTCTGCAAGGTAGGCAGAAACTTCAGAAAACAAAGCTCGGATAAATCAAGGACCTTGCGGACGCAAGGTGCCTCATACCTTGTGACCGCAAGGTGGTCAGAATGCCCAAAATTGCGTTTTCACTCCAGGCCAAGAGATCTAATTGCCCTACAACTCCATGGTATAAATAGAGACCGGTAACCAAGGCATTAGGACGGCTGGAGACGGCTAGAAAGTAGTTTTCTATAGCTTTAGAATAGATTTTAGGTTGTATAACATAATTAGTTGTTGTAATTACAAGGATTGAAGATCGATTCATGTATTCAATTATCTCCATGTGCTGTTCATCTTCAAGGATGAACTAATCTACCATTAATCTAGGAGGTGGGAGGTAACTTGTATAGAATCTATGCTTTAATCTATATTTTTATTCCTTCAATTCTTGTTGATTGTGGTGTTTATCAATCCCTCTATTATTTCACTTTGAACAAATGAATGTAATCGTGAATAATAAAGGCCTAGAGATGCGGATAACTGCATGATCAATGTGCATATGTCGTACACTGGCTCACCATCATAATAAATTGAACCTATCGATGCACGAGAGTGATAAGTTAGGGTCAGGTTCCATATATGACCTAAGTGACAGTTAGATCATATGTTCTTGTGCCTAGGATATAGAATGGATGGATTATTTGAAGATGGAAATTGAACGGTAATTCAACAGGCTATATCTATATTTTGTGAACGAACCCAAGAGATTGAATGATAATTTATTAAAATAAGCATAGAGGAGATACAAGTGAAACCTGAATCCTAAATTTCCATCCACCATAAGATTTTCATAAATTGTAATTGCTGCTAATTAGTTAAACAAGAATAATAATAATTAGTTTAGAGTAGAATTAATATAAAAACCCCCATTAGATTAATAATTTGCTATCAATAAATCGTGTTATCTGTGATCTTCTTGTCTCTGTGGTTCGACCCTTGCTTCCCAAAATGATTATCCAATAGTCTTGTCCACTTGCAAGGAAAATAATTAAAATAAGACATCGATCAATAGCCCTTGGTCGTTTTATTTCTAAGTCGGCAGAAAGATGCTTGCCTTTCTTCAAGGTTCTCCGTGGAAACAAGGGGTTCGAGTGGACAGCTGAATGTCAGAAGGCTTTCGAGCAACTAGTGGAATATATGGGACGACCTCCTTTATTGAGTAGCCCGGTTTTTGGTGAGACTTTGTTTGTGTACCTAGCGGCCACAGAGCAGGCTATAACCGCTGTGTTAGTTAGGGAAGAATATAATTTGCAAAAGCCTGTTTATTATGTTTCAAAGGCCCTCACGGCAGTGGAGGGACGATATTTTAATGCAGAGAAATTGGCTTACTCCCTTGTTGTTGCTGCTCGGAAACTTCGAGCTTACTTTTCTGCACATTCAATCATTGTGTACACGGACACGCCCCTCAGGAAAATTTTGCACAAGCCAGATTCAGCTGGTCGCCTACTCACTTGGTCCATTGAGTTAACTGAGTTTGATATTGACTATCAACCTCGACGAGCAATTAAGGCGCAAGCTTTGGCAGACTTTGTGGCTGAGACTAGTTTCACCGACTCATGCGAGAAGGAGGTTTCTGCCAAGACAGTATCAACGAGTACACCAATTCCAAAGCCCCGGCCAGAGTATTGTTGGGAATTGCACGTGGATGGTTCGGCCAGCAGGTTTGGAAGTGGAGCCGGATTGGTGCTAGTCCCGCCCGAGCAGGATGTGGAGTTCGAAAAGGCATTGCGTTTCAAGTTTCCAGCATCCAATAATCAGGTAGAGTACGAAGCCTTGATCGCGGGGCTCAAGCTCGCGCAAGATGTAGGAGTCCGAGAGGTGATTGTTTACTGTGATTCACAATTGGTCGTGAATCAAGTATGGGGCGATTACACTGTTCATCATCCAGTGCTAGTTCGTTATTGTGCAATGGTGAAGGAGATTTTGAAGGACTTCGATTATTGGGAATTGGTGTGAATTGCTCGCGAGGATAATATGCGAGCAGACTATTTATCCAAGATGGCCGAAGACGAAATTCAATCCCTGCATCCAGGGGTTATGATTGAATATGTGGAGGTTCCAGTGATAGAAAAGGAAGTGATCATGGACATCGAGCCTGCTGCAAAGTGTTGGATAGATGACTTGAAGGCTTATATCGAGCAGGGGACCTTGCCCGAGGACAAGTCAGAAGCTCAAACTATTCAGAAGTGGGCATGTCGCTACGTCATTTTGGATAAGATACTCTATCGACGGTCGTATACTAGACCCCTGCTCTGGTGTGTACAACCAGAGATGACCGAGGGCATTTTGGGAAAAATTCACGAAGGAAAATGTGGAGGGCATCCTGGTCAAAGGTCTTTGGCAGAAAAAAGTTTTAGCTGCTGGTTTCTATTGGATCACTTTGATGCGAGATGCAAAAATGTATGTTCGGCGTTGTGATAAGTGCCAACGCTATGCTGACATACCTTGGTTACCTTCTACCGAACAGACCCATGTGGTAGCATCGTGGCCATTTGACATGTGGGGTATAGACCTTATTGGCCATTTTCCTTTGGCCCGTTCGAAGTTTAAGTATGCGGTGGTTGCTGTAGATTATTTTACAAAGTGGGTGGAGGCTAAGCCTTTGGCAACGATTAGCGAGGTCAATGTGATTGACTTCGTTCATGAGCACATATGGTGCTGTTTTGGAGTTCAGCGAGCAATAGTGTCCGACCATGGGACTCAATTCTCAGAAAAATTCACAAAGACATGCGAGCAAATGCGTGTGAAGCATTGGCAGTCCTCGGTGACATATCCACAGGGTAACGGGCAAGCTGAGGCTGCTAATAAACAAGTCTTGCATGTCTTTAAGCGAAATCTTGAAGATAAGGCAGGGAGATGGGTAGATGAGTTACCTTCAGCCTTGTGTGGAGATGTACTTGCCTAATCACAGAGTGTTACATTATGATGCCGAATCCAATAGCGTAGCTCGGGCAGCCGACCTTGATTTGTTGGAGGAAAAACGGCTGGAATCTAAATTGAGAATGGCCAATTACAAACAGCGAGCAAAGGCTCATCATGATAAAAGGGTTCGTGGTCGGTCTTTTGCCATGGGCGACTGGGTTCTCCGTAAAATTGAAGCAACATGCCATCGAGCGGAATGGAGGAAGCTTTCTCCTAATTGGGAAGGTCCTTTTCAAATTGTTAGAATTGTTAATGAATGGACCTATATGTTGCTAGCAGAGGATGGCAGCGAGCTAAGACATCCCTGACATGCAGATCACTTGAAGAAGTACTATCGTTGATTGGAAGTATGTAACCCGTTCATCTTTCCTTTTTATTTTGTAAGTGTTGGATTAATGGATGAGCATACGTTGGTATCCGTCTTACAGCGTTTAGTACAAAATTCAATTATACTGTTGGCGGGCGGGAATAGTTTTTTGGCTCGGTGTGAGTGTTTGAGTAAGTTAATGTTCTTGATTATTCTCTTTCTCACGAGTACGCGGTATTGCTGTTCGTGGAAAAGGGTTGGTGTTCGAGTTAGTTGCTTCAAATTATAATTACCTCAATTATTCTCCTTTTCGCGACCAAGAGGTGTCTCTGCTCGTGGAAAGGGTTTGGTGTTCGAGTAATTGGCTTTGATTGTTATTTTCTCGATTATTCTTTCTCTCACGAGCTAGAGATGCCTCTGCTCGTGAGAGAGGGTTGGTGTTCGAGGGACTTGTCTTTTTTCATTCTGGCAGGCCGGTGTGAGTGTTAAGAGTTTGTCTTTTCAAAAAAAAAAAAACCAACAGTTGGAATATTTTTGAAGACACAAGCAGATAGAATATTGGCAGTGAAATCAAAAGTGTAAAAGTAACAAATATTACATGACCAGAAAAATAAATTGTTTAAAAGCGATCAGAGGCAAATGGTTTGAGTATTATGGCACGCATGCCAGGAAAAAGTTCAAGAGTCAGCAATAGTGATTTGATCGGTAGGAGGTTGGTGGGTCAACAACGAATCGAGCAGCAGCGGGATCGATGAGGGACATCAACTTCATTTTCGGCTTCAATGATGATAACATCCTCATTGTTGCCGGCAGCTTTAGCCAGGGTTTCGTTTTCTTGAGCCTTTGCCATCCAGATTCGGGTCATGAGATTGGTGATAATGGTCTCGGAAGTTAAGGGAGGCATCCAGGCAGTAAGTCCTTTTTGGGAATCCAGCTCGGTCAAGGAGTTTAGCTCGTCCACCGTGTATGGCACCAAGGCATGGCCCGGGTGAGCAGAGGGGCAGAATGGGGAGTTGGTCCCCCATTTGGCGAGCTGGCCTGCTTGAATTTCAAGACCACTGCAACCTAGCTGCCTCAGGACGTGGTTTACTCCCTGCAAGAAAAATGGATATGCATCCTCCTCAACGGCGGCCACAAAACTCTCAGAGTTCTTGTAATCTGTGATGATGGTTTCTTTCTGTTGCTCGATAGCCTGGGATAGCTCTGCCTTTAGCTGCTTTTCTTTTCCAGCAGCTTCTTTCTTCACTTTCTCCAGCTCGCCGGTCGCTACCCTAAGATCTTTCCTCACTTGGGTTATATTGTTGAGTGTTGTCTCCTCAGATTTTTTGGAGAAGGTCAAGTGAGCTTCGAGGATCTTCTTCTCTTCCTCCAATTTGGAAAGTTCAGTGACTTTTGAGGTCAGGTTTTCCTCGCTCTCTTTAAGCTCGGCTCTGAGAGAGTTGACCTGTTCTTCCAGAATGTTCTTCCCTGATGATAGCGAGCTGGAAGACTTCAGGTTATCAATCAAGCGGTCATAAAGGAGTTCGGTTTTGCTGGCCATCTGAAATAAAAGAGAAAAATGAGAAGTGAATAATTATGAGTTCAGTTTTGCTGTCGAGGATGGTAAGAAAATGATTTACCTCGGTCATGCACATCTCAATCTCACCGATCAGGACGGAGCTGGGGAGCTCGGTGCTTCTCCTTCGGATACCAGTATGGCGAAGTCTCTTCACCATTCCCAACCCAACAGTAGTTGCGTGCCCACCTCGCTTATTAGTATTCAAGTTGGTCAAATCAGGAACATTAGCTATTTCTGCTATGAGTTTGGCCGCGAGCTTGCGGGTCTCGGGCATTTCAAAGTTTTCCCTTTGCCAAATAGGAGCTTGTGAGCTTGAGGCCTCAGCCGGTTCACTCTGGTCAGTCCTTGACCTTGTTCTTCTCTCAGTAGGGGAAACTGGGGTAGGCCTTTTTTGTTGTTGGGGAGGTGCAATTGGAGCAGGAGTTATGATGACAGTTGGTGTTGGAGCAAGAGTTACTGTGGCAGCTGGTGTAGGAGCAGCAGTTGTTGTTCGGTTTGTCTCGGGTGCTTGGCTAGACCCTCGACCGACATTTGTGGCAGGAACAATAGGGAGGTGAGCAGGTTGCTGCCCGGCCATCTGGATGTTTCTCCCCATGGCTCCTCTCCTCATGGCATGGAAAAAGCGCTGTGAATCTTCCAGTTGCCTCATATCTGCAAGGTGAATTATAAAAAGATGTTAGGAGTCGTGATTGAAACAGAAAGTAATAAGGACGTGGAGAATAAATTTGTGCAGACCAGAAACAGAGAAAGCATGGGTGCAGTTTCTTCCGGCCTGCTCGCAGTCCGGGCATTCACTAGGAAATCTTCCCCTGTGGCAATTGCCCCAATACGGGTGTGGTGTTTCAGCTTCCAAGACAGTTCGGGGTTTGTAACCTTCAACAGGCCAGCTTATTACTCCTGTTTGTCGTAGTAAGGCGGGATCAGAGGTCAGGGCTACCCAATCCTGCCTATTCTTACCTTCTTTCACTCCGAGTAGTTTCCTAAAAGTTTTGGCGAGCAGTGGCTCTCCTGTTCGGAAGGCATTCTTATCATATTTGGCCACAACTAGATTTTCCAAGTACGGAGCGAAGGGCCAACCTACTCTAGACTCAACGAGCAGGGCTTTTGAATCACAGGAGTCAACTTTGTTGGGGCTATCGGATGAGAGTTTGAAGTAGTTTGGGTTGGAGCGGCCAGTAATGCGCCCGCTTTTCTTGTCCATAGAAAAGAGGAAAAATTTCCTAAATAGAGCCATGATGGGCTCGAAGCTAAGTAGTCTACACGCAACAATATATGCGATCAGGAACCTAACGTACGGTAGTGAGGGTTAGATCGCAAGGCAAGGCATTGTTTATCAGAAGGAATTCAGCAAAAAAGGGGTCTAAGGGGAGTCTTAGGCCGACTAAGAAAAAATCAAAATAAAAGACCATACGGTCTCCCTAGAAATTGTGCCTGGTTTCTTCGATGTCCAGGTCGAAGGCCCTAACTCGGTAATCTTTGGGATCCATACCCAATGAATAAAACCAATCGGAGACATCTCCTCGGTGGTCAGGTTATCCTATTTAATTAGGGGGGTGTCGGTGGAAACGATTTGTTTGCCTTTGATTGAACTTTGGTTTTGTTCAGCTCGCGGCCTGCTTGAGCTGGGAGGTTATCTGTTGCTTGCTCGGTTATGATTTCTCTAGGAATCTGGGGACGTCTTTGGCGAACTAGTGGAATTTCCTCTCGCTCGGTATCATCATAGCTCGAGGATCCTGTGTCTAGACTCTCTTCATTCTCTGGCAGGGCTCCATGGTCGTAAGCGCGTCCTTCGATTTCAGATTGGGTTTCGTCACCAGATGACATCCTACAGGAATCGAGGAATATATGTTAAACCCTGCTCGGGGGGACAGGCAAAAGCAATTAAGCAAGATCCCATGGCAGGCAAGGGTTTATCCTAAAACCGGTGAACGGGGCACCGGCCAAAATACTCCTCGATTCCTACCGTGGAAATTGGGTAAGTTTGTACGGTGCCTAAGGTTGTGATGTGTTTGAAGTAGGAAACCAGAAAAACATAGATGAAGGTGAAAAGAGAATTGGGAGCCCTAGTTTCAGACGAGTCGGTTAAAGTGGATATCCGTACCCTGAAAAGCATTGTGAACTCTAAGCATGGGGTTTTGACATATCAAAATTGAAGATACAGAAGGGAAGAAAAGAATAGTGAGGATTCGAGGAAATACCTGTTGATGTTGAATGAGTCCGTGAAGATTCTGAAAGTTCTGGAAAAGGGATTGTTGAATCTGATGCAGACCACGTCGAAAGTCCTGGAAATCTCTGTTGTAAGACTTGTGAGCAGAAATGAGGAACGATTGTTTGTGTTCTCACAAGAGATTGAAGACGGTAAAGTTTGAAATGAGGGGGGATCCTTGCTTTTATACCGAGTGGAAACCGTCACTTGAGGGGTCACTCATCATTATGACTCAAAAACCGAGGTAACATTAAATGCCTCATGGGGAAATGAGCCCGTGTAAGTGCACACAGGCGGCGGATGGCGGCTCTTTTTCCAAAAGACCCTTTGGTCTGGCATCCACTCATAATTCAGATTATTAGTGGCTCGATGTACTCGTAAAAGCTGCATTCCAAGAATTGTGTGATGGGGAAATTCAAAATCCTTCTCCTCGTTCCGAGCATAAATACTCGATAGACAAGGAGTAAGGGGCTACTAAGCTGCCCGACCCAATAGGCCCAAGCCATCAGTCACGTGCCTAGCACATCTTCCTCAATTTCGAGCAATGTAAGTGTATTAGAGATTCAGAACTGGGTAGTGACCATTGATGTACTGCGAGCTGGGGGCTTAGCTTCCAGCGGGCAAGGGCATAGCAAGTTGGGGGCTTAACCAGTGATCAGCAGCGCGCGGCGAGCATGGTTCACTGTGTTCGTTTATTAAAGATATTGTGAATGTAGACGGTTATATCCGAAAAATTCTCCATCATTACCACGATGCTACCGTTGTGATGAATGGAGTAGTTAATGGGGCAGTTAATGTGCCCGCTATTCATGCCATGGACATTAATGGGCAGTCATGAGCAATTACTCTCCGGCAACACTTATATAAACCCCTCAAAACGAAGGAGAGAGGTATGTGATTCTAATTAACGAGCCTAAACTCTGCTGAATTGCTCACTTGATTAAGTATTGTGTTAATTCACACGCCGGAGGTCTTTTGCAGGGAGTGCCCCTGCCTAGTTCACGACTTTCTTGGTTTGCTTGCAGAGTTGGGCCTCGAAGATAAAGGATAAGTTGAAAGCCAGATATCCTTCTAAAAGAGTTCAGTGCGTCTTGGAAGATTTTGGAAGCATCAATTATTTTTTTTTAAGATTAAATATATATTAAATATTCTAAATATTTTTCTCTTATTTTTTATTCAAACAATATATCTTTTATTTTTAATTTTATATTTCATTGATTGATTCATATTTTTGTTTATAAAATAGTATATTTTTTTAACCCTTAAAAGCCAAAAATAAATAAATTGGAACCCCTTATAATTTAAGAACCATAAAATCATTTAGTTTTTAACTTCAACTATCATTAAGTATATTCCTACATTTTAAAAATCCTTAGGGGAGGCCTTTGAAAATTGAAATTAATTTCGTTAAAAAATGGATGATAGTTAGTGATAACGGAGAAATTGTATATATCTTTAAAAGTACAATGACAATTTCACTCGAAAAATAGTATAATGGTAAAATGTAAAAATTCATCAAAATACAATGGCAAAATTAATCATTTTTTTTCTAATAAACGCACATTCTTATATATGTTGCTAAATAAACAAGAAAACTTGAAATTGAGTTTATTACTTATCAACAATAAAAAGTTTATCATAAAGATTTAATTAATTTTTTGGTCCATCGACTTTACAGAAATCATTTATTTGGTCAATATACTAAGGGTGATTTTAACCACACCCCAATATCCTATTTTTACACCCCATGTATTACATTGTACAACATAGAGTACAACATCTTAATGCAGTGCATGGGGTGTAAAGAGAGGATATTGGGGTGTGGTTAAAATCACCCATATACTAAATAACTAATTCGTTTGGTCCTACATTTTGACGTTTACCTTCAGATTCCCCCCTTACCCCTGTTATCATTAAAATTTTTGTCAATAAAAAATAAGGGTATTGTTGTAATTTTTAGTACATTCACCGTCTTCATCCTTTGTAAAACCATGCTCAACACCCAAATGAAAGAAAATTGACCATCAAAGTAGTAATCATCATCATTTGATTCCATCCACTAACTTCTACAAATGAAAAAAAATAAATCCTACATATCAAAGGTAGTTCTTTCTACCTTTTACGCCTGCTATTTCATCCATATCAAAGGCAGAAGGGTGGCGGGGGGGATGGGTGGAATATTGCATGATATGGATGGCGACCCTCTACTTCAGATTTATAAAAAAGGGGTCAAAATTAATCCTTTGTTTTTTTTCTCTTTTAGTAATCAAATTACATTGTGTGCACATTTGCCAAATCGCCCCCGGTGCCATAACACCACTACCACTGAAATCTAGATTTAATAATCAAAACACTTATTCAAAAATCCATTGTCGACACTATTTTCCTCTCTAAAGTTGAAGAGCATGGTCTTAGACAAAACCTAAAATCTTAGCCGTCATTGAAGAAAGCTTCAAGCTTTTAAATCTTAGCCGACATGATCGAACACTCTTTTTCTCTTTTAGCTTTCAAATTTGTGCGTTGAAGCTTGCTGGAGATAGAGAAAGGGTCAAAATTAATCCTTTTATTGCAATTGGATCTGTGCATCTTTTCTCATCCAATCATCTGCTGTTTTTTCTTGTGAATGTGTAAGAAGAAGACGATGGCGAGGATGAGGGCAACTGCGATGGCAGTGGTGAGCTTGGAGAAAATAGGCTTTGATTTTGGGGATGGAGGGAGGGAGAGGGATGAGATGTTGACGAGGAAGGAGGCGGAGGAGGAGGGAGCATATGGAGATTAGGGAGGTGGGGGAAGGGAGGGATCGATTTGCAGAATATGCTTGAATAGAGAGAAATAGTGTACGGATGCTGAATTTGTTTTCAATTATAATTGTGAAAAATATTCATCATTCCAGAAAACTCAATTTTGTTTGTTTTTCATTGGATTCTTGGAGGGATAGAGGAAAAACTTGTTATTAGAAAAGAGTTTGTCTTGAAATTTGTTGATCAGGGATCTTTTCATAGGAATGTTCTTTCGATTTTGTTTTCCACTTTTGCTCTTTCATTTAGCGCAAGGAAGAAGGTAAGGGTACTTTGGACATTTTTAAACAAACTTAGACGGAAATATTAACGATAACAGGGTAAAGGAGGAATCTGATGGTAAATATCAACATAACGAATTATTTTTTTAGTGTAGGGACCAAATAAATGATTTTTGTAAAGTTGGGAGATCAAAAAATTAATTAAATCTATCATAAATACTGTCATCGTACTTAAAATCAATCTTCCCCATCGGTTCTAGACAAAATGTTCATTGTTCTATTTTGAGATGGTTTACTTAAAGAGTAAACTTTTAAAAATTATAACTACAATCTTAAAAAATTTCCACTCTACCCGTTAAATATGACATAAGCATTTTGATTTTGTAACTATGATCAACTCTTCAAAAATAACTTTTTTTTTTTTTGGGTAAAAGTGGAACGGACGAGTACGAAGTATGTATGAATATTATGATTCGAGTCATAGACAGTCACAGAGGTGGAGAAGCATAGCCAATCGTTAGGAATTCTAGCCAAAATCCTCTATAAAAAAATCACGGGCGGATGAATCATGTTATAATTTGGGAAAATTACAACATTAGTTCTTGTACAGACCAAAGATTGCAAATTTTGAACACCATTAGTCTGACCCTAACCTCGTTAACAATGGTGTCGTTAAGTGAGCATGTGCTCACTCACGTGCAACAACAGGAGGGCAAATCTGTCATTTTCTGATATAATTTTTTTGGTTAAATTATTATTGTTATTGTTTTGGTTTCTTCTCATAAATTAAATCACTTTTTAATTTCTCTCTCTTTCTCTCAAATTAAATTTCTTTTTAATTTCTCTCTCTCAACGCCTCCCTCCAAGCTCTCTCCACCACTCAGCAGCAATGGAAGAATTCCAGAAGAAGATTGAATAAAAAGCCCTTCCCAACGAACGGTAGTGAACACAAGGTATCTGGACGAGGCAGAGGTGTCGACTACTCTGCCCCCACATCCTACGCTAAAACCCAATTGTTTCGCCTTCGAATCCTCCCCTCATTCGTTCTTCCGCCGTGGATTCTCTCTCTCTCTCTCTCTCCAATCAAACCCAGTTGCTTCTCAAGTGAAGATGATCAAGAAGAAACCACTTTGTTGCAATAGGATCAAAGTAACATACCCAAATCTAAAGCTTATTTTTAAACTACAACCCTTCGCACCAAATCTTACATCAAAAAGAATATTCTTTAGCATATTTTATTTTAATTTTCTACTATAACATTTAAATTTTTAATTATTAAGATTAAACAATTAATAATTATTATATTTAATAAGTTTATTTTTATAATATTATTTTTATAATTAATTATATATTAAAATTAGTAATTTAATATATTTTAAATTACAAACTATTTAATAAATACAAACACATACATTTTGATAAAACAAGTAATACATCTATTTAAATGTTAAAAACTATCAAGAAAAAAAATTCAACAACAACACTCAATTTAAAGTACATATTATTTTAACTTAATTCTCACTATTTTTAAGTTGTATGCTATTTTTATTTTTAAGTTGTATGTCATTTTTATTTTCAAGTTGTATGTCATTTTATTTTCAAGTTGTTATGTCATTTTATTTTCAAGTTGTATGTCATTTTTAATTTTCAAGTTGTTTGTCATTTTTATTTTTAAGTTGTATGTTATTTTTATTTTCAAGTTGTATGTAATTTTTAATTGCAAGTTGTATGTCATTTTTAATTTAAAGTTGTACGTCTTTTTTAATTTCAAATTGTATTTCTTTTTTTATTTTCAATTTGCATAATAGATCAATTTATTATAATTTATTTTTCTTTTTTTAATGCTTTAAAATAAATTACATTATTAATATTTATTACATAGCTATTATTAGTTATTAATCAATTAAAATATTTTTAAATTCATAATATAAATTATTAATAATTTTTTGTATTTAAAAACCAATTTGTTGCATTTAAAAATTAATTTTTTGTTTTAAAAAGGAATGGGTCCCATCAACCCCAATTTGGGGTTAGATAAATAGTGTTACCCCAAATTTGGGGTGACACTATTCACCAACTCAAATTGGGGATAGGTTTGAGGGTCCAGTTGAAATGGATTTTGTGGAATGTTAGACCCAAATTTGGGGTTTGGGGGTCCAGTTGGAGTAGCCCTTAGGATCAGGGACTTGTGGTATTCAAAATTTGTAATCTTTAGTATATGACATACATTTTCTTTGTACAGGAACTGTTAGTAGACTTTTGCTAAGTTCAGGAACTAATGATGTAATTTTCCCCTATAATATCCATAGCCTATTTAAGTTATTCCGTTTTTTGATTGCAAATTAGAACATACTGCTGTATAATTAAGTTACGATTGAATGAGTTCATAATCCAAAAATGGACTAAAAATATATATATCATAATCATTCAATCAAAAACGAAACATAACAATAAATCAAATAAAAGATTTGGTGTGCCCATAAATCGAATCAAATATGAACATATTACATGGCCTTGCTATAACATAAATCAAGTCAAGCATAAAGCATAAAGCACTTAAACCAATTAAAAAGAAGATACAAACATATTTTAAGCACAACGTCCCAATGGTGCATGCTTAATATAATTAATTCATGTTCCAAAGAGATATAAGAACAGCACGAGAATGGATAACAACTCGTCGGATAACATGAATTAGAGCTATTGTGCCTCGACCGATTTTGCATTATTAGGCTTGGAACTCGAACTTGAATCGATACTTTTAGTTGGTTGCAAGGATGGGGCACGGTGAAGCCTGCACCGGAAGGAGCCTACATGGGTAGTTGGTGAACAGAGGCAATTGGTCTTGACTAGACTGCCTTGTCTACTTAGCCCAGATGTTGGTGAAGTCATTTGATCAGTATTCTCCACTTTGCTGCTACTTTCTTCACTCGCCATTTTCGCCCTGCAAACCATTTCACAATTATGATCCATGCTTACATGTACAAGGAGGATATGAATATGATTAGGATTGAGGAAGACACCAATTTGAAGATTTAGCGATCATATAATTAATACCATTGATCTAGTAACATGCATGACTCCATCACAAAATCACAATCACAAAATGCAATTGTAAGAGATGGAAAAAGGGTTTTGTATTTGTTACCTTGGGAGGGAATTGAACTATTGAAGGAAGGAGTGTGTATAGTGAATTAGTGATCCCTAACTAAGAAGAAGTTGGGGGAAAGAGTGTAGAGTTGCTTAAATAAAGATAAGGGGATAGAGAAAGGTAAAGAAAGAGATAATGAAATTTAGTTAATATAATACTCCATTAATATGGTATGGATGAAGATTGGAAAAAGAAATAATAAAGGTGAAAGTGATGTCATGTTTATTTATTTATTAAATCAACTTGTCTCTCTTTCTATATTCTTTTTTCTGAGTGAGTCACGGTTGAAATCATGAAATCCAATAACACAAGTCACAAGCACACATCACTTTAAACAAATCAAATGCTACGTTCAACCACTCTTTAATAAACATCAATACAAATTGAAATAGAAACTGAAACACTAGCTTGCTTTTTGTGATGATATGAATCATGATTCATGAGATGTAGTGATCATCTAACATTATTGCTATCATTTCATGGCGGACATTCTTGTCCTTGTCCATCACCTTATCCCTTCCTTCATCATCCTATATTTATATTATGTTTAGACCAAACTTGTGGGTCTCACTCCTCACTTCAATTTTAAGATACACACACACACACACACACACACACATATATATATATATATATATATATATTCCATTTATCTCCATCTCACATCATTACATCTATCAAACCTCCAACTAAAACACAAGTTTGACGTCTGCGATTCATGTATTACGGTGAAAAATGATGTGACAAAAATCTAACTTGGGCCGTTAATTTGATGAGTAGGATATCTGAGCTTGATGCGCTTTGAACTGTTTAAAAACACGAAAACACCTTAATGGAAGTGCAAGGCTTGACCTCGCACAACCATTCTGGTGTGAGAATAAATATCGTGAGTCAAAAGAGAATTTAACAGAGGTTATAGGCTAAAAAAAAGTGTGTACCTTGTTTACGGTCATGGAGGGGTATTTATAGGCTCACAATACCATTAAATCCGTCTAGAATTCAGTTTCCATAGTTATCTAATAGATTAAGGGAGAAACTCCTAAATTATAGGTGTGACAGGCAGGCCGCGAGAAATGAGAATGCCGAAACAGATAAGGCAAGTGTTCTGCTCGGATAAGGAAACCTTTTACCGGTTTTGGAGAGCAAGTCTCTGAGGTTCCCTTGCTCGATACTTGCCTGGGCGAGCATGGCTCTGTCTGGCGATGTGATGCAAGTATGATACTGATAAGTGTGATTCTCGGGCATGGCCCCCTGGTCGAGCAGGCAAGGCTTGCGCTCGGTCAGGTTTGGACGGGAATTGTCTTGTTCTCTACTCGATACCTTGCTAGCTCTACCCACTAGGCTGGTAGATCCCACACTAGTTAAGCACGTGGCTGGCACGTGATGGTCGTTCATGCGAGTATTTATGCTCGGAGCGGGGTGCGTTTATGCTCGATGTTCTTATTCTTGCTTCGGGATTCAACACTTGTGAATTTATGAGTTGATTGTGGCCTGGCTGGAAGGCAAAATGATGGAATGTTCTGAAATCTCTGGTTGCCAGCTAGAGCATGGTGAGAAACTTATCGTTGGAGACTAGTAGGGCGAGTAGGTGCAGGGGCGTGTGAACCGTTAATGAGTGGAGTGAGCTGATGGTGGCGTGAGTCCCGAAGCGTCACATTTAATCCAAGTGTGCCCTCGTGACGTCAACCGTCCTTGCAAGCGCCGTTTCGATGCCTCTTTTTCCCCAAAAAAACCTTGAAGACTCGCTTATAAAACCCAAGCCTCTTCTCCCTTTCCCTCTTTTGCCGCCTTTGAGAGATTTCAGATAGAGAAATATTTCGCTTCTTGCCGCCGCTTCCCCAGAAGATTTCCATATTCCGGTGCCTCTGCCCCTCGATTCCAACGGTGAATCTTCTCCTAGACTTCGGAGTTTTCCCTTGCTTTCATTTTGAAAGCATTTGTGTAGCGAGAAAGCTTCAACCAAATCTTGATAGTAAGTTTTCTCGCCCTTTTTTGGGTTTCTTGCCCATCTCTATGTATTTCGGGTTTGTTCTTCATCTACATGTGTTTAGGGTAAGGTTTGAGCCTTGACTATAGGTAGAAATCAAGGAAAAGACCAGGTAGTATTGCTTGCTAGGCGGGTATGGCCCCTTGGTGTACCTAGACTTAGGGTTTTCCCTTTTTGTCTTGCCATTTATCCGAGTAACATTTGACTGTTCTTCCTCGATCTCTTTGTAGAAATGTCTCATGACGGGTGCTCGGACAATGAGAGAGAAGCATACAGCTATGGCGGGCAGAATGACCCTTTGAGTAGTAAGAAGACTCCTTCTTTAGACATCGAAGCGGAGGAGGGAGATGAATCTGTGGCCGGAGATGCCACCTGGCGCTCTTCCGTCCGCGTGGTAGAGCTTGATGATTCCTCTAGCGGGCATGGCTCTTCTGGAGAGGAAAGTGTAATGAGCGGAGTGGCCACTGGCTGGCATGACCCCAAACAACCAGCTAAATGGGGGGAGACCATGGCCGAACCAGTTGGTGAAGTGGTGCGCACGTGTCCTCGTGCAACGAGGGCCGAAGAGGCTTCCTGTCGAGTGAAGCGAGTTCAGATATCCCATTGGACCGAAGGAGAAAAAACTGCAGTGGGTCGAAAGTCGTGGTCGCATCCTCGACTAGCGAGCATGATTGGTCGTTGAATCTTGACGAGCGGTATGTCGCACCTTTGGCGTCTCGGATCTGTGATTAAGGTGACCGATTGGCTCACCCTTCTCGAAGTAACTTCGAGGATTATAGGGTGGATAAGATGGATATTCTGTCGGCGTGGAGCTATTCCGCGACCAAGGAGATGGGCTCCTGTTTTTCACCGACTTTTTTAGAGTGGGACTGCGTCTTCTGCTAGAGCCCTTTTTTGTTGATTTCTTGCTCGAGACCAAGGCCATGCCTTGTGATATGATGTTGAATACTGTTCGGACAATAATGGCCTTAACTGTGGCCTGTCACTTGCTATGTTTCGAGCCGAACATGTACCTCTTCCGTAAGCTCTTTATCTTCAATCCGAGG
>CM028377.1:44327976-44383411 GCA_013146195.2 Codonopsis lanceolata
GAAATGACCTACGGAAGTAGTGAGATTGGGAGGGAGAATACATGAAGCACTCCGCCTTGGTTTCTGATTTATATACGAACAATGTTTATATATTTGAACTTGCGTAATACGTAAATGGGAGTTGCTCTATTGAAAAAACGCAAAAACAGAAGAGAATGAAAAGGATGTATGAAAAGAGAGGAGAAGGAGAAAGGGGATGCGGATGATCAATATAGAAATATTGGGACAATGGTGAGTTAGATTTATGGGTCAGAGGTGGTCAAAGATTATAGGAAGATATTTACCAACAAAAGAAAAAATATATTTACCACTCGAGTCGATAACGAGTTAATGGAATCCATAAAATTTCTGAAATGCCTACGCCGTAATTAGAACCCCAGTCGGGTTACATTCTCCCGGCGAAATTGTGTGTTTGAAAGAGATGAAGGCTGGAGGAAGAAACATGACCCATGGTTAATAGGTGAGCCAAGATCTCAAAGTTGCTAGGCAATTTTCTGTGTGAGAAGGTCAAATTCTACTAGAAGCATGGTGGCTAGGAGGCCAATAAAGAGAGAAATTATCAGCAATGTGTTGGTACCAAAGATTTCATGTTTGGTATGGATATAATACTGAGACCAAACTCTAGTGACAAGTTGACAACGGCAAAGAATGTATCAATTCTATGATACCTAAACCTAAAATGGACTGGAATGGCAGTTGGAGTGAGATTGGTGGGAAGACAAGAAGGAACGAGAATGAGAGGGAGAATGGGGGGAACAAAGGAGGGATTCATGTTTATCGTTGAAATACCTCAAACACTGGTAGGGAGATTGGGGGAAATACCTGAAGCACTCCTTGGTTTACTATTTATATCAAAAAATGTTTATATATTTGAACTTGCGTAATACGTAGATGGAGTTACTCTTTTTAGAAAAAATGAAAAAAGAGGAGAAGGAAAAGGATGTATGGAAAGAGAGGAGAAGCAGAAAGGGGATGTAGATGATAAATGTAGAAATATTGGGGCAATGATGAGTTAGATTTAGGGGGTCAGAGTTGGTCAGAGATTATATGAAGATATTTACCACAACAAAAGAAAAAAATATATCTACCACTAATCAAAAAGGAGAGGCCAAGAAACTTGTTGAGTTATGATATATACTTTTTACTTGAAATGATGAGTTAGATTTAGGGGTCAGAGATGGTCAGAGATTATATGAAGATATTTACCACAACAAAAGAAAGAAAAATATTTACTACTAATCCAAAACAAGAGGCAAAGAGGCGATGGTTGCTATCTAATCTTTGTTGTGCTCTTTGGGCTCAGAACGACAAAGAGTGTATCAATTCTATGATACATGAACCTAAAATGGACTGGAATGGCAGTGGGAGTGAGATTGGTGGGAAGACAAGAAGGAACGAGAATGAGAGGGAGCTTGGGGGGAGCAGAGGAGGGATTCATGTTTATCGTTGAAATACCTCAAGCACTGGTAGGGAGATTGGGGGTAATACCTGAAGCACTCCATGGTTTACTGTTTATATCGAACAATGTTTATATATTTGAACTTGCGTAATACGTAGATGGAGTTGCTCTGTTTAGAAAAAATGCAAAATCAGAGGAGAAGGAAAAGGATGTATGGAATGAGAGGAGAAGGAGAAAGGGAAAGCGGATGATCAATGTAGAAATATTGGGGCAATGGTGAGTTAGATTTAGGGGTCAGAGATTATATGAAGATATTACACAACCAAAAAAAATTTTTATACCACAAATCCAAAAGGAGAGGCAAAGAAACTTGTTATGTTATTTGGTTTTATATTAAAATGTGTTAGCTTTTCGTATTTTATGTTTTATTGTAGGGAATATAAGATGAAACACATATAATTATCAAATCTATTTCCGTGAAACCGCATTTGCAGTATCAAACAATAGAATTGAAATTCTAAATCAATTTTAATGGATATCCACATATTAGCCAAACAACATAACTGAAGTTCTATAGAATTCAAATACGTTGAAATCCAATTCCATAAAATTGTGATTCTAATTCAATTCTAATTCTGTGTATCCAAACGGACCCTTAGTTACCTTGAGCCATTTAAACGGGATCATATGTAATTGCTTTATCCCGATAGTTCTGTTGTTATTGTCTCAAACTCTTAGTTACCTTGAGCCATTTAAACGGGATCATTTTCCCTGTTGAGTATTTCATCGAGGTGTTGTAGCTTGTAATTTTTCTCACAAACTAGTTTGGTACCATTCCAACTATAGATAACACGATGGATTTCATTTTGTTTCTATATGATCCATCTCCACCACAGATGCTCGTTTAGGTTGTAGGGTAATTTGATACTCTCTGCCATGCTGGCCCATGCATATATCGACCATTACCTTCCATTTCTCAATTCTTTTTCTCATTCAAGCACACCTCCCTCCCTCCCACCACCACCACCTCCACGAATCTCATCAATAGCCGCCAACTATTCCTAAGCCATATCCAGAACATCACAAAAAAAGCACTACCGAGTTGTTTCAATAACGAGGAAGGAATTGTCAGTTATTGATAGAGTTCAAAAACTAAAGTAAAGAACAATAATAACCAGAACAAGATTAGGGAAACTAAGCATTCATTCATTAATATTCAAACCAAATACATAAACATCATTCATATCTAAATAACCACATGCAACATCCATTTCACCATATTTTGATTCCTGAATTCCGGACTCATTAGACCTTAATTTTTAAATACCTAAAGACACATTAAAAAAAAAACATAAATTAAAAGGAGAACATATCCGAAACACCAAACCCTTTCTTTTCTTCTTACCAAACCCAGTAAGTAGCATGCCCAGTGTCTTCATTTTGCAAGGAACTTGGTAAAGGCCCTCATGCTCCCAATTTTCCGGGATATCAACACGCACCTCGTCCCCAGGATGTTCAACCTCCCTTGCCACCGACTCCGGCTTCAGCCCTTGTTTTGGCCCTGGCCCCGGCAAACACACATCGTACCTCACAGTTATGGTTTGCACACACCAGAACTAAGTGTTTTCTATCATTGAGGCCCCGTGAATGGATCCGTAGCACTCGAGTCGGTAACGAGTTAATGAAATCTAGAAATTTTTTTGAAATGCTAACGCCGCCGCAATTGTGAACCCCCAAGTCGGGTTTTGTTCTCCCAGTGAAATTTTGTGTTTGAAAGAGATGAAGCTATCGAGGAAAGAATACAGTTGACCTATGGTGAATAGGTGGGCCAAGATCTCAAAGCTGTTAGGCAATTTTCTAGGGAGAAGGTTTTCCATATCAAATTCTATTAGAGAAGCTATGGTGGTTGGGAGGCCAATACGAGAGAAATTATCAGCAAAGTGTTAGTACCAAAGATTTCATGTTTGGTATGGATATAATACAGACCAAACTCTAGTGACAAGTTGACAACGGAAAAGAGTGTATCAATTGTATGATACTCAAACCTAAAATGGACTGGAATGGCAGTGGGAGTGATATTGGTGGGAAGACAAGAAGGAATGAGAATGAGAGGGAGATTGCGGGGAGCAGAGGAGGGATTCATGTTTATTGTTGAAATACCTCAAGCACTGGTAGGAAGATTGGGGGGAATACCTGAAGCACTCCATGGTTTACTGTTTATATCAAACAATGTTTATATATTTGAACTTGCGTAATACGTAGATAGAGTTGCTCTGTTTAGAAAAAAAATGCAAAAACAGAGGAGAAGGAAAAAAGATGTATGGAAGAGAGGAGAAGAAGAAAGGGGATGTGGATGATCAATGTAGAAATATTGGGGAAATGGTGAGTTAGATTTAGGGGTCAGAGATGGTCAGAGATTATATGAAGATATTACCACAACAAAAGAATTTTTTTTTACCACTAATCCAAAAGGAGAGGCAAAGAAACTTGTTGAGTTATGATATATTTTTTTTATTTGAAACATAGCTTTATTATTATTATATATATATATATATATATATATATATATATATATATATATATATATATATATTTATTTATTTATTTATATATGTTATTTGGTTTTATTTTAAAATGTGTTAGTTTTTCGTATTTTATGTTCTATTGTTGGGAATATAAGAGGAAAGACATATAAGTATCTAATCTATTTTCGTGAAACCGTACGAGTATCCAAACAATAGAATTGGAATTCTAAATCAATTCTAATGGAATTCCACATATTAGCCAAACAACATAATTGAAGTTCTATAGAATTCGAATACGTTGAAATCCAATTCCATTAAATTGTGATTCTAATTCTGTGTATCCAAACGGACCCTTAGTTACCTTGAGCTATTTAAACGGGATCATATGTAATAACTTTATCCCAATAGTTCTGTTGTTATTGTCTCAAACTCTTAGTTACCTAGAGCCATTTAAACGGGATCATTTTCCATGTAAAGTATTTCATCGAGGTGTTGTAGCTTGTACTTTTTCTCACAAACTAGTTTGATACCATTTCAACTATAGATAACACGGTGGATTTCATTTTGTTTCTATATGATCCATCTCCACCACAGATGCTCGTTTACATTGTAGGGCAATTTGATACTCTCTGCCATGCTGGTAGAGGTGTGCATCGGGTCGGGTTTCGGGTTAACGGGTTGGGTACCCAAAAAAATGGGTATGATATTTTACTACCTGAAACCGCTTCGAAAATATAGGGTACCCGAATTCATCGGGTAACCGCAAAATCGGGTTCGGATAACCTGTTATGTTTAAAACCACTTTTTTTAAGTAAAAAAAACATTTTTTTAATGCTTGGCAGGCTTACAATTGCTTGGTATTGGTATTGGTAATGGTTATGTGATTTAAAGTAGACTAAAGTCATAAGTGGTTGACTAGTTGGTTTAATGTAATAAAAAATTAAAAATAATAATAATTAGCCATTTGGAAATCGGGTACCCGATCGGGTTTTCGGGTACCACTGCAAAACCCGATAACCGACTCATTTTTCAGATCAGGTTCGGGTAACCCGTTAACTGAAAATACCCGACCTGATCGGGTTTTACCCGATCGGATCGGTTCGGGATCCGAAAACCCTAACCCGTTTGCCCACACCTACATGCTGGCCCATGCATATCTCGAACATTACCTTCCTTGTCTCAATTCTTTTTCTCATTCAAGCACACCTCCCTACCTCCCACCACCACCACGTCCACGAATCTCATCAATAGCCGCCAACTATTCCTGAGACATATCTAGAACATCACAAAAAAATGCACTACCGTGTTGTTTCAATAACGAGGAAGGAATTGTCAGTTATTGATATAATTCAAAAACTAAAATTAAGAACAATAATAAATAGAACAAGATTAGGGAACTAAGCATTCATTCATTAATTTTCAAACCAAATACATAAACATCATTCATATCTAAACAACCAACGGCAATGTCCATTTCACCATATTTTGATTCCTGAACTCCGGACTCATTAGACCCTAATTTTAAATACCTAAAGACACATTTACAAAAAACCATCAATTAAAAGGAGAACATATCCGAAACACTAAACACTTTGTTTTCTTCTTACGAAACCCACTAAGTAGCATGCTCAGTGTCTTCATTTTGCCACCAGTCCCAAGGAACTGGGTAAAGGTCCTCATGCTCCCAATCTTCCAGGATATCAACATGCACCTCGTCCCCAGGATGTTCAACTTCCCCTGACACCGGCTCCGGCTCCGGCCATTGCTCTATCTCTAGCTCTAACCCTGGCCCTGGTAAACACACATCACACCTCAAAGTTATGGTCTTTTTTTTTTTTTTTTTAAGGAAACAGGGACGGGACCCTGCACAATTTTATTAAAATAAAAACTATAAATACACTGAGGGGGACAACCAGCCAAACCCACAACCGGGTGGACAAAGGAGCCTTACCTCTAACATGAAACATGAAAACCCCAAAAACCAAACCTAACAGCTGACTCATTTTCTAAAATTATAAATACTCATAGCATCATCACGGAAAACGTGTCGAACATCAGGGGGAAGCTAAGCCAAAGAATCATACAATCTATACATTATGTCAGTATAGGCCACCTCTGCAAGCTTATCAGCCATTCTATTTATTTCCCTGTAAACATGTCAAATTTCATATTCCCCTAACAAATTTTTACAATCGAATAGCTCACTGTCATATTTCCACGGAAAATGATGTCTCCCCAATAAACCATTAGCCGCCACCAAGGAATCTGTTTCAACAAACATCCTATTAGTATCCATTCTCCTGCACAGAATTAACCCATCTCGCAAAGCCATAATCTCCGCATACATGTTCGTGCCTTGACCATAGAAACAAGAAAAGGCACAAACCAAAGAACCACAGTTATCCCGAATAACGCCACCTCCTGTACATAAACCATTCCTAGCCGAACCATCTGTATTAAGCTTATAACTATTACTCGGAGGAGGTTCCCATCGCAGCCAGTTGCCTTTATTCCATAAAACTTTTTGCACCACAACCCCAATGCACTGTAAACTGATACTTCCCAATGAACTACTTACCTTCTTCGGCTTATACCCTCTCATAATATCTTGCATGCTGCTGGTAATGCGTTTAAAAATCCCTTCATGTATCATGGGTTTATCGTCAAAAATTGCCATGCATCTCGCTTTCCATATCTCCCAGCAACCCACCATTAAAACACCAATCTTACACGCCCCAACTTGTGCTTGGCCGAAGATCTCGCCAACCGATGTCACATAAATGTTGCATGTATGTATGAAGAGATGCTATGAAAATATCTAGCAAGTCTCTCCCAAATGTACCTGGCTGCTTCTGAATGAACAAAAAGATGAGCAATAGATTCTTGTTTATGATTCTGAATACAACAGACATATTTCGAAGCCAAGGCCACATGTTTAGAATGTAGGCGCAAATCAACAGGCAGTGCACCATGACACAACTTCCACATAAACCAACTGATATTAAAAGGCAACCATTTTTGCCAAATCTTTTTTGCCCAAGCAATCTTCGGCCACTTCACCCGATTATGCTGCCAGTGATCTTTAACCTGAAACTCACCTGAGTTGGTTTGAATATATACGAGTACATCAACCTTGTGCTCCTGAATTCGAACCCTTTTTACTTTCAAGTAATCTTCAAAGGATAACAGATGAGCAAACTGATCCAAGATGGGCAGAACCTCCTTCACTCGAAGATTAATATCCATAGGCCGTGGTCGTTCAAGCCTAGAACCAAACCAATTTTCTCCCCAGAAAGATATATCCCCTCGGCCTATAACCCATCTACTGCTGTGATGAAGGTCTTCCATATATTTGTAAATAGATTTGCTAACCGAAGACATAGCACTGTGATTCGCGTTTGTACCATATTTCGAGCGAGCGTACTGAGCCCATAAACTAGAACCTTTCAGAACAGCCCATGCTAATTTAGCCTACAAGGATTCCATCACTTGAGTTAATGAACAAATACCTAATCCTCCTTCATCCATGGGTTGACAAATTACATTCCAAGTAACCCAATGTGTACGATTTTCTCCACTGTTACTCCATAAAAAGGCTGCCATAGCAGATTCAATCCGAACCAAAACTTTCTTCGGAACTCGAATTGTAGCAAGAGTATATACTGGGATGCTACACATAATAGATTTAAGGAGAGTAATCTTACCACCAAAAGATAATAATTGAGCCTTCCAACCATTTATATGTTGCATGATTTTGGTCACCAATGTCTCGAAATAAATTGCTTTACTCCTCCCTTGACATAGCGGAACACCCAAGTAAGTCATAGGAAATGACTTATGAGAACATCCCACCAAATCCTGAATCTGATGAATCCTCCTGGCAGTGCACCTTCTTGAAACAAAAAAGCCACTCTTTTCCATGTTTATTAACTGCCCCGAAGACCTTTCATAAGCAAATAAAATTTCCCGTAAACCTTGCAGAGAAGCACGACTAGCATTGCAAAAAATGAGCATATCATCCGCGTATAAAAGGTGAGATATCACTATACCCCCCTACCATGAGCGTACGGCTTGTTCAACCCATTCTCCATATTTCTTTTGAGCTAGAAAGATAAGATTTCTTGAGCGATAATGAATAACAATGGCGACAAAGGATCTCCTTGTCTAACTCCCCGAGTTGATTTTAAAAATCCATAACTATCCCCATTGATTCGAATAGAATACCAAACATTGCTCAATAAGCAATCATATTACAGTTTCCTTCATCAAAACCACAAGCCTGTAAAGTCCGCAGAAGGAAATCCCATTCTATTCGATCGTAGGCCTTGGACATGTCAAGTTTGAAGATTACATTACCCCCTCTCACCTTTTTGTCTATCTGATGAACTAGATCATGTGCCAAAACCACGTTATCTTGTATACTTCGACCCTTAACAAAACCAGTCTGTTCAGCCGAAATTAATTTGGGAAGAATCTTTTCCAATCGAGTAGCTAGAATTTTGGAAATAATATTACCTGCAAATGGACAGAGACTTATTGGACGAAAATCACCAAGGCCGGACGGTTCTGAAATTTTCGGAAGCAGCACAATTGAAGTCGTTACTAGCCCTTTATGAATTTCGGCACCCCGAAAGAAAGCCTGAATCGCCCGAACAATATCCTGCTTAATGATCCCCCAACATGATACGAAAAACCATCCGGAAAATCCATCATTCCCAGGTGAACTATTTGGATTCATACCCTTAATAGCCTCCAAAATTTCCATCTCCAAAGGTACAGCTCCCAGCAGTAAATTATCTTGCTCATTTGCTTGCCATGGAAAATTATGGAAAAGCGACTCATTCAGTTGATGATCCGATCTAGAAAAAAGATTCGAGAAATATTCCACCGCATGACTGCCAATACGTGCATTATCCGTACACTAGGAACCATTTTCGTTCTTGAGTTTAATAACATTCCTTTTTTGCCGATCTTTTATACTAGCATGGAAAAAACTGGTGTTTCTATCCCCATCTTGAATCCACAATTGTCTAGCTTTTTGTTGGAGCATTTCAGAATCCCATTTAACCAATTGAGCAAGCTCAGCCTTTGCCACCTCCTAGTCCGACAAAATTACATCCCCCCCAATTCTAATGCTTTCATCTTCCAAGAACAAAACCTTATCTTGCTGTTGAGCTAGCCTTCTTTGTACATTTCCAAAAACACTCCAATTCCATTATTTTAATTCCCGCCGCAAGAAATGAAGTTTTCTATGAAATACCTCCATAACATCCCCTCCTACATACCTACTCCATTGATGTTCAACAAACTGAATAAAACCCGGATGATCTACCCACATTCTTTGAAAGCGAAACCGACCTTTTATCTTCGGAAGAAAAGGAAAACTCACCAACAACGAGAGTCGAGATCGACACAAATGAACTCTGCACGACACAAATGCATACCTCCCATTTACGAAAAGATGAAGACCTACCTCCCAAACAAATTCTCCTCGGCTTCATGATTGTTACACCACGTAAACTTACTACCTTCAAAACCATGATTGTTACATCTGCAAGACCGGTCGCGATCATAAACTCCCATTGAAACGACCTATACCATCATATCATCATTCAAAACCCCGAACCGCCCAATTGTATACCATTATCATCTTTTCGAATGATTTGCTATAATATTGAAATCACCTCGTACTACCTAAGGCTCCGTTCCAGCATTATCTATACTCAACATGTCCCTTCATAAAGTCTGCCGAGTGATTCTCAAACAGGCTGCATAAACAAAAGACGCCAAAACATGATACCCCGTGCCCCAAGAAAGACGAACAGTCAAATGTTGAGTACTAGCTACCACAAAACTTACGTCAATGCGCTCATCCCATAGCAACCATATGTGCATATTTATAGGATTTTGATGTAGATAATATTTAAGCCTTAACTTACGAGCAATAGATGGCAACCGATCGCCCGATAGCTTAGGTTCTAAGAAAACACACAAATAAGGATTATGCTGCCGTAACAAATCTTTAACATAATCTATAGTTTCTTTGTTACCTATTCCTCACAAATTCCATATCAAGACCGTCATTAAAAAACTTATTGAGATGGAGGAATAACTGAGGCCTCAGCCTTACTAGTCTGCGCCCGAGTTCGGCATTGGTTTTCCTTATCGAACTTTTGCTTTTTAGCTTTCTTACCCAATTTTTTGCACACCTTCTGAAAGTTCTTAATTGCTGATTCACCATGAAGACCATCCTGCAAGTTATCTAGAGAAACTGTGCGAGTGAGTTTCTCCTTAATGTTGTTGTTTCCTTCATCAGTCGAATGTGTCTCCCTCGTAACCTTGTTTGTTGCTTCATCTTCCTCCATAAGTGCATCCAAAACTCCAAAGGAATTTGATAAAGAAACACCCTCTAAGTCCGACTCTTTATTGGCATCCTTTTCTTCAATGTCAACCATCGGTCGAGTTAAGTCGTCCTCCTTATTGATTTCCTTAGATTCATCCTGAGCGTCCTTCCCATCAATCTTTTCTACTATAGGCGTATCAGGAAGATCCACCACCACCGTTTCCTTCAATTTACCCTCCTGAACCTTCGTTTCTCCCAGATTTCCTGAACTGATAACATGAATGAATTCTATTTCAACCGGCTCTCCTTGTGAATTTTTAGCCAAAGAAACAGAAGCCCCATCTCCTTTTAATCGATGCTTAACCGGAGTCCACCGTTGATTCTGAGCATGAAGACTAGCTGGCTGCTTGGGGGCAGACTTAACAATAATTTCCTCGGTCTGATGACCTTCCTTTACTGGATTCGAAGACGACGCGCTGCTTAACAACTTTGACAGAATCGCTTGCCACTAATGATTCATCTGTAGGCCTTAGCTTCACTGTGCATGGGGCTGAAACTAAAGGAGCCTTCCCCTTGTCAATATTCATCTCCCGACGTTGTCCTTTCCTACACTGAATCTTTGAATGCCCGAGTAAACCACAGCCAGTACAGAAACTAATGTTGCCCTCAAATTCCAACGATTGCCAAAACCCATTATCCTTGCTAGATCCAATCCACACCCTAGATGGCAGTGGGAGAGAAACGTCTACCTCAATACACATCCTGGCAAACATTGGCCGAACCAACGAAAGAGTTTTCTCATCCACTCTTAAAAAATGCCCCAATGTATTCCCAATACATTCTAGAAAAGACGGATTAAAAAATGTAAGGGGAAGATGATGAAGGCGAACCCAAACCGCGACCTTTGTAACATCCTTGCGAAACGCAAAATCGGCCGACCACCGAAACGATCGGTACATACATGATTGGATCATGTGAGATTCCTTAGATAATGCTAAAACCATATCCTCCGAAGAGGACAACCGAACCATTACATGACGAGGATCTAACAAACCAACGACAAACGGTCCTTTCAATCGCCAATTCTTTGCAATATCATCCTGAATAACTTGAACCGTAGGCCTTCCTGCCGAAAATTTAAGAATCAAAGTATTCTCAAACTGTTTAGAGGCTGCTTCTAGTTCAACCGGAGTGAACAAGCATCCAGGATCACCATCAACAACCACAGCTTGACGGGGAACCAAAGGCACCGCCTGAAGAACGGGAGAGCTGTGTCCAACGAATTGTTTGGGCTACGCAACCACATTAGCATACGACACTGTAGGTGTAGTAGCTGATCCAGGAGACGAAACAGGTGGGACTGACGGATTAGGAGGTGGATCCTCCATGGCTGCCGCCATGCAAACCCTACCCTAATAGTGTCGCCAAATCAAACAAGAGAGACAAACCCTAGAGAGAGAAAGTCCTAGAGAGAAAGTCCTAATGATTGAACCTCTAATCTCGTAACGCATCTCTCTTTCTTTTCTCTTCCTTTTAAAAAGAGGATCAATAGTGGTTCCCCACTTACTCCCTGGGTGACTCGAACCCACGACCTATTAAGTATGGGTGTTTTCTATCACCAAGACCCCCGTGAATGGCTCCGAAGCACTCGAGTCGATAACGAGTTAATGGAATCCAGAAAATTTCCTGAAATGCCTACGCCACTATAATTGCAAACCCCCAAGTCGGGTTCTGTTCTCTCAGTGAAATTGTGTGTTTGAAAGAGATGAAGCTGTTGAGGAAAGAGCACAACTGACCCATGGTTAATAGGTGAGCCAAGATCTCAAAGTTACTAGGAAATTTTCTAGGGAGAAGGTCAAATTCTACTAGAGAAGCTATGGTGGCTAGGGAGGCCAATACGAGAGAAATTATTAGCAATGTGTTGGTACCAAAGATTTCATGTTTGGTATGGATATAATACAGACCAAACTCTAGTGACAAGTTGACAACGACAAAAAATGTATCAATTCTATGATACCTGAACCTAAAATGGACTGGAATGGCAGTTGGAGTGAGATTGGTAGGAAGACAAGAAGGAACGAGAATGAGAGGGAGAATGGGGGGAACAAAGGAGGGATTCATGTTTATTGTTGAAATACCTCAAGCACTGGTAGGGAGATTGGGGGAAATACCTGAAGTACTCCTTGGTTTACTATTTATATCAAAAAATGTTTATATATTTGAACTTGCGTAATACGTAGATGGAGTTACTTTGTTTAGAAAAAATGAAAAAAGAGGAGAAGGAAAAAGGATGTATGGAAAGAGAGGAGAAGTAGAAAGGGGATGCAGATGATCAATGTAGAAATATTCGGGCAATGATGAGTTAGATTTAGGGGGTCAGAGTTGGTCAGAGATTATATGAAGTTATTTACCACAACAAAAGAAAAAAAATATTTACCACTAATCCAAAAGGAAAGGCAAAGAGGCATTGGCTGCTATTCAAATCTTTGTTAATTTCTTTGGGCTCAGAACGGCAAAGAGTGTATCAATTCTATGATACCTAAACCTAAAATGGACTGGAATGGCAGTGGGAGTGAGATTGGTGGGAAGACAAGAAAGAACGAGAATGAGAGGGAGATTGGGGGGAGCAGAGGAGGGATTCATGTTTATCATTGAAATACCTCAAGCACTGGTAGGGAGATAGGGGGACTACCTAAAGCACTCTGTGGTTTATTGTTTATATCGAACAATGTTTATATATTTGAACTTGCGTAATACGTAGATGGAGTTGATCTATTTAGAAAAAATGCAAAAATACAAGTGTAGGAAAATGATGTATGGTAAGAGAAGAGATGGAGAAAGGGGGTGCGGATGATAATTGTAGAAATATTGGGGCAATGATGAGTTAGATTTAGGGGTCAGAGATGGTAAGAGATTATACGAAGATGTTACCATAACAACAGAAATTTTTTTTTACCATTATTCCAAAAGAAGAGGCAAAGAAACTTGTTGAGTTATGATATATATTTTTATTTGAAACATAGCGTTTTTTATTATATATATATATATATATATATATATATATATATATATATATATATATATATGTATATATATATATGTGTGTGTGTGTGTGTGTCTTAGTTGGTTTTATATTAAAATGTATTAGTTTTTCGTATATTATGCTCTATTGTAGGGAATATAAGAGGAAACACATATAGGTATCAAATTTATTTCTGTAAAACCGTACGAGTATCCAAACAATAGAATTGGAATTCTAAATCAATTATAATGGAATTCCACATATTAGCCAAACAACATAATTGAAGTTCTATAGAATTCGAATTTTGAAATCCAATTCCATAATATTGTGATCCTAACTCAATTCTAATTTTGTGTATCCAAACGGACCCTTAGTTACCTTGAGCCATTTAAACTGGATCATATGTAATTGCTTTATCACGATAGTTCTGTTGTTATTGTCTCAAACTCTTAGTTACCTAGAGCCATTTAAACGGGATCATTTTCCTTGTTGAGTATTATTTCATCGAGGTGTTGTGGCTTGTACTTTTTCACACAAACTAGTTTGGTACCATTTCAACTATAGATAACACGGTGGATTTCATTTTGTTTCTATATGATCCATCTCCACCATAGATGCTCGTTTAGGTTGTAGGGCAATTTGATACTCTCTGCCATGCTAGCCCATGCATATCTCAACCATTACCTTCCATTTCTTGATTCTTTTTCTCATTCAAGCACACCTCCATCCCTCCCACCACCACCACCTCCATGAATCTCATCAATAGCCACCAACTATTCCTAAGCCATATCCAGAACATCACAAAAAAATGCACTACCGAGTTGTTTCAATAACGAGGAAGGAATTGTCAGTTATTGATAGAATTCAAAAACTAAAATCAAGAACTATAATAAACAAAACAAGATTAGGGAAACTAAGCATTCATTCATTAATATTCAAACCAAATACATAAACATCATTCATATCTAAACAACCACAGGCAACATCCATTTCACCATATTTTGATTCCTGAACTCCAGACACATTAGACCGTAATTTTTAATTACCTAAAGACACATTAAAAAAAACCATAAATTAAAAGGAGAACATATCCGAAACACTAAACCCTTTCTTTTCTTCTTACCAAACCCAGTAAGTAGCATGCTCAGTGTCTCCATTTTTCCACCAGTCCCAAGGAACTGGGTAAAGGCCCCCATGCTCCCAATCTTCCGGGATATCAACATGCACCTCGTCCCCAGGATGTTCAACTTGCTCTACCACCGGCTCTGGCCCTTGCTCCGGCTTTGGCCCTGGCCTTAGAAAACACACATCGCACCTCAAAGTTATGGTCTGAACACACCAGAACGAAGTGTTTTCTATCACAGAGGCCCCATGAATGGATCCGGAGCACTCGAGTCGGTAACGAGTTAATGGAATCCAGAATATTTTATGAAATGCCAACGTTGCCGGAATTGCGAACCCCCATGTCGGGTTCTGTTCTCCCGACGAAATTCAGTGTTTGAAAGAGATGAAGCTGTCGAGGAAAAAGTACATCTGACCTATGGTTAATAGGTGTGCCAAGATCTCAAAGCTGGTAGGAAATTTTCTAGGGAGAAGGTATTCCATGGCATGTTGACAACGGTAAGTTTTTGGGGAGAAGGTTTTCCATGACAAGTATGGATATAATACAGACCAAATTCTAGTGACAAATTGACAACGGCAAAGAGTGAATCAATTCTATGATACCTGAACCTAAAATGGATTGGAATGGCAGTGGGAGTGAGATTGGTAGGAATACAAGAAGGAACGAGAATGAGAGGGAGATTGGGGAAAACAGAGGAGGGATTTGTGTTTATCGTTGAAATACCTCAAGCACTGGTAGGGAGATTGGGGGGAATACTTGAATAGACCTGTCAAAACGGGCACACAGGGCGGTTTTGCCCGTGGGCCCAAAAAGCCCGCACTAAAACGGGGCGGGGCGGGAAAGCCCGCAAACTTGACGGTCCCTAAAACTCATGGCCCAGCCCACCCCGCGTAGGGCTGCGGGCAAAACGGGCTAAGCCCGCAAAAAAATTGAAATTTTTCAATATATTTTTATTTATTATTAATTATGTGAGAAACTATATACAAATTTGCTTGATTAACATCATAAATGCAATTATCATCACCCAGGCCATGGAAACAGTCTCAAATATGGATTTCATGACTGTTAACTAAGTATGGATTTCATGAAATATGGATTTTGATTTTCGAATATGTTAAAAAAATATAACAAATAGAAACAAAATATCACAAGATGAACACTAGACAAGAAACAAGAATTGCCAGTTTGCCAATTGCCACTGTCAGATCTCAGTTGGGTGCCGGATCTGGAAATGGAAGCATCGAAGCAGTGAGAGAGAGAGAGAGAGCGTGAGATGAGAGAGAGTCGTTGTTTTGGACGAACTGTGAGTGGAGGCCAGGAAGCGGCACTAATTCCGGCTTCTCTTAAACCCGAACTAGTTGAAGACTCGAAGCCTTCCCCTTTATCAATCAAACCCAGTCTATCGTCTTCTTCTATTCCAGGCTTTTCAGCTCGCAATTTCCTCCACAATCCTCCTTCACCCGCTACTAGAAAGTCGCCAAGCAGGTGTCGTGCCGGCGTGCGTGAGAGCCTGAGAGAGAGAGAGAGTGCTGGCGTGCGTGAGAGCCTGCGGGCTGAGAGAGAGAGAGAGTGCCGGCGTACATGAGAGCCTGAGAGAGAGAGAGAGAGAGTGCCGCCGTGCGATGAGAGAAATAGAGAGAGAATGGGAGATCAGATCACGATGGATTCAGATTTCAGATTTTCAGTATAACTTAAGTTACTTAACCCTAGGGTGACTACTGACTTGAAGTTCGCTTGCCAGTTGCCGTTAATGGGCCTGCCAGTGCCTGGGCCGCTTAAAAAATAAAAATTATAACAAATTACAGCCCATATTTCACTAAACCAATAAATCAAAATTCAGAACCCATAAAATGCAGGGCTGCCCGCCCGCCCGCCGCGCAAAGCCCGGAAGCCTTCCCTAACGGGTATTAAAAACACTAGCTCAACCCGCCTTAATAGGGCGGGCGGGCTGCAAGCTTTGCGCTTTTGACTCTATACTTGAAGCACTCCATGGTTTACTGTTTATATCAAACAATGTTTATATATTTGAACTTGCGTAATACGTAGATGGAATTGCTCTGTTTAGAAAAAAATGTAAAAACAAATGAGAAGGAAAAGGATGTATGGAAAGAGAGGAGAATAAGAAAGGGGATGCGGATGATGAATGTAGAAATATTGGGGCAATGATGAGTTAGATTTAGGGGTCAGAGATGGTAAGACATTATATGAAGATATTTACCACAACAAAAGAAAAAAATTTATTTACCATTAATCCAAAAGAAGATGCAAAGAGGCGATGGCTGCTATTCAAGTCTTTGTTGTGTTCTTTGGGCTCAAAGCATCAAGCGTCATTTCAGATTACTAGTCAAGTACACGCACGTTGCACACATGTTGCACACATGTTGCACGTGTTGTTAATCATTTTTTAGTGAAATGCTATTTCTACTACATTTTTTACTTATCTACCATATGATTAGTTATTACTTTTAACTTATGTAGGCTTGGACAAAACTGCTTATTAATTAATTACTTGTTATTTGAAGTTGAGCAATTACTTGATTATCTTTATTGTTGCCTATACACTAATTTGTACATAAGAAAACACTTACACTTTTATATAGAAAGAGAAATATGGTCATAACAAAAGTTATTTAGAACACTGAATAGAGATTTGTTAGTAAGATCTATAACTTAGGGACGAATATGATAGTCTTTTAGGTTGCTTGTCGTAGTCAAAATTTTACCGTAGCAAATGTTAAACAAATTTAAAAAGGTAAATCATATTTTTTTTTTCTTAACTGAGTAAGTGTATTTTTGTGATATTCAAATATATTGTATGATATTTGTAATGGTAATGACACGAAGAGGGAATATGACAAAAAAATCAACATATGAGACAAAATGAATATAATTAAAAAATGTATAATCTAATTTAAAGTTAGGTATAAGTTGAGGGACCAAATTCAATTTCATCCTTCAAAGAATTGATTAGCCCATGCAAATTTATTTGTTTAGCAATAATTAATGGTGAATAGTTTATTAAATCTAGGGTTATTTATGTCTATACATTATTTTCTAATTATGACAAATTTTACTTGTTTAACCTTAATTCTATTGTGGATGTTTATTAGGTGCATGGTTAGTTTTGTCTATACATTTTGTTTTTTTAAAACAAGATTTAAGGTTGATTATCTTTATTGTTGTCTATACACTAATTTGTACATAAGAAAACACTCACACTTATATAGAAAGAGAAATATGGTCATAACAAAATTTATTTAGTTAATTGAATAGAGATTTGTTAGTAAGATCTATAACCAAGGGTCTGGATTGGTACCTCCAAGGACAATGGGTTTTCGCAACCAATTTCTTTTGAAGGTAAAAATTTATACTGCGAGAGTTGTGATTTGCTGGGACATGTTAAGGATGATTGTCGGAAAAAGCGAAGGAGCTCCCCTAAGGTCTCGAGTTTACTGAAGGCGCCGATGGACGCGACCAAGGATCCAACTGTGTCTAGGGAAACTAAGGTCAAACAAGTGACCCAAGGCCAGTCTAAGGGAGATACTCTATTAGAAGATAAGATGAATGAGGAGCGTACAAAGGGTCCTAATCATACTTTTGTCGTTGAGAAACAATGGGTTCCGGTTCAGCCAGTTGGTCATGGAAAAAAACATCGGGTTCGAATTCTAAGGATGATCTTGGATGTCCCAAGGAGTCAAAGTTTATTGATCTTGTTTCTTCCCCGGCACAAGATAGTGGAGTCCTAGTTTCTACGGGTAGTTAAGGTCAGGAGGAAACGAAGCAGGCGGAACAAGTTGTTCCAATGGTTCCTGATCAAGTTAATAAGAAAAGAAGGGCTATTCATTTGGCTAAGAAACTGATTGCAGGACCTACCTTAGCAAATACTTTTGCAGTATTGGAAGATTTAGAAGAAGTTGGTGATATCTCGCAGGTTGTTTCTCATAGTGCTTTTAAAATAATGTCAATTGGGGATGATAGGATATTGATGCAAAGATAGTTGAAGAGGTCTTCTTCGCTGGATGACACTATGAATTTACCCTCAGCTAGTAAGCAGACCTTTCAGAAACAATGTCGCACTTTATTTGCTAGGAGAAAAATGGTAGAGTTTATGGCTCGCAATAAACAAGTTACTAGGGTCTAAGGCTAAGGCCCATCATAACAATATGTAATTTGTTTCCCCATGTCGGCAATTATTTGGAATGCCCGAGGAGTGGGCAATAAATACACTGTTGAGTATCTTAAGGTTCTAAAGTCTCAACACAACCCTCTTTTATGTGTGGTTTTAGAACCGAAAATTTGAGGAAATCGTATAGGCAAAGTGGCTAAAGACTCTCCGTTATAAGTTTTGTTTACATCAAAACACTACAAATATGCACATTTGGCTGTTTTGGGATTCGCGTGTGTATGTTAAAGTTCTGAATGTCACTTCGTCGGTTATTAATACTCGTATTTCTGTTGGTGATAATTTTTCAGTTTTGTTCTCTTTTGTTTATGTGAAGTGTAATAGGGAGGATAGACATAAGCTTTGGAAGGATTTGTAAGATTTTTCGATGGCTTTAACTCAACCTTGGTTGGTTGGAGGTGACTTTAATATCATCGCTCATTCGATGGAGAAACTGGGAGGTGCCCCTTGTGACTATCCAACTATGGGTGACTTTACTAATTTTCGTCAACAGGCAGGCTTGGATGATGCAGGCTATAAGGGTAGTGTCTTTCACATCGTGTAACAATTAGGATGGTGCAGATCGTATATGGCAACGTTTGGATAGAGTTTTGATGAATGATTTTTACAAAGCAGTGTTTAGAAACCTTCGGTTCAGCATCTTTGTCAAGTTCTTTCTGATCATTCTCCTATTCTGATTGAGTTCTTAAGTATTACCAAGCCGAAAGGAATTTTCCAGTTTCAGCGTATGTGGCTTGATCACCCAGAGTTTTTACAGTTTGTTAGGGAACAATGGGTTTTGCCTGTCACTGGCAGTGCCATGGATATTTTCTGTAGGAAGTTGCAACATTTTATGGAGTAAGATGAGGCATTGGAACTAGTAGGTTTTTGGCCATGTTCAAAGAAAATTAGAGTTATAACAGGACAATATTCTTCGTTTGGAGGTGGCTTTACAGCAACGTTGGGATGATTTGATTCCTAAGGATTTATTTAACGTTAAACAGGATTTGTGTCGTCTTTAAAAATGGGATGTTGAGCTTCTTCAACAGAAGTCGAGGCAGCTTTGGTTGCATGAGGGGGAATACAACACTGCTTTCTTTCATGCCAGTATTCGTGACCGAGCCAGTGTTAATGCCGTGCGACTGCGTATGTCTGATGGCTCTTGGTGTTCTGATAACAAGCAGGTGGGGGACATGTCGGTAAGTTTCTTTACTGATTTATTCTCCTCCTCTCGGTCGGCTAGAAATGATGATTTGTTTCAGGATTTCTCGATGCGTTTGGATGATCATGATAATTTTTGTTTACACCGTGTTCCTGATGAAACTGAAATATGGGAAAGTGTTAAGAGTTTGAATCCTAATAGTGTGCCAGGAGTTGATGGCTTTACGGATGGTTTTATAAGGGTTGCTCGGAGGTTATCAAGGGGGATGTTATTGCTGATATGCATGATTTTTTTTATGGTAGTCTTCTCCCAAGAGGTATTTCTTCTACCTCTATTGTTCTTATTCCCAAAGTGGCAAATTCAGTAGAGTTGGGGACCTTCGCCCCATAAGCCTTTGTAACTTTTCCTGTAAAATTTTGTCGCATATTATGACTTCTCGGATTGTAAGCTTTCTTCCTAAATGTATTTCACTTGAGCAATCTGAATTTATCAAAGGCAGATGTATACAAGAAAACATTGTTTTGGCACATGAGTTAATTCATCGCATTGATAATAAAGTGTGTGGAGGTAACACGGTTTTTTAAGTTGGATATGTCCAAGGCATATGATCGTATGTAATGGCCTTTCTTGTTGCAAGCCCTTAAAGCTTTTGGTTTTAATGAAGTAAGTTGTGACTTGATATATAGGCTGATTAGTAATATATGGTACACCCTTCGGATTAATGGTGAAGGTTTTGGTTTTTTTCAAATCTTCTAGGGGTGTTCGTCAAAGTGACCCATTATCTCCTTTGTTGTTTATTATTGCCCAGGATGTCCTCTCTTTCAACATTCATAGGGTTGTTCGTTATGGGAATATTCATCCTTATTCTCATGGCCATGGAGGGGTTGTCATTACTCATTTGTTGTATGTACGGACGACATGTTGCTCTTCTGTAGTGCTAGTCGGAGATCATCATAGCTCTAAAAAAGTTACTCACATCTTATGAAGAAGCTTCTGGGCAGCTTGTTAATGTTGCCAAAAGTTCTTTTTTTCTTTCTTCGAAGAGTCGTTGTCAGAAAGCTAGAAATATTGCTTCTTGGATAGGTTAAGTACAATCTTTTCTCCCTATGAAGTATTTGGGTCTTCCTTTGTTTAAAGGTAGGGTAAGGCGATGTTACTTTGAAGATTTGGAGGCAAAAATTTTGAAGAGAATATGTGGTTGGAAGGCTAAGCTTCTGTCCTTCGGTGCCAAATTAGTTCTTTTGAATTCCGTTTTGGCCAGCATTCCGATTTATACCCTGACAACTATTAAGGTCCCTGAGGTGGTTATTCGCCGGCTTGAGATAACGATGGCTAATTTCTTGTGGAATGCTTCGGGGGAACATAAAGCCCACTGGCTCACTTGGTCTGTGTGTCGGCCTAAGGATGAAGGCGGGCTTGGGCTGAGATCTCTTAGTCAGGTTATGGATTCTTTACAGGCGAAGTTGGCTTGGAATGCGTTACAAGGAAAGAGCTTATGGGTTGCCTTCGCTCGATCTAAATATGAACATCCGCATGGCTTTATAACTCTAGTTACGGCTTCTCATATTTGGAAAGCTGTTATGTGCCATCTCCCTTCAATTTAGCAATGTTCTCAATGGGTTATTGGGCAAGGAAAGGTCTCGTTTTGGGAGGCAAATTGGCGTGGTGAACCTCTTGGTGGCCCTCGGCCAATTGATCGTAATTTGTTGGTGGATGATGCTTTAATGCAGCTTGAAGATATTATTCATTTGGTGCCGGACAGACTTCATGCAGTTGTCCAAAAAGTTTCTATTCATCCTAGGATAGAGGATAAAATGGTTTGCACTTTGACGCGCACATGGGAGTTCTCCACTTCCGCTTATTTTTTCCACTCGTGTATGGCTTCTCCGTAAGTGGCAAAAAAGATTTGGCAGTCGTGGTTGCCTTTGAAAGTTAGTGGGTTCTTGTGGAAGCTGTTTCATGGGATTATTCCGGTTGACATGGCCCTTCGTAGATGGAAAATTTGTATTACTTCCAAATGTGTTTGTTGCATGACAAATCCTGAGTGTGAATCTATAACCCATTTGTTCCTAAAGTCTAAAGTGGCTATCTAGGTCTGGGAGAAATTTGGTTTGGCTTTTCATAAAGTTTGTAGGTATAATTATATTCCTCATTTGTTTGACATTTGGATGAAGCATAGTTCTCATCGTAACCAGCTTGGGGCTTACCAGATTGGTATTTTGGCGTTCATATGTTGGGAATTATGGAAGTCCAGGTGTAATGCGGTCTTCGATAACGTCCCATATGTATGTGAATAGGATTTTTCGATGTGTGATTCAAGACTTGCAGGATATGTTCGTTGTTTATCGCCCCAAATATGGCGTGGGGCTTGTGGGTTCTCTCTACATTCAACAGCTTGGTTTATTGATTTCCGCCATGCCTTTGAGACGTGGTCAATGGCTGAGATGGCTTTCGCCTGTCTACTAATTTTAAATTCAATACGGATGGTTCTGTTGTTGATGGTAATTGTTCTGGCGGTGGGATTATATGGGACTCTAAGGGTACGATTATACATGCCTTCTCTAATTTTCATGGGCCTGGTACAAATATGATGGCTGATTTATTTGCCCTGCATGATGGTTTGCATCTTTGCCGTCGTCTGGATTTGTTGTCAGTTGATGTCGAAACAGATTCCCTTGTGGCAGTTATGGGTATTTTTGATAAATATCAGCTCCCTTGGAAATATGTCTATGATTTACGGTTGTGCAAAGATTTATTGGGTGATTATCGTTTGCAACATGTTTTCAGATAAGTAAACCGTGTTGCTAATCGATTAGCGACACATGCCTATAATCATCGTACGTCCCTTGTTTGGCAGGCTTTGAGTCATGATGAGATGGGTCTATATTCTTTTAGGAAATAGTTTGGCTTTGTTTCTTTGTTTAGAGGTTTGGCTCCTTTGGTTTCCCGCCTGTGGGTTCCTTTGGTTATCCCCCTCCTATTTTGCTCTTTTATTTTTTAATTCCATTTGCCAGGGTGTTGTCCCTGTTCTTTAATAAAAGAAAAAGACCAATATGATAGTCTTTTAAGGTTGCTTGTTGTAGTCAAAATTTTACCGTAACAAATGTTAAACAAATTTAAAAGGTAAATCATATTATTTTTTCTTTTAACTGAGTAAGTGTATTTTCGTGATATTCAAAAATATTGTATAACATTTGTAATGGTAATGACACGAAGAGAGAATATGACAAAAAAAAAAAATCAACATATGAGACAAAATGAATATAATTTAAAAATGTATGATCTAATTTAAAGTTAGGTATAAGTTGAGGGACCAAATTCAATTTCATCCTCAAAGAATTGATTAGCCCATGCAAATTTATTTGTTTAGCAATAATTAATGGTGAATAGTTTATTAAATCTAGGGTTATTTATTTCTATAAATTATTTTCTACTTATGATAAATTTTACTTGTTTAACCTTAATTATATTGTGGATGTTTATTAGGTGCATGGTTAGTTTTATCCATACATTAAGTAGTATATATATATATATATATATATATATATATATATATATATATATATATATATATATATATATATATATATATTACACATTTGTTAAAAAATAATGTTGGTTTTATATTCCAACATTTAAATTATAATGTCTAAAAGTTTAAAAATTATACTACTACTATTACCAAAAGAAGAAATATATGTCATATTTAAAAATTATATTAGTATTATTACAAAAAAAAAAAAAAAAACTGGTGCGAAGCACGAGCTTTATAACTAATTAATAAACAAGAATAAATAATAAATATATTATTCTCTAATACTCACCCCATGAATATGATTTGTTTCAACCTGAGAATCAGTTTCACATTCATCATTGGCTACAAAGACTGCTTCCATGGCAGTTGCCAGTTGAGATGATTTCCTTAACAATTGTCACCATGAAAGAAAAGCATGCTAACTTCTATAGTATTTTATCATGACCTAATTTTGTACAGCAGTAATAGATTCAAAAGAACATTCATACTACAATGAAGACTAATTTTACTGGTCTTGGATAAATCAAGAACGTGGCTTTAAGCTCTGTCAAAGTTCTGGGATAAATATATAAAATCAAAGGTTTGAGCAATCAAAAGAAAAAAACACTCGAAAAGCACTGGCCTGAAATGAAATATCAAGACACAGTAAGAACAAGTAATCAATTATCAGTGGATCAGACTTAAAAGAGCTGCAACCCATAGAAAGAGACAGATGATAATGGATTCCTAGACAAGCACATCAATTCTTGGTCCCAATATCTTGTTTTAAGATCTCTCTACACTAAATTCTCTTGAAAATTTAGTTCCTTATTGGCAGCATAGATTACACCAACAATGCACAGTAGACTATTTATCCTAAAAGATCACAATACATTTATTTAGAGCAAGGGAGAGATATTTTTTTCTTAAAAAAAGAAACATAAAAATTACAGCGTATAGAGAACCCCGAAAGCTGAATCCACCACTCCCAATTAGAGGATCGAATTAACAAAATTCTCTCAGTTCTTTTCACTTGTGCTTCTGTTTATGGACCACAGCTTACTGAACATCTTTTTAGGCCGATTAGGAATTGAACGAAGCACCTTAATCCTTGAGGATTTCGGAATTCCATCCGGAAAAGCTTCTTCCAAGTCATCATCTTCTGCCAGTTTCATCCTTAAAGTCGAAAGACTGGATTTTGGTGACTTGAGGCCGGAAACACTCCACTGGTCATCTGTTGGCATAGTCTTGGTGGTGCTAAATGAACCTGGCCCCCTTGATGGATCATCGTGTGTGGCTAAAAGTGCCTTGATGTTTCCAGGCAATTCGGTCACCTGACCACCAGCCATAGCTGCCCGAGCTTGCTCAAAGAAGAGGACTTGGACCACCACCCTAAGTGGAAGTAACTCGTTTTGTGCTGCATGCATGCAAGCCTCCATAGATAACTTTTTGCAGTCAAGAGTTCCGGCATAGACGTTTCCTTTCACTTTTGTTGAGATTTGGGTGTGCCTGGATTTCAAACATACGACGGAAATTTCCTCTTAGTAATGGGAAAAAGTACTAGTGATTAATTCATTTCTTAGCGTCAATAATGCATAGGGTAGTTCTAAATTGGCCCCTCGATACTTGAGAGACGATAAAACATTTTGTAATAAAATAAGTTCGCTTCTACTCTTTGTCTAGTGAAAATTTGAGGCTGTCTTTGAATGCAGCCATGCCATTTTGTTGCTGTTAATCACGACTAATGGGACAAGTACTCATGAATTATGCTAATTGCAATTATCAGCAAAGAGCAATTATGTGAACAACTATAGAATCCACATGTACTAAATGTCCTAAAAACAGTTCATTCCACATATGCTTTTGAATGCTATTATTATTGTTCTTGATGCCTTGGGTTTTTGTCGTTTTCCCTTATTTTCTGATCAGGGTATGAACTTAATTGGCACAGATCGGAGTTGAAATAACTAGAATTCTACCTAGCCAAACTAGATAAGTCAACCTAAACCTAATTCCTAACTAAAGCATGAATATGACATGCTCCTAGGTCAAGGAGTTGGTTATCCACTAAAATGATGGCGACTCATCAGAAAATCTAACTCTCTTTCTGCTTGCAAGGGTAGAAATGTAGAATTGCATCATTATACCCTTCCAAGCCCCGCATAGTCTCAAGCACTAGACCATCCTTTTCAATTAATCTTTTTCTTTTCTTTTTTCAAAAAAACTTGTAGTAAAATTATAGATGATTTTTGAATGAGGAATAAGCCATTAAAACAGAACAAAAACAAATAAACTAACCTAACAATTATAGAAAAATAGGTGATTTACCTTGAGATAAATGTCGATGGCTCTGTATAGATCATCATGATCAAGCCTTGAAAACTCTGGTATGGCCTCAGCAAGTGCTAGAAACTTTGACATTGGTACATTGACATCTCGAGAAATTTCTTGGAGATAGCCATCCACGAGCTTTGCGACCTTCAGTTTGGAGCTATGAGATGCTGACGAAGATCTCCTACTCTCTTGAAATTCAAAATCCACATTTTCAGCTGAGCGAGAGCGTCTTCTCCGATCATAATCCCCCTTAGCTCTAGGGGGAGTAGTCGGTGGACTCTGACCCTGTAACATGAATTGCTCCAATATAGTCAAAACTATATCGACATCATAAATTGTTTCACACCCAGTAGATAAAGAGGGGATTAACAAATCCCCAACTGTTGCTTCATCTAATTGAATTCCAACCCTTCTCGCCAATTCCATTCTCGAAGATGAAGAAGCCTTTAGTATGTTTGCTGCCTTCAGTAGTTTAAGAAGGAAGCTGCAAGAAACAGCACCTCTCTCTATTGGCAACAAACTAACTATTGATTCCAATAGCAGCCTATTCTTTGAGGCTAAATCGCCACAGGAATCTGATTCGGTGTCAAGATTCATGGTCCTTGATACATTCGGTAGCCATCTCGATGCATAAATCCTTAATGCATCTCCAATGAGGTTCGAGGGTATTTTTCCTCCAGATTTAAGGGCTATCATTGTTCTCCAGTACAGGTCAATCCCTAGTTCTGCTATATCTTCTGCCCACCACCCTTTACTCAAATTCTTATGCCTTTGACTCTCTCCACCGTTACAAGAAACGTCATCCCTATCCTTTCCTCTCCTTGAATAGCTGTGTGACAAGCTCACCTTTGACGGGTGGGAAAGGACTTTCAATGCAATGGCTTCAATACACCGACTCGTGATTCCAAGGTCTTCTGACCACAAGTGGAAGGCTTTGGTGCTTTGTAAAGTCACGATTGCATCTTTCCAGCCATTCAGTATACAGGAATTGAAGAAAACTTCAATCTTGTAAACAAGATTCCCTTTCTCAACATCTTCTGTCATTTGGAGGTAGTCGGCCGCACAACGAGCTGATACAATGTTGTAGGCACTGAGGGTAACTGTGATTCCATAGCAGAATTTTGCACACAATTCAAAGGCCTCGATTCCACCAGGAAAGTCCGGGAGTTGTATTATTTGGTGTTGCGAGGATTCTGGACTTTCAGAACACAACCTCTGTAAGCGCAAGCACTTGGAGAGCAGGGGAAACTGTTCTTGCAAAGACAATCAAGTTTGAAACATCAGGGGTACTTCAGTAGAGTATTCAACTGGCATATGTTTGGCGATTCGATTACAAGTCTTGGAATTTGAAAGAACAATTCACCCTTCAAATTCCAGTTTCAAAACTTGGAATGGAGTTGTCAAACATAGCATAACTTTCATTTATTTATCAAACTCAGTAACTTAAAAAGAATTAGAAAATTTTGGCACTGTGAATATTACCTTGTGAAGCAAATATCTACTCCCCTTCACTTGAACTATAAGATCACTAGACACCTCTGAGGATATTGACCTGCATTAACCATTAAAAAGACCTTAGTACCAAAACACACGCACACATAAATAAATTCAACTCAACTCAGGGCTTTTTCCAGTTACTCGTACCTTACAGACTCGGTAGTATAGAAAGTATCCGGCCGGGAGCCGAGTTTCATAAACTTCATGATTGAGCTTTCTTTATCTCACCTCAAGCAATCTAAATCACCAGAGAGGTCTAATCTCTCTTGACATACTTGAAAACAAAGAACCCCAACAACCTCACTGATCAAAGACAGAGTCTTGAAAAAAACTTGCCTCCAACACCAAGCAAGTATCTATCACCAAACGAGAACACAAATAAGCATGCCCAATTCTTGAAAACACTTTTCCAAACTTAGAAACCAAACTAGGAAAGAATATTAACCCAAACAGGGCAGAACCCAGTTAAAGAAAAGGATGTAACATGGCAAAAAAAAATTTCTTTGGGGAAAAGAGAGAAGAAATTCAAGAATCATAAGATATAGGAAACTGAAGTGGGTTTGTTAGTTATGACTTATGGTTATAGCCTATAGGCAACTTATATTCGGTTGCAGCCGGTAGTAAACCTCTCAAAACTGTGCGGACGTGACAAATGCAAGAAATGAAGAAATCCAGCAAATAAAACACCGAAAAGATACAGTAATTTCAGTCAACTTCCATCATTTAATACCTCACTTGATTTAGACATTCAAACTAAAATTAATCAAACCCACATCAATCCCATCAAAATCAGCCTAATATACCAAACAAAGCAATTAAACTTATTGAACAAATACGCGGTTCAATTAAAAAATACAAAAACATAAAATACTCTAAATTTACCCAAACTAAAAAAAGATAATAAAATAAGACCAGAACCTGCAAGTTTAAGGTTGTCTTCATATAATCTCAAACAAACTGCCAATCATTTGCAAGAATTACTACAGAACCAAGATGCACAAATAAATATTATGACGTTTTGATATTTCTCTCACTAGAAGAAAATTTTGATTAGGCAAGTTTACTCTTTCTTTTTTTTTGATCTTTTTTTTTTTAACTTGGGGGTGAAGAAGACTGTCGAATGCCAGCGTGCAATTAATGAGAGTAAAGACGACGCCCACGTGCTTATCCTGCGCCCACTTGTACCCTCTCTTCTCATCATTGCTACAACAAATTCCTTTCACTCAGAGCAGTAATCTAAAGTCTAAACCCCCCGGGATTATTTTAGTCAAACACTATTTTATATCCCAACGTCGTACGCTCTATTCGCATTAACACACAATGAAACCCCCTAGCCCACCATTTATCAAAAACAAAAAGACACCGTAGCAAGTTAGCCGTAACTGCCTATAAATTCATTTCTTTTTATGCACAAAAACTTGAATTGATTTAATAGTATTAAAGTGAAGTGAGGCTAATTTTAATTCCGTAAATAGACATGACACAACACTTATGCCATGCAGTTGTGGCCATCCACATGTCATAACCTTCATACTTCATACACCGTTAACAATCTGACACTTTCACTCCGATCTTTCTTTTACTACCAAAGAAAAAGGAAAATCTCTCTCCATTCCTAAACAAAATTTATTTTTACTTTGTGTACATATCAAGATAAATGCATTGACTCTATCATAAATAAGATATTACTCGATATGATTTTAGAAACGAGTTTATGTGATAGTGGGACCATCAATTTAAAAAAAATTAGAAAGTGGCATCCCAAAAAGAGTTTAAGGTGATAGATCTTACTTCTTGGCAAAATAATTTAATTTGATATCCTCTTTTTGCAATAGTGGGTGGAAAATTTTAATAACAAAAACATAGGTAAGACGGTTTACGATATATTTTGTAAGACGGATTATCTTTATCCGACTCACCGTGCGTTGGTGGTTTGAAATGTGAGAGAGTGATTGGTTACGTCTTACGAATTAAGATCCGTAAAACCGTCTTACATGAGACTTACTCAATTTTAATACGATGATTCGACATAAATCTCAACACTTGTATCTTGTGGCAAGACACATATAAGGGCAATCACACACTGGGTGACACTCTCCCCCTCCAACTTTTTTTATATTTTTTTGTACTAATTAAAGAGAATGGAAATACAATTTATTAAAGAAAAGAAAAAGAAAATCACTTAAATTATTGAAAGAATATAACAAAAAGTAGTGTAGTTGGAGATAAAGAGATGCTAAAAAGTCGATAGATAGGGTTTTTGTTTATCGTTTTTTCCCTTTTCATTCAAGATTTTCTACTCTCTGCTTGCATAAGGGCCACAAAGTGTGTTATCTTATAATGGAATCATCGAGAGTACCCCTTGAGTTGGAAGAAATTGTGGGTAATACCCTTTCCTGTATTCATGACATTGGGGCCATTGTCATTTAGTAAGTAATGGTCCAATATATGAATTATGACCAATTGTTGGAGAGACTTTGATGGTTAGAAAGTTTGTTTTTGTGTATGCCTAAAGTAACTAGTAAGCATTAATTTGGAAAGTTGGAGGTCTACGTCAATTTGATTTTGCATTATTTGGCTACACATTATCCTTATGTACGTAATATAGAGGAGAACTCAAGCAATGAGACTAAGACATACCTATTTTTGAAAATATTTGTGTGGTTATAACTCAAGGTACACCAATATTAACTTAAAATGATGTGACTAGTGAAGACACGAGAGGCAAATTAAAAACTAAATGTTAATAACAAGATTGAATTGTCAAATGCTATTACAATATATAGAGATTCTTTTCGAGTCTAGTATAAATTCACTCAAAAAAAGAGGTCATTCATGAAGTTATAGCCTTGCGGGAACTTTGAAAATAGACTTGTGTCTTTTTTATCTACTAACTACATATTCAATAGGACCGCACACGGCACACACAACATTAGAGGTCCACCTCTTTGAGTCTTGAGCTAATCAAGACACAAATTTGTTTTAAAAGTGAATTACGTTAAATATTTGTGCGAAAATGGGAGTTGGACGAGAGTACAAGAAGTAGATGTGGACCTAAATGTTGAAGGACGGTAGAGCATTTGTCAGGAAAGGAAAGAGAATAAGAACCAAAATCAAGGTCCACCAAGCAAGGGCTATCTATAAACAGTCCAAGACATAGAAGCATGTCTTGGTTCGATCATAACTGAGCCATCTGGCAAATTTGTGATTTCGAAATCAAACCAAGGGCAAAGTTGGTATGGTACAGAAGGCTGTGTGTCCACTAGATAATCCATGATCCTCAACGGTGTTGAATGGGGCCATCTCCGTGTAGCCCAACGGGGTTACATATCGACATGTGGGTTCCATTTTCATCTCTCAAATTTCTTTCATGGTGATGGACCGATGGTGGGATCCTACCACTCTCAAGTCTTTTGTGAAGGTGAAAGTATAAGCCGGCAATGAGACCAGGTTATACAGCCGTATTAATGGACCGCCACGGGTTCCGTCCATACTCCGGCATACCTGTGGACTGGGCCTTCTGCCTATTAGCTGTGTTGGCAGGATTTTTTTGCGAATATAACAAATTATTGGAAGAAAATCACTATAATATACTATATATATAGGGTTACATTGAGTCTAAAACTACCGACTGAAATCTTCGAGACAGTTATTAAGAAGTTTAGGTTTATAATAGATTGTTTATAGTTTGTTGGATTCCTACTGAAATCTATGATTAGACATTTTTTATGTTTGGGAATTGGTAAAATTGAAAGCAATATGGATTAAAACAATTGACGGTTCTATTTCTGGATTTCATTTGGACAGTACTGCGAGTGACGACTTAGACCACAAGTTTTAATTTTGCATTAATAGCTCGACCCGATAAGAACTAGAAGTAAGTACATGCATATCAGTGAGCCTAAATCCTAATGATATGAAGAATTAGCTTTGTTGAACTAATCAGCAATCTTGTTTTCCCATCAACATGAAATGACTGGAAATTAAAGAAATAATGTCAATAATAATATCCTGTGAAACCTTTCCCATAATATAACAAGGATAAGTCAAACTGCCATGAAATTGGAACAGAGTAGGGCCACTGTTGAAATGTATGGCTTAGGTTTTGTACAGTAGAGAATTGAGAATAGTTAGTATGTGACTATGTGAGATTGATAGTATGTGACTATGTGAGATTGGAAGGTCCATACTATTCATAAATTTCTCAGGGAAAGATAAGGAATTAACTTCGATGAGTCAACCTACAAGGCTGGAAAAAGACCCAGAAACTGTTGAATAGTCAAATCAAGCCAACCGGGTACATGTACATCCGATCCGACACACAGGTTCCTGGCCAGTTGGTGCACTTGCATCATAAACCCTACTTACTAACTAGAGTAATTGAAGACCGTTGAAACCACACACGCACACACACAAGATATTACCGAAATTGTTAGAGAGTGCATACACGGTTTTTTTTTTTTTTGATAATAATACTACTATAATTTTTAAATGTAATATATATATATATATATATATATATATTTGATAATTGTAATAGTATAATTTTTAAATTTTAAGCATTATGATTTAAATATTAAAATATAAAACCAACATCATTTTCTAATAAATGTTAGAATTTATTTACATGTTATTTGTTTGTTGATAAAAGTAATTGTGCAAACGTGTTCTACTTCGGTTAGAACATCAAAATGATATATTTATTTGTATAAATCGAGTTTTGGATGAATAAGATATCAAAGTTTAAAATATGATATTAGAAGTGGGTTATTAGAGTAAGTACTCACCCAATGTCAATATAATAATATTATCTCATATTGGTTAAGAAATGTTGTGATAGTAAAAGTCTTTCAATATAATATTTCCATTATTATTAACAATAGAAGAAATTAATAGTAAATGATTAATATCATAATATCATATCAACTATTATTTTTAGCTAATGACTAGAAAATGAAAAGTTTCAAGTCAAGTGATGTGCAGGCTTGAGTATTCAACAATATCAAAAGTTGGATGATGTGTTACATACTTACATCTCTTCAATTGATAATAACATAAAAATTATTTTTATCTAAAGACTTTCATAATCAATATCTATTTCTAAATAATGTGGGATACATCTCTTTGTAACCAATGTGAGATACATTATCTACAAACATTTTAAACAAATATCACTTTCCTAACCAATGTGAAATATATATTTTCTATTAGTAATAAGTCTTTTATAAAAAAAAACTTTTAATACATACATCATTCTCTAACCAATGTGCAATACATCTCATCATTTAATAATAATAATAGAAGTTTTTTATTTTTAAAAAATCTTAAACCAATATCTTTTCTATATAATGAGATACATATTTTATTTTCTCTTCTATTGATAATAAAAATATATGTTTTTTATCTAAAGATTTTTAAAATCAACATCACTTTTTAAGCAATGTAGGATGTATCTCTTTTATTGGTAATAATAGTAATTTAAAACCAACATCAATTTATAGGAAATGTGTGATATATCTCTTCTACTGGTAATCATAGTAAAAGTATTTTATCTAATCTAAAATAATTTAAAATCAACAATATTTTATTATCAATGTGAGATATATATCTTCTATTGGTAATAATGGTAAAAGTCTTGTATCAAAAGACTTTGAAAACTAACATCAATTTCTAACAAATGTATGATGCATCTCTTCTTTTGGTAATTAATACTAATAGTATTTTTAAAACCAACATCAATTTTTAATCAATGTGTGATACATCTTTTCTATTGTTAATAATAGTACAATATTTTGTAACTAATGTGAGATATTTCTATTGTAAGAGTGAAAGCCTTTTAGTTTAAAGACTTTAAAATCCAACTTTTCTTTTTAAATAATGTGATATACATCTATTTTATTGGTAATAAGAGTAAAAGTCTTTTACATAAAACTTTCAAAACTAACATTTTTTTTCTAAGCAATGTAAGATACATCTCTTCTATGGTGATAACTAATAAGTAGCAATCTTTTATCAAAAGAATTTTAAAATCAACATCAATTTATAATCAATATGAAATACTCCATCCGTCCCTAAATTATCGTCCTCCTTTCTTTTTTCGTCCGTCCCAAAATAATTATCCAGTTTGAAACTTATTTTTTTAGAACATTACTTTTACCACTTTATCCTTACTTTTTCACTCTACTTTAATTATGGACCACATATACATGAGATTTAAAGAAAACTACATATTAAACAAATATAAATAATCAAGTCAATTATTTTTTCTTAAACTTTACGCCGAGTCAACTAGGACGATTATTTAGGAACGGAGGGAGTACATTTCTACTAATATTACCATTAGAAGAGATGTTTCTTATATTGGTTATAAATTATGTCAGTTTTAAAAGTCATTAGAAGTCTTTTATTTTAAAACTTTTGAAACCAACATCATTTTCTAACGAATGTGGGATATATTTATTCTATTAATAATAATAGTAAAAATATTTTATCTTAAGACTTTTGAAACCAACAGTATTTTCTATCTAATGTGAGACACATCTCTTCTATTTATAGTAAAAAAAATTATCTATAAACTTTTAAACTAAAATAATTTTTTGTAACCAATGATGAATAAATCATTTTTATTGGTTAGATTTTGCCTAAGGACTTTTAAAGCTAACATCAACTTCTAACAATTGTGAACATATATATTTTTTAGTTAGTTTAGTAAAAGTCATTTATCTAAATACTTTTTAAACCAACATCAATTTTCAACTAATGTTTGTTAAATAACATTTATTGATAATTATAGTAGAGATGCATCTTACATTGGTTATAAATTAATGTTGATTTTAGAAATCGTTAAAGTACTTAAGTACTTGTTGAAAAATTAGTGTTTTTAATGAAAGATATTATGCAACCTGAGGCACAAATTTCTTTACGTTTCATTTATTTGTTAGCAATAGTAAATAGTAATTGTACAAATGTGTTCTACTCGGTAATAGTATTAAAATGATATATTTATTTGTCTAAATCGAGTTTTAGATGAATAAGATATCAAGACTTAAAGTATGGTATTAGAAATTGGTCATTAGAGTAAAGTACACATCCAATGTCAATCTAATAATATTATCTCACATTGGTTAAGAAATGATGTTGACAGTAAAAAAAAAGATTAATAGTGATTGATTAATATCACAATATCATATTAACTATTATTTTTAGCTAATGGCTAGAAAAAGAAAAGTCTCAAATCAAGTGATATAAAAGCTTGAGGATTCAATAATATCAAAAGTTAAATGAGGTAGCACAATAATAGTGCTTGTCACTAACTTTATATATATATATATATATATATATATATATATATAGAAGGAATTCTAATTTACTCCTCTGATTGTGAAAATCAACTAGTCAATAGAATCACTCACAACCCTAAAACAGATAGCCTATTACCCATTTTACATATCAGTATATGTATAGATTTATTTTTTCTGTTGAAGCTGTAAAATGGGTAATAGGCTATCTGTTTTAGGGTTGTGAGTGATTCTATTGACTAGTTGATTTTCACAATCAGAGGAGTAAATTAGAATTCCTTCCATTTGGGAAGGTTCTTTTTTGTAATAACAAAATTACCATCAACTAACTTTTCGTTATCTCGAAACCCTGTACACGATTCTTCTTATTTGTCATAAACCTTTATTATGTCTCACCAAAAATAAGAATAATAAACCTTCGTTATGTTCATTCATGATATAGACTTATAAAGTAAGTAGCCGACTTCAAGCTAATTAAGGAGGTTCTCTCTAAATAGACAGGCAATTGTAATGTCAGTAAACTCGGGCACTAGTGGAAAAGGATTTTTGCAATGGGTGTAACTTGTAAGTGCCGTTTTTTTTTTAATTGTAAGAGTTGGGCTATTGACAGTCTGACACCCCAAGATATACTTTATACACCCCATAAAAAATAATTTAAAAAATGTCATTATATCAAAAGACCAAATAAACCTCTCGTTTCTTCTTCTCCGGTCCGCCATTTTTTCTTCCTATTCTTTCTTTCTTCTCTCTTCTTCCTCCTCCATCATTTCCTTCCCTCCTCTCCCTAACATCTCATCCTCTCATTCCCTCTTCTCTCTCCTCTCCCACTTCTCAGGAAAAATTTCTAAGTAGAATCGTGTTCGGTCATGGTTGGCCGCACACTCTAGTGGATGTTCGATTGGGGTCTCTTTACCGGGAATAGGAGGGGCGAAAGTGGAAAATAGTAAGAGTGAGGGGAGTTTTACATGTATTGGGTATGGGAGGGTGGTGCTTCCCAATACTTTTTTTTAATCGGAAAAAATACATTTTTATGGTGAAAGGAAGACTATATCCTTAATGATCACCGAACACGCGTGCGTAAAACATCAGTTCGATGCAAAAATTCATGCATCACGAAACATGATTTTGATGCATGAATATGTGCATTGCAATGTATGATTTGTGCAAGATGCATGATTCTAAATTGTATAACTATCATTTCTATTTCATAGTGATGCATCGCGATTAAAACTTGATACATTACGATTCAAAATTGATGCATCTCGATTAAAAAATATGTCCAAAAACAAATTGCACGTTCCTATTCGAGCATTTTATCGTACAATTTACATGCATAGCAACACACACATAAAGTGACTCTATTTTGCATCACAAAAAAAAACAAGAAAAAAAAATTGATGTGGCTAGGATTTCGTCCACACCATTACATGCAAGGTAGGAGAAGAGAGCGAGAGAGCAAACAGATAAACCTGAAAAAAAGAGTCAATCTTATTCATCGAGTATCACGTATGAATGTGATATATACACTTATACAATAATTCCCTATGATCGATCTTGGAGCTCAAATCAATCAATCTATTTAATTACACAATTACAATAATGATGACTTGTCAAGATTAAGGATAGACAAAAAATTAAGATTTTTTTTACTAATATGGATACAATGATCATGGACTATAAAAAATAAACCAATACAATAAGGAAAATGTTGAAGGCATGTGAGTGAGAAGTACTCGTTCACGAGTTAATTCTACTAGAAGCGAGGTCATATAGATGTGAAAGAAGACCAATCTGTGTATTTTAGGAAAACATTATTTAAACAGTCTTTTTACGGTTTAAAAAAACATAGGACATTAAAACTGTTGGAAACTTTTCAAAGTGTAACGGTTCGTAAATTTTCCCTATAAATATTTAGGCTAAGTCTCAATTTGTTTAAAAGTATTTGATAGTTGGCGTCATTTTGTATATAAGATTCTACACCATTTATTTTCTTTTTTGTACAAACATCTATTCTGGAAAAATAATTAATTTTGTCATTGTACTTTGATCAATCTTTACATTTTGTCATTGTATTATTTTTGAGCAAAATTTTCATTGTACTTTTGAAGATAGATGCAATTTCACTATAATCCCTAACTGTCATCCAATTTCTAACAGAATTAATTTCAGTTGACTCCCTGAAAGTTTTTTTAAAATATTGGAAGATACTTGATGATAGTTTTTGTTAAAAGGTAGATTAATTTTTAGTTCTTCAATTATTATGTGGTATTTTTTACTTTAAAGGTTAAAAAATATAATTTATGAACAAAAAAATTCAAGAATGAATGAAATACACACATAAAATAAGAAGAAAATATATATTGCCTAAATAAAAATAAGAACAAAATATTTAAATGAATTAATGTTTACATTTTGTACGTCTTATTGAATCATATATTAAAAATATAACAATAATAAAAAAACATAATAAACTTAAAAGAAATAATCAATTAACTAACTTTGATAAACGTTAATTCATGAAATCTAGTCGGTTAGTGTAATAACACTCATTCGTTGAATATAATTTAAGAACCATAAAATAATCTAATTATTAACATCAACTATCATTAAATATATTCCTACCTTTTAAAAACCTTAGGAAAGACAGTTAACAATTGGATGAGAGTTAAGGATAATGAATTTTGATTTCAAAGTATGATGACAATCATTACCGAAATATAAACAATGGTGAAAGTAGAATGACAAAATTAATTATTTATGGGGTTTTTTCAAGTTTTGTTTCCTTTGGTCAGCCTGTGAATACCCTTCAGAGTTCAGACATAAATCTTTGCTTTAAACTTTGTTCTTGAAATTTGTTTGTTTGTTTGTATGGAGGACTAGGAGGGCATGCACACGGTTGCACAGCCTAACATGAAACTGAGAGATCAAAGTATTTAATGGGCTATTTGCCTATTTCAATTCCTCCTAGCTAAATATTATTATTGGAGGTTTTTGTTTGTATCATTCAAAGATTCACACGCACGCACTCCCCAATGAACTGGCAATTTGTTCCACAGCTCAAATGTCTATCTCAGCTTTTCCTTCCTCCTGTATACAGGGGCCTTCTCATTTACCCCACTTCTCATCTTGTAGAGCCTTTGTGTTTTCACTTTTCTCTCTTTTTTTAATTTTGTTGAAAGAAATTTACATCAAATCCAACCATTTCTTGGTCAAAATCATTAAATCAAAATGTTCCCTTCACAAACACTAGCTGTTTTCCAATTGGGTTAAGTCTACCATTAGTCCCTGAACTTTGGTCAAATTCATCATTAGTCCCCTAATTTCAAAAAATAGTGGGCTTTTTTAGCCCTAACGTCGTTTATGTATTTCTGTTAAGTGAGCATGTGTCACTCACATGCACAAAATAAGGGGATCATGTATAACATCATCAAAATAAGGGGGGCAATTAACAATGATAGAAACGAAGGGGGCCTGAAAACGTAGTTGTACCTTCATTGAAAGATTTTCCATAATTGCTTAAGTCAACCTTCGCGGCATTGGAATCTGCGGCGTAAGATTTGAAAGTATCGTCACCCACATTGGATTGAATCATGATAACTCGAAAAGCTATCTACCGCCGCATTGCCACCGGTGCCGTAATTCTTGAAATTATTTTGCGGAACATTTCCATTAATTAACGCCATATGATTTGAAGTTATCAGCTGCCCCATTAGTTGTTTGGCCGTATCCAGAAAATTCTCAAGTCTATGACGTTTCTGTCCTTCCCGTAACTGCTAAATTCGTTGGCAGCTCCATTCCCGTTCCTACCGTACGTAACTAGAAAACGACTAGTCATCGACATTCGAGGTGTCGCTGTACACAGTAAACTTCTGTCCCCGTCCGTTGACGTTACTGGAGTATGTCGTGAATTTGAGGTTGGGAGCGTTGATCCGGCGTAAGTAAGACTTGAACTTGTCGAGCCAGGTGGCTCAATCCTATAAGTGTTGAAGTTGGCCTTCACGTATGGCATAAGGGCATAATTGGAAAAACTATCCTTCCGGCCCAGGGTTTCATGCTCTACGAAGTCGTTCTGGTCTCCTATGAAGTTCTTGAGCCCCCACCGAGTCCACCCGATGCATAATTGGTAAAGTTCTTATCCATGTACGACTTGAAGTGAAAATTGTTGCCGTGCTTTTCAAGACTCGGGGATAAATCGGGGAAGCACAGTAGCTTGGTCGAGGAACAAATTCAAGGGTGAAAATGAAAATGAATTTTAAATTGGGAAGAAATTATTACCATACGATGAAATGATTATGTGTTTACTGTCTGAAAACCGTTGGCTAATTATTAATTAAGCAACTGTTGCATTTGCATTTTTTTTTGTTAATTTCAATTAGATTTATACAAGTATATATAAATTAGGGTTGTTGTTATAATTAAGCTTTTCAATAATTCCTTAAATGAAAACTTTGTATATTAATTGGTTGGTATGTATACAAACCCTAAATGATTACAAGACAGAAGTCCAAATTGAATTACGGGGGCTACAAGTGACTCAAATCAAACTTGCTGTAGACTTGTAGTTGGTGAATGATAGACAATTCATCTCTTTTTCTATTCTATTCAGCGTGACTTTCTCCTTCAAAATTGTTAATGTCATGATATAAACATATACAGTATATTGTTTCATGTCGTGTTATAAGTAGAAATTAGGTAAAAGTGAGGGATTTTGTTAATTCATAAAACCTCTGATAAAAGGCCTTTATCTAATTTCTAATTCTATCACTTATTTTTCTCATTTCTTACAAAACCTTTTTATTTTCATGCTCGAAACACAAAAACACAATTTCTTTCAATCTGAAACCACCCGATGAAATATGATTTAGTTGAACATTTTATTTTGATAATTTTCATTTAATATAATGAAGAAAGGAAAAATTAGTGATGGATTCGGAGGTACCCAAATCAGACAGTTTGATGCTTGTGAAAAAGTTGGCGTGCGAAGATGATGATTGATGAATGTGACCGCAATTGGGATTGGGATGAATGATGATTCAACTTTAGCTTTTCTCTAATACTAATAGTCATATATTGACTGTGTAAAAAGGGTCATAATTGGAGGTTATAATGCTTTAGACTTTGTCTTTACATATATTACTAAAATACTGGAGTAATACTAATCCAATAATTACTTGCTTCAACTTTTCCCTCTGTGCTTACTGCTTACTGCTTAGCTTCAATTAATTTTACATTTTGACTCCTTTCTCATGCTCGCACTAGGCTAGTTCATATCATATGGGCCATTCGGGAGATTAGTGTTAGGCTTTCAGGCTTAGAAAGACCTTTAGGAAACCAAATAAAAAAACAAAGTAGCTAGGGAAATCAATTGGAAACTAAATGAAAACTGAAAAGTGATAAGATTTGGTTCCCTAACCCTAAGCTAGACTAGAGATAAAAGTGGTTAATGAAGAAAATATATATTGATATACGTGGCATTACCCAGCTTTGAGTTGGAGTAGATGGCAATCATTGGATTGTTGATTGGTGAACATTGAACATTGTTTGTTCAATACTATAGACTATAGTAGTATTGACCATTGATCATACAAACATAAAAGTAAATTAAGTGATTGTGGTTTTAGCTATAGAAAAATACAATCCATTTTTTAAGTCAAAAGTTAAGGGCTGTGTCTGTGTCTGTGTCTGTGTCATATAATCAACTTGGCTAAGTTAATATAATTGTTCTGTACGAGTCGGAGATTTAACAATCCTCCGCAAACACATGAAAAATACTTACTAGATGCACCAAACAATGAACCATGAAGAAGACAATATCCACAGCTGGATCCTGGATCCTGGATACTTCTCTCTGGACACTTGGGCCATGCCTCATATGACACTGCTAGCTATAACTCAAACTTTTTTTTAGCCCAAACACACTGAAATGGACATTGTCACACTCATCAACCTTTACATGTTCCCCTTAGTTTTTCTTTTTCTTGGACAAGACTAAAGATGCAAGGATCTGCATGCCCAAACATGACAATCTTATTCAGTTCATTCATCTCTCTCTCTCTCACACACACACACAAACATGTTATACCACCCTCAGTTCACATGTGATATCGAGAGAGAGCTGTCTTTAGCTTTTTTCACTCTTATTACTGTTAACATGCATAGAGCCAAATGACCCGTTGGTTAGGGAACATCTACCAAACTAAAATTCCCACCATATATTCATCAGAGATGCACTCGTGCAGACTCACTAAGGACAATTCTCTTTGTTTCACATAAGTTAACTTTGGTTTGTTTCTTTTGCAACTCCTCTTGTTTGGTAGATATATAACATTATTAATCACTGTTAATTATGAAATTTTCCAAATTAATGAAAAACAATATTTTTTTCTAAGGAAAATTACTTTCAGTTTATGTCAAACAAGCCACACAAAAAAAGCCAAAGTCAAATAAATGAGCGCATTAATGTGAATGGGGTTTGTCTTCCACAACAAAGTTGCCCAACATCACCTACACCCTGATGAAATATACAAACAATCACCCACTAAATCTCTTTCTATATTCAGTTATTAATTGGCCGGTTGCCTCAATTTCAAATCTTAATGCATCGATTCGGAAACCACGAAGTATCGTAGTTCCCATGGAAGTTACTCTCATGATTAACATTGGTATCGTTGTTCATGTATGAAAAGCTTGGTCATAATTCTCCGGCAAGGAGTAGAAAGAGGACTAGAAGAAGAGGGGCATTTAAGGAAGAAATTAATAAAAATGGACTTTTGCGGTTTTAAAAAAAGACCGTAGTTGAGAAGTTATAATTTTATAAAAGGGGACCGGCCCACAATTTTTCCTAAATTATTTAAGAATAATTACCGATTGGTACACTTTTGTGAAATTGTAACTGCTCCACTCCCATATTTTTTTATTTAACCGGTAAAGTGTTTTCTCAAAATTTTGTTCCAAAAATGTCCTGGGTTTGTTTCGTCCTATCTCCTTCTCTTTCACTCTCTTCTCTGACTTTCTCTCTCTTCCCCGTACTAAACCAGGCAGAATATAGCCATAAGTACTGGGCATTTTCTTATATTGAGTGGTTTTCCTTTGTTTAAATGATTGATAAACAAAAACCAGGTACTGGAATCAACAAAAGAAATAAACGAATACAAAAAGACATGGAGGAAGAATATGAACAACGATACCAATGTTAACGATGAGAGCACTTTCCATGAGAATTACAGATTTGAAGAAGAAGAGCACCTTCCATAGCAATTGGTAAACTTCAATAATCCATTCCAATCCAATACAGAGAGCTTGGGCCTTACGTAAATTGAATCCAAACTTTTCACACATGATGTGGGTGTCGTTGCCTCTGATGTAGGTGTCGTTGCCTATGATGTGGCCGGGTGTCGTTTCCTATGATGTGGGCTTCGTTGCCTATCATGTGAGCATCGTTTGGGCAGTGGCCAATGTTTTTCCTTGGGTTATGATGTTGGCGTCATTTGTGCAGTTGCCTATGATGTTTGGTTTCCAGACCTACCTCCGATGTGGGCGTCATTGCCTATGATGTGGGCATCGTTTGGCAGTGGTCAATGTTTTTCCTTGGGCTATGATGCTTAGTTTCCTTAGGCTATGATGTGGGCGTCGTTTGTGCAGTTGCCTATAATGCTTAGTTTCAAGTATATTGTTGCAAAAGAAGGAGAAGCTAATTGTTTATGTAAGAAGCAACAACATAGATACTCTTAACACAACACAGAGTATTTAGGAACTTATGAGGTCAATTTTCTGCATCGTACCTCTTGCGACGCCCAATTTTCTGCATTGTACCTTTCTTGGAGTAGCGATGTTTACCTCGTAGGCTACGATGATGTTTGCCTCGTAGGCTTCAATACTTGCATATTTAACTCATATAACTGTAAGTAAGGAAGCTTACAAATGATTGACGATAAATTATGGCCACGGAGATTTATACAGCTTACACTCATCCAGTTGTAAGACACAGAATGAAATGAATTCCAACTAATGAGATTGTTATTAGGGGAGGAAATTGATTTCTTGAACTCCAAAAGTATGTTTTGGATTTACAGTGTATGTTTCCTATCAAATGATATATCTGTTTATATCCATTTGATTCTCTTATGTGATTTTTAAAAACGAAAAAAGAAAGGAGATCGATATATAGGGCTAAGTTAGTTCCTCAAGGACTGTTACTCCTCATTCGATTTTCTATTTTTCGAAAATGAACGACGAATCCATATCCAAAAATGAACGACGCCCAATGTTTTGAGCGATGCCCAAATTTGGGCATTGGCTTTTGCATTACGATGCCCAAAATTTTGAGCGATGTCCAAATTTAGGCGGTGACTTTTGCACTTCGATGCCCAAAATTTTGAGTGATGCCCAAAATTTTAAACGATGCCCAATGTTTTTCATTACGATTCCGAAATTTGGGATGTGGCTTTGTCAACGCATCTTTCCTTAATTTAGGATATCTTCGTCATTTTCTTTCCAAAAGTGTACTTTTGTGGTTATATTTTCTCCACAAGGGACTAGCCCGATTATCACCCAATTATATATTGAATCCAACTTTAACGCATTCGGGTCTATATTAATTATTAAAAGAAAAAATTATGGTCAGACTCACTTTTTAAAGTTTTAATTCGCTCTAGTATCTGTTCTTTTTTCTCAACCGGAAAAGAACACTTTTGGGGGCGAAATGACTGCGAGACCTTTAATGAGTATGAGGTGCGTGTAACTGATGACAAACCGTTAAATTTTGTATCGCGGTTCCAGAATATGTAAACTGTGGTGCAAAACTATGAGAACCGCGATATATCTTTTAATATCGGCTATTGATATTTTGTATCACGGTATAACAATATGTTAACCGCGGTGCAAAAGTATGAGGACCGCGATATTTGGTTGTATCGCGGTGCAACATTATGTGAACTATGATATATAAATGAACAAAATATCAACAGTCAGCATTAAAAGAAGCAAACTACCTAGCACGTATATCAACAACCAAAAATTAATGACAACAACTCTTCTTCTTCCTTACTTCGTCTTTAAATATCTGAAGTCATTTCTTCTCAAGCTTATCTACTGTTATTTCATCTTACTACATATGATTTATTTAAAATTCCAGCTGTTATTTATCATCAAGTTTCTTCTCAAATTTTATGATTCTCGGATGCATACAAATCTTAGATAAAAGAAACATCTCCTTCTTCTTTCATCTTTATGAACTTGATGATAAAACTTGAAAAGAAACTTGATGATAAACAACCAACTGGAGCTGGAGCTGATCTATGAAGATTTCTCACAATGAATATTTATCTGGGGTATGCCCAGACTTCAATCTCACCATGCAACCTTCCCAGACTTCATAAATTTTTGATGTATTTTAATACATAAATTGAAAGTAAAACATATATTTTATATCATGGTTCATCAGTGTTAACATTCATGATTTTTTTATACAGAAATTAAAGTAAAACATGTATTTTGTGTCGCGGTCCATTTGTTTTTATATCGCGGTGCAAAACTATGAGGATCGCGATATATCTTTTAATGTCGACTATTGGTACTATGTATTACTGTGTATGATTATGTGAACTGTGATGCATCCATTCGTTATTTCCTAGCGCGCCTTTTGCTAATTAAAGGTATCGCTGTCTTTTTGTTCCTAAAAATATCCGTTTCCAATTTAAAAAAATAAAGCAAATTAAAATTTTAAAAAGTGAACGGGTCGAATTTTGCCCTAATTAAAATTAGGCTTGGGGCCTAATTGGGGCTTGCTATACAACTGGAAAAATCATTATTACAACGTAAATTTCAGCGCAATTTATATAAAAAGGTACACTATTTAGTACTTTCTACAGTTTTTATTTGATTGTTTGCAACAGAAAGAGTAGACTATGTTCGACATTTTTCATATTAGTTTGCAATGGTAATATAATTAATATTCCTACAAACTTATTGTTTGCAATTGTTGATAGGGTATATATTGAAAAGACGCACGTTTTATGTTAGGTTCGTTTTCTTTATTTATTTATTTATTTTTTTTTGGCTTTTTGAGATTTTCTTTGTAGGTGATCCTTGAAAAATTAAGAGAGAGAGTTTAGAATAAAAAAACAGTCCCTATAATGATAATGCGGTAATGCCAAACAACACGGGCTGTGTGCCTGTGTGTTGAGAGCCATGTATTAGAAGAACAAATGAGCCGAACCAAATACATGGGCTTTTTTAGTGTGAATTATGGGCCAAGTATAATAGTCCAAATACATGTATGATCCCCCCACCCTATTTGAAGTAATAAAACCCAATCAATCCTCTGGTCCATGGAAGCCCAAAACCAAAACCCAAAGGTGAAGCTGTAATTAGGAGGCTGGATAAGTGAAGTCTAATGGGCCAACGTCTTTATTTCAAGACGACTCTTTTTCTCTTTCCTTTCAATTTGTAAGAAGCATATGATCGGAACTTAGATTCCATAAATTATTGGAATAATTGTGAGTTGGTCCACTTTTCAAAGTTATAATTTTTTCAGTCCGTGTTTTTTTTTTCAACCACAAAAAAACATTTTTGGGGGCAAAAAGACGATGATACCCTTAATGAACTTGAGGCACGCTACAGAAATACATCGAGATGTATAAATTTTTGTATCGCGATGCATAAATTTTAATTACATAATCTAATTTTATATCGCGATGCAAAAATCGTTACGAAAACAGACATTCATCTACATTCTTTTCACTACACAATCAACAAATTATTCAAATTTATATGTATCTTAAAAAAATTATTTAAGAAAAAGAATAGGAAAGTGGGAAGTTCGGGTAGAAGCAACAGTATGTAGTAACTACTGTTCTTCCTCGCTACCCAACTTCTCATTTTCTTTACACTTCATACTTTTGTTACGTATTCGGGTGAACGAGGAAGAATAAAAAGATTAAATTTACAGTGTTATCTGAATCTATGTATTATAGGAATATTTATTTCAAAAATGGCCTTTCGCGATTGAAAAAAAAACGGAGGACCGAGGGGTTACAAACTTTGCGAAAGGGACCAACTAGAATTTCCAACCAATTGCACTAATAAGTAGGTGATGAAAGCTACAAAACAAAAACATGTGACAAATTTTTCAAGGGGGCATAGCGATTAGCGATTGCCTAGCATCAAGAAAAAGAGCCAATATATATTTAGATAGTTAACTTATGTGTTACACTCAATGCATCACTTAATTGCTTAGAGGAGTACATACAAAAAAACAAAAGTCCAAGTCCAAATGTTTTAAATTCTTGGGGCTTTCGTACTCATTGTAATACTACTTATAAGAATCATCACTAAAACACTAATCATTTTCTCAATAAAAAATGATGTTGTAAAAATTAGCGTTGGGTCGTCCGTTTGTATTTGATTGGATATTTGGGCTTATATGTAGGTTGGTGACTTGGTTCCTCCTATAAACATGTCAAAAACACGAAGAACACTTTAGTAGCAATACAAGGCAAAGCCTCGCGAAACCACTTCGGCTTGTGAGAATCGTATGCTAGAGAAAACAATTTGACCAAGTTTCTAGGTAGATTTATGTGTGTGTACCTTGTTCATTGTTTATTGAGGGGTATATATAAGCTCCCAAGTAGTAGAATCCTTGTAGAATTAGGATTAATTTGCAGCCTATTAGGGTTAGAAGAGCATCCCTAAATTGTATGTGTGATTGGCGAGCGGCCATTTGATTTTCAAAGTAGATAAGGGAGGAGTCCGTTGATATAAGGAAACCTTCTATTTTGCCTTGAGCATCAAGGCTTCGTTGCTCGATGGCCGCATGCTCGCCCGGGTGGGCTTGGCCTCTCCCGGACGAGCTATACTTTCTCACAGAGTGATATACGTTCCTCGGGCATGGCCCTAGGCTAGATATGCAAGGCTTAATTTTTTCCAGGTATGCTCACTGCTTAGGTGGGGCATTTGTTTCTAAGTTCGTTACTAGCACATGATGATCGTTATGTTCGCCCAGGGGGACAAGGCCCTACCCCAGCAAGCTGTGTTTGCTCGCAATGCGATCTATGTTCCCGGGGCATGGCCTCCTGGTCGGATGGAATGTGATCCTTGGCCCCGCTATTTTTAGTGGTCGCGCATGCTCCTGTTCATAAGCTCGTGAATGACACGTGATGATTGTTCATGCGAATGACTCTGTTCATCCTCTACCCTTTCTTTCTTCTTGAATTTTCATATTCTGAATAACACTCCAATCATCCATGTCTTGTAAATATGGTCAAAAGAAAAAAGAGTATTATTCACTTATGCGTAGCTCAAGCCTTTATAATTGGCCCCAAAGCCTCTCTCCTTTTGTGGAATTAAAAAACAAATGAATATATATATATATATATATATATATATATATATATATATATATATATATATATATAATTAAATGGTATGTAGAAATAGAAAAAGGTCAAAAGGGAGGCACATTTGCACATGAGATGTTTTTTAGTAGTTATTAGAGTTACAAGCGCGTGGTCCATCATCCATTCCATGTTAGCTAGTTTAATTCTTATTCTTATTTGAACATGTATGGGGCTTGGCTAGTTGGCTTCTCAATTCTCATGGCTCAGTCTCAGTGGTGTTGAAGAGTGTGGACCAATCCCACCTTCCTCCTCTTTATTTGTGTTTCTTAAGTGGTTGGGTTTCCTGAATCCTGATTAACGAGAGCCCCTTTACGAAAAACAACTTCACACAATATTTAATTTACTACGTATTTTATTTGTATTTTAACAATTCATCAACTTATGTCCTCCCACGTTTCTCATATAATTTGTGGGATATTACTATTACGTATATTATTTATTTTTTTGATTTCTAAAGATACTCCTAGGCCCAAACACCCCGACTGTAATTAAATCACAAGGGCGGTCAAAAGCTCTTACTACATTTTCATAACAAGAAAGATGTTTATATATATATATATATATTTTTTTTTCTCTAAAGGCGAGATCGAGCACGAGGCACCATGACTTTGTGAAACTTCCGCCTTTGGACCACCCCCTTAGAGGCAAGAAAGATGTTTATATTACGGTCTTCACTCTTCAATTAAGTGGATCAAATTTATGATTACAAAAGTATTTTTATTATAAAAATGTTACATGCCTATATAAGTATTCAATAACTACTACTCCCTCGTTCTTAAATTATCGTCTTGGTGGATTTGACGTACGATTTAAGAAAACACATTTGATTATATTATTAATATTAGTTTGGTGTGTATTTTATTTTAAAACTCATGTGTATGTGACCCATAATTAAAGTAGCATGAAAAAGTAAGGATAAAGTGATAAAAATATTGTTCTAAAAAGGAAAAGTTTAAAATGAAACAATTATTTTGAAACGGATGAAAAAGGAAAGTAGAACAGTAATTTGGAGATGGAGGGAGTACATGGTATACCTCGTAGATAGAGTTGACAAACGGGAAGCGCCCATATGGATAATGAGTTCAAATGGGCAGCCGAATAGGTGTCTACTTGATAATATGGGCATAAGAGCATACAATAAATAGATATGGACGCTCATTAATTATCAAATAAATACAAAAATCACAAAAATTCATTACCTTTTACAAAAATTATTATTTTTTAAATTGTTCTAACATTTCAATTTGTCATTTTGAAAAGTATTATTTTTCACGATCTACCCCATTAATGTGCTTGTTAAATTTGATCAGTTTCACTCTCATAAAATGTGAGGCGGAGGTTCGATCCCTTCTCATATCTTCTTAAAGGAAAAAAAATAAAAAAATGCATGGTTGCCACCTAAACAACTGTTAGCAGCACCCAACTTAAATCAAAATCCTTACTATAGTTATAGTAAGTGAGTGATCTGCTGCTCCAGTTCGTCACCGAATCCACCGGAAAGTGTGAGCGACGCGAATGGGGAAAGCTTTGGAAAAGTGGGCCCCCATTTTAGACTCGTATATGGGCCATGGCAATCAAAATTAATGGTTCCATTTACGTTGAGTTATAATTTGGGGGAATTTCAAGTGGGTACAATTTTTAAAACATGTTTTCATTTAGGCCCATTAATTTTTTGCACATTTCATTTAACTACAAATTGCTTGCCAAATGACAAAAATGTCATTAATGAAAACTCTGATGCCAAGCCTTGGCATCAGGATGATTAATTCCAGGCATCAGAATAATTAATTCTAGGCATCAGAATAATTAATTCCAGGCATCAGGATTCTGATGCCAAAAATATTGCTGATGCCAAAAATGCTGATGTCAAATCTTGGCATCAGGTGAAATGCTGATGCCTATAATTGTTGCTGATGCCAAAAATATTGTTGATGCCAAAAATATTACTGATGCCAAAAATGCTGATGTCAAATCTTGGCATCAGGTGAAATGCTGATGCCTACAATTATTGCCGATGCCAAGAGTGTATCGATACCTGTAATTGCTTTGCACTGTTTGTTTCTTCATAGCTGATACCTGTAAATACATGTGTACTTGTGTGCATGAATTTTCGGTGCCCAAGTAACAATTACAAAACAGATTGAGAATTTAATTAAGCTATAGCCTATAGAGATACAAACTGAAACTAATTGATCACATGTTTGTATGTTAGATAGATTAGACGAGAAAATAGGATATTTTTTTCCTAGGAAACGATGATGATGATCTGTACCCAACTTAGCAAGAGGCCAAGACGACAGCTGGTAAGTCGTACCAGTACATTAATGACCTACTGGCCGGTTTGGCATTGAGGAAAGCCGGAATAGGAGTAACTGGCTTTATGCAACTTCTATAAAGCCATAACTACTTCAAGCAATATCATTACAAGTATGCCTTCTTGCCCTTCTAAAGCTACAGAACCCATCCGAGCTAAAAGACAGAATAGGCAACCCAAAACTCACTCATACACAGGCATTGGGGACATATCTTGGCCGTTTATGATTTTTGAGAGAGAATCTATATTTTTCAGAGTCGTTCTCATCGGCTATGGTTCTGCCGTCTTCAAGCTGCTTCCCGGTGAAGATGAGGCGCTGCTGGTCAGGCGGAATCCCTTACTTGTCTTGGATCTTGGCTTTCACATTGTCGATTGTATAGGAGGATTCAACTTCTAGGGTTATGGTCTTGCCGGTCAGCGTCTTCACGAATATCTGCATTTTTGCGGGTTCCCAAGAAGTCAAATACAATAATCAGGGTAGTTATGTATTTTCGCATTAAAATTGTACCTAAATGATATGTCTAAAAAATAAATTTGGATTTATTTGAAAACGTGTTTTAAAAAGTGTAGAACTTGTAATTTTTCCTTATAATTTTATATTTATTCATGTCCACTATTTTCTAGATGACAAAAACTTATGAAAGAATAAATAAAGTCTTACTGATATTTTGTTCAAGATGGATCCCTTCGATTTGACTTATTGTTGTTAGTGAGTTGTAAAAAATTGAAGTTCCGTCTTATAAATTAAGATTCATAAGACGATATTAAATGAAATTTATTCTTTATAGATCGTCTGGACAAACATACGGACATGAGCATAATTTGTTACTTGTGGGTATAAATTATCAGTTTCCAGAAGCAACAAAAGGTGAATGACTAATATTAGACATACCATTTTAATTTAGGGTATGTTTGGATACCTCAATCTCATAGCTTGGAATTGGAATTGAGACCTTCAAAACCAATTCTGTCGTTTGGTAACACATTTAAAATTTAGAATTTGAATAGGGTATGTTTGGATATTCCAATTCCATAGCTTAGAATTGGAATTGGAGCCTCTAAAACCAATTATATTGTTTGGTAATACATTTAAAATTTAGAATTGGAATTAAATGAAATTTCAAATGTCTCAATTCCATAAAACTAACTATATACAATACTCTAAGAATTTAAATTTTAAATTTTGGTCAATTATTATAAATAATAATAACTCACCTTCCTTTTACCACCATAACTCCCGTCCACCACCGTCAATCGCCACCTTCGACCTCAACCTTCAGCCACCACCGTCCTCCACCACCACCACCTCCACCGACCTCTGCCTCCGACACAGTCATCTCCACCACCACCATCCGCCTCCTCCGTCATCCAACCACCTCTACATTCTATTTACTAATAAAAAAATAAAGTATCACAATTTTGTAATTAGAAAGGTTCAAACCTTTATCATCCTCATTATCACTGATACCCATTACCATTAGGCTAAACTTGACACTAGATATGCAAATAAAATTTTATTTTAACTATAATGTAGAATTACAATTGAATTCCACATATTATCCAAACCATAGAATTACTATAATTTTGAAAGCAAATTCCAAGTTATTTAAATTTCATAGAATTATAATATTTATTGAATTCAAATTAATACATCCAAACAGACCCTGAAATTCTAAATGTCTCAATTCCATACTATACAAAAATTTTAAATTTTAAATTCTAAATTTTGGTCAATTATTTATTATAAACAATAGCAACTCACCTTCCGTTTACGACCACCACAACCGTCGGTCGCCACCTCTGGCCACCGCCGTCCTCCACCTCCAACCACCACCTCCGACAACCATCACCAGCCACCAATCATCTTCGGCCTTCGCCTCCAACCACCACCACCACCAACCACCTCCGGCAGCGTTACTGCCATCACCGTCCGCCACCTTCGTTGTTCAACCACCTCTATATGTTATTTACAAATGTTTGAACATTTGTCATTTATTATCATTAATGCTCATTTCCAGTAAACTAAACTAGATACAATGAAATTTTATTTTAACTATAATGTAGAATTACAATTGAATTCCACACATTATCCAAACTATAAAATTGCTATGATTTTGAATGTAAATTTCAAATTATTTAAATTTCATATAATTCTAATATTTATTGAATTTAAAATCAATTCATCGAAACATATCATTAATAAGTTTTTAATATTTTTTGGTTGAAACAGTTCTAGAATCCAACCTCTCTACCTCTCTCTCATGATGTTTATGGGTTGCGCTCTTTTCGGTAAAAGTTTTGACAGTATCTAACAGTAAAACGACACATGTATAAACACTTACGGAGTATTTGAGTTGGCGTTATATCATCATTGAATTTCGATTCATGTACATTAACCTTTTCCCACATGGTGCATACCTGATTTATATAATATCAATATCTTAAAGGCAATTGATATTAAGAGCTAGAATTTGTAATATTAATACGAGCTTTAGTGTTATAGTCATTGGATAATTAAATTAGTAATGATTTGGAATATTTGTGTCATTATTTAGAAAATATTATATTTTATCAAACGGTATAAAGATCTTAAAAAATTTAATCTAACAACACCAACACTAAAGTTTGTAGTAATACTACAAACTCTAACTCGTAATATCATATATCTAAATAGTATTTTTGAGACTTTTTAGGCACGATAATTTTTAATAGGATTTTTTGGTATTTTTTTCCTAAATCTTTTCTTATGATTTTTCCTAAATAAAAATGTTTCAAAATGTTGCGCCATCCGGTCCTAAATTATTAGTATTTTATTTGACTAAGCATTAAGAAAAAATAATTAACTATATTATAAATATTTGTTTATACGTAGGTTGTTAAAAAATACATATGCACATGATTATAATAAAAGTAGCAAAAAAAAAGAGATAAAATAATAAAAATAATTTTCTAAAGAAAAAGTTTAAAAAACAAGACAATATTTGTAACGAATAAAAAATAATAATAATAACGGAACAGCGTGGGCAGACTTTTCAGTGTCGCGACAAATGGCGATGGGTAAGTGAAAGTAATGAGGGAGAAAAAAAACCAAGGAAGTGGGGAGGAAATAACCAAGTGACGGAGACTTAAATTAATATTTTTGAGAATACTTTTCAAGTCAAGTCCACGCCTTATTGATTGACTCTTTTAGACTTTAGAGTACTAGAGTATATCTGAATATACCACTTTAAACATCGATCAATTACTTTCCCATCAATTGACATGGTCTAATTCCACCAAGTCTTTAAGGGACTAGTCAAAATGAAGACAAATATTTTTATTTTATTTTTTATTTTTTGTTTACAAAATGAAATCCTTGAAAGTTAGGAACATAAACAAGAGAGTGGTACTAGCAAGTAGCAAATGAAACCATCGTTACATTTGCATATCCTAATCAACACATGCAAATTCTCACTATAATTTTGTTTCAACCTTATGCTTACATTTCCAACACAGTCTTTGATTTAGAAAATATGGGGAAAAATTAATAAATAAATAATAATTAAAATATCTTCGCTTCTTATTTCTTATTTGGGGAAAACCATACTCCCAATTCCCAAACTCAGCATCATTCTTACAATATTTTTTAAATAAAGAAAATCGACTTTTAAGAAATTTTACTTAGGCATATATATATATACACCCGTATATCTACAACATATTAACGCAATGGGGACATGATAGTATAAAAACTAACTTTAGTATTTAGTAGATTCTTTCATTGGGCAAAACACACAAAATGCCACCCATTTTACCCTTTTTGTAATCCGACTACGAAACTTTAAATCATCTATTTTTGCCACCCTACTTTCATTATGTTGCAAGCGAGCTCATTTTCTAACGCCCGTTAGACAAGGACGTTAAGTTTAAGTCAAAATTCCTATTTTACCCCTATTAATATCAAAAAGGGGATTCATCGCGAGAGGAGTCATACCCGACCCATTAATTCGATACTATAGTTTACGTGATGGATCAACGAAGAATACCGAGATCCCAACCGTCACTCAAAGCGGGTGGGCGAGATGGAGTTGTTGATGAAGGTGATTGATAGGGGCGGGCGTTGGGATGGGAAGAGGCTGGAAGAGGCTAGGCGGCGAAGAATACAAGTGCGTCGGCGGTGGAAACATCGGAGAGGTGATTCGCGGATTTAGAGGGAAGTTGTCGGTTGCTACATCGATTCGGCATGAGAAGCGAGCCGTTCGTCGACTATGGCGAGCAAGAGAGAAAGGGAAAAATTGCTTGGAGGTGGAGGAACATACGAGGGGTCGGGAGGCTGCGAATCTGGTGAAGAAATTGAGAGAGGAAGGAGGGCGCCTTGACCATGGATGAAGCGATCAGTGGAGAATCGGAGAAGTGGTAGGCATGATTGTGGTTGAAGATGGAGAAGCGGGCGAGAGGGAGAGAAGAAAGAGATCGATGTTTTACGTGTTGGGCTTTCTTCCCATTTCCTTTTTTCTTTATTAAACCTTCCACTCCAACTATACTGAGTGCTTGCGATCGCAAAGTCAAAGGTGTATGCGACCACATTTTAAAAAAAATCTAAATTAAGGCGATCTCGGTAGACCTTGCCGTTGCAAGAAAAAGAGATTATGGCTGCAAGGTAAGTTTCTAAACAGGCGATTGACTATTATCGCCATCTTAATAAGCTGCGGGTCCTTCGATCAAGTACATGCCTCAAAGATGCGGATGAGAAGATCTCGCCTTTGGTCAACAAATCTCCCTCATTTATTGCATCTGTTTCGGATCGGCAAAGATGCGGCGAAGGTTGCGAATTAGGCGAAGATTTGGTTGAGTCGGTGAGGTTGAAAAATGACAAGCCGAGGGCATTTTATGCATTGGGGAGTGCTATGAGAAGAAGTAGATGAGGGAGGAGAGTTTTCTTATTTGGGATAGATGAAAGAATCTCTCATAGGATGCACCATTGATGAATCTTCGTTCAATTGGGCAACATTGATGAAGCGTGTTTTAACATTGTTTTTCCTATTTTAACATTGTTTTAACATTGTTTTTTCTCATAGGATGCACCATTGATGAATCTTCGTTCAATTGGGCAACATTGATGAACTGTGTTTTAACATTGTTTTTTCCTATTTTACCCATAAAATTAACGTTTTGGTCTAACGGGCGTTAAAAATGGGTTCGTTTCAATGAGAACAAAAGTAGGAGTGGCCAAATAGATGATTCAAAGTTTTGGTGGCGAATTTCAAAAGGGATAAAGTTGGGTGGCGATTTGTATGTTTTGCCTTGATTGTTAGAGTAAATCCATTGATAGAGGTCAAAATTAAATTTTGATATTTACGTAAGAGTATTAGAGTTTCAATGGTTAAAGTAAAAATATCAAAATTAGGAAACTGTAGTCTAGGGAATGTACCAAATTTGATACTTCCTCTAGCACCACACATAATTTTAATACTTTTTATTTTGACCATATATTTATGTCAAAATATGTGTTGGTACATTATTGTATATAAATAGATATTTAATACACCCTCCGTTTCGGGCAAACGACTTCATCATTCTATTTTTTGTTATTTCACTTAAATAGTTCATTTTCAAAATTTAAGACATAAAAATATCGTTTTATTATTAATGAACTACTATAACTATCATTTTCTTAAAAAATAACTTTTAAATGAGAACTTTTTACAAAAAGCAGAAGGGTATTATTTTGACCACCATTAGACTTGCCTTAAAAATAAAATAAAAAAGTAAAACCGTGTCCACATCAACAATTGTAAAAATGCAAAAAGAAAAAGTGCTTCCAAAATAAATGGACAGTTCCAATGAAAGTGCTTCCAAAAACACTCAAGAATCCACCACCAATCAACTTAATTCTATGACTTTTAGAAACTACCTTCCAATTACCCCTAACCATCCTCTCTATCTTCATCCCCATGATCATCCATGGATGAATCTTGTTCTGATCCTCTCGGCGACAACAATTTTACCCAATAGAAACTAGCCATTACAATTGCCTTTTACGCCAAAAACAAACTTGGCATGATTAATGGCATTCCAAGACGAGAATCCAAATATATCAATGCACAGGAAAGATGTAATTCCATGGTTATTTCTTGGCTTCTCAATTCGATCTCTCGAAATTCGTCGGAGCATTGTTTACTTCTCTTCTTCGTGAAATGTGGGAAGACCTTCTTACCAGATATTCCCAGTGATATACCTAAATTGTATCGGATCGGAAAACCATCACTCTTTGCACTTAAGGTGCTTTTACGTTAATTCATACTTCACTACATTTCGTGGTTTGTGGGATGAACTTGAGTCTCCTCCTATTCCAAGCGCATGTGATT
>CM028377.1:44383511-44471335 GCA_013146195.2 Codonopsis lanceolata
GGAGGGCACACTAGATCAAATCGATTGTTGTTAGTACCTTTGAGCATGTGTAAGATTAAATTTCAAATCTTTTGTGATTATGTTGTCATGCTTCTCACCTCCCCAGGCGGTTTTGTATTTGAGGAAGAAAACTCTCGGTTACACCCTGAAAGCTACCTTTCAAAAGTTTTAGGATCTTTTAATTTGTCAATGTACCATGAGGTTTCGACTTGCGTGGGTTGATCTTGACTAAATTGACTCCTCGATTTGAGAAAGTGTGAAAGCTACCCTAACGGAAAAAGAGCTACCTATGAACAAGGTTGTGGCTTCCTTTCTTTTTGGGAATTTGTGGATTTTCGAATCTCATGGGTCGTCGAGATGCAAAGTCGCCACCCTTGAGTAAATAGTGTGAAAGGTTCCTAGTGGTGTATTTGGCTTGAAAGGCTAAAGTAAAGCCTTTTTATAGGAAATAAAGTACCATAATGTTTTTGGGAGAAATTGTGTTCATTGGTGAAAGAAGAACGAAAAATTCAAACATAAAATCACGGATTTTTTGGTGAATGTGATTTCCATTGTTGCGACATTGGGAGCGCAATCGGTTGATCTAGACATCTCACTTGTGTGTTTATGCATTTTTTCGATTTTTTTGGTTTGCATATTTTAGACATCTTGTTTAGGTCAGCATGTAGGTGCATGGTATCGGCGTCTTAATGTACGTCCATTATGTTTAAAAACTTGTTGTTTGTTCTCGAAAGTCATGATTTTATGTGGTTGTCTACTCTCTTGTCTTGTGTCTTCATGTTGAGCTGGGAATTTGAATATCTGTGATTATATGCTTAGTGGAGTCTCAACTCTAGTTAAGTATGTTTACGTGTATTCCAAAAATATCGATCGTTTAAAAATGGTTTTGAAATCGAGTGTATCTCGTATTGCTCGGTTAACTCTCGTGTCTCAAGCAGCAAGCCGGGTCTTACTTACATCGGGATGGTCAATTTGTGTGATTTAAATTTTGAATGCCAAGTAAGTATCGGACGGTTACGTTCCACAGCCTTAATTACCAACGGCTAATTGTAATTAGCGGCATGTTTAGTGAATGACCACTTACGGGGAACATACGCTTGAATCGCCGTACCTATATCTCATCCAAATTTTTCGGTGACATTGCTCTCTCTGTTCATCTCTCAAGAAAAATTTTGTCAAAATCATTCGAGTTTTCCCCGATGGTAAACATAAATGGCTTCATCTTCCAAAAGCCTAAATTGTCAAGGCGAATGTTGCAACATCGAGGCCATCGGTGAGAAAAACCCCTTGGTGCAGAAGAAGATCTTTCGAAGGCTATTGTTGTATATCAAAAAATTCTGAGCCCTTTACGGTTATTCTTCCAGGGGAGAAAGGCAATGCTATTGATGTGGAAAACCACGGAGATTTGTGCGGATTTTCATCAATAGGCAACCCAGTTCTCGGCGATTGGCGCCAGCGTGGTATTCGGCGAACTACGATGATCCCTCCCTGGCGACATTAAGGCTGCGAAGAAACACAAAGTTGAAATTTGGTGTCTTCAGGAACTTGTGAGTCTAGCAAGTGACTCGAGATGATGAGGATTTCATTCCTCCTACGGGTTCGATACCCCAATCTCATGAAGAAACTACGTCACCGGCAACTCCTCCCTCTCCTCGTTCAGAAGCAGGATGAGGATGAAAATTATCGATTCCATCCCCCAGGGTAGTGTTCCTCTTGAATCCCCTCCTCTTCGTAAGGGAAAATCAAAGGTTGGATCATCTGAATGATGAAGAGGTTGTTCGAATTTAACGAGTCTACGCCGGGCTCGTGCGTCTTTCTCGGGACCTTCGCCCTGCTCCTCCACCAGGTGCCTAGTCCATCGTCTTCTTCGGAATTCGGCGATAGCTCGATCAAAACTATTCGACTCAGAAAGGTTCTCGATTCGGTGGCGATTACGAAAAGTCTCTGTGAAATCGTCGAGAAGGCGATGCATTCGATTGAATGTTGCACCGATTGTTGCAACATCCGGCGAAAAGAAACCTCTCGGTACTCCCTATTCTTCTTCGTTTATTTCTAAATGCGCTTCGTCGGTATAATATTTCTAGGAATATCATTGATGAAGCGAAATGTTCTTAGTTCTTTGCTAGATACCTTTAAGCTATCGACTATTTCCCGCCGTCATCTTTTGAAAACCTTGTCTCTTTGCGGTCCCGTATCCTCGTGAAGCGATTCATGAGTTCTATGCTAATCTTGAGAAGAAAATTCATGATTACTGTTGAGTCTTGTTTTGAAAAAGTTTTTGTGAGAGGTCGTTGGTTTTCATTCTCACCCTTGCCATAAATTCCTTGCTTGATTATCCTCCATCAGGTATTGTTGATTTTTGTTGACCTTAATTTGTGCATTGGGGAACTTACGGGTGGTAGAATTAAAGTGTGGCTGCTAAGGGTGTTCGATTAGTACTTGGTGTCTTCTCTCTATGCATTTTTGCATAAAATACATTGTGCAAATTGGTCACCATCGAAAAACACAAATGTCATCAGCGAAGAACATGCTAAGATCTTGTATCTCCTTGGCACTCGAAACCCTTTGATCTAGGCTGTATATGTTTAGGAAGATTGCATCCATGGTGAAGCTTGGTGGTGATAAAGGTCACTTATTTTTCCCTCTCGTGTACCGTCTTCTCCTCACTCGGGGTATAAACCTTCCTCCTCCACTCGTTTATCTCTGTTCTTGAGGCTCTTCACTTTTCGTCCAAAGCTGTTAAAGGGGATAGGCTTATCAATTTGCCTCTTCAATCAACTCCGGATGCACCTTTTCACGATCCTATAACTCACGATCCTACTTCTTCTACTCCGGTTCATTTGTTGTTCCTCGGGATGTTGCAACATTCGATGCGACATCGATTGCCACATCCACTCTCTTTACCCCTCTACGGGACCCATGTCGGTTGCTTTCATCCAAAAGCAGCTGCGGATGATAAAGTCCGGCTTTCACATCTTGATGCTCATCGGGTTTTTCTTAAGACCTTAGGCTGCGATATACCTCTGGCTGGAGCAACATTCTAGTCAAATAGGGGTGAGGCTGACAAGGCTGGAGCTAGTGAGCAACACATCTTTGAAGGTGGTGGTGATGATGTACTGCGGCCGTATGATTTTGATGGTTTCATTGTGGTTGATTACGATGTATTATTGTGGTTCTATTGTTGTGCATGGCGAAGATGATGGTTGGATAAACATACTCTTTATTCGATGCGTAATAATTAGGATAAACATATTATGAGGTTCATGTAACTTGGGTTCATGTAACTTTGTTGTTGATGATGGTGATGTTAGTTAATTAGATATCTCTTCTATATTTCTTCAAGCTCTTCTTGCAGGTTGTGTGGATTTGACCAAGAATGCTCGGACAAAGGGGGTGATTGTAAGGGTATTTTAGGCATTGCCTAATTTATCTTGTCCTCACTTTCTTAGTCAAAATAGGATTTATTTTGGTATTTTTGTGTTAGGATTTAAGTAGGATTCTTTATTAGAGATAGGTGATATTTTTAGTAATTAAATCTTTGCATAAGGTTTTAGTTATTAATGTTCTCAAATTAGGAAAGGTAATCTTGTGTTATTTTCGGCTAAATCTCTTTCCTAGAATGTTTTGGTGTCTTGCCGTGTTGTTGCAGGATTCCTTGGTGTCTTGGATTTCAAGTTCTTTGCGGCCTATATATATAGGAGATGCGGCGGCTTAATGGCTTCTGAGAGACACAGGCGAGGCGTAGGCGGAGTGGTTAGAAGTCTTTGTGGCGAGAAAAGAAAAGTTGATCCCAGATTTCTTATGTCTTTGAATTAGAGAGAAGAGATCAACCATTGTTACGAAGATTGCGAAACAAACTGTTGCGGTTTATATCTTCGAGAACACGACTGTGTTTCTGAAGTTCTTTGTTTTCGTGCTTCCAGCTTTTGTTGTTTGTCTTGGAAGCTGTTTTTCGTCTTTAAGAATTTTCTTCCCACGTTTGGTTTAGTGTTTATGTGGGTTTTGTGATTCTCCAAGATTATATATCTTGTGAGAATTTTGTGTTTTTGTTTAGATTCAAAAACAGTTTTGGTTTTAATATATTTGTTGCCTTGAGGCTTGATCTACAAGATTGATTCTTGTAGATTGTTTTTGTGTGATTTTTTGTCTTACTAAGTGTGTTAAATTTCAAATCTCAAAACAAAACTTCCGCTGCAAATTTCTGTTACACACTTTAAGTTCACATTGTTACTGCCATTGTTGCAACATTCACTGCAACATTGACAGTAACATCATCCCATATTGAGATTCCGTGGCATTGCGTTCTTTCATATAGGAGGATTCAACTTCTAGGGTTATGGTCTTGCCGGTCAGCGTCTCACGAATATCTGCATTTTTGCGGGTTCCCAAGAAGTCAAATACAATAATCAGGGTAGTTATGTATTTTCGCATTAAAATTGTACCTAAAAGATATGTCTAAAAAATAGCTGGATTTATTTGAAAACATGTTTTAAAAAGTGTACCGGCTTGTAATTTTTCCTTATAATTTTATATTTATTCATGTCCACTATTTTCTAGATGACAAAAACTTATGAAAGAATAAATAAAGTCTTAGTGATATTTTGTTCAAGATGGATCCCTTCGATTTGACTTATTGTTGTTAGTGAGTTGTAAAAAATTGAAGTTCCGTCTTATAAATTAAGATTCATAAGACGATATTAAATGAAATTTATTCTTTATAGATCGTCTGGACAAACATACGGACATGAGCATAATTTGTTACTTGTGGGTATAAATTATCAGTGTCCAGAAGCAACAAAAGGTGAATGACTAATATTAGACATACCATTTTAATTTAGGGTATGTTTGGATACCTCAATCTCATAGCTTGGAATTGGAATTGAGACCTTCAAAACCAATTCCGTCGTTTGGTAACACATTTAAAATTTAGAATTTGAATAGGGTATGTTTGGATATTCCAATTCCATAGCTTAGAATTGGAATTGGAGCCTCTAAAACCAATTATATTGTTTGGTAATACATTTAAAATTTAGAATTGGAATTAAATGAAATTTCAAATGTCTCAATTCCATAAAACTAACTATATACAATACTCTAAGAATTTAAATTTTAAATTTTGGTCAATTATTATAAATAATAATAACTCACCTTCCTTTTACCACCATAACTCCCGTCCACCACCGTCAGTCGCCACCTTCGACCACCACCACCAGCCACCTTCGACCTCAACCTTCAGCCACCACCGTCCTCCACCACCACCACCTCCACCGACCTCTGCCTCCGACACAGTCATCTCCACCACCACCATCCGCCTCCTCCGTCATCCAACCACCTCTACATTCTATTTACTAATAAAAAAATAAAGTATCACAATTTTGTAATTAGAAAGGTTCAAACCTTTATCATCCTCATTATCACGGATACCCATTACCATTAGGCTAAACTTGACACTAGATATGCAAATGAAATTTTATTTTAACTATAATGTAGAATTACAATTGAATTCCACATATTATCCAAACCATAGAATTACTATAATTTTGAAAGCAAATTCCAAGTTATTTAAATTTCATAGAATTATAATATTTATTGAATTCAAATTAATACATCCAAACGGACCCTGAAATTCTAAATGTCTCAATTCCATACTATACAAAAAATTTAAATTTTAAATTCTAAATTTTAGTCAATTATTTATTATAAACAATAGCAACTCACCTTCCGTTTACGACCACCACAACCGTCGGCCGCCACCTCTGGCCACCGCCGTCCTCCACCTCCAACCACCACCTCCGACAACCATCACCAGCCACCAATCATCTTTGGCCTTCGCCTCCAACCACCACCACCACCAACCACCTCCGGCAGCGTTACTGCCATCACCGTCCGCCACCTTCGTTGTTCAACCACCTCTATATGTTATTTACAAAGGTTTGAACATTTGTCATTCATTATCATTAATGCTCATTTCCAGTAAACTAAACTAGATACAATGAAATTTTATTTTAACTATAATGTAGAATTACGATTGAATTCCACACATTATCCAAACTATAAAATTGCTATGATTTTGAATGTAAATTTCAAATTATTTAAATTTCATATAATTCTAATATTTATTGAATTTAAAATCAATTCATCGAAACATATCATTAATAAGTTTTTAATATTTTTTGGTTGAAACAGTTCTAGAATCCAACCTCTCTCCCTCTCTCTCATGATGCTTATGGGTTGCGCTCTTTCCAGTAAAAGTTTTGACAGTATCTAACAGTAAAACGACACATGTATAAACACTTACGAAGTATTTGAGTTGGCGTTATATCATCATTGAATTTCAATTCATGTACATTTACCTTTTCCCACATGGTGCATACTTGATTTATATAATATCAATATCTTAAAGGCAAATGATATTATGAGTTAGAGTTTGTAATATTAATACGAGGTTTAGTGTTATAGTCATTGGATAATTAAGTTAGTAATGATTTGGAATATTTGTGTCATTATTTAGAAAATATTATATTTGATCAAACGGTGTAAAGATCTTTAAAAAATTAATCTAACAGCACTAACACTAAAGTTTGTAGTAATACTACAAACTCTAACTCGTAATATCATATATCTAAATAGTATTTTTGAGACTTTTTAGGCACGATAATTTTTAATAGGATTTTTTGGTATTTTTTTCCTAAATCTTTTCTTATGATTTTTCCTAAATAAAAATGTTTCAAAATGTTGCGCCATCCGGTCCTAAATTATTATTTTATTTGACTAAGCATTAAGAAAAAATAATTAACTATATTATAAATATTTGTTTATATGTAGGTTGTTAAAAAATACATATGCACATGATTATAATAAAAGTAGCAAAAAAAAAAAAAGAGATAAAATAATAAAAATATTTTAGTTTAAAAAACAAGACAATATTTGTAACGAATAAAAAATAATAATAATAACGGAACAGCGTGGGCAGACTTTTCAGTGTCGCGACAAATGGCGATGGGTAAGTGAAAGTAATGAGGGAGAAAAAAAACCAAGGAAGTGGGGAGGAAATAACCAAGTGACGGAGACTTAAATTAATATTTTTGAGAATACTTTTCAAGTCAAGTCCACGCCTTATTGATTGACTCTTTTAGACTTTAGAGTACTAGAGTATATCTGAATATACCACTTTAAACATCGATCAATTACTTTCCCATCAATTGACATGGTCTAATTCCACCAAGTCTTTAAGGGACTAGTCAAAATGAAGACAAATATTTTTATTTTTTGTTTACAAAATGAAATCCTTGAAAGTTAGGAACATAAACAAGAGAGTGGTACTAGCAAGTAGCAAATGAAACCATCGTTACATTTGCATATCCTAATCAACACATGCAAATTCTCACTATAATTTTGTTTCAACCTTATGCTTACATTTCCAAGTTCCAACACAGTCTTTGATTTAGAAAATATGGGGAAAAATTAATAAATAAATAATAATTAAAATATCTTCGCTTCTTATTTCTTATTTGGGGAAAACCATACTCCCAATTCCCAAACTCAGCATCATTCTTACAATATTTTTAAATAAAGAAAGTCGACTTTTAAGAAATTTTACTTAGGCATATATATACACACACCCGTATATCTACAACATATTAACGCAATGGGGACATGATAGTATAAAAAACTAACTTTAGTATTTAGTAGATTCTTTCATTGGGCAAAACACACAAATGAGCCACCCAATTTTACCCCTTTTTGTAATCCGGCTACCGAAACTTTAAATCATCTATTTTGGTCACCCTACTTTCATTATGTTGCAAGCGAGCTCATTTTCTAACGCCCGTTAGACAAGGACGTTAAGTTTAAGTCAAAATTCCTATTTTACCCCTATTAATATCAAAAAGGGTGACTGTTCATCGCGAGAGGGGAGTCTATAACCCAGCCCATTAATTCAGTACTATAGTTTCTGTGATGGATCAACGAAGAATACCAGATCCCAACCGTCACTCAAAGCGGGTGGACTGAGATGGGTTGTTGATGAAGGTGATTGATAGGGGCGGCGACGGCGTTCTGTTGGGAGGCGGAAGAGCTGGAAGATGGCAGCTAGACAGGGCGGCGAAGAATACACAGAGCTGGTGCGTCGGCGGTGGAACATCAGAGAGGTGATTCGCCGGATTTAGAGGGGGAAGTTGTCGGTTGCTACATCGATTCGGCATGAGAAACAGAAGCCGGTCGTCGACTATGACAGAGCAAGAGAGAGAAAAGGGAAAAATTACTGGAGGTGGAGGAACATACACGAGGGGGTCGGAGACCGATCTAGAGCCGGGCGAATCTGGGTGAGAGAAATTGAGAGAGGAAGGAGGACGCCAACCATGGATGAATGCGATCGAGTGGAGAATCGGAGAAGTGGCCGGCATGATTGTGGTTGAAGATGGAGAGAAGCGGGCGAGAGGGGAGAAGAAAGAGATCGATGTTTTCTGTGTTGGGCTTTCTTCCCATTTCCTTTTTTTTCTTTATTAAACCTTCCACTCCAACTATCTGTAGTGCTTGCGATCGCAAAGTCAAAGGTGTATGCGACCACATTTAAAAAAAATCTAAATTAAGACGATCTCAGTAGACCTTGCCGTTGCAAGAAAAAGAGATTATGGCTGCAAGGTAAGTTTCTAAGACAGTTGACTATTAATCTGCCATCTTAATAAACTGCAGGGTCCTTCGATCAAGTACATGCCTCAAAGATGCAGCGGATGAGAAGATCTCCGCCTTTGGTCAACAAATATCCCTCCACTATTGCATCTCTGTTTCAGATCTGGCAAAGATTTGGCGAAGGTTGCAGATTAGACGAAGATTTGGTTGAGTCGGTGAGGTTGAAAAATGACAAGCCAGGGCATTTTATCTGTTGGGGGAGTGCTATGAGAAGAAGTAGATGAGGGAGGAGAGTTTTCTTCGCTGGGATAGATGGCAGAAGAATCTCTCATAGGATGCACCATTGATGAATCTTCGTTCAATTGGGCAACATTGATGAACTGTGTTTTAACATTGTTTTTTCCTATTTTAACATTGTTTTAACATTGTTTTAACATTGTTTTTTCTCATATGATGCACCATTGATGAATCTTCGTTCAATTGGGCAACATTGATGAACTGTGTTTTAACATTGTTTTTTCCTATTTTACCCATAAAATTAACGTTTTGGTCTAACGGGCGTTAAAAAATGGGTTCGTTTGCAACAGAACAAAAGTAGGGTGGCCAAATAGATGATTCAAAGTTTCGGTGGCCGAATTTCAAAAAGGGATAAAGTTGGGTGGCCGATTTGTATGTTTTGCCTTGATTGTTAGAGTAAATCCATTGATAGAGGTCAAAATTAAATTTTGATATTTCTGTAAGAGTATTAGAGTTTCCAATGGTTAAAGTAAAAAAGTATCAAAATTAGGTGTAGTACTAGGGAATGTACCAAATTTGATACTTCCTCTAGCACCACACATAATTTTAATACTTTTTATTTTGACCATATATTTATGTCAAAATATGTGTTGGTACATTATTGTATATTAATAGATATTTAATACACCCTCCGTTTCGGGCAAACGACTTCATCATTCTATTTTTTGTTATTTCACTTAAATAGTTCATTTTCAAAATTTAAGACATAAAAATATCGTTTTATTATTAATGAACTACTATAACTATCATTTTCTTAAAAAAATAACTTTTAAATGAGAACTTTTTACAAAAACAGAAAGGGTATTATTTTGACCACCATTAGACTTGCCTTAAAAATAAAATAAAAAAGTAAAACCGTGTCCACATCAACAATTGTAAAAATGCAAAAAGAAAAAGTGCTTCCAAAATAAATGGACACCGTTCCAATGAAAGTGCTTCCAAAAACACTCAAGAATCCACCAGCCAATCAACTTAATTCTATGACTTTTCTGAAACTACCTTCCAATTACCCCCTAACCATCCTCTCTATCTTCATCCCCATGATCATCCAGGGATGAATCTTGTTTCTGATCCTCTCACTGACAACAATTTTACCCAATAGAAACTAGCCATTACAATTGCCTTTTCTGCCAAGAACAAACTTGGCATGATTAATGGCACATTCAAGAAACCCCAACCAGAATCCAAATATATCAATGCCTGGGAAAGATGTAATTCCATGGTTATTTCTTGGCTTCTCAATTCAGTCTCTCCAGAAATTCGTCAGAGCATTGTTTACTTCTCTTCTTCCCGTGAAATGTGGGAAGACCTTCTTGCCAGATATTCCCAAAGTGATATACCTAAATTGTATCAGATCAGGAAAACCATCACTCTTTGCACTTAAGGTACTGTTTCTGTTAATTCATACTTCACTACATTTCGTGGTTTGTGGGATGAACTTCAGAATCTCCTCCCTATTCCAAACTGCACATGTGATTGTACCTGTGGAGCCTCCAAGATTCGTGAGGACTATGACCATGCTTACAAAATCACACAATTTCTAATGGGCCTATCTGACTCCTATACTGATGTTAGAGGTCAGATATTAAGAATGATTCCCTTGCCTTCTTTGTCCAAGACTGTGTCAATGCTCATTCAAGAAGAAGGCCAAAGACAATGTGGTCAGTCCCTTAATCAACATGATTCACCAACTATTTTGTTGGGAAGATCAAACAACAACAATGGATCAAACAGGTTCAACAAGCCTACTCAGAATTCTGGTAAAAATCTGAACAATTCAAGAGGGAAATTCTTTTGTGATCACTGTCATGGAGACTCACACATGAAAGAGAAATGCTTCTTCCTGAATGGTTTTCCTGATTGGCATCCCTTGTATGGCACTAAGTCAGATCCCTCCAAGATGCCAAAGAACAAGATTAAATCAAAGTCCACCAATTCTTCCAACTCTGCCCTTCTGAAAGACAACAGCAACAACTGTGGTCAATTCACTAAAGAGAACAGGTTGCACAACTTCTGTCCATGATCAATCCCAAAGTCAACCTTGGTGAAGTTGATTCTCCACTTGACAACACCACTTGAATACATGGCAGGTAATCCTACATCTATTCCTAATGGTGTGAATATTTTCTGCTCATCCAATTTTAAAACCAAAACTCTGGATTGGATCATTGATACAGGTGCATCTGATCATATTACAAACTCTTTAACTACTCTTTCTAATCCTATTCCCATTCAATCTTTCATTCATTTGCCTAATGGAAAGAGTTCCAAAATCACTCATAAGGGCACTGTTAAACTTACTAATGAAATGACTCTACACAATGTTTTATGTGTTCCTGAATTTCACTTTAATCTGTTATCTGGAAGCAAGCTGATATAAAGTACTAAACATAATCTCATCTTCTCTGCTGACACTTGTTTCATTCAGGACCCTGTCAAGAAAACATCCAAGGTGATTGGTAAACTCATTGAAGGCCTCTATAGACTCCAGCCCCTTCATCTGAATGAAGAAAACAACAAGAATAACAGCACTACTGATCAATCTTCCTGCAATATAAATAACAATGCTTCTACATTTTTTGATGACAATGTTTTTCATTACAGTTCAGTTTCTATTGATCCTATGTACTTATGGCATAAAAGACTTAGCCACTTGCCTTTACATGCTATGAAAAACATTGACTCTTTGTGCTCATTAAACTTCAGAAAATATAAATATATCAACTGTGACATATGTCATCTTGTTAGGCAAACCAGACAACACTTTAACCTTAGCAACTCCCATAGTTCTTCTGCCTTTGACCTATTACACTGTGGTGTGTGGGGGCCCTATAGACACCATACATATGATGGATTTAATTTCTTTCTTACTATTGTAGATGATCATACTAGGGCTACTTGGACAATTCTTCTTCAATCCAAAGCCAATGTCAATCAATTAATACAAAACTTTGTTACTATGATCAAGACTTAATTTAATAAGAATGTTAAAGAAATCAGATCTGACAATGGTACAAAATTCTTTAACACTCTCATGAATTCTCTTCTTGATTCTTTAGGTATTATTCACCAAAGTTCTTGTACAGAAACTCCTCAACATAATGGTAGGGTTGAGAGAAAGCACAGACACTTACTGGAATTAGCTAGGGCTCTAAAATTTCAATCCAATCTACCTATTCAGTTTTTGGGAGAATGCCTTCTCACATCTATCTACCTTATCAATAGACTGCCAAATTCTGTGTTAAAATTCAAAACCCCTTATGAAGCTCTCTATGGTGCTAGACCTAATTATGATCACCTTAAAACTTTTGGATGCTTGTGTTATGCATCTACACTTGCTCTAAATAGAGACAAGTTTATGCCAAGATCTCAAAAATGCATCTTCCTTGGTTATGCATTTACCAAAAAGGCTTATAAATGCTATAACCTACTTACTCAAAAGGTTTTCTTTAGCAGAGATGTTAGTTTCTGTGAAGAAATCTTTCCTTTCAAACCTAACAGCCAAACTGAAACTACTAATAAAAACTTGTTTCCTCCTTCTGATTTCCCTAACATTTCTGACAATGAGGAAGACCAATTCATCCCTCCTACCTTTAACACTGATACTGACAACATCAATAATCAATCATCTGATAACACCTTTACTTCTCAGCCTAAGATCAATGTCCCCACTACAAACATACCTGTAAGGAATAAATCCATTCCCACTAAGTTCAAAGATTACATTGGCCTCCCTTCACATCTTTAAACTCATAATGTTAAAACCAGCAACACCACATCTCCCTATCCTTTTAAGAACTACTGCAACTACAACCAAATTTCTACTGAGTACATGAAATACTCTTGTAAAATAGATACTATCAATGAACCCCAAACATATGAGCAGGCAGCCAAAGACCCCTTGTGGTGCAAAGCCATGGAAGAGGAATTGAAAGCTTTGGAAACTAACAAAACCTGGACCTTAGACTATCTCCCAGAAAAGAAACATAAAGTTGGATCCAAATGGATTTTTAGAATCAAGTACAATCCTGATGGCAGTGTTGATAAATATAAAGCTAGGTTAGTTGCTAAAGGATTTACATAAATTGAAGGAAATGACTATTTTGAAACCTTTGCTCCTGTAGCAAAGATGACATCTATTAGAATCCTTATCTCTATTGCAGCCTCAAAGAAGTGGGATATCACTCACATGGATGTGTCCAATGTTTTCTTACATGGAGATCTCAATGAAGAAATCTATATGGACCTTCCTCCTGGATACCATCATAACCTTCCTAAGAGCAAAGGTCCTATAGTCTGCAAACTGCATAAATCCTTATATGGTCTCAAGCAGGCACCAAGACAATGGTTTGAAAAATTCTCCTCTACCCTTTCTGAATTTGGTTTCTTGCAATCTCCTAATGATCATACCTTATTCACTATGAGCTCTAATGGAAACTTTACTGTTATCCTTGTTTATGTAATGATCTCCTCATTTCAGGAAACAATAAAGAGATCATTGCAAAAGTTAAAGATCATCTTCATTCCAAATTTCCTATAAAAGACTTAGGAAATCTAAGATATTTTCTTGGTCTGGAGATTGCCAATAATTCTACTGGAATATGTCTGCATCAAAGAAAGTATACAGTGGACATCATCAAGGACTGTGGCTTACTCAATTCTAAACCCAAACTTACCCCCATTGAACAACACCATAACCTTGCCACTAACCCTGGTGAACCCTTAAGCAACCCTGCTCCTTACAGAAGACTGGTGGGAAGGCTGATTTACCTAACCATTACCAGACCTGATATTGACTATGGTGTTCACATTTTAAGCCAATTTATGTCTAAGCCTACCACTGAACAATGGAAAGCTGGTTTAAGACTGGTTAAGTACCTGAAAAATAATCCTGGTCAAGGCCTTTTTTACCCATCAGATACATCCTTGAGTCTTACTGCATTTTGTGACTCTGACTGGGCAGCCTGTCCCATGACAAAAAAATATGTTACTGGTTTCTGTATTTTCCTTGGCAGTTCTCTTATCTCCTGGAAAAGCAAGAAGCAAAGTACTGTTAGTAGATCATCATCAGAAGCAGAATACAAGAGCATGGCTAATACATGCTGTGAACTAACCTGGATCACAGCCATTCTCAAAGACTTTCAAATTACCAATTCAGAGCCCATTCCTCTTCATTGTGACAATAAATCTGCCATCTATATAGCAGACAACCCTGTATATCATGAAAGAACTAAGCACATAGAGATTGACTGCCATATAGTCAGGAATATGATTCAGAAAAATCTGATCACTACCAAATACATCTTTTCTCATCTTCAAGTGGCAGACCTCTTTACCAAAGCTCTTCCAAGTGGTAAATTCTCTTATTTGATGTGCAAGTTGCAAGTTAAGAACCTATTCTCCACTTCCAACTTGAGCGGGGGTGTTAAATTCAGCAAAAATATTTAAGAAATACAAAGGAAAGAAGCTTCTAATGATTCTCAGGGGGCAAAGTGCAAACTGGTGTAACTCTTCCTCATTTTAGACTTTCAGGGGTGTCGAGTGTCATTCCTGATAGTTAGTCAGTTTTTCTGGTTTTTCATTAAGGGTTGTTAAGTATTTTCCCTTTCTCTTTCCTGTTAGTTTGTTAGGCAAATTTGTATATATACCTGCTTAGCCTTGTGTTGTCTGTGAGAGTGATACAATCTAATTCCATTGTGTAAGGGATGATTCCCCCGAAAGCTTTGAATAAAAAATAGTGCTTGTATTCCTTTAGAAACTCAATCTTGAACAAATGGGCATGCCCACTTAGACCATTAAGTTTTATGGGCATAATATGAGCACAAATAGGCGCCCACATTTTGACCTCTCACTCTCATGATCAAATTTTTTTTTTCTGTATATCTGATAATCAAAAGTTGATTCTCTCTCTATATATACATTTCTATCAATAACCATTCATTAAGACATAGAGAGTGGGGGTAGAGAGAAAAACTAGAGAAAGATGGCTGCTACTTGTTCTTTTGGTTTGATTTTCATAATCACAGAAATAGTCAGCATTGGTGGGAGTAATCGTTATTTTTTAAGAATAAAAAATTGACCCATTTTTTTTTATTTTTTTCAATATCATATTACTTTTTATATACGGTCAATTACGTATTTTCTGGTTATGAAAAAAAATATTTATCAGATTTCCATTTAAAAACAATCGATTTGACGTAAAAATTAAGGAATTAAGTGAGTATTTTATTTTAATTAACATACGGCAAAAGTGAAAATATGATATTGTTTTGATATTTTTAGTGGTTCTACCAACACTAACACATCATGTAAAGTTTTTTAGTTCTTTTTAGAAATTTGATTGTATTGGAAATGGTGACAAATGTTAAAATGTTACAAAAAATGTTGGTATTTTCTAATTATTGTGGTTGTAATTATATGTGTGTGTGTGTGTGGTTAGCTGTAATTTTTGTATTTATTTGATAAGTACATGTTAATTAGTAAATGGGCGTCCATGCTCATTTAGTGCTCGCCCATATATACTCATGTTATTAAATGGACACTTACGTACCCGTCAATTTGAGCCCGTCCACGTCCGTCCATTTGCCACTTCTAGTTTCATCCAAAGAGTTCATACTTAAAATTTTTAATTATTAAATATCATTAAAGTTGATTATAATTACAAAATACGTAAGTAGGACTAATTTGCTTACAACAATAGCGAATGATAAAGATGAAAGGTTATAAAAATCGTAAATATAATATTAGAAAGTGAACTCTTTAAGTAAAATATTTTAAAATTAAAAAAAATAAATTCTTTGTCTGAAACAAAGGGAATATCTCCTATCTAATTTTGAAAAGTTTTTAGCTAAAATTAGGGAAGCTTACTTGTATACTTTCTTTATTTCTGTTGAAAATTGGTGTCCCAGATTCCATGGATAATTAGGATTGAAAATCATATTGTGGTTTGGAGTTATTGGAAAGTAGTAGATGCATCAGGATTGGAGTTGGATATAGCCAACATGTGTTTTGGATTTATCAAGCTCCTATATAAGAACATCTTCCCTATCAGCACGTGTGTGACTTGCGGTACCAATTTGTGGTGTCTCCCTCGTAGGATAACACTGTTTGTTTTCACTCTTTTGGTGTGAGATATTTGGAGGATATTCATTGGTCTTGAGATTTTTTGAAATATCACTAGATTTTGTATTCGTGTTTATGGCACGACGTAGGATGATGTTAGTATTCGAATAAAGTAATACATATTCGAATTTTATAAAGGTTGGAATTGCCAAAAAAAAAAAAACAAAACAAATTTTAATTGCTGTAAAATTTATGACTCGCCATGTATCAAAAAGAGTCTCAAATTTTTTTGGTTATGGAGACATCCAGGTATCCCAGTCCAAAGTCTTTCTGAATATGTTCAACAAAGAAAATTCAAACTTACAAAATAACAAATTTAAAATTAACATATCTCGTTAATCAATTAAAACAATATGATCATACAACAATAGAATAAAAAGTTAAAAATTGCTTTTGTAAACAAAATCAATCATCAAATATTATTATTTAAGAAAAAAAGAAAGTTAAACATGTAGAAACAATAAGTTATTGTTTTTTTTCAATAACAATGCACACACCCCTCCAATCCATCCTTAAAGAAAACTCAAACTTACAAAATAACGAATTTAAAATTAACACATCTCGGTAATCAATTAAAATAATATAATCATCCAACAGTAGAATAAAAAGTTAAAAATTACTTTTGTAAACAAAATCAATCATCAAATATTGTTATTTAAGAAAAAAAGAAAGTTAAGATATAGAAACAATATGTTATATTTTTTTCAATAACTATGTACATATTCCCTCCAATCCACCCTTAAAAAATTGTCATACTTTCATCTTTTATTTTTCTTAAAGTAATATTTTAATTTCAAAAAATCAAGCTACATTCATTCGAATATCGAAATTTTTTACTGGTAATTAACAAAATGTAAAAATACATTTTTACTAGGAGAAGAATAGAGATTAATTTAAATAACAAAACATGTTATTGGGCGTAATTAAATTTTAGCAGTAATTAACTTTTACCAACTATCCGGCGTAATTAACTTTTACCAACTATCCAACAAGCGTGTGAGAATTAATCGTTCTCACACACTTGTTGGATAAAAGATTTAATTTTGACCGATAGTTATATTTGATAAAAATAAATTCTGATCAGTAGTTAGCTTTTATCATCTCAACGATACTAAATTTAATTATAGCAATATAGATTGTTTGGGTCTCTTGATTGTATTTGTGAAAAAAAAAAGGTGGGTTTCTTGATCAAAATGTTCTGTATTTGTAACATTTTGATATTCTAGTGAAGTAGTTGATCGCTAAATCTTGAGTTTTGTGTTTGTTCTTGGAATAATTACAAGCTGGTACATTTTTAAAAACATGTTTTCAAATAAATCCAGCTATTTTTTGGACATTTCTTTTAAGTACAATTTTTGGGCAAAAGTACTTGTCTACCCTTTGTGTATGCAAATCATCCGTAGAAATCACAAATCATTTGAGGCGTTGTTGCTACACTATCACGGCACAAAGGACAAGTAGTATGCCCATACGTAAGCCACTGATCTAAGCAATCTCGATGAAAGAGATGATCACATCTCAGTTGTCTAATCACTTCACCGTCTTCAACCTTGCACAAGCACACGGCACATTCAACAGGCTCAGGAGACCCCAAGTTGGATTGAAACCGGATCACACCAAGGCCTTCCAACATCTCCGGTCTGTGGCGGATCTGCCATTGATGTCGTCTTTGCGAGCCTTAAGAGCTTCGGAGAGAAGCTTGGGAAGCGGATAGGACTCAGAGTTTTCAACATGAGAAGGCCACTCCTCGTGGGTCTTGTAGCAGAGGAACAAGTGGCGGTCATACGCATCGACGATGCCGGAGGAAGACGGCGACGAAGACGAGGAGGATGAGATTGATGACGATGATGTACAGACTGCTGAGAGATTCAGGCGGGTCTGCTTTTTCTTCTTTCTTTTTAGACAGAATAGAGCAAATTGGAACGGATTCTACAGCTGCCGATCCACCAGGAAATGCTGCTTTGCCTTTTTTGCTTGGAAAAGATTTTCTATTTAGAATTCGAGTTTTTCAGTCAGAGGTGGTGCAGAGAGCCCCGCCTGTGACCGATGACGGTTTGGAGGACAAAGACGACGATGGCGATGACGAAGTTATTGATTTTGGGTTTTGAGTTTTGATTTTAAATTTTGAAGGTTCTGATGCCTGGCATCAGGTTGATTTTTGACATCAGGTTGATTTCTGATGCCTGACATCAGCTTGATTTTTTGGCATCAGGGTTTTCATTAATGACATTTTTGTCATTTGACAAGCAATTTGTAGTTTTATGAAATGTGCAAAAAATTAATGATTCTAGATAAAAACATGTTTTCAAAATTGTAACCACTTGAAATTCCCCCTTTGTTCTTTGGCTTCAGCCCAATAATTTCAAAATAAGTGTTCTCAACTGATTTTAAACAAATTTTAAGAAAAAAACTGTTTATATGTAATTTTTCTTTAATACTGTAAAAGTAAACCTTAGTTTTGTCAAATTAATGGATCTGTTTTCTTTTTTCAACTTATCATTAATAATGATATTATAGCTAATTTACTTAAATAGTCTTTAAAAAAATAGAAAGAAGACGGTTATTTTTGAGCGTCCCAAAATGGAATATAAGTTACTAAACAAAGAGTCCATGTGTTGAAAGTCAACATTTTTAAGAAACAATTAATATCTCACAAATACCATTTACAAATTAAAACCATATACCAAAACAAGCCCCCAACCGAGTATGGAAGAGTTATACATGAACTGGTTTTACATATGTGCGTTAAACGTACGGCTATACAATTTTTTCAATTAACTTATACTCAAGCGAAACAAAGAAGAAAAACAAAATAAATAAATAAATAAATAAATAATAATGTTGGAAGAAACTACTTTCGATGTAAAAAAAAATATATGTTTTGTTTTAATTTAAAAATAGAGACTTGTATATTTAAGATCTGATAAAATAAAATCAATTTTTTTTAAACAAAGACAACTTTGTGCTTCATTAAATCTTAATTGTAGCAATAATTTTAGAACTAGTTGTAAACCTAGAATTGTTATAAATTAAAATATGGTAAATATATGGTCATATAGTAATTGCATTATATGAAAATTAATAAACAATTAAAAGAATATATTACAAAAGAAGATAAGCTAATTATAAAGAATTACTTCGAAAAATAATAGCATAATGAAAAAAATCGAAAATGTTACCATGGTATCTCAATAATCCCCCGTTAACTACAAAACAAAAAAAAAGGAAGAAAGAAGGAGAGGAAAATAGGAAACCCCACTGGCAATCTCCCTTATTATTCATCTCTCTCAGGAAATATCTCTTATTCTCAATGGCAATCTCTCTTACACTCACCATCCACACCACAGTAAGCTCTCGTCCTCTCCCTTCATATCTCGCTCGATCCATCTTTCTTTCTCTAATATCCAACTTTATTATGAGAGAAAAATATTGATTATATTTTTTCGGTGATTTTTCATTCAGATCTAATAAAATCACATAAAAACATTTTGTTTAATTATTTCGTATAAAAACATTTTTGATATTAAGATTTATTGTTAATTTGTTATTATTTTTTATACATCGATTTTTGTTATTTACTTTTAGATAAATCTCCAAACTGATTTAATCATTTAGTACTTTCGAAAGATAATTTTTTCTGGTGATTTTTATTCATACTACTTCAAATTGTCAATGGTTTTTTACATCTCAAATTTTGGGTATTTCTTGATTTACTTAATTTTTAGTATAATATTTCAATATTTGATATGTTCATGTAGTGAACTAATCCATTTTAATTAATCAGAATTTACTATGTATTGATTCATTTCCGTTTGACACAATCGAAAATTGAAAACCTGAGCAAATTGAGATAAATGATGGTGGAAGTTCCAAAGAGTTTTTTAATTATTGAATTAAAGAATTCATTAATTGTTTCTTCTTAATAAGAGTTTTTATTTTGGAAACAAAGTTTTGGCAGGATTTTTTCCTATATAGATTACTTGCTTTTATATACTAGTGATGCACCCGTGCGTTGCACGAATTGTACATGTGTATAAAATTATATACTAAATTAAAATTGAATAATATGTAATTGATTTTTTTAATATTAACAAAATAAACAAAAAATAATAAACAATAAAATTAAATATAGAAAATCCTATAAATTTGAAAAAAATAATATAAATTTTGGAATACTTTTTATTTACAATAATTTCCATTCAACATGTATGACTATTACAACTATAAATATTACATAGTAACTCTAGACAAAGCTACATACACCTTATGATAAGCAAAAACATGTTTTCAAATGGAGTTTTATATTAGACAATGATTTAAAAATAATATTAATAGTATTTAGATTTAAAAATATTTTACATTTGGAGAAAAAAATCAATTTTTAGAATAAAAATATTAAGAATTTCAGTTCAATTCAAACTCTAATATTTTTTTCTGAATATAAACAATAAAATTTACATTGAAGCCCACAATTCCAATTCTAAACAATGGAATTGAGGTTCATTTTCTCTCATTCTCTACTCTAGAGTCTCAACAAAATTTAAATTCACTTATTGTTTTCTGTATTAAAAAATGACATTAAATATATACAAATAAATATATATAAATAAAAGTTACATTAATGTTAAAAAATTGATAGTGCATATAATATCAGACAAAAGGAAAATTGTTTGTGATATACTAACATGTTTTGTCATAAAACTTTAAAAACTACACTTTTCAAAATTGGTAATTTTTACAAAATAATTCAAGTATTATGGTTCAATTTAAAAATCAGACATAAAGAAATAATAATTAAAATAGTATATAACCAAGGAAAATAATTAAAATGTAGGAGATGAGTCAAGGAAAATGAACCAAAAATTCAAACGATCAATGGATAGATATCAGAAAATTTGGTTTAAAACCATGCTATGAATAACTTTTGAACTGCGACCCGGTAAACACTCAAACCACGTTGTTTTAGTTGATGTATATAAACGAAAAGAAAACACTTTTACCCTAGTTTCACCACACATTGCAAAAAAAAAAAAAAATTACGCATTTTTTGCAGCGATGACGAACCTCAAGGTAACCACCTAAAGAAAGTCTGACAACGGAAACTATGACCACCGACTTACCGGAAACTTGTTGGTATATTCATATTTCCAAAAATATTTCAAAAACTCTGTTTAACTTCAAAACTCGCTTATTAATTTTAATTAGTGATTTAGTTCAACTAACAAACAAATTTGATCTGAATGTTGATTAATTTCATCATCATCACTTTTTTATATTTGAATTTTTAAACATGTATAAGTAACTAAAAAATCAGAAATTATCGGGTTTCCATTTTTTTTATATGTAGCTAGCTGTCTCAAAAAATTGGTCATATCTTGATTTATTGATATTTTTTTGGCATAATAACTTTGGATGTGATGAAATAGAGAAAAAATTGTCAGATCTTGGCATTATTATTCATTGATTGTCTGTCAATTAGTTTTACTTCAAAGTATGTGTATATGATTTAGTTTCAAAATCGTTGTTTTATTCCATATTTATTTTTCCTAGCCTGGATATTGATGCAAAGAAATTGACAAAAAAAAAAAAAAAAACTTGATTTTGTTATCTCTCATATTTTTGTTATGCATATTTTTCTTAATGTACTAAATAAGAATGTGAAAAGGTTTTAGAATCATTTATCCAATCAACCATAATAATAACATTTTATATTTTCAATTTCCAATGTAAAAAGGAGCTTATATATATAAATTAGAAGTGTTTCTAAATTTGGAAAGTCACTTTTGACGGGAACTTTTCAAATCTTGCTCCTCTCCTTTTATATATGTATAGATATATACCTACCTATGTTTGTGTCTATATTGGTGTATTGCAATTGAAACATGATTAATAACAAAAAAAAATTTTAACTCAATCAAAAAATGAACACTTATTTTTTGATAATTTATTTTTTCGAAAATGGAACATACATTTTGGGGAGTAGGAAACACATATACATACATTCATATAGATTCAGCAAAACACACCTTTGGGGCACTGTACTTTTCAAAACATTGCAATTAGGTCACTGAGACTTCAAAATTTTCGGGATGGCCACTGTACCAGACTTATATTGCACGTTAACCCCTTTTTTGGATGGACGTTAAGTTTGGTTAAATGCCTATTTTACCCTTCGTCTTCATCATCTCTTCTATAGACATTGTAATGCAGATCTGGGTTTTAACTTGAAAGATGCAAAAAACCAAAAGCTAACAATTTAATATCTAATTTTCAATTAATAACATTAAACAAACTCAAAATTGCAAAAGGTGGGTTCCTCAATAAATATACCCAGTTGACCTCAAAAAATTAAAAATTAAAAATTAATCTACCCAGAAAAATTAAACGAGGGCACAAAACGCATTGGAAGAGCTCTCTTCTATCAATTTCTCCATTGCCGATAACGACATCATAGCTGCAGAGCTCTGTTCGGATGTCTCCGATTACTCAGCTCCTTCTAAGCGGCCCCAATTCGAAGACCTTAAAGAGAGAGAGTGAGTGAGAGAGAGAGAAAGAAAATTACAGATCCGGCGAAGATTGCAGATCCAACGAAGATTGCAGATTACCCACCTCTCCCTCCGACTTCTTCCCCGACGCCAAATTAATCTCTCGCCTCCGGTCAAATCCCTCTATCGTCACATCATTGTTTCAGATCCGGCGAAGATTGCAGATTACCGACCTCTCCCTCCGACTTCTTCCCCGACGCCAAATTAATCTCTATCTCCGCATTACAATTTACAGAGGGAGAATATTCTGGGACGATGGGGTTGGAGCTAATACGTTAATCTCAGAATCAAGGAGTTTAGGGTTGAGATATTAGCATCTTCTACACCGCGAAAAAATCCAATCATATTGATTATCACAGTTGCTATAAATAGTCAAAATTAATGACCTGTGGTATGCTCACTCAAGGTTGGCAACCCTTCGCCGGCGATCTGACAGATGCCCCTAATTTCCGGCACCTCCTCCACCTCTCTCTGGTGGCTTTGATGTGGCAGGATCTTGTCGTCATCGTCAAATTCGTAAGAACAGAGAGTACAGACAGTTCCCGACCGATTATATATTGAGTCTAAGAATTTAATGACAGGGAGGAAATGCGTAGGGGTTAGATTCTGATGAAGAAATGGGAGCAATAGAGGCATTACAATAGAGAAAACGATCGGCCGGGCGGCAGCGGGCGGCATTGTGATCTTTGATTCATCTCTCCCTTTTTGGAGAGCAATTAACGAGGAGGCAGAGGAGATTATGGGTAATGAAGCTAACATCAATTCTTTTAACAAGGGCAGGGGTAAAAAGGGTATTTCATTAGAAGATAACGTCAAAAGGTAACGTCCGTCAAAAAATGGGTTACCATGCAAGATAAGTCTGGTACAGTGGCCATCCCGAAAATTTTGAAGTCTCAGTGGCCTAATTGCAATGTTTTGAAAAGTACAGTGGCCCGAAGGTGCGTTTTGCCGATAGATTCCCTCTGAGTACGGTGAGTATGAGTGTAAAGTACATGAATATTAGAAGGACAAGAACATTATTAAAAAAAATATCTCAGAGAAGAAGACTCAATTCGCAACAATTTTTTTTTTAAAAAAATACTTATTTTAAGATGAATGAGTAATATCTATCACATAAATTAATAAAATAAATAAATTACTATTCTTTTTGAAGCAGAAACTATGATTAAATTGAGGCAAATTGCAGTAATAATTTGCTAATAATAAATTAAAATGTAGGGTTGATTAAAAACGGATATGATTGAGGGCCAACAACGGTAAATGATTAGGCCACGCCATGTGCTTTCTTCTGCTGCCCTCTGAATTCTGATTGAGAACTGAGAAGAATATATAAATCTTGGGTCGACAAATTCCATTTTTCAGTTCATAAAATAAAATGTGAAAAAGAAGGATGTGATAGTCTTTTTAGCAACAAAATTGATTTACAAATTTAGTTTGCAGTTAATATCGAAGTATTTTACGATACGATACAATTATATTATATTATAATAATTACTGTAAACTAAATCTATAAATCAATTTATCTCTATATCTGTAACGACTCGAGTCAGAGTCAGTCGTTACGTGTAGCCCACTGCTTGGTCCATGAGCACGCAAAGACCTTGAGTCATCAGGCCCACCACAAGCCGACCCAAAAGTCCATGGATGATGTTGGTGCCCAGTAGTAACGCATGACTACCTCATAAATCAAACACAAGTCCCACATCAACCCGATATAAAATTGGGGTATTACAATATCAATCCGAATAGGCGGTCAATATTATCTTTTTATGATCAAAGAGCAGATTACAACATACTCATCCATGAAACCATGGAACCGAGTAAGCCCATAAATTATTTTCTTGTTTCTTAATTACAAATAGTTTATTATTTTATCTTGAGAAGTTTTGTTTAAAGAATCCACAATCAGAAATTATGCATATAATCTTAATAACTTTTTGATTTTATTATTCACATGTAAGTAAATATCTTGAATACGTTCAAATTTTTTTATAATTATAATTAGTTCTAATGACACTTCAATATTCTTCTAATCATATTAGAATTGTCAAATGTTATCCTTTTAGATAGAATCAATGGAGGATTTATATGACACATCGGAAAGAGTTCAGATCTCCTGTACCACTTGTGTGTACTATTGGTGTACAATTTTTCATCTTAACCATTGGTTAAGACGCAATAGTTAGGATGCAATGGTTGAGATGAAAAGTGGTACACCAGTGATACACACAAATGGTACAGAAAATCTGGACTCCATCGGAAATAGCAATAAGAATTCTTTTCACGAGAAATTACTTAACCAACCTGGAATCCACTATGAAGATAACTGAAATCTACCAGATAAAAGAAAAAAACTATAATTTTATTAAAAAAAATCAATTAATTCGAAATTACAATGAAGTCTATTTTTATAGAACTAGTAATATTTACAAGAAAAAAAAACTAAAATCTCCTAAAAAATAGCGTAACCTATATAGTAACACATAAATTCATTACTTAGAATATTAGATACCTAAATCTAATTCTAAATATAAAAATATTACCCTATTAAAATTAAATATGACAATTACAATAAAATAAAAATACTCAAATTTAAAATTAAAACTAATTAAATCTTGTCCTTCATTGATATATAACTTGGGGGGAATGACCACGGTGCATACATGGCTTTAATATGCACCATGCAACAAGTACCAAGTCTGATAGTGGAGTAATATATTATTGATGCAATTTTTATCCGATACAATAATAAATACTAAGTAATAACATGATTGGATTTTTCATTGTAGAAGGGAGAGATGTAGATGTAAAGTTTGCAACCAATCCTTCAAATGGCTGACAATGTTTTGAAAGAAATTAAATAGGAAAAAATGACAATTTACAGAAGAAAAATATACTAATGAAATCTCAAGCTGTACTTGAGCCTTGGCCGATTGGCCCTTTAAGCTCGAGCCATCAAGCTATCCTTGTAGAGTCATTAATTATAAAATTTAAAATAATACTCTCTTTACTTTAAATAAATTATTCTCTAAACTTTTTAAAATTATAGTTTATTACTTTCATTTTCAAAAAAGATATACAAAAAGTTACATGAGTTTTTTTTTTTGGTAGAAAATAAGACCATAATTTTATAGGACAAATCAAAGAGAAAAAATGAAATAATTTTTTTGGGACGAAGGAATACTATATTTATGCATAATTTCTTCATAGATTTATTTCCTTTCCCATGCTTTAATTTTCAATGCAGTTACCAACGAGCTCTAGCTCAACTGGTACTGCTTACTTCTCATAACGGAGAAGTCGGGTATTCAAGTCTCATAAGAGACACCCTGGACTTTACAACTCTCAATAGAGAAGTTGGGTGTTTAAGTCTCTTCAGAGGCACCGTTGTTGTTCAAGCCTTACCCAAAAGGCCTAATTTAGTTACTCACTTATCTTAACGAAAAAGTTGAGTGTTCAAGCCTTACCAGAGGCGCCCTGGTACTTCACTACTCTCAACCGAGAGGTCGGGTGTTCAAAGTCTCATCAGAGGCACCATTTGTTCAAGCCACACCAAAGACATCATATATATAATTCGAGTCACACCAAAGACATCACATATATAATTGTAGCCTTTTAAGGTATTAAAATAATAAAAAATTAAGGGTTGAAGTACGGTCTATGTCCCCTCCAAACCTTTAAAAAAAAAAATTTCAATGCAGTTTTTTAATACTTGGAAGAAGTTAAACGTTCCTACAAACGTCCAACAAAAAAATTGGACTTCCCGTTTAACTTTGTTGTTCTATAAAAGTATTCACTTTTTATAATTTCACCTATAAAATTTTGTTATTTTCTATAAAAACATGGTGTTATCACGCTGCAAGTTATCAGAAAATATGTGATTTATTTGGACATAAAAAAAGATTTAAAAAAATTGGAAGGAGGGATCCTAATTAAATTATAGAAATATATAGACATATCTTTTTTGTTCCTTTTTTTTTCTCCTTGTAGTTGTGGCATTGTTTATTACATTTTAAAAGCATGTCCACTACAATCATGAAATTATATCAGTTTAATCTAAAGAAGAATTTTATTATGTGGAAACCATGGATAAAAAATGTGGTTTGTAACAAATTTATAAATTGTAATCATGCATAACCACTCATGGTTTCGTTCTGATTTTTTTAAATATTTTTTAATCAACCAAGACTTTGGTGTCAATCTCGAGCCTATAAAACATACTTATGTTGTATGTTAAATCATGTCTTGTTTTATAAAATTTAAGATTTTTATTACTATTGATGTATACTAGACACACAGATACCTAATATTTTATTTTTAAGATTTATAATACCCAACAAAAAGTAAATTTAATAACTTCATTAAAAAAAGACAATTGATTTTGAGATTATTAGTACTATTATTTATTTGAGTAATATTATATTTACAACCACTTTTACCACTGGTCCACTACCAATACAACTATGTTTCATGCAAAAATTAAATCATATTATTTTTTGATTTTTTCACTTTAAGAGTTAACTTTAAAAATTATGTTTTTAATTTTTATAATTTTTATTTTTACAATGTACATGTATTGTAAGTACATTACTTGTGTTTTAAGCATTTTGTAATTATAGTTCGTTAATTCTAATAATATTAATATATCTATTTAATAATTAGATTTTTTAAAGGTTGACTTTATGATTGGAACGGAAGGAGTATAATAATGTGGAATCGAAGTGAGTTGGATTGTGCTAAATTTTAAAATTAAAGGCTCAAGCAGCTGAACTCTGAACAAGTTTGAGTTCTTACACGTTGGTGTATGATTTTAAAACTATAACTAAACTGAGATTAATTTATTTCAGCCAGAAAAAAAAAAAAAAAAAAAGGTGTGAGGTGTGAGGTGGCAATTACGTAAGGCATTGGCTACTGGAGAAAGTTGACTGAGAGGTCGTCCTCCCCTATGTTCTTCGGTCTGGGCTGGACCGGTCTAGGTTGTATTTGGATTTATACATTCGTCTAGGGTGCATGTGTTTTGTAATTTGTAGAATGACGAATTGCTAAATTACAACTACTAAATTACAAATATGCCTACAATTTTTCTGCTCCTACGGCCAATATTGTGAGTGCATGTAATAATTTGTTTTTGATGTAAAATTACCGGATGAGATTGTTAATAGTTATGATTAGACCCACCAATTGTAACAAAAAACTCGTTAAATCATTTAACCCGATTTGAAAATTATCTGATTAAATCTGATCTATTAATTTTTTTGAATCGAAAATAGATTACCCGTTTTGACCAAAACGAAAATTAACATATCGGGATCCATTATCCATTTCGACCAATTTATTTTTTGTTATATAAATGTATAGTTTTTAGCATAAAGTGTGGGTCAAAACGGGTCAACCCGCTACCCATTATGACCCAACGTGACCCATTTAATGTTTGAATTATAATAGATCACGACCCGTTTCGACAAGATCTAATCCACTCAAACGCCAGCCTTAATTATGATAAATGACTGATTAATAAAATCAAAGGAGATTGTTTTGTAAGTTCATGATTATATTACTTTGATAAAAGCTTAATCACTATTAATGCCCTGGTAAGCGTGATATTATAAATCTTGTGAGTTATTTGGTAGACAGAATTAAGGTCAAATATGATTAATAATCTGAATTTTTGATGTTTGGTACCTAATAGACGCATAATATGTATTATCCGGATAATGCCTTTATCCCTTCACTAATTAGCGAGAGGGGATTGTATTATTATCGTCCTCACTAAAATAAAGGGATTAACATTTTCAATTTCAAAATTACCTTCAATATATAGTTTATGGATTAATAACAAGGGCACTAATATTATCAAGATTTAAAAGTTATATTTTTTAAGGGAAACAGGGGCGGTACCCTATTACATTTTATTAATAGAAATAAAATTATAAACTTGAGGGGGACAACCAACTTTGCCCTTATAGGAGGGAGGATGAAGGAGTCTGACCTCAAAAAGAAAATACTAAACAACGCTTAAAACAATAATGTATTTTTTTCTCAATTACGACAAATTAATCTTTTTCTGTGGGCTTTTACTTCACAACAATGCGTGGCTTTGAAACGCGAAAGACAATAACTTTGTCCAGTATTTCCACCTAAACGTCAGACAAAGAAGATTAAAACATATTAATTTAACTATATTTTATGCATATAAGTGATTAATTAAAATATAAAAAAACATACCGCCTCATTTACAAAACTCGAATCCTCCCACGTATCATCGTACAATAGTATAGGAATATGTTGAGGTGAAATTTAAGATGCGGGTGGAGGAGGTGTCAGAGTTGTAGGTGAAGTTGCAGGTGGGGTTGCTGAGACCTATTTTGGAGAAATGTGTAAGATAAATAGTATGTAATTGTAAAATTTGTATCATATGTAATTATTAAAAGCTATCTAAGACTAAGTTGTGTGCTTACAAATTCCTCTATAGAATCAAAATCATACCAATCAAGTGGATGAGGAGGAGGTGGAAATGCACGTGGAGTGTCAAAAAGAGTTGCAGATACCTATTTGAAACGATAAGTCAGATAAAAACTACATAATCGATAAAATTGATTTGTACGTAAAAGTGTATGAAATGACAACATTTTTCTATCATAGTTGGAAATTAAAAGGATTTATACCTGTTGTAGAAACATTATAGAGAACTTCAGAATAAACTATAGTTGTTGTCAAGTTTCTTCTTGTGATGATAAGAGAATTGTTATCCTACCAAATGTAGTAGATCGGGATAGTGCAAAGTATAATTGACCATGAGTAAACACGAGCGTCCGAAGATCAATTCCGACAAATTTAACAAATTGGCCCAACGATTTATTTATAGTCATTGCATAGGCCAACCTAATTGGAAATTATCGTCTTGTCATAGGAATAGTAAGTTCAGAAGCAGAAGGGGTAAAAGAAATTCTTGTTATAAATACCAAATTGTCAGCTTTATCTTCGGTTAAGATTTCAACTTCAATAATACGCTGCGTACATCGAACTATCCTCAATCTTGTTCCATTGCAAAAACCATCGTTTATGGCAAGATTCCTGAGAAAAATAACTGGACAACCGATTTTCAATTGCAGGTCTGATGGGGGAAACCAGTAGGATTCAAAGAGTTCAAATATTCGATTGGGAATCGATTTGTCATGATCAGATCACTCGTATCATCTTTCACATTTTTGTCTGCCGATAGATAACTAATGACATTTTCGGGGAATATCTTCAATGCTTCAACATTTATATTATTAACATCATCATTGCGTGCAGATAAAATAATATGTTCTATTAATAATTTCGAAGAAGAAGTCATCCTATGCGGTTGTGGTCACGAGGTCTTTACATTTCGATAAAATAAGGTTCTATGTAGCGCCTCTATAGCCTAATAATTTCGAATTAAGCATAATTACCATTTTTTGATAATTTACATCAAAGTCAAACACATTGAATACAAATTTAATTTTTTTATATTTATCTATGCAAGTTTAGAACAAAAAACAAAAGATATTTGTGGCCTCACCATTACCATAGTCCGTCCCCACTTGCCACAAAATCTAAAAATATTAAGGTTTCGTAACGAGGTCTTTACATTTTAGGCGAAGTTTTTGTAGAAGGTAGTTCAATTGTTTCATATGGATTGGTTTCTACCTGTTGATTAAAATTAAATTAATGTTAATCATAAAATGTTTATTAATTTAAAGTTTAAACGCAGATGTGAAAAATTGATATTACCTCGTTCACATATGCAACGAATTCAACATTTGCCGAATCATTTTGATTTAATCGCATGTTTTTTGATAGAGTCAAAATGTGTATCTGATTCCAAAGTGTTGATTTTTGAAAAGTTAATCTCACAATTTGTTTACGATATCCTTTTGGTACAATGGACAAAAGTTTGGCGAAAATCCCCACCAACTGCAATAGTAATTCCACCGAAAGGGTTGATATTATCACGAACATCTTGAAGGGTGCGATCCAAAGCCTCAACGCAATGGCGATGTTGCATAGGGACTTTATCCCATATAATCAATTTCGCCTCCCTAAACAATTTCGCATGAATTGACTGTTTAGTGAAGGAATATATAGTGTCTTCCAACACATTCAATGGTAGATAAAATGTAGAATGCGCAGTTCTACTTCCTACCAACAACAATGATGCAATTTTAGATGATGCAACACAAATGACGATATGACCAAGGGTTCGACAATATCTTGCAATGGTGTTGTATAAAAATATTTTACCTGTACCAACACCCCCAATAAAAAAAGGTCTTTCAATTACTCAAAACCACTGAAGAGATTACAGCTTTGAAACATAGTTGTTGACCGTCATTCAAACAGTTAGTATTTTTTTCTGCACTAGTTATGCGAGCATCGTGTCAGAGTTGTCTATGTTCCTACAATAGTCTATTGTTTCCTGCTATTTGTGTCTGAAATTCGTACGTTATTGGTGTGGAATATCATCACATATATTTATTCCAAACTTATTCCACAACTTGTCAGGTTGTATCAAAAAATATTGTGTTAGAATAAGAGCAAATAATATTCTCAATTGGTGTTGTATAAAAATGTTTTACTCGTACCAGTACCCCCAATAAAAAAAAGGTCCTTCAATGACTCAAAACCACTGAAGAGATTACAACTTTGAAACATAGTTGTTGACCGTCATTCAAACAGTTAGTATTTTCTTCTGTACCAGTTGTGCGAGCATCGTATCAGAGTTGTCTATGTTCCTACAATAGTCTATTTTTTCTGCTATTTGTGTCCTTTGGGAGGGGCATCGGTGAAAAATCTTGTAAATTTTTCCAGATTCTTGCAATATTTCGTTTAAGAGATGCAAACCATAATCTGCTACTTGACCATCAGTCAGATTTGTAATTCTGAAATTCGTACGTAATTGGTGTGGAATATCATCACATATATTTATTGCAAACTTATTCCACAACTTGTCAGACTGTATCGAAAAATATTGTGTTAGAATAAGGGCAAATAATCTTCTCAATTGGTATCTAGTCTTCATAACCGAAGCTTCTTCTAAACATTGCGCCCATTCTTTGTCATCTTCTAAAAGACCTCGTGCAACACATGCATCTTTAAACATATCATATTGAATACCATTGTATGTGCATAAATTCCACGATGTCGGGTCTTTCACGGTAATTAGTAATACTCGGAGGTAAAATCTCTCTCCACTCGAGGGGCTAGCAAATCATATTCTACTAATAGCATTGCTTGGATAGTTGGGATGCCTTGTTTCCAAAAATTTCCAAGTGTAATTATGTGGCATTTGTTGATATGTTAAAGGTTGGGCCATTCTATCATAGGCACAACAATTTTAAAAAGCCATTAATTTTGTTACTTTCTCCTCAGCTTGTTGACCAATCTGATCTCATGACTGTCTTGAATCATACGAAACATTATGTTATCTAGGAAGATAGAGATCCAATCGACCAACATTAGGCCATTCTTCATGTAAAATGTCGCCAAATAACTGCCATGCAGCTTATGGCGATCCAATATACCTTGCATCAAGATATTGTTTGATTTCATCACCACTCCCCAAAACCATAGTAGTTCTATCATGTCCTTTGTAGATGTACTTATTAATATACTTGACACATCTCAGTCCAGCACAAACCTCCACATTAATATGACAGTTAAACATCTTTGTTAGATAAGGATTATACGGTACGACATCTCTATTATCCAGTTGTTTCCCCTTCACCATCAATACCAAGCCATTGTTGCGTCGACGATAGACTGGGTAATCGTCAACATCAATAGAAGTAGTTTCTGCCCATAGTTTTGGGTATCGTTTTTGCAAAAATTATTGTCCATACATTGTGCACGTGGGTTTCTCGGCCCACATGGTCCATGTATCATACATCTCTTAAATGTGTCGAAAAATGTAGGCTTACTGATTGAATCAGGTAACTCTACCGAGACCACCCAATCAACTTGTTCGGGTGTTTTCATCTTATCCGGTTCTGTAAGAAAAATAGAGCATGCATATGAGGCAATCCCCGTTTTTGAAATTCAATCGTGAAAACATATACTTCTATTCGTTCGAACATCCTCTTTTCTTTTATCAATTGTTTTCTCTTTAATTCAAAAACTCGAGCAACCAAATCTGGTCGATCAGCAGCAGTTTGATTAGGTAGTAGAGCATCATTAATTTCAGGCTACGTTGGGTTGGCTGTCATGGTTAAGAAAATATCTGAGTGTTTGTATGTGCGAGTGATAGCCATAGAATCTTGAAAATTTTCATACATGTGTCTCGGTCCACCAGTAAAAGAAGATAGAAGAATATATCTTTTGCCAATTTGATCTCCCTTGATCATGGATTTCTTGGAGGTCTTTATACCGTTCAACACGAATAAACTTAACTTGGTTTTTTCTAATGTAGTAAAGACAGCTTTGCTCTGTTGGAGCCCAAGCATCCACCAAATATTCCTGAAACAACTTTTTAGGCTCTCAAAATGGTTGAATACTCTGAAGTTCGTTGGAATAGATAACTATAGTAATCCATCATTGTGAGTCGGTTTTTTGGGTTAGTACTTGGAGCATCTTTACCCACATTCCAATGCATCCTTGATGGTTCCCACCCTAGCTCCCCAAATGGAAACAATAACACATAATGTAATGGTACGTATGTCAGGTGACATTCACTAATCCGCATCAACCTTCGGTCTTTTCTGAGATATACAACAATATCTTTTGATCCCCCTCTTTTCAGTACCATCACCAGTCAATATTACTGCAATCTCTTCTACTATCGGTGCATTATAACGTCGTCGATCTGTTCTCGGATTATACTGCAAACACACTGGTAAATCTTGATTAGATTCATCTTGGTTTTGTTGTTGTAATATTTTGTGTGCTTGAAGAAATTTAGATATAAAGGGATTGTTTTGTAACAAACATTCTTGGATGAGGGCCAAGAGTTCTCGATCCAATGTAGGATTTGACATTCACGGATATTTAAGGTAGACACCGGGTTGTATATATAAAGCTGAGCATACATGGGATCTGTACCCGACTGTAGTAATAATGCACCATTACGATGTCACAATTTACCATGGATAGTGAAGCTATAAGGACCCCTCCATAATAGGACACTGCGATCTATTGTAACTTATATTGTCGAATGTGCTGTAAAAATGATTTAGATCGGTTGTCATAACCTTCGTATAATGTTTGAAGAGAGTAGGTGGATCACGGAGTGGAGGTAGGTTGATTTACCCTTGAGTGCAACATGTTCCAAATTTGGGATTGGACCTAGAAGAACAAACCAATCTCTCTTCAATCCAGTGCATCGATTTACAGTACTCACAAATGACGTTCATTCTCCTAAGGGAATGGCGGCTTTGATCCAACACTTGTTGATTCTCAATGATGGGTAGAGAAACGCATCATCTTCAATGTCACCTATTTGGTCTCGTTCCTCTTCTAAGTCACCTATACGACCATGTTCTTCTTCAGTTGCGAGAGGTTCTTCTAGAATAGGTGTCCCACATTTAAAAGGTTGAATTAAAATCTTTTAAGGTTGAATTATAATCTTTTAATATGTGTTTATTTTTGAATTAAATATGAGAGAAAGAGAAATTAAGTTACATAATAGTTGGACGACTCTATTGTGAGGCATGCATTTGTCGTCTCCTTTACCCTAATGCCCTTATCGAAAGAGGCAAAACAATGTTTGAAGAATACGGTTCGGTATTTGGTCGAGTTCTTTCACGTTCAACTTTTCTCTTGCGAAACGTCTTGTTTGTCCAATCTCACGTCTACCACGGGTTGGTGCGTATTGGCGCGATATACGTCCTTTCAAATGTAGAAGTATTACAGTTGGGTTTGTGAATTATAGAACATGAGCTTTCTCCTAGCTCCATATTCAAAGAAGGGGGGAACATTTTCTAGGCTCTCTCTCGACTCAATCGCACGGCCAATTCATAATCATCATCCTAAAGCAATTAAGGTAACTAAATAAACAATATAATAGATATATCAAAATATGTATATAAGTATAGCAAAATATGTATATATGTAAACCATGTCACACATATGTAGCATAAAAGTATGACATAATATATTGGCGTATGTGTGCATATGGTTGGGTGACTTTGGTGACAACTAAACAAATCATAAAAAAAGCTAATCGGAACATAAAATCCTAAAAATCCTTGCAATAGACCAATGTATGTAGCATAGAAGTATGCCATAATAAAAATTTTGGCGTTATAATATATTCAACATGTGTGTATATAGTTGGGTGAGTTAGGTGACAACCAAACAAAACATAATAATAAAAACTACTCAAAACATAGAATCATGAAAAATCTAGAATCAAATGAAAACATGTAATTCATTAAAGTGATCTATTTTGGTATTTTATAATGGAAACATGATATATGTTTAACCTAAAATAAACATGATATGGAACCTCTGTGCATGAACAATTTGCTTAACACAACATGCTCAAAATAATCCAAGTAATCCTACCTCTTGTAGAGATGGTGGTGGTGGTGGTGGTGGTTCTTTTCCTTTTCTTGGAGGTGGAGGTTGGTCCATGTAGTAAAACTTGTTGTTGCATAGATATAAAGAAGAATAATTTGTTTAAAAACATTAATCAAGACAATCAAAATTATAAATCATGTTTAGTAAGTAATTTAGGCCAACAACATGTGGTAGGTGGTGGGTGGCAAGTGGCAGGTATAAAGATGGATTAGGCAAATCTCAAAAAGGAATAAGTAGGCTATAACACGTGTTCTTGGTTTTCTTTTGATTTTCTATTGATTTTCTCTCTCACTTACTCGATATGACACTTTTAATGTGTATGCATTATTGAAAATCTAAAAAGTATTTTTATGCATAAAAAAAATTCATGGAGTTGTCATACATAGTTGATATCCAACTTGAAAATAGATTTCAAAAGGCTCGAAGAGTGACATGAAAATAGAAGATTTGCTAATTTCCTCTCCAAGTCAAAATTGAACTAAACAAAAAGATGAATTTAAATTTTGGAAGTTAACGAAGAATGAAAACAAAATTTAAAAACACATTCAAAAAGTGAGACTTGTGTAGGGGAGCCTATTAGAAGCTTTAAAAATCTGACATAACTAACATTGTTAATCCCCTAAAAGCACAAAGATCATGCTAAAATCTATATAGACAACTACTGATATATTCGGGATATAAAACCATGAACAGACCAAACGACCAACCCTGAATTGTAACTTGACAAAGAACCACAAACTCGGCATTATGAAGATCTACTGGTAAGACATGTTTGAATCTGTAAGGGAGATAACCCCTGAATCCCTAATCATAATTTATAATACACACAAAACAAAATCCCTAATCAAAACGGACAAAATTTAGTATGAAAACCCAAGTAGTTCAGAGACTGATTAGGCTTATATGTGAAGCAAAGCACACAACTTAGACATACACCTCGGAGAGAGAAACATACAGATTCCGAGAGGTCGGCGGATTGCTTTGATCAATTCTGGCGGCGGAGATTGGTACACTGAAAAAATTATCCCAAAAATCATTACATGGGTTCCCTTAAAGAAATTGAACGAAGGAAAATCAAAGACAACGAAAACTTTCTATGGTTGATCTGAGAGCTCAATTGCTATGCACACATGTTTCAACACTAATTAATTTTCCATTCATTTCATGATTTGCTGAAACATATCAAGGGTATGTTGAGAGACTCAGATTTTTTTTTTAGAAATGACATTGTTCACTAGAGTAAGCAATATTTATTTGTGACTCCATAATGTCCTTTTTTCTTATTCCTTCAATCCCAACAAATTAATCTCACTTTGATTTTCTTGCCCCGAAAATCATTACATGAAGACACAAAACATAGAGATGAAGAGAACACAAAAACATGAACAGAAAAAAAACATGAAGAGATAGAAACTTACAGATTCCGACAGTTGCGGGGGCGAAAGGTTGTGAAGAATCACATAGATCTTGCATTCACTTGACACTTGAGAAGAACTACAATATAGAAAACAACAAATAATAAATGTATGTTGTATGTTGCTCCTACTGTAAACAATAGTGACCACCAACAAATCACCAATCTCATCTCATTCCTATAAAAGAGCACATGATATTTCCAACTATTTGAACAAAACTAACATCTGAATACCAAACTAACATCTGAATTTTCCACTAATTTAAGTCAAATCAATATATGTCAAATGGTACAACACATTCTTGAGTAAAGACATCAATTGTCAACACAATGTTAACAGAGTGACTGAGAGACATAGACCATTCAAAATTGATAGACCGGGCAAAATTGATCCTATAATGAAATATGCACTAAAAAAATCCGCTAGCGTAATGCTTACTAATGAACATGGCTCTTACTAAGAATTAAGACAACTCACAATTAAAACCCACAAAAAAGAGATAAAGAAACAAACAACTGCAAAATTAAAGCTGAGACGAAAGAGATGAAGAAAGCGAAACTTACAATTTCTCTGTGGTTTTATCGAGAGTTTCATGTAATGATTTGAATTGTAAGTGTCTAATTTGTTTTTCTTGATATTTATGCAGTTTGTTCTGTTGTACAGTTAATCAAACTTAAGTATCTGGTTGTTGAAAAAACTGGACTTCATAATAAAATAGATATGAACTGTTTGTGAGTGCAGTGGGTTTTTTCATCAAACCGAGGACTGTGATATGCATAAATATTGTCTAAGCCATGACAATACTCTTGGTTGAGACATGCTTGAATCTGTAAGGGAGATAACCCCAGAATCCCTAATCATAATTTAGAATACACACAAAATAGAATCCCTAATCAAAACAGATTTCATAACATAGAAAAAGATGAAACAAATTTCATAATTTAGAAAAAAGGACTCAAAATACAAAATAATCATGATAAAGCACGAACCCAACTATAAATAGAGGTGCCCGGCTCCCCATTTCGACGAACATTTTTCGCCAAAGGCCTCTCGCCCAAAGTTACTCTGCGTAATTTTTACGTCGAGTACGATCGTCCGTCCCCTTTCCCAAAGCCTCAAAACCCTGTCCAAACTCCGCCAAAACACAAAACCAACCGATTAAAGTAATCCCTAGCCCTCTAGTTAGGTACCCACTATATTTCCTCGACCCAAAAATCTCAAAGTAAGCCGTTACTCTGCCCGAGTAAATAGGCTAAAACCACAAAAACTAAGTCGTTATTCTGCCCAACCAAATAAGCCAAAACTACCATATATAAGCCGTCACTCTGCTCAAATCACATCAGCAACAAGCAATAAAAGTCTCCCTCTCCCGAGAAGGACATAACGAGCACACCCCGCTCTAAAAGGTAATAGCCTTTAAGGGCGTTTTATTTATTTATTTCTTTATTTGTTTATTATTTATAAAGTTGTTATTTAAATCCGGCACAATGTAATCAATATAAGCCGTTGTGCTGCCCGGATTAGATTAGGAAATAATATGTAATAAAGCCGTTATAATGGCCAAATATTTTTAAATACATTTGTAATTATTGTAAGGAAATGGCTGCAAGTCCGTAAATAATGTAGCCACGGATGTATTTGTTTTATTTTCCTGTCTTTTAATGCTTTATTTATCTGCTAAATAAATATAACAATAAGCATACTTCAGTCAAAAACTATTTTGAGACCGAAAGGGCGAGTTGGGTGCCTAGCACCTTCCCAACTCGTAACTTAGCCTCTGAACCCGCTTTTTATCTCTGGTTTTCTTTTTCTGGTTTTTCTTTATTTTTTCCATAAAATAAAGATGGCGACTCTAAAACTTTTTGGATCCAGTGGGGCCTCGCAACACTCCTTCTTTGCACTTTTCCGTTCTCCCCTAAAAAAGGGAGAATGAGAATGGAAGGGTGATGTATTCCCATATCCTGGTATCCCCTAAACAAGGGATAACTTGATGCGGGAAACCCAAAGCTCCCATGGTGATCCGAAACGGGCCATAAGGCTATTTTTATAATAAAATCCACTAAAGGCAACCGAGGCGTATTCCAACGCGCTATCATAGACAAAGACTCCTCTCGCACTTTGATTTCTTTTGTTCTTCCCCTAAACAAGGGAGGTGGAACGAGTGTCCTCAAGATCCGACATCATATAAATATGCACCCCTAACCAGAGCATGGCGTTAGAAGTCGCACAGAACCTCAGAGTGCAGAGAATACACAAAGAGCAGAACATACATAATACATCAAGAGAGAATATTCAGAAAGTGTTGATGCTACTGGAATTTCAATGAAGCTTGGAGTGTAGCTTCATTGGGAACTACATTGGAACTGCTGTTGCTGTTTGTCTTCTAGTCTTTCTAGGAAGTTTATTTTTTAATCCCATATTTTCTCTATCTTTGTTTCTGTGGGTTTTGCTTTCCAAGACGTGTTGTCTTGTGAGAGTTTTGGTTTTGGTGATTTCATATATTGGTTTGTAAAACGCTTCATCTTTTTAGTGAAATCTTTTTTGCCATAAGGCTGAATCTACAAGCATAGGCTTGTAGATTGTTTGGTAAACTTCTGTGTTTATTTTTTGCTTTAAATTAAAAGTCTTCCGCTGTTTTTGATTTTCTGACCAATGCACTTCCTGGTGTAGCTATAGTAACAAGCTAGATCGCAAATGCACTGTTCCCTACCAATGCACTTCCTGGTGTAGCTATAGTAACTGCATTGACTGTTTTTGTGAATCCTAGTTACTATTGATCTTTCAAAATGGAAGCACAAATGTTGGGAGGGAAGAGAGGTATGGACTGTGGTTTGACCCACATCATGTAAGTATCCCTTAAAAAACCTTAAGGTGTTGTTCTTTTTAGTGTTACTATTTTTGGTTACATGCTATGTTCTTTGAACATAACATTTTGTGTGTTTTGATGGTTAAGGGCCATGGTCATATCTCTAACTAAATCTGGTCAATTTTTTATCATAATGGTCCATGGGGGTTGTTACTTGCTAACATATCTCTAACATATATCATGTTTCACCTTTGTACAACTGTTGGTATAAGCATGATTTCTATCATGTTTCACCTTTGTTGTTGCCTTTGGTTTATAAGTCAAGTTGAACAAATCATAAATATATTTCACCTTTGCCCTATCTCATCAAAACAACTAATTGTAGAAAGCACTAAGAGTAGCACCGGAAGCTCTTACAAACTGCTGAGCACTAACTACTGATCTAAATATATCAAAGTCTCAAGTTCATATGGCAGTCGGCAAAAGAAATTGTTAGGGGAAAAAGCCATAACTCAAACTAAAAAAGAAACTCAAACCCAAAAACTTGCAAGACAGAATAGGGTAGGCTGTAGATTTCTTTAGTATAGTGGTTGGATGCCTATTTGGATAGTCCTAAAGTAGAAGCTAATGTATTTGGAATTGGATTACCGAAAAAGGAAATTTCAGAGGAAGGTGATGTTTGGCAACTGGCTTTGGTATTTGTTTGCTTATGTTAAACAAGATTGATCATATCCACCAGCAATAATGAATTTAACAATAATGAATTTAGCTAAAACAATTAATAAATAAGAACTACAGGCTAGCATTGAAATTTCATGTTTCTGTTCAAGTACTATGTCCACAATGACCAGATGTTGGCCTTCTATTTGGTACCATGCATGGTTTATGGGTTGAGGAGTGGGAAGAAAGAGAAAAAAACAAAATGCAATTCAATCCCAAATTTTTTGAAGAAAGACAGATTTACAATTTTTAACGGATAGGGCAAGGAACCGACGACGACACGATTCCGGTGGAGAGGAAAAGGGAACTGAATTTCAAACACAAACATGGAAGAATTAAAAACAAAACTGATTTTCAAACCCATGAACACTAACAGTAATATCGAACTTCAAATTTATTTTGATAAATCAAATTCCCATGAACACTAACAGTTTACATACTTAGATTTATATGCCATCTTTTCTCTATGCGTACTTGTGGTTGATGACCACATGCTTTGGCTTTGGTGGAAAAATTGGCTTGTTGTAGATTAGGCTGCTGCTAAAGTTGAACTTCACACAAATTGCTATTGATGGAAATACTTAGATTTTATTCATGTCACCAACCCTTTCACTTTTTCCTGCTGCTTTCTGGCCTCAATTCTTTCTTGTGATTTATGATGTAGGCATTACCCCAGCTCACGGATAGAGATAAATTATTCCAGATTATGGATCCGACATTGGAGGGTCAATACTCGATGAATGAGAAACTTACAATCTGTCGTTTATTGAATTGGATTTGTATGATAATGTTGATGAGATGAGTGCTTGCCTATATATGTCCGCTGGGAACAGGGCCGACCCTAAGTTTCGAGAGGCCCATGGCCAAAAAAAAGAAGGGGGGCCCTTTATAAACAAGAAATCATTTAAAGTATTGGAAAAAAGAAAAGTAAAAAGTTTATAGCAAGAATTGAACCCAAAATCTCTCATAATCTATCAAGTATGTTAACCATTAATTCATCTACTCTACAATAACTAATCAACACGTTATAACTTATATGATAATGTGACAACCTAGGATTCAAACCTATGACCTCTACCTTAAATCATGTGCATCAAATCACATGCATCATAACCACTAGTGCTTGTAAATCTTTTAACCTATATATGTGGAAGAAGGAAGGAGAGGTGGGATGGAAAGAGATTTTGTTATGAAAATAGTTCTGCATTGAACCTCTATTTTCTACCAACATTACCCAGAAATATCATATTCTACATAACAACTTTCCACAGTATATCATAATTTGAATTATTGAGAAAGAGACGTGAGTTTTTCTATTCCACTTAACCTCTACTTTTATCAACTTCTGCATAACTAGTTACTATATAAGTAATTTTTTAACTCAAACCCAAAAACTTGGAAGAATTAAAACACACAAATCACTGATTTTTTAAAAAAGTATAGCACATTGATTGTCTTATTTATTTTCCTTGCAAGTGTACGAATCAATATAGAGTATAGTGTACAGTAAGCAAGGGTCGAACCACAGAGACAATAAGTATCTAAGAGCAAGTAAACCGATAACAATTAAACTAAGGGGGGGGGTTTGTTTATTTATCTAATAATTTATTGTACTAGAAAACAGTAATCTAATTAACAGTTTAAAGCAATAATCACAGTTATGAAGATCTTATGGTGGAGGGAAATCTAGGAATGTGGATTCACTTGTATCTACTATATTGCTCTTTTGCCTAATGCATCAATCAATTTAATCTTGTGTTCGTTCACTAAAGGTTGGTATAGATTGCCAAATTATAATTCAGTCTCCATCCTAAATAATTCATCCAATCTATACCCTTAAGAACAAGAACATATGAATTTCCTATCTGTCACTTAGGAAAAAGCTAGATAGTAAAGAGATTGATAAACGCTATGATCAACAAGATTTGATTGAATAAAAATATATAACAGAGCAATAGATTCGATACAAGTTACCTCAAATCCCTAGATTATGGAGCGGTTAGTTCATCCTTGATGATGAACAGATCATTAGAATAAAAGAAAACATGAACGATCTTCTAACTATAATTACAAACACTAAAAACTAAGTATTACACACTAAAATCGGAGTCAAAATCCGTCCTTGGCTTGTGGCTACATGACTTGTATTTATACTAATGTGTTCGGGGGAAAGAGATATAATTAGGGTACGACAACCGTTGGCAGTTTCGGAAGGGCTTACGAGGGCAAGGTCTTCAAGGAATGCAGCCGCAAGGCATTGGCTCAAATTTGTTTGCGTACTAGAGACCTTGCGAGGGCAAGGTCCCTTACCCTTGTGTTCGCAAGGGGTTCCAGATTTCTTCTTCTTCATCTTTCAAACTTCAGCACTTTGCACCCTTCCTCACTTCTTCAATATAAGCCTTGTAAATCCCATAATTTCACCCAAAACCATGAAACTCACAATAAAGCTCAAAAACACATATTAGTAGCCAAAAGCCTCGTGGAATTACTATTTCTAAGCTATAAAAGTACCTAATAAATGCGTATAAAACACATCTATTACACATGCAATTCGGGATTTGAATTATCAGATTCTGCATAACAACTTTCCACGGAAGTATATTATAATTTGAATTATTAAGAGAGAGACAGAGAGATTGGATTTTATAATAATGCAGCTTAGATGAGTTTTTCTATTCCACTGAACCTCTACTTTTATCAGCTTCTACATAACTACTTACTTCATAAGTATATAATAATTTTTTAACTCAAAACCCAAAAACTTGGAAGAATTAAAACCCATTAAAAAAAGTATAGCACATGTAATGCGGGAAGTAGCCAATCCATAAACTCTTGCTTTTGCTATTTGATCGAACCCAATTCAGAATGCGATAGCCCTAAAGCACATGCAATTCAATCCCAAAATTTTGTGAAGAAAGACAGACAATTTCAAAATTTTGGGAACCGGCGACGGGACGATTAATTTTCAACTACGGGCCGGGGAGCAGCTCTTTGTAGAAAGAAACTAAAACACAAACTTGGAAGAATTAAAAACAAAACTGGTTCTCAAAAAAGAGACGAAGAAACAAACAACTACAAAATTAAAGCTGGGAAGAAAGAGACGAAGAAAGAGAAACTTACAATTTCGGGGAGCATCTCTTGTATTTAGAAGAGGGAAGGGCATGTCATGAGGGGTTGAGGAGTGGGAGAAGGCGATAGGGGAGGGAACCGGCGACAGCACGATTTCAGGCCGACGGGGAACAACTCTCTGTATTCAGAAGAGGGAAGGGCAGGGCATGAGGGGTTGAGGAATGGGAGGGCGAAGGGTCGAGAAGAAGCACAAAGACGAAGTAAAGACGAAACAAACACCGCAAAGGTAGAAAGAAGCTTGAATTGGTGCCGTAAGAAAAGGCGGAGAAAGACTCGGAAAGAGGGGAAAGAGAAGGGAGAGTTGGAATCGCAGAGGGAGAGGGCACGGAGAGAGATGGGTTGTGAAGGTGGGGTTGCACAATTGCCGTTCACACATATGAAATCGGGTAGAGATTATAACCGTAGGATCACGGTAAAGAAATCAATCTCAACCTCTGAATAACTTTTGTCAATTGTGAGCGTGCAAAACTGACCTCTATTGTATTATAGATAGATTAATAGGAAGGACACTAATATTATCAAGATTAATAATACTGCTTATCCCATCTGACTACCAAGTAATTGTATTATTAATAATAATAGTTATCCTTATTTGTCTACCCAACAACCATAATACCACTGATAATGAGTAAAAAAAAAGGAGATTAACATTTTTAATTTCAAACTAGCCTTAATATATAGTACCAAGATTAATAGCGAGGACGCTAATAATACCAAGATTAATAATATTGTTTATTTTTATCCAACTATCAAACAAACTCTCGTATTATTAATAATACTAATATTTATCCTTATTTGTTTACCCAACGACCATATAATAACACTTATAATGAGTAAAAATTGAGTAATGTCTAACACAAATTGCATACAAATTAATTAACAATAACTAATATTTTCGGAATTGCTCAACAATTAAATCGACAAGCTAATACTTGGAGGAAAAATAAACTCGCAACTATAACATTTTCTTGATCATTCTCCCCGGTAACAATAATTACTCCATGCATCTTTAATGGGCGTTTAATTCAAAATAAATAGATTAATGCTATCCTTACAACTTTTTTTTTTTTTTACCACTACCATTACAACTATGCTTTTGCCAAAAATAACATAGGTGAGTCATCATTTGACAAAGAGATAGTTGTAAGGGTAGTGGTAAAAAAAATAAGTATTATTTTATAAGTAATGCATACATGAATAAATTTGTAGCTAGATAAATATATCATATCTTTACTAAATACCTTTATTTTTATACTAGGAGTAGCAGGAAAGAAAAATTAGAAAAGAATAGATAAAATGACATTTAGTTTAAAACGAAGAAAGTAATCAACTAATTAATTCAGTAATAAAGTATGTTATTCAATAATCTCATGATTGTCTAAAATCTTAATAGAACTTAGATTAATTCTCAACTGAAATCACCTACTACTGGCTACTTGTTTCATATTCAATGCCACGTGTCTTGTATTCCACAACTTTTTGTTATTTTGCATTTAAGTCGTTAATTGTTGCAAAAAAAACTTAATAAATAGTGATAATGATATAAACTAATTAAAAAAATAAATAGTAATAAAAATAGATTAAGAGGGGGTAAAACCGTAAAAGTTAAACAAGGAGGGGCACACAAACACGACACACGCACAGGTTGTCTTGAGCCCAGTCAATCCTTAAGAGACGCGTAAACGGACCCAGCCCGACTTCTTAATTGACCAAACTATCCCTCACCCATGCTACAACGCTCGCAAAACCAAGTCCAATTCCGTCATGGTAAGCAAAAAGGAAATATTCCAAAGGAATCCTTATATATAATAACTGATACGAAATTGATATCCCAAAAAGGATTAAAATTTACATATAAACTTCTGTATCTAGAGAGGGAGAGAAGAGGAAAAAAAAAAAAAAAAACTTTAGAGAGAGGAAGAGAGTGGGGTAGAAGACAAGGGAAACGGCTTTGTTGTGTGTGTTTTGAGTGTGTGTTTTGTTTGCCACCCATTTACCAGAGAGGCCACAAACAGCTTTTTCCACATCCCCTATGTTCTCCCCTCCCTTATAGTTTTATTCTTCCGTTAAGAGCTTCGTTTTTCCTTCACATTCCCAATTTATTTATATTCTTTTTTTAATCTTATATTCTGGGTTTTTAAGCTTTAACGATTCGAACCCATTATCAATCTAGGGTTGTTTGAAGATCTCTGTGTTCTCTTGATTTGGGTTCGGCTGTAATTTGCAACGAAACTGTGTTGATTTGATTTGATTTTGACGAGCTGGAGATTGGGGGTTTGAATATGTCAAAATTGTGGGATAAGTTGTGTACGATGGCAGAAGGGGGATCTCATTATTGTTCTAAGAAGTCTGATGATATTTGTGGACGCGATGAGGTGAGTTTTTAGCTACGTTTTTTATTGTTACTTGTTGATCTGGTTTTTTGTTTTTAGTTTTGTTGTTTTGATTTGTTAATTTCAATAATTGCATTGTTGGCAATGTTGATTTCGGAGTTTACGGTTTGATTTGGAAAAATCTGTTAGTTACCCCTCCCCATAAAAACAAAACAAAAAACCCTTTTTGCAGTTAGCAAAAGGGGAGACCGAATTTGTTTTTGTGATCATATTTAGCTCAACGTTGGAAATCGTCACTCCCAAATTTATTTTGGGTCAAATGGTCAAATATCCATGTTAAGTAAGTTGTTGTATCTGTAGGCCATTTGGGTATGGAATTTGATTTGGTTAAGTAAATAGCCAAAACCTAGCATGAAAAGTCCGTTTATTAAGTGAAGAAACCTTGTAAATTGGATAGAAAAACATAAATGGATGATCTTGAATCTGGGAGCCTAATATCCATGCTCTATATTTCGCCCTTTTCTGTATTTCTGCTTTATGTATCTTCATAGGCCGCGGGCCCTACATAAGGGGTTTATTCGTATTAAGTGTGTTGTTTATTAGATTATTGTTCTTTCTTAGGTAGATTTTTGATTTTACAGATGATGAACCAATTGTAGCATCCAATATCTTATAAATTTCTGCCTTTTATATTTCAGGAGTCGGGTCGAGTTTTGAGCATGTCAAGATTGCGGTGCATCCTGCGAGGGCTAGATTTGAAAACCTTGATCTTTCTTTTCATTATGGTCCCAACATGCCTCCTTGGTGTGTACATACACGGTCAGAAAATCTCTTATTTCTTGCGACCTTTGTGGGAATCACCACCCAAACCCTTTCATGAAATTCCACACTATTATCATGAGAATGTTTCAATGGAGAATCTCTGCAAGCTTCACGGTTGGGGTATTCGCGAGTTCCCAAGACGTGTTTTCGATGCGGTGTTGTTCAGTAACGAGCTGGACCTCCTTACCATACGGTGGAAAGAATTGTATCCCTACGTGACAGAATTTGTTCTCCTCGAATCAAATTCGACGTTTACAGGGTTGTCTAAGCCCCTGGTCTTTGCAAACAACCGGGAACAGTTCAAATTTGTGGAGCCACGATTGACTTACGGGAAAATTCCAGGGAGATTTCGTAAGGGAGAAAACCCTTTTGTGGAGGAGGCTCGCCAGAGACTTGCATTGGATTATATTCTTCGAAAAGCGGGTATTCAAGATGATGACTTGTTGATCATGTCAGACGTTGATGAAATTCCAAGTAGACACACAATCAATCTTTTGAGGTGGTGTGATGACATCCCTCAAGTTCTTCATCTTCGGTTAAAGAACTATTTGTACTCCTTTGAGTTCCTTTTGGACAATAACAGTTGGAGAGCTTCAGTTCATCGATATCAGGCCGGCACAACAAGATATGCACATTACCGCCAGTCTGATGACATCTTGGCTGATGCAGGATGGCATTGTAGCTTTTGCTTCCGCCACATTAGCGAGTTCATATTCAAGATGAAAGCTTACAGTCATTTTGATAGAGTGAGGTTCTCGAAGTTTTTGAACCCTAGAAGGGTTCAAAAAATAATCTGCCGTGGGTCTGATCTATTCGATATGCTGCCTGAGGAGTATACATTTAAGGAAATTATTGGGAAAATGGGACCCATTCCTCATTCCTACTCGGCTGTTCATCTTCCGGCCCACCTTTTGGGGAATGCTGACAAGTATAAGTTTCTCTTACCTGGGAATTGTTTAAGAGAAAGTGGGTGAAACACATTAACGAGTTTTAATATCTGTTCTCTGTAAAGGTTGGAGATGCAGCTTGTAGACATCTCGTGGAGGGTTTGACCAAACTATATTTGACTACGGTTTGTTACTCTCACAATTTGTATCATTCTTTCGGAAATGTTTCGGAGAGCTGGATGAGTTCTTGGATTTTCTGGGGTGATATTGTGTAAATAACCTTTTTTCTTTCTAGAGTTGGGTTTTTTTTTTCAACGGGAAGCATATATATCAATTTGCTGAGTTCAGGGAGCCTGCTGCGATGGGAACAGTGAAGCTATTATTAGTTACCTTCTCATCGAAGCTATAGCATCAGGGTGCCTCTTTATTACTGTCTCCATTGGTATGGCATTCCAATCCCCTTCCCTCGCCCTCTTGAAAAAGATACTTGGCAGCTTCCAGGCTTTTTCTTATGTTAGGAAATTTTGATTCGAGACTAATTTTTTCATATATTTATGGAAATTGTGTTAAGTTTTAACCAACTGTTTTGTACTTTGGTTATGCTTCGATTATCATTTATACCGAGAAGATTGTTTCGGGCAATGTGTTGATCTCTATGGCCCCTTCTGTTTCTCTTAAAAAAGAAAATACAATTTCTGGTCCTAAAATCAAATTCAAATAAGTGATTCGATTTTGTTTAATACAAGAAAGTGTGGCCTGTGAAGATCCTTAGCAAACAGGGAAATGACAGATGGACCCTGTATAATTTATCTTGGAATTATTCAGTTTGGTAAAAAGAAATGATAATGATGAAGAATCTGATGCCATTTTATGTATTATGCAAGATTACAAGATTCTGAGTTCCTTATGCTTAGAGGTTGGCATGTGCCTTGTATTATGTCTTTATTGCAGTATTTGACCTACCCACCTCTGTTTTTTTAGTTTTGATCAATCTTCAACTTCTTAGAATCTGTTTCCAAGCGAAATCCACAAACCCCATATCTTTGTTCTGTGTTTGTAGGATTTAGGATTGGATGATTGTGATAACAATGCGCCCGCCCCAAATTTCAGTTCTACTGTCTTTGTAGGATTTAGAATTGGATGATTCTGATAAAAATGCTGAGTTTTGTTTCACTCAGCTTTGACATGACGAGCATAGTTGTTCAACTGTTGGATCTTGGTGAAAAATATACATTATCAAAAAGGAAAATGCATAAACACAAACTCAGATGACAAACGTTGTTGTTGATCTTGGTTTTGTATATGTTGATTCGTATGTTTATCTTTGTGAAAAGATGTGTATACTTTACGGAGTAGACAAACGATGGTTGTGGTTTGACTTGAATTGATCAGTGTATAAATCTAACTGATTTGAAGCAAATTTTGAGGTGGCCCTGATCCTGCTCTCTTGGTATTGTGGCCCCCATCATCCATCTGTTGCCAGTGAAGAGTTGTGGCTGGCCAAGTCTTCTAGCCTAGAACTGGAGCATCATTTTAGAAGTTGACTATGGTAGAAATATCTGTTCTTGGTTACTTATTAAAAAAAAAAAGAAGAAATATCTGTTCTTGGTTATATCTACATTTCTGTTTTATCTAGGCGGTCAACTTGCACAATGTTAATTTGTATTTATTCTGCTTGTTTTGGGGGTGAAATTCATACAGTGAGTGTAGTGTAGCCGTGTAGGTGTAGGTCGAGTGATTACCTTGTTATTGACAGAACAAAATAGTTGAATATTTAGCGGAACAGAATGCGAGTTGTCTGGTTTTGGGAAAAATCATGAGTTAACTAAGATGCCCCCAAAATGTTTAATTTGGAAGGAAATGGCCTGTGTCAAGTGTCATGTATATATAACATTGAAAAGTCATTTAGAAAGTTAAAAATATAATTTGGGAGGATATAGCCCAAGTCAATTATCAACTCTGAACAGTCTTGATTCAATAATATATCAGTTTGGAGGGCAAAGTGTACGCTATTTATAATCTTGAAAAGTCTTCGGTTTCAAAAGTTGCCAAAAGAACACTCATCTAAGAATATTTTTTGGTCCCTGCAGTTGTGAGTTTCTTAGTCTCCAAACACCCATTTTGCCACCCCTAGTAACAGACTAACAGCTTTCTGCCTCAGAGTCAAGGTCGACATTCTAGAGATAAACATCACTGACTAATATCTGCAAGTCATTTTCAGAATTGTCTTCTGCAAAATTGAAACCCATGTTAGATATATGGACTTGTCAAGCTTACTAAAAGCTTAAGATTTTATACTTAAATGTAATGCGGGTGTTCAACTGCCACACCCATGAGTCATGACCCAACCTAGCTACAAGCCTACAAGTCCATCCACGCAAATGCAGAAAAAAGTATGAAAACCATCAAACATTCAAGACTCGATCCCCTCCCCTCCCCAACTCCTATCATTATCATTTTCTATTTGGAATCACCATCACCACCAGCTACCTAACTTAACCATTATTTTTAATATCCCCTAATTATAATCACAAGGGCTTAGCCGATTAGGTCATTCCGGAACATGAATATATTAGTAGAATAAGATGATTTCCAATTGCAAGAAACCTTATATAGTTCACAAGGTACGGGACAGCCTTGGAAGGAAGAAAATCAGATATGAAATAAGGGGATCCAGATTCCAGAACATCTAGAGTTGGAAGTTCCTGAAATTTGACCTAGGGTGAGTCACTGTATTAGCAGTAAAGATGGTACTAAAACATTTGGGTGCCCAGCTCATCAGCAGCTGTTGCAAAACAAAGAGTAGACCGATTTATTACCAAAAGATAATCTGGATTCTGGTCTACAAGTTATACAGAGTGTGAGTTGCGTTTACCTTTTTATAGGTTCATCTAAAGAGTCTATTCTAACGAAATTTTATAGAAACGTGAAACGTCAAAAGTAAGGAATAAAGTTGCAAGACTTGACTGTTGGAAGTGCAGGGTCAGGGTGGAGTTTGACAATATGCCTTCCAAGTTCCAATCTTTTAAGAATCACCTTCCAATCCTATAAGTAGCAATTATAATCAGAAATACAGAAGCACATACTCAAGTTTGACGAAAGTTGTTCTCTATCCAGCCTGTTTTACCCACAGCAAAAGTAAAACTATATGGTGTTCCAAGACACTGAGAGTTCCCTACTTTTGTTCAATTAATACAACTTCTCAAACTATCCTCACATGCCAATTCTTCAATCAGGCAATGCTAAGCAGTACAATGCTAGATGGTGCCCCAGTCCTGGATCCAACGGGTATAGTTGCAACAGCAAGGAGTACGATGACGAGTACGTGGAAACTCCAAATTTGACTGAGAAGACCCTGAACATGGGCATATCAGTCTAGGAAATGCGCCCCCCCCCCCCTCACTCTTACATCGCCCATACTAGCAACGCGTATGAGAATTCTGGAAACTCCAAATTTGACTGAGAAGGCCCTGAAACATGGGCATATCAGTCGAGGAAATGGTCCCCCTCACTTTTACATTGCCCATACTAGCTAGGAGTATGTGAATTCTTACCATGACAAGTATGTCGTAACTCCAAATTTGATTGGGAAGGCCCTGAAACGGGGGCATATCAGTCCAGAAACAGGATGACCACATTACTATCACAAATACACTGGTGGCATGCATCCTACCTGGGACAGCAAGGAATTTGTGACTTCGATGAATGAAAGTAAAGATAACTGAGAAGGCTCTGAAAGAGGCACAAATCAATTTGGGAAATGGTAAATCATCCATAATAAAAGGTAGAATAGCCATAGTTTAGGATCATATGGAGAAGTTTAAGCTTAGGAACCGGTCAAGTTACTTATCTAACTTATGTTTGTACTGCCTAGTTAGATTATAAAAATTTACTGCAGTTTCCTGCTTGTGCATTACTCATTCTATAGAATTCCAGTACAAACTTGCGACTTGACTCTTCATTGTTCCTACAATTAAACTTGGATATATTACTCTCTCTCTTTCTCCTGTTTGTAAGTTCATTGTCGTAATTCGACAATAATGGGTATCCTGGTCTCTCTATTGTGCCCAAGGTTCTATTTTGTGCCTGGTGTTTTGAGTCATTAAAGTTAACCAACATATGACATGTCTGAGAGTTCAGCTAACCATGAAAATGAAAAATTGGTCATAAGGTTTACTTAATGTGGTGTGTTGGAGATAGTACTAGGAACTAGGAAGTAAGAATGAACGCAGTTGCTTCCCATTTAGTGGGTTCTTAGGCATAGAATCACAAACAGGGTATGCACCCATTTTTGGATAAGAGAATATGCTATGCACTCTTATCAAAATAGAATCATAAAAAAGAAAACCTAATGTCAAGCATCATAGATAAAAAAACAAGCTCCGGAAAGCAGATACCCCCAATGTGAAATTTATTCTCACAGAGTAATACTAACACCCACCCAATTTTGAATTTTCTCAAAATGATACAAGAGCCCTGGAACTGGCTTAATGATTTTTATGGAAGTTCAATACGGGAGAAATTGGTACCTGATCAAGGTAACTTGCTCTAAGATATAAAGTCCATATAAGTTAAGGTTTCGACTGGTATACAACATGCATGCCAGTTTATCTTATCCAGTGCCTCTATGCATTAGATCTTTGTGCCTGGTCTTCCAGAATTGGTAATCTAATTAAATACGTAAAACGAAAAGGAAAACATAAAATGAACGTAAACAAATAAAAACAGAAAAAGAAAAGTTGATTCCTTACACCATTGAAGTCAAGGATATTGACAAGTGATTTGCTCAAGATTAACAAAAGATAGGTCTACAACTTATGCATTACGTGGACACGGGTACAATTGTGATCAAACTTTGAAATGTAAAGGCAAAACACACCTTACTTGCAATTAAATGAGGCTTCAAAATTTTCGGGATGGCCATTGCACTTATCTTGCACGTTAACCCTTTTTTTGGATGGACGTTAACTTTGGACGTTAAGTTAGGTTAAATGTCTATTTTGCCCCCGTCTTCATCATCAACATCTTCAAACCCAGAAAATCAAACCCCGTAAGCCTGATGCTCATCGCCGGAAAGGTGCCTCCCCCGGTTGGTGGACCCCGCTTTTTGGCTGGTCCTCCGAACTCGATTACATTGACTAAAACGGAAACAACGACAAGAACGCCTTATCGGCGATGTGAATACTCGATCGGACTCGATTCGGACCCTAGGCCGCTTAGATCTCGTGTCGCCCCTAGCCTTTTACCGAAGAGAAGGCCAGGAAACTCCGGATGATGACGACGGAGACGGAGTCGTTTCATGACATGATACAAGTCATTTATGTCTTTGTAATCTTTCTATGGTATTTGGTATTTTTAATTTCTTATGCTTAGTTTTGTAATTAAGTCCGGAGTCAATTATCTCTTCACAATTTGAACTGGGTTTGAAGATATTGATGATGAAGACGAGGGCAAAATAGACATTTAACCTAACTTAACGTCCAAAGTTAACGTCCATCCAAAAAAAGGGTTAACGTGCAAGATAAGTCTGGTACAGTGGCCATCCCGAAAATTTTGAAGTCTCAGTGGCCTAATTGCAACCTTTTGTAAAGTACAGTGGCCCAAAGGTGTGTTTTGCCAAATGTAAATGTAAAATACAGCGTTTATAGGTTAATTGAAATGAGTCTACTTGGGTAGTCAAAAAGATCAACACATTCTAATGAACCCTGATTGATGGGAATAAAGTTGCCCAGACCTTTCTCATTTAATGATACCAATTCAATTGATTATCACCGTTCGAAGTGCAGGGTTCCACTGTTGCCATTTTAAGAAAGGAGATGCATTCTTATCTCTTTAGAATTAGAATAACCAACCAACCCTATAAATAGCATTTACAATCAGAGTTGCAGAAGCAAAGACTTAAGTTTGAAGCAAAAAAATTTAGTTTGTTTCAAGAAAATGGTTCTCAAATGTGAGACTTACCCCGGTGCTGGTTACCAACAGCAAACCTATGTGATGGTCCGAGAGTCTGATGGTTACCCCAGGAATAGCCATTATAGTGGTGTCTCGGGCATGCCGATGGGGCATACTCAGTCGCATTCAAACTATCCTCAGCCTGACATGCCAGTTTTTCAACCGGGCCATGCTGAGCAGCAGCACCACCATTCTGGCTGGGGAACTGGATATGGCAATGGCTACAACAGTGCACCGAGTGGCACATTTACTGGTGGAATTCCCCACAGTGGAGGATATGTGAATCAATACCCAGGCAGCACACACGGACACATGGGAGCTGGAAATATGATCGAGAAAGTGAAAAAAGGTTTTAGCAGTGGGGGAGGTGGTCACTCCAATTACTCTCATGGTAGCGGTGCCATGCATGGTTATGGTGGCTACCAGAAGTCTTGGACGCTCAAGGGGCTTGAAGATGATGAATAGAAATCACAGAATTGACATGCATCAAATTAATAAACAAGTGTATGCTAAATATTAGCAGGGTAATAGGTCGAGTTAATACTCAAAATAATGTCTGTACTGTCTACTAAACTAAAATGTACATCATGCATGGGCAAAGACAGGAATAAATATAAGTAATCATTTATCTATTCCCACAAGCATCATGATGAAGTTATTAGGAAACTCTGGTCTTCACGTTGGATAGTAATATGATGGGATGGGTACACTCGCAGAAAACAGAATATTGTTGGTAGTGCAGAAAAATAATACTATCCCCACAAATTCATAATCCAAGAAATCTATGAAGTAAGAGAACAGAATCACATGCGGAAAACCGACATAAAGCAGTATCCAAAATATGAGGCTTCCCGAGTCATATATGAGATATTGGTTTCCTATGGAAATGAAAATATTTTGGTATTAGAATCATCTCTTTGCATAGATCCGAAGAAAATTAGGGATAAAGTTGGAAGAACTTTCATCTCTATAAAATGCAAATCTACTTGATCATCATTAGAAAGAAAAAAAAGATTGTCCTGATAAGTCTGAGATGCATTCCTATAAATTTACAGTTATATACAGGTCGCCATATATATAGCATATATAGCATTTCATAATTAACAAAGAAACACAAACTAAGAGAATCTTAATTCCAGGAAAAAAATGTACCTGAATGTTGGCTTCCAAAAGCAATGCTAGATGATGCACAAGCAGTTGACCACTGCAGAAAAAGCTAAAAGTAACTAGAGTCTTAATTCCCCAACAGAAGTTTTTCCCTAGTGACAACTGGTTCGTATAGTATCCGTACGTTTCTAAGTAATTGAAACAGCAACAAGTTTCCAGTTTTCAGTTGTTCATCGTCGTGCAATTATTTGAGAATTTAGGTTCTGTAGTTACTTGTTCCATATTAATCTTTTCAGCTGATAATGGGTAAAAGCTAGACAGCTTAACAGAACAGAAACTCATAAAGAAATAAGGAGTTCATCTGGAACAGGTCTACCAAAGAATTAAGTAAAATAGTTATGATATTGGATGGTGTACTGAATACTGATACAATGGTTGTTTTATATTCAGTTGAATATGTTAACGGAAAGTATTCACATAAACACCATTTTACATAGAATTTATGATGCGCCCAAAGTGAAAGATCACTTCTAGCCAAACTATATCTAACACAAAGTTGTGAGAGAGGAAAAAGGCTGTAAGTTGAGTATGTTTACGTCTAATAACATCCTTCCTCCTCGTAACGTTCAAATAAGGTCAGGAAGTAGCATTGATACCCACTCTTCTCTTTCATCATTAGAAAGACCAAAAAGAGGTCAAGTACAGGAAGATCACCGACATTATTGAAGAAGCGCTTCATAAACTAAAATCGGCATTTTCTCCAGCTCCCATTCAACCTTGTTCTTTTTTCAGCAATTGCCTTATCGCAGCCATTTCCAATCCCACTAGTCCAACCAGAAGAAAAACTGTTTAAGGTGTGAAATGTCTTGGCTACCCCTTTCAATCCAGATGAGCAGCTTTTGCTTTCGGATCCTCCTTCTTGTTAGCACTTTTGGTAGATGTGGTACCACCTTGCATCTGATTTTGAGTCAGTTCAACATCATCGATTGAAACTTCATCATCGTTTGATTCATAGGCTCCCATGATTATATGTATGAATGTTTACCTCCTCATGTTCAAGCTCGTTGTATGGATTCCCGTTTCCAGAAGCTTCTGTTTGTTGCATTGAATCCTTCAGCAACTACCATATTACCAGAATAATCATGTAGCTCCTCAACATCAAGTGCTCAGCATATGATGCATTCTTTGCACCCTTCTAATTGCCTCAGCTCTTTCCATCATTCAATGTGTGGTATGCAGCTCATCGTAATATGGAAACGGCTTATTTCTCAAGCCCCTAGCATCCCGGGTGACCCTATAGCACCATAAATATAGTGAATCCTTTATGATATAGTTAATATAGTTAATAAAAAGCACTTACAGATATCTCAAAGAATAACCCTAAAAAGGTAGCCTAATGATAGACCATAGACCTGGGGCTTCACAACTCCCATTAGGTTTCGATCCCTTTCCATACCCACTTGGGAGAAAAAAAGAAAACAAATCCAAGAGTATGCTGTGCATTATTACCTTCACCCAATCCCCATCCATCGTCGTAATCACATGTCACAGCTTGTTCCGCATCGCTCTATTCTATACCAATTGCTTCTTTCATGCCAATTATTACCTTGCAGTGCCTTTTCAAAACATTGAGCCTTGATTCCGTAGAAGAGTTAGGCATACGATTAGATTTAGGAAGCTTCAATTTCAACTCTTTCTCTACGTCACCTGCATATCCACTCCTGAAAATGTAAATATCTCTTTCCCATCCTCATGCACATAACTCCCATAGTGCAGCAATCAGTGCTTCATCTTCCTTTCTAGCCCATTAATGTTTCTCCAAAAAAAAAAAAAGACAAATTTGCATATTACACAGATATAGCATAGATTCATATAAGGAATTATATCATTTAGTGGCATGCCAATAGCTAATCCTTTTCAACGTGCAAGCTGCTAATATTAACTACTTAAACGATGTATAAGCGGAATAACTAAAGTTAATACTGAAACATAATTGTCCAAGGCAATATGCCGTATAACATGATTAAGCCATTGCGATGAAGTGAAGCCATGAAGTACACCTCATAAAGTCTAGAAGATATTGTCATAGCATGTGAGGGGTTTCAATGATGAGTCAAAAGGATTTTGAAGGCTGCTCTAAGAAGATGGAAGCCTCAAGTAGTTTGTTTGCAGGAGACGAAAATGGAGTCAGTAGGTAGGAGGGTAGTGAACAGCGTTGGAGGGAGTAGATGGACTCAATGGGCTCACCTGGACACAAGCGGGGCAGCAGGGGGTATTCTTGTGATGTGGGATAATAGATGTGTGAACATGATGGGTTTGGAGAAGGGGTGTCATTCTCTATCATGTTAATTTAATATGGTGGAAGGAGATAGTTTATGGGTCTTCTCTGGAGTTTACAGGCCCTGTTCAGATTCTTATCGGAAGGAGTTGTGGGATGAATTGAAGTTAGTTTGGCTAAAATGGAGGTTCCCTTGGTGCTTAGGGGGGAATTTCAATGTAGTCCGATTTTCGCACAAGCGTGTGGAGTCGCAGGTGTTCTCTCGAGCTATGGATGAATTTAATGATTTTATTAGTGATTTGGCGTTGGTGGATTTGCCGCTTGCAGGGGATCTCTTTACTAGGGGCAGGGGCAACAACAGTAGGGAAACAATAGAGGATTGACATATTCTTAGGGTTGCCAGAGTGGGAGGATCTTTGCAGAGGGTCATATCAGTCGTCCTTACCGAGATTTGTCCTAGATCATGCCCCTCTACAGCTTGATTGTGGAGGGTGGAAGAAGAGGAAGATTTCCTTTTAGATTTGAGAATATGTGGCTGGAAGATCTGGGTTTCATTGACTGGGTCAAGTCCAAATGGGATTCTTTTATGATATCAGGTGACCGCTGCTTCATCTTTGCTCAAAAGCTGAAAATGCTGAAAGAAGAGTTGAAAGTCTGGAACAAGGAAGTTTTTGGAAATGTTGAGGCTAATTGAGGGAAATCTCTTGAAGAAGTCAGACTTTTGGATGAGAAGGAAGGAGAGGAACCGTTAAGCAGAGAAGAGAGTAACCCTTGCACAGCCTTGAAGATGGAAATCAAAAAGCTGCTTATCAAGGAAGAGACTTCCTGGAGGCAGAAATCTCACGTTCAATGGCTTAAGGAGGGAGATAAGAACACCAAAATTTTCCACCGTATGGCGAATTACCACAAAGTATCAAATCAGATTCGGTCTATCCAGATTGAAGGAGTGGTGCTGGAAGATTATGTGGACATTCAGGAAGAGATAGCAAATTTTTATCAGCACCTTTATTCGGAGGAAAATGAGTGGCATCCCAAATTGGAAGGGGTTCTGTTTAATAATCTGGACCAGGAAGGTAGGGATTTGCTGAAACCCCTTTTCCGAAGAAGAATTGCTGCTGCTATCAAGGGTTTGAGTGGTGACAAAGCACCGGGGCCAGATGGTTTCTCTCTAGCCTTTTTCCAAAAATGCTGGGAGGTTATTAAGGTGGATTTGATGGAAGTGTTTAACCATTTTCATGCAAACAAGAGGTTCATGAGAATCTTCAACGCCTCTTTTATTACGTTGATTCCTAAGAAGAAAGGAGCGTCGGATATCAAAGATTTTAGATCAATAAGTCTCATAGGTAGGGTGTATAAAATCATTGCTACGATCCTGTCTATTCACTTGCAAAAGGTAATTGGGCAGATCATCTCGATCTCTCAACATGCTTTTGTGGAAGGGCATCAGATTCTAGATACGGCTTTAATTGCTAATGAGCTTGTAGATGCGAGACTTAAAAGTGGAATTCTGGGTGTGGTGTGCAAGCTAGACATTGAGAAAGCATATGATCATGTTTATTGGGAGTTCTTGATGTACTTGATGAACAGAATGGGTTTTGGAGAAAAGTGGAGAGACTGTATACTTTTTTGCATTTCCTCGGTAAAATTTGGGGTTTTGATTAATGGAGAACCTGGTTTCTTCTCTAGTTCGAGAGGACTTCGTCAAGTGACCTCTATCCCCATTATTGTTTATTATCATTATGGAAGCGTTGAGTAGCCGAGTAGGTTGGTGGAGGCTACAGTTATGGGTGGCTATTTGGGGGGTTTTAAAGTGGGGGTACTAGAGATTCTTCACTGTCCATTTCACACCTCCTCTTCGGAGATGATACTGCAATGCAGACCCTAATCAGCTAGGTTATCTCCGCCTAGTGCTGCTTGTTTTTCAAGCTTCATCTGGTCTCAAATCAACATAGCAAAAGATCAGATTTTTCCAGTCGGTCCGGTTGGGGAAGTTGAGTTTCTGGCCAGATTCTTCGGTTGCAAGGTAGTTGAATTCTCTACCACTTATCTTGACCTGCCTTTAGGAGGTCCGTATAAAAGCAAAGACATGTGGAATCTGGTTATAGAAAGCTTTGTGCGACGGTTGGTGGGGTGGAAGAGAAAGCTTATATCGAAAGGAGGCAAGTTAACTCTCATCAAGAGCACGTTATCCAGCTAGCCTACTTACTTCATGTCTTTGTTTGGGTTTCCGGTAGCTGTGGCGAGGAGGTTGAGAAATTAGAGAGGGACTTTTTATGGGAAGGACGATGGACGAAAAGAAGTATGATCAGGTGAAGTGGGACACTGTGTGTTCTGATTCGAAAGGGGGTGGTTTAGGTATAAAAAAATTGAGGGACTTCGACTCAGCGATTCTTGGGAAATGGCTTTGAAGATTTATGACCGAGAAAGAGTCTTAGTGGAGGAGAGTGGTGGTGAACAAGTATGGTGACGGTGATCATTTTTGGTTTCCAAAGGAGGTTCACTCGGTTTATGAGGTGGGTGTATGAAGAGGGATTCGTAATAGATGGGACTTGTTCAAGCGATCAGTCTCCTTCAGGGTAGGCAACGGTGCCTATGTCAGATTTCGGAAGGATATATGGAGCGGTGATATGGAATTAAGGAGAGTTTATCACTCTTTATTCAACATCGCTGCTAACAAAGGTATGGTTTCCTGGAGCCCTGTTTTGTGAAGAAATCCTCAAGACTGGGAAATTGAGGTGGTGGGCCAGCTGTTTGATCATTTGTACTCTCAAAAGGGGATTGATAATGGCCCTGATAAAGTGTTTTGGTAAGGGGATACAAATGGCATTTTTTCGGAGAAGTCGTACTACAAGCAGATGGTGAGAAGCGAAGGTTCTTTCCCTTGGAAGATGGTCTGGAAATCTAAGGTTGCTTTCTTTATTTGGGAAGCTGTCGAAGAGGCTATTTTGACGGGGATAATCTACGGGCTAGAGAAAAATCCATATCAACCGGTGTTATATGTGTAGAGGCGGTGGGGAAAGTGTGAATCACCTTCTGGTCTGAGATTTCATGCTGAATCTTTTTAATATTTACTGGGTAATGCCGAATTCCCTGAAGGAGCTTTTCATTTGTTGGTCCCTTTATAAAAGAAGAAAGAGATCCGGATAGTTTGGAATGAAAGGAATCGAAGGGCTTTTGAAAATGAGTAGCCAAGTGTGGAAAAGCTAAAAGAGCTGGTATTGCAGACCGGAAGTGGTCACGGACAACACTTTTGTGGATTTTATGAATAATATATCTGTTTTGACGCTTGTTTAATATATTTATTACTTATCAAAAAAAATTGTCATAGCATGTGGATTGTTTATTTTGCTTGGTTCAAGATGAGGACTTGATAAGGCCAGCTGGTATATATCAGTAGCTACTCTTCTTTATTAATATGGAACTAATGAGGTTAAGCTTGGGGAGGTTCACTTTCCCAGCATTCAATCTCTGATCTCAATCGCCCTCTAATTAGCTCTGTTTTACCAAAATATGATGTATACAGCAAGAGAAGACTCGACTTAGAAGCAAATCTTTTTCTGGGAATAAGTACTCTTGGATAAAGCCGAATCTTGTCAGGGAATTCTTCAGGAGTCAAGTAAATTGGCAGCTGATCAACGTAACTGACACTCTGGTGTAAATCTTAATGCCTAATCAGTCTCGCTCCCAAAGATTGTCTGCTTTAACAAATGAAAGGGAGAAAAGGAGCTTCTAAGGAAATATGTAGCAGTAAAACTCGCATGGAAAATGCCAATTTATCAGTACCTTGAAGTATTAGATCTTGAGCCTAGGGCCATCGAAACAACTCGTCGTCAAATATGGATTTGGTTAACAATAACGTCAGCACGGTCTTCTAGAATGGGTAATCTGATTAAAAAAAACATAAAATAAAATAAAAAGAGAAAAAGAAAGGCATCCATGATACTTGCAAACCAAACAATAAAGGAAAAAGAAAATGGATTCCTTACAACATTGAAGTCAAGGAAGTGATTTGGTCCAAAGATGAATTACCAAAGCATGATCAGGTCCATATATGATACTCGCTCCGTTCCAAGCAAAGAACCCCCATTTAAAAGTCAATTTTTTAAGAAAATGACACTTTTGGTAACTCATTAGTAATAAAATAACACTTTTATTCCTTAATTTTTGAAAGTGGACTCTTTAAGTGAAACATCTCAAAATAAAATAATGAACTCTTTGCCCGAAACGGAGGAAGTATAATACAGTAATAAGTGGACACGATGGTAACAGACTTAACAGGTGAGTTGTGTTTTAACTTTGAAATGAAAATACACCATTTGTAGGTCATCAGAATGATTCTATTTGGAGATTGAAAATCAGCACATTGTAAAGAACCCTGATAAGATAAGCATAAAGTTGCAGGACCTTTACCATTTAACAATACCAATTCAAACTGATAATCACCGTTGGAAGGAATGGTTCCACTGTTGCCAGCATAAGAAAGGAGATGCATTCTTGGAAACATTCTTATAAATAGCATTTTGCAATCAGAAATGCACAAGCACAAATTAAAGTTTGAAAAAGAATCCAAAGTACGTTTCAAGACAATGGTTATCGAGACTGAGACTTACCCTGGCGCTGGTTACCAACACCAAACCTATATGATGGTCCAGGAGTCTAATGGTTACTCCCGGAATGGTCATCATAGCAGCGTCTCGGAAATGCTGATGGGGAATACACATTTGCATTCAAACTATCCTAAGTCTGACATGCCAGTTTTTTGACCAGGCCATGCTTAGCAGCAGCACCATTCTGGCTGGGGCAGTGGATATGGCAATGGCTACAACTGTGCACCTGGCACATTTACTGGTGTAATTCCCAGTGAAGGATATGAGTCATTACTCAGGCAGCACACAGGGACACATGGGAGCTGAAAATATGACTGAGAATCCAATGACTCCCACGGTAGCACTGCCATGCATGGTCATGGCGGCTACCATAAATCTTGGACACTCAAGGGGCTTGAAGACGATGAATAGACATCACAGAACTGAAGGCACCAAATAGATAAGTGTACGCTAAATATTTAGCCTGGCAGTAGCTCAAGTTAATTCTTTTTATAATGTTTGTACTGTCTACTGAAGTCAAATGTACGTCATGGAGCATTGAGTCATGCAAACGCAAAGACAGGAATAACAATTTTTGATAATGGCAAGACAGGAATAACAATTTATTATCATTTACCTATTGTAACCAGCATCATGGTGAAGCTATTAGGAAACTCTGGTTTTCTTGTTAGTAATATGAGCAAAGGAAAAGATGGGATTGGGCACACTTACAGAAAACAGCAAAAAAATGGTGTTTCAGATAAAATAAAATAAAAAAATTTATAGGTAAGTGTGACCCCTTGTTGGTATGGGGATTGGAACCAAGGACCTCAAGTGTTTCAGATAAATTATACCATAACCAACATATTCATAATCCAATAAACATACAAATTTAGAGAACACAATCACTTATAAGGCAAAATTGAACAAGGAAGTATACAAAACAATTTCTTCTTCTATTGTCAGGAAGAGGCAAAATCGTAAGATAACCTATTCTTAAAATCTAAGGCTTGGAATGCACTTTAATCTACCAATCAACGTGACTCTTCTCAGCTACATCCTTATTTGCATCTACTTCTTCTCTCAGTAGCCAAAACTTCTTCTCATGTTTCTTTATTATTGAAACATCATTGTGATTTGATTAACAAGGTTACTGGATCATTCCGTGAATAATTGTATGCCACCCCATTGTCAGCCTCTTGAACTGAATACTCCACTACCTTTCAGTTAGCTATGATCTTTTCCGTTGAGACGTCACAAAATCAGATTTAACATTCCTCCTCAGTCTAGCAGCAGTCCGGCAAAGTAATCTTAATGGGAAATGCTTACGATCCAACAAAATGTCCCAACTTTCCATCCCAATCTTATAAAGGCAATAGAAAGTGATGTGACATCTGACCCAATCAAACGCTTGCCACAGAATGGGATGAAAAACTGGGATACAAATGTTCAGTGCAGTATACTTAAAGTTCATCGTATAGATGCATACTTCTCAAGATCAGTACAACATGTATTAAATTTTATGCTCGAGTCCATAGTATACCAATAATAAGGCTGTGTTGGAGATTGTTTAAAATTATAAGCCTGACTTTACTAAGCTTAGCAAATTTGGTACCCAAAGAGCTTTGAAGTTTTCATCATCCCTACGATATCCCAACCTAAAACCCTTTTCTTAATGCTTATCCTTCAGAATTAAGCCTGAACATAAGACAAGACTTTGCCAAAAGGATACAGACAGTTTTAGTCCCAACTCAAATTCATGTACAACAAACACTACTCTAAAAGCTATATATTTGCATATATGATGTGTATTATCCTATCCTTCCATTAAATAGTAGTGATCAATACCAAACATGAACATTGAACGAAACTTAGGAAGTTAGAGTAGTAAATGCACCAACTTATACTTCTACAATAGAGGCCACACAGGCCCACACTAGATTTTTGGTCATCTTCAGTACATAAATGTAGGCAACATCTCATGGCTTTCATGCACTAGGGAATGAGGTGTAGTTAATACGGTGAAGAATGAGCTAAACATGAGGACATTATCAAGGAGTACGTGAAGTTTTAATTTACTAAAGGCCAAGATATGAAAAACACCCCAAAGTAACCACTCAATCCCATAATGCCCCCCAATGTTAAAATTTTCCCAATTTTTCTCCCCAATCTTACCATTTGTCTCAGTTAGGACCCTCCCGTCAATGACCGTTAGAAATGCTAACAAATGAGGGGTCATTTTGGTCATTTAATTCAGGGGGCAAAGTGGGATTTAGTTATAGTTCATCATTTAGTTGATATTTAAGATATTTTTAAGTGAAAATTTATTTTATAATTCAAAATTATTTGTAATTATTAAAAAATTATAATTCAAAATTATTTTAAAAATCAAAAGATTAACTACCACATTTATTTTTAAGTGAAAAATTATTCAAAATTATTTTTAAGTGAAAATTTGATATAACTACCACAATATTATACAAAGATTTTTACCAAAATATTGTAGTTTTAATTAAATATTCCCAATCTATAGTATTTTTTAATATAATTCCCAAATTGTGGTACTTTCAAAAATACTAATGATATAAGGGTACCAATGTAATTAGCTAATTACAAATTTTAAACCCCTCCTTCCCCATTTCATTCCCTTCCGTTCAACACCAGTGCAACCGCGTCTCCCATTACCGGCGAATCACTTGGTTTTTTTTGTTGCCTGGATCGCGTTTTCGAGGGAACTGGTCAAAGTCCTCGGCACCGGCGTTGGAAGGTGATTATGGATCGATTTTTGCTAGGTGTGTAGAGGGCTGGATCTTGGCCGGATTGTTGATGGAGATTGCTCGGGCACAAAGAGAAAGAAAGAATCGAGGCCGGATCTGGACTTGGGTTTGGGGGAGAGAAGTCGTCGGATCTGGAGCAGGAGTGACGGCGGCTATGGTGGGTGATGTGGCTGGAGGCCGACGGCTAGCCCATCTCTGCTCTTCCTAAGCTGAACCAATAAACCCAACCAAAACCATACTTATCAACATAAATGAAATTGTTGAGGCGGCGTTCAATGCTGCTCTTGCCGATGAATGGTTTGGAGTTGGTGCTGATGGACCGACATCCAATGATGTAGTAACAGTAGTCGTCGGTGCTGGGGAAATGGTAGTTGCTGGAGTAGGGGTTATTGGGTATGCAGTGGAAATAGGGGAAGTGGACGGCGGATCATGGTGATAGCGGAGGCGGAGGAGCCTGGTTCGCTAGATCTGAGTGAAGAGGGGGCAAAGCCGGCGATGGATAGACGGCAAGAAGGGTTGCTTGGTTGGTAAATACGAAGGAGAGAATGCGGAGCCAAGCGAAGAGAGAAGAAAGAATGACGGTTTTTGCTTGCAATGGAGAAAAAGGCTGGATCTGAAGCCGGAGAAGGATCTTCATGTACTGTAGCCGGATCTGTATCCACTTAAAAATAATATTGAATAATTTTTTTAATTTTTGACTTAAAAATAATTGTGGTAGATGGTCAATTTCAACAAAATGGTAAGATTAATCTTTGTGCTCATGCTCTAGTAACGGTGGCTATGGTGGGTACAAATGGTAAGATCAATTTCATATGAAATATAATATGACAGAAGATTAATTTTTCACTTAAAAATAAGATACTTTCAATTTCAACAAAATGGTAAGATTAATATTTTAATTTTAAAAATAATTTTGAATTATAATTTTTTAATAATTACAAATAATTTTGAATTATAAAACAATTTTTCACTTAAAAATATCTTAAATATCAACTAAATGATGAACTATAACCAAATCTCACTTTGCCCCTCGAATCAAATGACCAAAATGACCACTCATCCGTTAGCATTCATTGACGGGAGGGTCCTAATTGGGACAAATGGTAAGATTGGGTATGAAGTTGGGAAAATTTTAATATTGGGGAGCATTATGGGATTGAGTGGTTACTTTGGGGTGTTTTTCATATTTTGGCCTTTACTAAAAGATTGTCCTTGACAGAAGTTTGCCAGGCTAGTCAATACATAGAACTCAAGTTGTAAGAGCCAAACCAAAAAAAGTATTAGCACTTTTAGAGCATGTCAATACCACCTTGCATATGCATTTTGACTTGAGTCCTTTCAACATCATCTACTAAATGTGTCAGTCATACTTGATGCTCCTTTGCATCAACATTTTTCCCTGCAGGTCCTTTCTATAGAGCCATCAGAAACTTTCACAGACTCAGCATCTAGGATGCACAAACACTTCTATAAAGGCAATATGCCCTTGTCAAAGACCTACTGGGATCCGTGCTTCAGGAAATATCCCTGATACTTCCTTGACACCCTACACTTCTTGGATTGCAACCATTACTACAGATATACGAATTGCAAAAGATTCATCAGATATCCGGAGTCATTTGTTAATTACAAGTAACTCTTGGCAAAGTAATAGGTGGTGTTGGAAGTGTAAAAGAATTAAGAACTAGAAATAAAAGGAGAAAGAAGACAGGAGAGAAAGAGAAACACAAACAAATAGCTCAAAGCTCAATCTCAATTCAATAATCAACTCTGCAATTAACTTTGAGGTACAGATCTTTACTTATAGGCCATAAATAATATCAACACAATACTAGGACTAGGGCTAGAATTAAACTAATACCAATTAGATTAGGATAACTACTAATTATGAAATAAGAAAATATCCTTAACTAATAGAACATGTAAATAAATAATACTCCCTTAGGTAAGAAAATATCCTTAATTACAATATATAATCACTGTTTAACATACATTTGTTTTGTCTTAGGTAATGAAATTTCAATGACTGATACAATATAAAGAAATACTATCAATAACAATTTTTTGAATTTTATGAGTATATGATAAATTTATAGATCTTTGGCCAAAGTTTAGTCAAGTTGACCAAGAAAGTTGGGACAGCTTTTTTGGGACAGAGAGAGTGATATTAATCCTAGTCTATCAAGGACAATTTCCAATAGGCCAAAAAGACTTGTTTGATGGCTTGGACATGGGCTTCGGCTAGGGATTCCAAAGTTGATTATAAGAATCCATTTAGTACTGTCTCCTACATAAATAGGTGAATCAACTTTGTTTGAGTTGTATATAGAAGCTATATCTTTCTCATGGAAACAAATATATTTTGATATTAAAATCATCTCATTGCAAAGATCCCTAGAAAACTAGGAATAAATTCTAACTTCTATATCTATAAAATGCAAATTTGATGTATCATCATAAAAAAATCTGGGATAAGAAATTGCCATGATAAGTACGACATGCACGATGATAATAGATTTACAGGTAACCCTACAAATAGAATTCTAAAATGGACGAAGAAACACAAAATCAGACAATCATAAATCCAGATCTAGACAGAAAGGTACCTGGAAGTTGGCTACGAAAAGCAAATACAACATGTTGATGGCATCAATTTCAAACATCAGAAATCATCTTATTCCAAACCATCTCCATTCAGTGCCTTATGCTCACAGTACGCTCAGAACCACCAACTTCGCTGAAGCAAAAGTATTATCTGCATACTTTACTATGTAATTGCTATATCAAAACTTCATGTTTACAATCATAATTGTGCAATTATTCCAAAATTAGGTACCTAAATTTGTTGTTCAGTATTAATCTATACAGCTGATTACTAAGTTAAACAGAAAAGAAATGGTAGCTGAAACTCATGAAACAACACGGAGTTCATCTGAATGGGTATACAATAGAAAAAGTAATATAGAAGGGAACTGTTATCATTTACTGAATACTGATGGTCCACCCTTAGTGGTGAAGAGAAAAAAGAAACTATGTTGTTCTATTCACTTGAATCTGTTAAGAAACTAACTGAGCTCCCTGAATAAAGGCAAGTATTCACATATATACCATTTACACAAGATTCAAAAAAGTACATGATTAGTTCTACCAATAGCTTATCCAAAGTCTACGAACATCCTTCACATGAGGGTCAAATAAGGCCTGAAAGTAACATTGATACCCACTCTTTTCTTTCATCATTAGAAAGACTATAGAAGAGGTCAAGTTTGGGAGGATCACTGACAATTATAGAAGCAGCTCGAAGACGTGCTTGTAGACTAAGATTTGGTATTCTCTTCAACTCCCCATTCAATCTTGCTCTTTTGCCAGCAATTGTCTTATCAGCATCCACTTCTCTTCCCACTAGTCCAACCAGAAGCGAAAACTGCTCCTCATGCTTCTCGAGTAAGGTGCCAAACATCTTGGCTACCCCTTCCAATCCAGATGACCAGGTTTCAGTACTTCGAGTCCCCTTCTTGTTAGCATTTTTGGTAGATGTTGAACCACCTTGTATCTGAAGTTGAGCCCCTTCAACATCATCTACTGAAACCTCATCATCATTTGATTCACTGGCTCCCATGTCATTTTCGGTATGATTGTTTGCTTCCTTGTGTTCAGGCTCATTGCTCAAATTCCCACTTCCAGAAGACCTCTTTGTCTTATTAAATCCTTCAGTAACTATCATGTTACCAGCATAATTATTAAGTTCATCAACATCCAGGGCTTTGTCAGCATCTGATGCATTCCCTAGGCACTTCTGGTTGCCTCTGTTCTTTCCAAATATGGAACGCAGCTCATCGTAATAAGGAAATGGCTTACTTCGCAAGCCCCTTGCATCTGGGTGATTCTACAACACCATAAATATAATGAATTATTCACAATATAGTTAATAAAAACTACTATAACAAATCTAAAAGTATGCTTTGCACAGTTACCTTAACCCAACCCTCCCATACATCATCTTCATCACATACCACAGATTGTTCCACACTGCTCCATTCTATACCGATAGCATCTTTCATATCCGTTATTGCATCGCAGTGCTTTTTTAACGTTTTGAGCCTCGATTCAATATGAGGGCTTGCCTTAAGATTACATCCAGGAAGCTTAATTTTCAACTCTTTCTCAAGGACACCTGTGTATCCACTCCTAAAAATGTTATTGTCTCTTTTCCATCCTGATTCGCACAACTCGGAGAGTGCAGCAATCAGTGCTTCATCTTCCTTTCTAGTCCATTTATGTTTTTTAATTTTAGAACCTCTCTCTGATACTCTACCCATTCCTAACAAATCCCAAAATAATTAAGACATCAGAATATGTACACGTTGACCATACACAAATAAGTTAAAATCAATAGCCAGAATATTGTCTTTCATTACCAACATTTAAATTACTCCCTCCATCCCAAAATTATTGGCATGCTTTACTTTTCGTCCGTCCCAAAATAATTGTCTTGTTTGAAAGTTTCCTTTTTAGGACATCACTTTTACCACCTTTTATCACTTTACCCTTACTTTTTCTTCTTACTTTAATTTTAGGCCACATACATACGCTTTTAAGGAAACCACACACCATACCAATATTAATAATCAAGTCAATTGTTTTTTCTTAATCCGTGTGCCGAGTCAAACAGGACAATAATTTTGGGACGGAGGGAGAAAAAAAAGCACACATAATTCAGTTGTCTATTTCCAATCTTTCACTAATCAAAAACTGAGAGACGAAGAAACTTATGAAGCATACATGAAAATGAAATTGAGGGAACCAAGAAAACAAAGCCCATGAAGACTGCACATAAAATCTAGTCATCTTAACACATTTGACATATAAAACACATTGTTTAAGTGAATCATCATCTATGGTTGTAGCCAGTGTTCTAAAACTCCCCGCCTAGCTCCGCCTAGGCCCCTCTCTACCGCCGCGACTTTCTTAGTCGCCGCCTAATCGACCAAGTCGGTGCCTACGCCAAACCTTGCCGACCTTAATTTATTTTTGTAGCTTTGATTTTGTGGCATGCGGTGACCGGAGAAGGAAAGGGGGCGAACTGGAAAAGGAAGGGGGAGTGGTAATGGTGAGGCAGAGAGGGAGGTAGAAAGAAAAGAGGTTTGATTTTGTGGATATTCGGTGGGATGAGAGAGGGGATAGATTAAAGGGTTAGATCTAGGAGGAAAGAGATTGGAGGATGAAAAAATGAGGAGAGTCGGTCTACCGGAAAGAGAGAGAGAAGAAAAAAAAGAAAGGAAGAAAAAAGGGTTGCCGGTCTGCCAAATAGATAGAAGAAAGAAGAAGAAGAAAAGATGAAGAATAAGGGGGCTGTCTCGAGACTTTGAATTTAGAATGAGAAGGGATTAGGGAGGATATGTTAAACTGTGGGTTGTAGGAGCAGTAAGTAGGTGGAGTAAGATTTTTTTTTTTTTAGTTCTAAACTTGACTGGTTTATTGCTTTGGGGTTGTTGAGAATTGGGATTAATGGTAGGTTTGTATATTTTTGTTCATTTTACAAATATAGACAAGTGTTTGATAAAATGACAAACATAAAAAAAAAAAAAAAAATTGTAGTCAATGTGTTTGATCTTTGATGTAAATTATCAAAAAAAATTATAATTATGTCTTAATTCTAGGCCCCGATTACGCCCCGACTAGTTCCCTAGGCGCTAGGCGCTAGTGTGCCGCCTAACGATTTTTAGAACCTTGATTGTAGCTTGTTTAAGCCACTCTTCAGAAGTTTTATTCGTTGACTCGGTCAGTATTGTCCATTCATAGCTTGACTTTTACATTCGGCTTGCCATTTAGATCTGCCTGATACATTTAGGTGACCAACCCATTGAAGTTGCACAAAAGTTGAGCATTCTATTTGATGATGCATTGACTCGGTCACTTCTCTATAGATAACTTATATTTAGGTTTTTTAGGCCGCAGACTCACAAATTAGATGGAAAGTTTGACTTCCGTCCTTGTCTGAGAGGCAACCGAAGTCTTGGATAACTTTTCCAGTACTTGCTGGCATATTCGCTTAAAAATGAACCAAAACCTAAAGGACTGGTTAGGACAAGCCACACAAGGAGCCTATTTTTGTGCTAAGGTCGTGCAACAAAAATATATAGGGAAACACATTGCTGCTCAGGAGATGACAGGGTATATTATAAAAGTTGTTGCTCGCTCCGCTCTGCACTCAGCTATCCCAGGGTATACTTATATCCATGATTCCAAAGCCAATTAAATGATCAATGGTGAAGCTATCAGAAGATGTTTGGAAGTGAACAATCAAAACTCAGGGAAACTGAAGCTGAAATGATGGGCTCAAAATGCTCGTAAGAGCTACAATCTTTTAAATCCTTCAAGCTTGATACCAATTTTCAAGTTTCAATGTCCAATAATGATAACAATCAAAATGCATGGAAGAGATTGGGGTCCTGAACAAACATAGATCATCTATAACCAAGAAAATGTAATGATCTTACTTGAAAATCTTATGAGCTGAACTTAGAATAAAAAATGCAAGCATAAAGATGATATAGTAGATGTGCTTCTCTATATTTTCTTTAAATTGCACCAAAGTGATTATTTTTTATTTAACTTATTTGCATGACATGTAAGTTTAATATCAGGTTTTTGAAAAGAAAGAAAACACTTGAAGATTTATGAATATTTGATACCGAAATTCTAGAAAAGCATTTCATTGTTTGGGACAAACCAAAAGGAAAATCATGACCGTTTAAAAGGTTCATTCCTGCAAGAATACAAAGTCTCAACATGTAAAACATTTTTAATGCTAGATATCTATATAAACATAAACAATAAAGAAAGCAAACAAAGACCCCGGCATAAAACACATAAAGAAAACAAACAAAGACTCGGTCATAAAAAAAGCCAAGAATCTCAATCAAACAACAAAACCTTAAAAATTGATACAGAATGTTCCACCTAAGAAAACTTGCCATCATTATAAAGGCAGGCCCCTCCATGATTTATGTTAAACCTTAAAAACGTTAACATTAACTCTGTTATGAAGAGGATAGTTTAGGCCACAGGGTTCTACCGATGCAGGGTTCAGAAATGGTGTAATCTGCGCTGTCTTATCGTAACACAAACTGTTTTCGTATTTCAAACCCATGACCATCTGATTTTTAATACATATATTCATAATTTTAATCATCACGCTAATCTCGTCAGATAATTAAAAGAGAACAGTGAGCATGTGGTTATATTGTTGCTAGTTGCTACCTAGGGTTTCAATTTCAAATGGAAAAAGAAAAGATAAAATGAGATCGGATCATACCACGAAGCAAAAGCAGGTGCAATAACCTGAGCTTGTCAGCGCCGTCGCCGGGGGAGAAGGATTAAGCCGATATTAGGGTTTCGAGAAATGTGAAAGGGGCGGAATAGGATTCTACTTGTCAGAAGAATTCAATTAGAGATAGTATGGATTCCGGTGTCCTATTCCACGTCCCAAACTACGGAATGGAATCGACGCGCGTGTTTTTCATTTTCTTCCCTCTTATATTTATTTTATCTTTTACCCCCTCATTTCTTTTATAACCTCCAACTCTAGTTATCTTCTATTACTTCAAGGCTTCAAGATATGCGTTTTTCATCGATTGCATTCATCATTATATTTTTGCCTTCAAATCAATGACAACCATCGTGCAAAAGTAATTTAGAGTTAGGTCTCGGTTCGAGCTAGAATAGTTAAATGAGGTCCAACAGAATGAAAATAGGAGAAAGAGAAATATTGGAGAAAAGAATGAAGTACTTGTAATTTTTTTATGAATTAAATAATTTTTTGGTCCCTGAACTATTCCAATACTATGCGTTTGGTCACTGTACTTTTTTTGAAATGTGTTTAGTCCCTCAATTCGATTTTTTTGGTCAATTCCCCCTTCTTATCGTTACCGTCACTAAAAAAATTAACATAGACTAACTTTTTAAAATGTCCAAACTATAGGGAGTTAATGTGTCTTTTTTAATTAAAAAAGGAGTTATTGTTAACATATATTAAATGGTGGGCAAGTATAATATTAAACTCTTCATCTCCTCCTTCTCCGGCGAAATTTAATTCCCCTTCCTACCGTTACCCTAAGAATTGAAACTCAATTTTCTCCTATGTTCAAACAGACTCGGCGATTCCGGCCTCAAGCAGTCCAATCATCCCCTTCATCTCCTCCTTCTCCGGCGAATCACCAAGCCTGTCATCTTCTTCACCTTCGCTTGCAACCCAGTTCGTCCCCCTTCCAATTATTCTCCGATGTCTGTCCCGGCTAAGCAACGAGCCCCATCAAGGCCGCCATCTTCACAGTCGGCCACGTCTTCAAACTCCCCCTGCCAGTTCGCCCCCATTACAGACCCACCTCTGACTTCTCACCCATCTACTTCCACAGCCTAGCTGGCTACACCAAATCTTCCACAGCCCACCTCTCACCTCTCACCAAATCTTTATTCATGTGAAAACGTCTAACGAACCAACGGAGAAGAAATCCCGGTGATCTTGCTATCTCAAAAGTCAAATTTGGTGATTCAAAGTTCACTATTTCAATTGTCAACATTATTCAGGTTCATTTATGTTTTATTTCCTCCCAAACTATAACAGATTACCACTCGATTTCACTACTTTGAAATCAAAATCTCCCACCTCTTAACTCATTGGCTGCCTAGATTTACAAGTTTCGACATATCGCCGACGGCGGCGCCAATAATGGCTTTGGTTAATGTGATAACTGAAATCACTACACACCCGCTTACTTAAACTTAAAAATCGAAGCGGGACAGACAGAAGATCTGCAGCAGGGAATGGACCTGAAAAAGAATGAAAAGAGGAGTCTGACCTTCATTTCCTATTGTTTTGTGGATGCGCGCCTTCTATTGGGTATAGAGAGGAAGAAGACAGATACGAGGCAAACCTTGGAGTCCCGCCAGGCATAGGAAATTCCTAAGTCAGCCTCTGACAGATTCAAGGCAAACCTTGGAGATGACAGATCCGCCCGCCCAATAATGTAGATGGTTTCTAAATCGATCTCTTGCTGACAACCACATTTTGAACATTTTGACATTTTAGCCAATGTTTGGACATTTTGAACATTTTGACACATTCACTCCCTATAGTTTGGACATTTTGAAAGTTAGTCAATGTTACATTTTTTAGTAACGGTAACGATAGGAAGGGTGAATTAATCAAAAAAATCGAATTGAGGGACCAAACACATTTCAAAAAAAAAGTACAGTGACCAAATGCATAGTATTGAGATAGTTCAGGGACCAAAAAATTATATATTCCTTTTTTTATCTGTAATCATAAAAATGAAAAAAATATATCAAGAATTCTCATAATTAATGAACTTTTATTATTGGTCAACCCGCGTAGATATGAAAAAGGAAATAAGAAATTAATTATAAAACATGTGCAAATTAACATATTACCCTAAATTCTTTTAAGTTGGTGTTTGATTCAAACAATCAAAAGAAATAGAATGAATTGAAGCTTTATAAACTACTTATTGGTTTATATTTTTGGAACTTCTAATTAAGACTGCATTTGTGTTATTTTTGGTAGTCGGATAACACTACTTTACAGTTGCATTCATGATGCTCTTGACGAGGAATAAGAGAAAACAAAGATTATTTTTCCATGCACATATTGCCATTCTCTATTTAATTTACCGTTAGATGCTAATTAATCCTACTGTGTCAAAGAACTGATACCTGTTAGGAATAGGTGCACCCATGTAGATACGCTTCAATTTTATTATTTCAGCTTCATTCAACTTTTATTATGAAAAACATTGTGTAGACACACCAATTTCGTACCCCTGGTATGTAACTCTGGCATGCGATATCAAGACCTGTTAAAACTTAACAAATGTCAAATTACAGGGTTGAAAATGCAAAAGATAAAGCAAGATGCGCAAAACAGTAAAATGCAGGGGCAAAAAGTGGCTGAAGTTTGGAAGTTGGCGCTGCCATAAGGCAGGCTTGGCGTGGCGCCCAAAAGGCCTTACACCGGCGCCCAAAAGCTGCTACAGTGAGCCCAAAGTTGCTACAGGAGTGCTATAGTTAACGCATTGTGCAAATCTTCCAGCATGCAGTACAAGGAAATGCAGCACAAAGAGAGGAAAAGTAATTATCTCGATGTCCCTCACTCAGCCTATAAATAGAGGCCCCTGGTTCGCCAAAGACACGAAAATTCCCCAAAGCTTTCAGCGTTGTTGTTACGCTGTTAGCATAGTAAGCGATCGAGTAATAGTGAGCGCCCCCTCCTATAAAGCCTCGAAGCCCTGCCAAAACTCCTCCAAACGCAAATCCAACCGGTTAAAATGATCCTTAGCCCCCCAGCTAGGTATCCACCCTATTTCCCCGGTCCAAAAACCTCGGAAAGAGCAGCTTGCTCGCCCGAGTAAAAAGGCCAAACCGCCAAAACAAAGCGTGTGTTTCGTCTCGATTTCCGCCAAGAAGAAGCAAGCTTGTTCGCCTGCTTTACGGTGCTCAAAAGCAACTTTCTGAAGCGCCACTGCGAACCTCAAGAACCGCAAGAAGAAAGCAAAAAAAGACTCCTCTCCTCGAAGGACAGAGCGAGCACACCACGCTCTAAAAGGTGAGCCTTTAAGGGCATTATTTTATAAAAAAAACTATTTTTCATCTGACCCAATGTAAAAATATAAGTCGTTGTGCTGCCCGGATCTATTTAAAAAATAACATTAAAAAGAGCCATTATTATGGCCAAATATTTTTAAATGTATTTGTAATTATCGGAAAGAGGCGACTGCAAGTCCGTAAATAATGTAAATATGGATGTATTTGTTTTCTTTTCTATCTTTTAATGCTTTATTTATTTGCTAGATAAATATAACAAAAAGCACACTTTAGCCAAAAACTTGTTTTGTGAGACCGAAAGGGCGAGTTGGGTGCCTAGCACCTTCTCAACTCGTAATTTAGCCTCCGAACCCGTTTTTGCATTCTCTGGTTTTCTTTTTTGGTTTTTTCTTTATTTTCTCCTTAAAATAAAGATGACGACTCTGTCAAAACATTTCGGATCGCAGTGAGGCATCGCAACATCCTTTCTTGCACCTTCCCGTTTTCCCCTAAAAAAGGGAGAATGAGAATGAAAGGGTGATGTATTCCTATATCCCTGTATCCCCTAAAAAAAGAGATAACTTGATATAGAAAATCCAAAGCACTCATAGTAATTCGAAATAGGCCATAAGACAATTTTTATAAAGTCTGTAGTGGGGGCCGCAACATCCTTTCTTGCACTTTCCATTTTCCCCTACACAAGGGAAGATGTGAATGAAAGGGTGATGTATTCCTGCATCCTGTTATCCCCTAAACAAGGGATAACCTGATACAGAAAACCCATAGCTCCCATAACTGACCAAAAATCACTGAAGTGACCAAGGCGTATTCAACGCGCTTCTTGACATCACCCTTTCCGCATTTTTAATTTCGTCTTCCCCTAGACAATTGAGGATGGAATGGAAAGCGTGGTGTCCGCATCCACATGTCGCATTCCCCTAACCAAGGGAGCACGGGGCGCGGGCGTCATTCGGGGCACCCACACATTGATGTTGCATGAAAAGGACTACAATTGTTTTATCCAAATTCTCATTTGTAAAATTGTAGAAAAGTTATAGAATTTGTGAGTAAAGGGCACGTCTGTTCGCACGTTTTGGGTGAAAACGCCGCCCAAAACGCTCCGTTTTCCTTAGCATAGTGTTTTAATCTCGCGTTTCTAATCTGTAGCTTTTGTAAAATGGAGAGCATTTAGAACGCTGAAAATTGATGCGTTTCGTTCAAAACACTAAGGTAAGACACTTTTTCTCTCCAGCTTGACAGAAATAGCCCTAAATCACTTTGGCTTAACAGAAATTATCCATCATTCATTCATCAACAATTCTTAAATTTGCAATATTTAATCCAAAAAATTAGAAAAGGAAGAGAGAAAGTTGGTTGCGGCTTATCGGGTGGGTGAAGTTTGGCGGAGCTTGAGGGAGAGAAAGTTGAAGTCAAACATGGGTTTTACTTTCTTGAAACAGGGAGTCCGAGAGGAAGAGAGAGAGAGAGAGAGAGAGAGAGAGAGAGAAAGAAAGAGAGATAGTTGGGGGAGTATTCAGTAGGAGGGGTTTGAAGGAAGGGGAGAGGAGAAAAGGGAATGTTTACGTTTTGGAAGGATTGACTATTGAGGGAGGCGTTAATGAGAATGTTGAGGGAGGGGATTGACTGGAGAAGGGAGAAAAAAAGGTATATCACGGTTTTTGGGTATTGAGGGAGGGTTAATGGGAGTAAATTAGAGGCTGAGGCAGGCATTAATGGGAGTTAATTGAGGGAGATTGATTAGTTGATGGGTTACTTGTAGAAATAAATGTTAGGTAAAACATTTTTCATAAAAGGGTAGAATTGTCATTTTCAATATTAATCAATTTATGAAACTAATGTTTGGAAATAGTATCTCAAACACGTTTACAAACAAAAAGCTGTGTTTTATAAACTCTACGTTTTAAAAATGGAGCGTTTTAAAAACATTGCACCAAACAAGCCCTAATATAATTAAATCTAGGTCATCTTTTATCTTAACCTAATTTAAGGATCCTCGTTATGCTATACATGTGCTAATTAGTCCTCCAATGGGATGTGTGTAAGCAAAAAGTAAAAAAACGACTAAGCCAACAACAATCACCCCAACAGTTAAAGGTAAAAAAGAGTAGAAAATGCTTGATATATATTATATACTAGTAAATTCTTTTTCTTATGGATGATGCAACATGCAAGAATGTACACTCACTTACCAGTATCCAAAAATTTCCTCCTCTGCATTACTTTATGACAAAAACTTAGGTGAGTCAGTCTTACGCGTACTTTATATAAGACAAATCCTCTAGACTCGACTCACTATGTGTTGGTAGGTTTAGTTGTGAGAGAATAAGACTATGTCTTATTAATTAAGATCTATAAGACGGTCGCATAGTAGACCTACCCCCAAAAGTATCCATCTAATCTCACTTTGCTACCCCGTTTTTTCTCATTTTCTTATCTGATGTTACAATTTTTCATAATTTGCCCCCTAGGCACAACGGTCGTTAAAAAAATTAACAAAAGATACATAGTCATGTACTTTGCACCAGACAAGTAATATATCAAAGTTACTATATTGCCCTTTAATAGTGGCAGTTGGTGCATTATTTCTTAGGGCAAACTACACAATTGGTCTCTGTAGTTTCTGATTTTTTTTTGTTTTTCGTCCCTGTACAAAAATTCGTTTACCAGTGGTCCTCGTACCAACCAATTTTAACAAAGTTGGTCATTCTGTCTAGTTCCGTTGTTTTTTCGGCGTTAAGTTGATACATTTGTGTCTCACGTGCATTTTGACCTGGGTAAAATAGTCATTTCGTTTTTAAAAAGGACCAATTGTGTTAATGTTGGGGTAGAGTTCTGCAATTATATACCATCACCCCCGCCATTTTTAACTCTTCCCCAATTGATGATTTAGGTACCCATTTGTAATAGACTCTTGCATTTAATGATCTTACGATTGTATGGGGTTGCAGAAAAATCCAGCCCACTCTCGCAAATACCTTTCCAACTAGAAGAAACAGTGGAGAGGCCTTCATCGGAGAAGCTCGGTCATTCAGGCCAAATTCTAGTGTCAAGGGCTCCGACGAAATGATGTCATCGGCGTACTCGAAATTAGACCAGAGGCCATAGGAGTTGGCAAGGTCGAGGAAGTTAGGGGTGTGAGTAGTATGGATCTGGCAGACATCGTCTGGAAGAACTGATAGGAGGCCCTGGACGTGACTGATCTCGGCTGCCTGAGTAGTGGTGAGTGTGGCGGAGAAGCCTCTGATGGCACGGTTGTAGGTGTAGAGGATTTCAGATTGGTGGTGAGAGCCGAAGACAATTGAAGTCAAAATTGCTTAAATTCATCTATTAGTACCACTAATAATGTGTATTGGAATTTCTGTTAAAGAGAAGTGACAGTAGATATGTCAATAAATTCGAGCTTTAGCACACTTGACTGATGAACTCATAGAAGGAGATGAAGAGGAGGAAGATGATAGAAATACAACTATGAGGAAAGAAGAGGAGACTAATTTCCCAAGCTTTTCCTGGAGATAGAAGGCACAGATTCGTACTTGACTTGACTGAAGCTTTTCCTGCCTTCACCCATGTCTTCTTGCAACCCTTCCATCACCATTTTTACACCAAACCCTTAAAATCTAGAAGAGAGAAAAATCCCAGTTCAGTTTGTTCAGTTTGGATAGTGGTTAGTTTTGTTGTTGATGATGTTTTTTCATGGTCTTCAATGGTTGTTTGATGGAGGCGTAGAGTGTTGTTTGTGTGTGTGTAGAGAGAGAGAGTGTGTGTGTGTGTGAGAGAGAGAGAGAGAGAGAGTGTGTGTGTGTGTGAGAGAGAGATATGGGAATGGTCAAACAGGGTGTTAATTAGTGAAAGGAAAGTCTTGAACGGCCGCCGCAAGTCCAGGAGAGAGAAAAAGGAGGAAGAAGAAATGGTGCATTATTTTGTTTTTATATATTTTAATATTGGTCCCTATACTTTAAGAGACAATGACTATTTTACCCTTCCAAGAATACACGTGTGTGTCACGTGAGCGTACTTAACGACCAAAAGTTGACAGAATGACCAATTGTGTAAAAGTTTTCAGTTTAGGGACCATTTGAGAGGTGTAGGGACAAAACGCCAAAAACTCCAAAACTATAGGGACCAATTGTGTAGTTTGCCCTATTTCTTAAGTAAAGCTTTCTTTTTTCTATTCAAATGGAATTTTTTTTGAAATGATTGAAAAAGAAAGGAACCCACAATTTGAATAACAAGTAGATTTGATCTAACGATACTAATATTAAAACCTGTAATAATACCACAAGTTTGAGCTTATAATATCATAACTCAAAGCTTGTAATAATACTACAAGCTCAAGCTTGTAATATCATACTCCCTCTATCCCATAATTATTGTTCTGCTTTCCTTTTTCGTCCTTCCCAAAATAATTGTCTTGTTTGAAACTTTCCTTTTAAGGACAAACATTTTACCACTTTACCCTTACTTTTTCATCATACTTTAATTATGAGTCACATACACATAGGCTTTAAAGTAAACTACACATCAAACTAATATTAATAATCAAATCAATTGTGTTTTCTTAAACCATACGCCAAGTCAACCCAGACGATAATTTTGGGACGGAGGGAGTAACTCTTTTCTTATATGATACTGCCTCTAGTTATTTTAATATAAGAATCGTATTTTGGAGTATTGAGAATTGATTTAAAAATAAAATTAAAGAATATATGTCAAATATTTATTTGAAAAATACTAAATTTGACTTTAATAAACAAGACATTTATTTATGAACGGAGAAAGTAATAGTTACATAATCAATAATCACAGTGTAAATAGTAAACTGCTTAATATATATTTATACATGTTAAATTATCAACTTTTGTACATTGATTCATCTTTTTAATGCGATGACACACACTATTATGTAAAGGTAAAAATTTGGGTAAAACGGTCTTACAGATATTTTTTGTAAGATGGATCCTCTTATCCGATTCACCATGTGTTGATAGATTAAGTTGTGAGAGAGTGAGACTCCATCTTACGATCTTACATGAGGCCTATTCTTATGCAAAAGCCAAATGGAGAGGTTAAAGTGGCTAACCAACAAGCTCGTAGGAACAGTGATTGGAAAGGAACCTACATGGACATGGGGGGTTCAACTTATATATCTTAATTCCAATTACTATTTGCAAGGGTAAAATAGGGACATCCTATTTTATTCATTAATTGTTGTATCCTTTCTTAGTCCAAAAGTAATGATAAGTAGTTACAATATTTAATACTTCTAGAAGCTATTTAAGAGTCCATATTTAAATTTGACTAAATCTTTGGTAAGATTTTTCTTTTAAATAAAGAAACCATTTTTGGAAACTAACTTTTTTATTTCCTAATTGTATGTTTCCCTGGAGAGTTTGGTTTTCTTGTTTCTTCATGACTCTACCTCGAGTATATATACAAGAGCAGCTCGTTCAGATTGAACACACCTCCAGACGTTTAGAGAGAAAAACTGCATAGAGATATAGTTGAAAACTTACTTGGAGTATTTGTTGCAGATTTGAATGCAACTACATCAAAAATTACATTGGCTATTTTGTTGTTTATTTTCCTAGTTGATAAGAAACTGTTTTTTTAATCTCACATTTGCTTTAGTGTGTTTTTGTGGATTTTCTCTACAGACTTCATAATCTTGTTAGAGTTTTTGGTATTTCGGTGATTTTCACTATTTTCGTTGTAAGAATCATAATCTTTTTAGTGAAATCTTTTTTGATCATAAGACTGAATCTACAAGCATTGTTTGTAGATTGTTTGGTATATTTCTGTGTCTTATTACCATAATTCTAAAAATCGGCCTAGGTGGCCACCTAGGCGCTAGGCGGCACCCCACTGTCGACCCTAGGCGTCGACAAGTCGTCTTAGGCGCCGACTACGCCTAGCTCTGTCGAATTGAATTTCTGAAAATCATTGGGATTGAATAGCGTTATTAAAGAGGGATGAACCGAGAAGGAGAACAAAATAATAAAAAGAGAAAGAATATTATGGAGTGCTTGTCTGGTTTTCAAAGCGAAGTCCATTTTGCTACACGCGCATAAGGTTTCCCCCTAATACGATTCAAAACACAGAAGGGAGAGGAGAAAGAAGGAAGAAGGAATGAAAAACAAACTCATCATACCCTTTTCATCGGAGAAAGGAGGAGGAGGAACTGAGAAGGTGATGGAGCTGACAAATATGGAGGGAGTGAATGGAGGAGACGGTTGATGTGAGAGAGGATGAGAGAGAGAAAACGAGGGCGGGTTCGTCAATTAGGATGAGGGGAATTGAGTGAGTAATAGGGAGTTTTTTTATTAGAGCATGACCATTGTAGGTTCTTATTAAAATTTTTAATAAGAACCTGTACATTCCTTTACCATTGTTGAATTCTTATTAAGAACCCAAATGCCACTAGGAGAGAGAAATAGGTTGAGTTCTAATTTAAGAACTTCCATTTTGCCTAGGAAAATGGGAAGTGGCAAAGGCTGTTGGGGAAAGGAAGGGGGGCTTCCACTTCGAAAAATAGTGTGTGTGGGGGTAGGGGGTCAGCTTTTATGTAATTTTTACTTTGTTTTTTTTTTTTTTAATTTTTTTCTTCTTCCCCTATATATACTACTTCAATATTTCATATTTATTCAATATTATTCTCTTTTCCATTTCTTCATCATCTCTTTTAAAAAATTATTTTCTTTACATACTTATTGATGTTTTTATGTAATTATAATTATTGAATTGTTTTGATGTAATTTTTAAGTATTTATGTTTTATGTAATTTTTTTTTATGTTATTGTACGAGTTATGTATAATATGTGTTTTATAGATAATTTATTTATTAAATTATAAATTATAAAATTTAAAAATAATAATGTAATTATTATTTTTAAATTATTTTATGTCTTAATTTATAAATTAATTATTTATACGAAATATTTAAATATGAAATATATTAAATAACGTGTTTTAAATTTATTTGTTGGATAAGTATAAAAATAAGAATGAATTATAAAGTTAATGAGGTGGCAGTGGGACCTAGTTAAGAATATGTTAAGAATAGTATACAATGGGAAGATATATTCTTAAGTTAATAAGAAGTGAAAAATGTATAGGTGGCAGTGGGACCCACTTAAGAAGTTGTAATAAGAATTTGTACATTGAGGATGCTCTTATGTGAATTATGCGATTTGATGGAGTAGGGGGTAGGTTGGCAGGGTAGGAAAATGGGAGCCGGCTGACTTGATGGGGTAGGTCGGCACTTGGCAAGGTAGGTTTTTTTCTTCTTCTTTTGTTTTTCCTTTTTCTTCTTTTCGTTCTCCTTCATTTATTCTTTCTTGGTTTCTTTCTTTACTTTTTTTTCTTGATTTTTGTTTTCTTCATTTTCTTTGTTTTTTCGTACCTTGTTCCTAAAATATAAAAAAAATAATTATTCATTTATTTTATGATAATTATTGGATAATATAAAATATTTTTGATAATTATTGGACTATAAAATAGAGGTACGAAACTGGGTGTCTACAATAATAATTCTAGTTTATTAATTTTGGGTATTTGTTATCTATTTTTTTTCATTGTTATGTATGGTCTCTTAAGTTTAAAAACTTAAAAATAAGCCATAAATTCAAAATTCTTATTTTTTTGTTTGTATATTTTTACATTCTAGTCAATTTTACAAATTTATGCATTATAGTCAATCTGATTGACGAAATGTCAAAAATAAGAATTTTACAAAATTCCAAATTGTAGTCAGTGTTTGATGTATTTTTGAAAGTTACACTGAAAAATCAAGAACTATGGTAATTATGCCTTAATTTTTAGACCCCACCTAGTCTCTGACTAATCCCTAAGGCGCTAGGCGTTAGTCTAGCGCCTAACGCCCGCCTAGCTACGGTTAGAACCTTGCTTATTACTGCTTTATTAGAATAAATTCTTCCGTAGTTTATTTGATAAGTTATCTAGTCAATGCACCTTTAAGTGCAACTGCATTAGAAGCTGCATTGACATTATTCTTGAATCTTAGCTACTATTGCACTTTCAATTGGTATCAGAGCAACTCTCTTGATGTCACTAAGAAAAGATTCCTGGTTGTAGCCATGATGAATTCTCAATATGTGAACGTTATTCATCCTCCTACCGTGGCGAATGTAAATTACTAAATTTGGAAAGTCAAAATGTGTATCTTCATCAAATCAATTGATGAGAGAGCGTGACTTGTTGTGTTGAATAGATGGACTCCATGTCTCCACCTAGGAACACTGATGATGATGGTGGTATTAAAATCACTAGTGAGGCAAATTGGACCACTTAAGATAGAACCACGACCTCGTATGATGCCAACACATTCAGGGTTATTGCAAATTATGACTCTGCTAAAGATGTTTGGGAGGCCCTTCAAACTTTATGTGAAGGAAATGCTAGTGTTCGTGCTTCCAAACTTAGAATACTTACCACTCAATTTGAAAACACCAGAATGAATGAGAATGAGGATATTATGTCTTATTATGGTAGATTACTTTATATATATAATACTGCTCTTGCTTTAGGTGATCCTATCACCAATGATCGTCTTATTAGTAAGATGATGCGCACTCTACCTAAAAGATTTAATGCCAAAATTTGTGATATTGAGGAAGCTCATGACATTGATAAAATGAGTTTTGATAAACTTGCTGACATTCTCTAAAATTTTGAGTTAAACCTCAATGAGAAAATTAAGCAAAAAGGCAAAGGTGCATCATTCTCTACTCCTTCTATGAAAAGCATTGTCTTACCTTCTGTTGTTGATGTGTCTTCTGACTTGCTTGAATTACACAAATAAATTGAATAATTTGATTTTGGTGAAGACTCTATGGCTCTTTTAACAACAAAGTTTAAGAACATTTTGAAAGCAAAAGGACAAAATAGATCTCCATCTTCAATCACCAAAACTGTTTTCAAACCTGAGCCTAGTAAGTTTATTCCTAAAGAGAATTCTTTCCAAACCCCTAACAAACCTTTTACCAAACATTTTGCTAAATAGACTACATCTAGTGGTAAAAATATTGATTCTATTCAATGTAGGGCTTGTCAAGGTTTGGTCATTATGCTAATCAATGTGCTAATACTTTACGTAAGAAGGGTTTGAATTTCTCTGTTATTTTGAGTGATAGTGATGATGAAGATTAAGATGATCATATCTCTCACAAGAGTGCAATTTTTACAGATTAGACCTGCACTGGTGTTTCGCATGCAATGCTCGCAATGCATCGGCTGCATCGGGCGAAAGTTGGGATGATTCTCTCTGCTTTAATTCTTCCATAACTGAAGATACTACAGGTACTCCAGAGTCAGAATGCCAAGAAGAATTTGAACTAATAGAAGCTTAAAAGGAACTATACAATGATTGGGAGAAAAGAGTTTCCCAAATCAAGGCCCTTGTAAGAACAAATGAAGCACTCAAGAAGGAGAATGAAAATTAAAAGGAGTGTATTGCAAGGTTAGAGTGTTTGCTCACAAAGAAGGATGTTGAGTTAGGATCCTTAAAAGGTGAGCTTGACAAATCCAATGAAACTGTGGCTAAGTGGAATTCAGGTAAACTTAAACTTGATGATATGTTGAAGGTTGGACAGAATGGTAAAATTGAACTTGAGTTTAAACCGAAAATCTTTATCAAAGAAGGTGAAGGAACCTCATCATCTTCTTTTGAACCAAAACAACCCTCACATACCTTCCAAAACACCAGCTTCTTTGAAAAACCTAAACCTAGGAAGAGAAATTTTGTGTGTCACTAGACGCCATAGACCGACATTCAACCTGTTCTACTGAGAAAAGGTAGACTATGTTGAAGAAGTTAGACAAACTTACCTGAATCACAACCAGATGCAGCAGCATCAGAAGCTGCATCAACCAAAGAAGTTCAGAATTGCTTGGGTTCATAAGGGAACTTTTAGACCTGCTGGAGCTCCTAAGGAAGAACCTTTTGACATCTGTCCAGGGGCTCCATTATCTGATTCTGAATGTTGCAATGTAACATTTACCTCCCTAAAATCATATATTTCTGGATCTTAGTACTTTGATAGTGGCTGTTCACGTCATATGACGGTTCAATTGACAACTTGGAGGATTATGTGAACATCAATGAAGGATCCGTGACTTATGGAGGTGGTGCAAAAGGCAAGATAGTTGGGCAAGACACATTGAATATAGATGGTTTACCCAAACTCAAAAATGTTTATCATGTTGAAGGGCTGAAAACCAATCTCATAAGCATAAGCCAACTTTGTGATGATGATTTTCAGGTACGCTTTGATAAAAAAAATTTGTAAAGTGTTTGATGAAGCTAACAAATGTTTATTAACAGGCACAAGATATTCAGACAATTTCTATATGTACAACAATGTGCAAACTTTTCATAGTGCTAGTATTGATGTCATTGAGTTATGGCATCAAAATTTGGGGCATATGAGCTACTGTAAGCTTCATGAGCTTGTGAAACATGAGGTTGTGACAGGATTGCATAGTTTGAACAAAAATTTCACAAAGGTGTGTGGACTATGTCAAAACGGTAAGTACACTAAGGCATCTCATCATGTAATTCAGCATTACTTGGTTGCTCCACTTCTCGTTGCCTTTAGATGATTCACACAGATCTCATGGGTCCTATTGAGGTAGAAAGTCTTGATAAGAAAATGTATACTTTTGTATGTGTTGATGATTTTTCTAGATATACTTGGGTTGTTTTCTTAAGAGAAAAATCGACATATTTAAGGCTTTTAAAGCTTTATTCACCCCATGAACTTGTATGGTCTAAAGCTCATAAGAATTAGATTAGATCATGGCAAAATATGAAAATTCCTTTTTTCTACCTATTGTGATTCTAAAGGCATAACTCATGAGTTTTCTGCTCCCAAAACTCCACAACAAAATGGAGTGGCGGAGAGAAAGAATCGCACATTGCAAGAGATGGCTAGGGTCATGTTAACTTTAAAAAAAATTCAAAAGGGTTTACTTGAGGCGAGGTAGTACTTTGACTCCCTATGAAATTTTGCTAGAATAGAAACTCATTTTGAAATACTTCCATGTCTTTGGGTGTGTTTGTTACTTGCTTAATGATGGGATCATCTATCCAAGTTTGATCCAAGGAGTGACAAGTGTGTTATCATGGGGTACTCTATTAGTCGTGCATATAGGTGTTTAATCTTAGAATGAAAACTATTATGGAGTCCATGAATGTTGTCTTTGATGACCCAACGTATCTTGGCCAAAAATGTTGAGGATGACATTTCAGTTTTCTTTTGATTTTGGTGATCTTGGATCAATTTCAAAGGATTTATTAATCATTCCGCACTCCACAAAATACGTAAATTGAAAGTTCTGAAATTTAAAAATACGGATGCAAATTTAACACGCATCGGTCAAAACTCGGATAAGTCGATACCGAAAGTCAACATGTTGAAACCGATCCCACCGCGACTAATCGAAGTCGATGTTCCTAGCCATATGCAAAAGATCATCCAACCTCTCGATAGGTAATGTTCATGGTGGCATGTCCACAAGGAAAAAAGTAAGGTTGATTATCGCAAATTAGCATGCCTATCCTCTCTTGAATGTGAAGAATTTCATGCCCTTGCTATGTGTAAGAATTTGAACCAAAAAATGTGAGTGATTCTTTGAAAGATGAGTCTTGGATCAATGCTTATGCAAGAAGAACTTGATCAATTTTCAAAAAAAATGATGTATGGTTCTTCAGCATAGACACCTTCGTGAATGTTATTGAAACAAAATGAATTTTCAAAACAAATCAAATGAGGTGAGAGAGTTAATTAGAAACAAGACAAGACTTGGGCACACAAGTCAAGATTTCGATGAAACTGCACATGTGCCCGCATTGAGTCCATACGTCTTTTGCTTGCAATGGCTTGTTTTCTTGATATTACTCTTCAACAAATAGATGAGAAAAATGTTTTCTTAAATGGAATTTTAGAATAGGAAGTTTTTGTGGAACAACCAAAAGTATTTGAGGACCATAAGCCAAATCATGCTTACAAAATCAAAGGCTTAGGATGGTGGCATGAGAGACTTTACGCATATCTTTTTAAAAGTGACTTTAAAAGTGGGGAAGTGAACAAAACATTATTTATTGAAAGAAAAGACACATTTTGATTGCTCAAATATATGTTGATGATATTGTGTTTGGGTCCACCAAGTCTTTAGGAAAAAATTAATTGTATGACATCATCCTTTGAAATGAGCATGGTAGAAGAGTTGAGTTATTTGCTTGGTATTCAAGTGAAACAAATGCATGAAGGGATATTCATTTCAAGCCAAGTATGCTATTAACTTAGTGGTGAAATTCAATCTTGAGAATGAGAAGAAAAAGAAAACTCCAATGGGGTCATCCAACAAATTGTCCAAAGATGAGGATTATGAAAGTGTGGATCACACTTTATATAGAAACATGATAGAGAGTTTGTTATATCCGATTTACACGTCCCATATTAGTTATGTATATAGGTGGATATCAAGCAAACACAAAAGTTACTCATTTAAAAGTCACAAATGTATCATTCGATATGTTAGAGACACAACAAATATGAGTTTGTGGTACAAAAGAAGCTAATACTAATTTTTTAGTGATATTGATTGTACTAGTAGTGTAGATGACATGAGAAGTACATCCTGTGGGTGTTTTTACATGAGAAATAACTTGATTTCTTGGTTTAGTAAAATCATTGTGTTGCTCTATCTATTTAATCTAAAATATATTACCGTAGTGGTACACAACTTTTATATATGAATCAAATGGATCGATTATGGTCTCACAATGCTGATGTGCTAACCATGTAGATAACCCCTGCAATCAAGAGAGAAAATAATCTTGTTTAACATTCTCAAACAAAAACACATTGATATAAGACACCACTTTATTGTAGACTTGGTTGAGCAAGAGATTGTTTGCATAGAACATGTTGGGATAGAAAATCAATTAATCATATATTTAATAAGAGTCTTTGATTTTGAGACTTTCCAATCTAAGGAAATCTCTGGTATGTGTGCCATATGATCTTACACTTTGTTATATATTAAAAAAAAATGCATCCTTGCATTTTGTCTTTGGGGCACTCTAGATCAATTGACTCATTTATTGTGCCTTGTGTTGTTGCTTGGGAATTACATTCTATTCCACTAGTGGCTTTGGTTTATGATTCTCTCTCTCTCTCTCTCTCTCTCCCAGCTTCTTGAGCAAGTTTGAAGTCCACAAGGAAAGAGCTACCT
>CM028377.1:44471435-44590756 GCA_013146195.2 Codonopsis lanceolata
ATTGGAGGTGAATAAGCTTGCCGGGCGGGAACCAAGAAGACCCGGCATGTGGATATGGTGGAGGTGGCCGCTGCCGGGGAGGCTATTGGGTAGGAGAGGTACAGCCAAGGTGGAAAAGAGTATGCCAGCCCTTGTGGTTGCCGAACACGAACTCATCCAAGGTTCTTTGTGGCAATCTTTGTTGTTGTCCGACTTCTTTGTTGCCTACCACCATGGTGCCCGCCGTTATTATGACCCGGTCGTCGCATCGCCCCTGCCACTACACGTCCACCACCAGGTTCTTGCCATTATTGTTGCGATGGTCTCGCTTTGCGGCCATTTCCACGGGAATGAGTAGGTGGAGATGAGACATTTGGAGAAGAGGTGTTGTCGAGATCTCGAGCAGGTGGGCTGCGTGGAGTTGGTGGCAACCTCTTTTGCTAAACCAGCTTCTTTTAGTACAATCATAGAGCGGGTTGATAGAATTGAGGAATGAGGATTGCTCTGGCGAATCACGGTGCCAGCCTATTATAAGCTTAAGTAAGACCGGCCACCATTTAAAGAACAAAGCGGTTGTTGGTGTTGGTCCTGATTATGCTCAAATAGGCTAGAGGGGTGAATAGCTGTATAATGCCATTTTAAAAACTTTTTTAGAATATATATATAAGCGTAGGTTTTAATGGCATAGTAGTTTAACGTGTTGAGCATGTCTGCGGTAGAGGCTAACGACAAACTTTCTCTAGCGAGATTTCAACTCGCCAGGTAAGCTACTGTTAAATCAAAAGCCCTTTTGAAAGAGTTTAAACAGCGGAAATAGTGAGGCTTAGATTTAGAGAAGTCTCAGTGACTGCATACGATTATATGATCGAACAACGGTACACTTGATACTTCTTCCAAATACACATTTAGAAATCATTAGAGAATAACTATACAAAAGATAAATTATTTGAAAGAACATCCAATTTATTCAAAGATAAATTACGATTACATCACCTAAACTTTCTATGAAAGTTTCTATCCTCGTCCTTTCAAGCCTTAATCTTTACTTAATTATTCATAGATGAATCCTTAAGCAAAGAGGACTATAGGAGACGAGAACGAGAGACTTATATGAGAAGAGAATTTTCAAGGTCGTTTAGATAAGGATTATCTGAACGATTGAGTGCAAAGCACTCAGCCTTCCATGATGAGTGATTATTGCACAATTAACATCATTTGTATGAGAATACAGATCTGAAGATATGAATGAAATATCTATAGACAGCTCTTCATCTTCTTTGGGCAACATCTGAAATCAATCTTCAAATCAATCCTAGAGCTTGACCTTTAGCGTTAGGAATAAAGTCCTGAAGCTTAGCTAAAGGCTGAGTTCTTCGAAGAAGGGTGAAGAACTCAAATCAAGAACTGGGTTCTTGACCAAGATGTTGAACTCTGTCTATTGAGGTTTTTGATCTCTCTCTCTCTCTCTCTCTTTTTCTCCAAGCTTTTCTTCCTAGCAATCCACAGTGAGTGTTTTGCTAAGGTCTGGATGAGTTCACTGCAATCTTCTGTAGAGATCTGAGATGCGTTGGTGAAGACGATCTCGTTGTAGATCTCTGTTACTTTTGAAGTTCTTGTTGCAGAAGTCTTCGTGTTCGACTGTTCTATGTGTTGGGGAAGAGAAAGGATTTCTTATATATACTGGAGTCAATGTGATCGTTGAGAGATGAAGATTGATGTTTCTATCCGTTAGAGATAATGTTTTTGTTGAAGTCTATCGGATAGAGATATTGTCCACAAGATCTTTGACTGCTGGGTAAAATCTTTGTCCTGTGGATCACAGACTGTTGCTGTCGGGCGTATTGATAAGTCTCTGAGTCGATGTCCATGCAACTTGTCGGTAGTTTGTTTAATAAAGTGGATTCTTTTGACTTTATCAGACCACGTGAGTGAGAGAAAGTCTTGTAGCATTTAACTATGTCAGGCTTTATGAAGCTTGGACATATTTGTCTTGAATTGATCTACTGTAGTCTTGTCTCTCTGTAGCACATGCAGAATCAAGTCTGCCGGTGTAATGTTCAATTAGTGAGTCTTCTTGTAAGGAAGGACTGCTGGTTGCTGATGTGAACATTTAAGTCGAAGCAAGTCTGCCGGTAGTCTTCAAGGTATTTCTATGATGCACATGATAAGTCTGCTGGTGGTTAGTCCTTTTGATAAACTTTTGTCATAATATACGTCTGTGGGTGATGAGTCTTCAAAGTGTCCTTTAGTGCATCGACAAGTCTGGGTGACTTGTCTTTTGAAAACCATTGATGCTACTGCAAAATCGCGGTGCTAGTGTATACAAGTCTTTGGTGATCTGTTTGATCATTATGTAGGAAGGTAGGACTCGATCAGTCGCACCTAATCTAAGATCTATGTGATGTCACACTAGTTGCCACGCGCTTACGATGCAACCTTTTAGCCACTAGTGATGACTCACTCTAATGGGAACAAGCAAATCAACATATATAGAATATGCAAGGTGATAAGTTAATTATCAAGAAGTATATTCCAACAGTTGGAGACTGGAGTGCCAACGTTCTTGAGTTGATCAGATAAGACTTTGAGACAATAACAATATGCAGAGGCATTTGAAAAATCCTCCATGATGGAGTGAGAAAATTCTTGCTCAAGAGTGACGGCATGAGAGTTTTTATTGTCTTGGAAGATATCACGCAGGCAATTCCAAGCATCCATGGCCGTTGCATCGGGTTCAAGAATGGTTTGTAACAGGTCATTGGATATAGTGGAATAAATCCAAGAGAGAATCGTGGCATCAAGGGTTAACCACAATTCTTTTTCTTCATCGGTAGTAGGCTCTTTGGTGGTGCCTTCAGCCGGTGGAATAATATGATGAATGACTTGAAAAGAGCGCGTGTGAATTTTAAAGAGCTCTGCCCACGTCGCGTATTGGACGTTTTCCATCTCAAGAATAACTGAGATGTGGTTCTTGATGTTGGACACAGCAAGAGCCGGGTCGAAAGACGGAGGTTTGGGGGTAGACATGGCAAAAGAAATCTGACTAAGAAACAAAGAGATAGGGTGGCGGAAGAGAAAGAATACCCTAGGGCTGTGATACCATGAAAGAAGGCAATCTTCTGTGACTATCTCATTATTCAAAGACGATATATCATATATATATATATATATATATATATATATATATCAAAATAACTTGAGGGATCCTAGCCTAATAATTAGATAACTGATGATACACTAATCTAGGCTATAAGTTAGGAAACCATATATTTATATATATCTTGCATTAGGTATACAGATTCTATTAATCCTGGCACCGTGCCATATGCATGGGCATGAAGATCTAGTATGTTTATAATGAACATATGTACGCACAAATAATTGGGAAAAAAAATTCATTTATTATACATGCCGGAACCAAACTTAATTTAAAAAGAACTCGTATTTTTTGGTTGAACCCTTTAGTACACATAAAAAAATCACCATACGGTTCCAACATTCAGATGTAACATATAAAAATTTATAAAATTTGTCTTTGACTAAACCTCATATCCATTCTCAATGCTTTGAATAGTCGATAGCCTTTCGAGAAAGAGGTTAAACTCCTCCTCCCTGTTCACCATGCTTACCCGAACATACATCGGATCAGTACCGAAGCGCTTTCCAGTTCGTGTTAAGATCTTATGTCCTCTAAATAAGTTCTCGCAGTCCTCTATATTATTCTGGCTCTTTATCCATGCAAATGCTGTTATAACACAATGTAGAAGATTATGTCAGTATTTTTGGCATTAATATATATTCTTTACTGCAAATTGAAAAGAAAAAAATGAAACACACTAGTCTGCGTTTGGACATACATAATAATACAATCATATCATAAACAAACATCGCCATGGGTTTCAGGCTGTAGTATAAATAGGTTTTTGAAGTTTTTGCTTTTTAATTTGTTTAACATAAAATCATTTATATTTGTGCTTACCAGGATGTGCTTCTGTAACATGATCAGTGAAGGTGCAGTGCTGGAGTGGGTACTTGGATAAGGTAAACATTTGGCTTTGTTTCAAAACATCTTTTAACCTCTCCCATCTCTTAGACATTATTCTTGTGCCGTATTCGAAGAAATTCTCCGAGTTGGAATTCTCGCATCCATCAGAAATCACTTGAAGTATTTTTGCAGCCCTGAGTTGGGATTCTCTCGACACACCAATTGTGGTCACCTCCATGTACTTAATCATCTTTTTAGCCACTTCTACATCCTTAACAAGAGCCCATCTTAAGAAGAAAAAAAAGAGACACTTTGTAAGATGCAAGTTCTCTCTCTCTCTCTCTATATATATATATATATATATATATATATATATATATATATATATATATATATATACAATTCATGCTATCATTTTAAAGTTTTTTCTACTAAAAATAAAATATGAAACTTACCCAATTCGTGAGCCAGCATGGCCAGTGCATTTGGAGGCTGTAAATATCATGATATCATGATTCAACTGGGTGGTAATGGGAGTATATTGTGGCCAGTAATAGGCAAGGTCATAAACAAGCTTCCCTTGACCACCTCGGTTCACCACAGGTTCGCGTATTACCCCATCAGGGTTGTTTGGGGAGGTGATGATCTCAATGTACGGCCCATCTTTATCGAAAGTATGTGCATCACCAGCCCACTGGTAAAGCCTTGATCTCAATAAGTCTGCTATGATTGGATAATACTACAATCAAAATAAATAAGATTCATTTGGAGTGTCAATCGCATTGTATTTGGATAGTTTGTCATCCGCAATAATAAATCAAGAGTAAAATTGTCATTTATAGGCCGTGTAGAATCATTTTACATAGGCGGCCTTGGAACATGGCACAAGTCAATTACAATTTTTATCTTGACTTTTTTAGATTTTGATAGGCTACGTGTCATCTTTCAAAGGCCGTTTGTTTAAAAATGATTCTTTATAGGCAGTAGTAGAGCTGGCAAATAGCTTGGCCCAGATCCAGTGGGCCGATATTTTTTCGGGTCAAAACGACCCGAAATTCAATGAGCCTATCAAAATGCTAGCTCGGCCCAAAATAAAATCAACCGATCGACAATCATAAACATAAAAAGTACTCCCTCCGTTTTTAAATTATTGTTCATCTTTATTTTTTCGTCTGTTCTTAAATAATTGTCCTCTTTCAAAATTTTCCCTTTTAAGAAAATATTTTTACCACTTTACCCTTATTTTTTTTACCTACTTTAATTATGACCACATACTCAATGACATTAAAGGAAATAACACATTTTAACAATATTTATAATACAGTCAATTACTTTTTCTTAGACAATGTACCGGATCAAAGTAGACAATATTTTAAAAACGGAGGGAGTAATAAAATTTACAATTAAAGTCACTGGCATTAGCACTATAAACATAAAATAATAAAATTAACTATAAATGAAAAGGTCAATGCAGTAGCGCAAAATATTATAAAACCAATTGTAACACTAATTCATAGTTAACTACTTAACAGTTAAAATACATCAATGTGACTACTTAAAAGCATCTTCAATCATTAATGATTACTTATTTAATATCAATGTGAGTATGTGACACTGTAACTGTAAAAAATACCAGTTTTTAATACACATGTATACATACCAAATTTATTTAATCAAGCTATACACAAAATTACCAAACTACTGTAAAAATTGAAATAATTAGTTTTAAAACTAAAATGGCTACTTTAGTAAATAGCCTAGCATAAGTCCCCAACCTCAAGGTCTGTCCCTAAGTCCCAAATGGTAGACTGCGAGTCACTTGCTTCATCAAATGATAGAAAACATACCCTTGTTGACATATTGTTGGACCAGTCTGCTAGTGGGTCTGTTTGTTGGATAATTGGATTTTTCTATTGTAATTCTATAGAGAAAATACACAATTGGGCTACCCAACTTTTCTACTTTTTGCAATTCGACCATTAAAAATTTAAAATATCTAATTTGACCACCCAACTTTTGTTCAGTTGCAAGCGAGTCCATAAAGAGGTTATTTTAAACCCAGTGTCAACCTTGTTCTTGATTTTTTGAAGTACAACATAAAAGAAAAAAAAAACTAAAAAACTATCAAGAGGCTACTCTAGAACTCGACCTCATCCTTTTTTGAAAAAACACATGTGCTAAAGGTTGGGAAAAAAAATGTTTCCACGCTATGTTTAGCGTTTTACTCATGTTGCGTTTAGTATGCCTTGATTGGGAAGTAACCGGGTAAGAATTGATAATCCTCTTTTTGGTTTTAAACGGATTAAATTCCACGCAGTTGTCTCAATTTTTTAAAACCCGATTTAACCCATCATGACCTATCACGATCCGTCTTAACCCAACATGAGTTAACCCATTTTATATGGGTTGCACTTGGTTATGACCCGTCTCAATCCACAACCTGCATCAACCAGACTTAACCCATCATGACCTAACACGATCCGTCTTAACCCAACATGAGTTAACCCATTTTATATGGGTTGCACCTGGTTATGACCCGTCTCAATCCACAACCTGCATCAACCTAACTCAATCGGTGGTGGACACACCCTTAGGTCTTGGGGCAGTTGCCCCCACTTGGTTTTTTTTGTTGTGAAGATTTTTTTAAAAAATAATACTTTGTAAATTTTACAATTTACCCCCATTTCTGTCAAATTTGTTTAAGGTGCCCCCATCTGAAACAATCTCTGCGTTCGCTTGAACTCAACCCGACCCAACTCTATTGAGAGGCCTAGCTGCAATACTCTACTTTGCACCTACCGTGATGATAGTATTTTAGCAATTTGATTAGGAATCAGATTTTGCAGAGTAAAATATACTTTTGATTATGTGGCATACCGAGTAGTAAGGTGCTGCAGCGACCACACTGATTGGTTCAGGCTCGGGCTCATCACAAGACGTGATTGCATACAGCACTGCATTAATAAGCTGACTGGAGCCTGTCCCAACCACCACATGATAATCTTCAACTACTGCGTTCCCAACCCTACGATGCAGCCTCTTGATCTCTTTTTCAAGTTTTGGCTCCAAAAACCAGCACAAGTTTTTCAGATCACAAAAATAGCTTAACAATTCTTGTCCCTCAAAAGTCACCTTACATCTGTCACCCATTTCTCGCCAATAGGGCTCGAATATTGTTGGGTCACCGCTGCCAAAAAAACATCCAGGAAATAAATTTTGTTATTAATACTAATCTTCAACGTTCATCAGAAATAGAAACATTAATCAAAAGAGAGGGTACGAGCAAAAATGAATATAAATACTTTATACAATAATGTTTGCATGGTATCCGTTTTGTTTTTGAAGAACTCGATACTAGAATCAAAGGTTTAATTAAGGAAAAAATGATTCATTGACATAAATATTTCAAATGGTTAGGGACTTACTGATCGAGATTGATGACAGCATCAGGTGATACAACCCCCTTTGCTGTGCCATTTTCGACTGAGTTGGAATCAAGAGCCTGCTCTGTGCCACACATATTTTCTTTCTATTATTTCTCCTTGGCTTTCTATATGTGTGACAACAACTTGGATAACTCAGCGGTGCGTCTGATCAAATGAATGCGAGTTATGAGTCAGCAACTTGGAATAGTCTGTTGCCGGATCAAATCATTGAGTCTGCGGTAACTCATGAAAGAATCACTGAGTTAACGCAGGCTCTTTTCTTGTTCTTCCTTTCTCTAGAAAACAATTTTAGTGATGTTTCTCAAATTATTTATAGTGAAACGCATTCCAAAGAAATAGGAGGAGTTTGGAAAATTATCTTGGAATGGTTCCCCAACTCTTTAGGCATGGCAGCATTGATTTAGGATTGCCACAAATTTAGGTTTCCATTTTTAGAAAGAAAGACGCTCCTTAGTTTTCAAGTTTTGCCTTAAAAGTTCATTGGGGATAGGTGCATGGTGTTGTGATTGAGCATAATAATCGATCCTAGTGCGGAATAAACAAGAAAGAATCAAGATCAAAATTAAGTTAAGCCAGGACACTTACCTCTAATCATTGATGTTCAAACTTCCTTTTTTCCATTGGTTTCTGCTACCTCTCCCTCTCATATGTACACTATTTAATGGGGTAAAAGCTGTGAGAGTGAGCTTAGGGACCAAAAACCAATACTAATGAAACCGGTTAGTTGAGTTAAAGCCCTCACGGGCTTAGCTCAGTTGGTTAAGAGCTAGTAGATTTGGGTACAGGACCAAGGATCGAGTCCTAGCAACCGCAGTGTGGGGGTTTCATCCTCTTGTGGGGGTGGCTCCTTGTAGGTACTAGGCACTGGTCCTCCTAGCTACTTAATCGCTGAGTTCCCGTGATTTTCCCTCTCACATTCTCATGGGGCTAGGGTGTGGGGGCTCTCGGGGGAGAGTTTCCCCTTTTTGGGTACCGGTTAGTTGAGTTAAAAATAAATTAAAAATGAAACGGGTTTGTTTGGTCATCAAGCGTTCAAAAAGGTTGCTACTGACGGATGAAACATATTTTATTATCTTCATGGAACATGTGGGGAAGGAGGTTTTGAGTAATGGAGCTCGAAATAAGGATTGATGATGTGGTCACACTTAATTACTTACAGGTTGGGCTTACAGGTTGGGGGTGGCAATTGGGTGTTACCGAATAATTTGGATAAAATCATTATCTATCCAATATAGTTAATGGGTGTTATTGTATATTATCCAATAACACCCATTAAGCTTAATGAGTGTTAATGAATAATATCAAATTCTATCCATTAATAAATAGATATTATCCGGATAATACCTAATAAGTAAGATCATATTTTAATTTGTTTTTGAGTATTACTTTCCTAGATATATTATTATTCACTAATCACAACACATAAAAAAACACACAAAACTATACAAAAAAACACACACACACACACACACACACACACACATATATATATATATATATATATGCGAGCACTCATACAACACCTGCTCAAAGAATAATACAACCATAATTTGTGTTAATTGCAATTGGCAAGCAAAACAACCATAGCTTGGGGACCGAAATCAACCCGCATATTTTCCGTTTGGATGGGGCCCAAGACCTGTATTGGCCAAAATTTTGCGATGATAGAAGCCAAGATTGCATTGGCAATGTTTCTACATAACTTCTCTATTGAGCTCGCGTCATCCTATACGCATGCATGCACCTAAAACTGTTATGACTCTGCAACCACAACATGGAGCTCGTGTTACACCGCACTCCTCTAAATGCTAACCTAAATTAGTTAATCTGCCTGTCAAAGGTTTTCGAGTTGTGTTAGAATAATCCAATCTCGTGTCAGGGAGACTTTCCTGTTTCTAAGAATGATGTATTATTATGCATTGCTACTTGCTAGTGTTTATTAGTGTATGAAATATCATTAATTGATGTGGCAAAAATATCAGTCATACTGGGGGTGCCGAAATTCGTCGTGATCCGTGAGTCGTTCGTTGACCAAATTGTTGATGAAATCGTGTCGTGTGAGTCGGATATCTGGCCTGGCTTTTTATGTGGATCTCTGCAAAATAAACACCGTGAGTGGTGGGGGATGTCCCCCAAAATCCTCCGGCGTGAGAATCAGTACAATATCAAAATATAGGAGGCAGCTGCAGCCCCGTGCGGTGTGAGTGAGAACTATGAAAGAGCTTCTCTTAGAGATAGTAGGGTTTATTTATACCTGAGGGATTAGGGTTTACTTGACATGCATGGGCCAGGCCCATGGTGTTCAGTAGTCCTGTAAAGAATAATAGGCTAGTGTAGTGGAAAGCCCCCTCGCCCAAGCGAGGCCCAAAAGCCTTTTTAGGCATATTAAATATAGACACTTCAGTAGCCCCCTGGTCCTTATTCCTTGGGATTTATCTCAAGGGTAAGGAGTATAATTTTATGTCAAGCATGACATCTACTCAACCGCGAGATACTCGAGCGGGAGAACAGTATAAAACTCATCCGCGAGTAACCTCGAACAGGAAGACAATATAAAACTCATCCGCGAGTAACCTCGAACAGGAAGACAATATAAAACTCATCCGCGAGTAAACTCGAGCGGGGAACATAAGCGCAGGTAGGCGCGGTGTACTACTCAACCGCGAGTAACACTCGAGCGGGAAGACAATATAAAACTCATCTGCGAGTAAACTCTAGCGGGAAGACAAAATATAAAGCTCAGCCGCGAGTAAACTCGAGCGAGGAGCGTATATAAAACTCATCCGCGAGCAAACTCGAGCGGGAAGACAAAATATAAAGCTCAGTCGCGAGTAAACTCGAGCGAGGAGCATATATAAAACTCATCCGTGAGCAAACTCGAGCGGGAAGAAAATATAAAACTCATTCGCGAGCAAATTCGAGCGGGAAGATAATATAAAACTCATCCGCGAGTAAACTCGAGCGGGAAGACAATATAAAACTCATCCGCGAGTAAACTCGAGCGGGAAGACAAAATATAAAGCTCAACCGCGAGTAAACTCGAGCGAGGAGCGTATATAAAACTCATCCGCGAGCAAACTCGAGCGGGAAGACAATATAAAACTCATCCACGAGCGAACTCGAGCGGGAAGATAATATAAAACTCATCCACGAGTAAACTCGAGCAGGAAGACAATATAAAACTCATTCGCGAGCAAACTCGAGCGGGAAGATAATATAAAACTCATCCGCGAGTAAACTCGAGTGGGAAGACAAAATATAAAGCTCAGCCGCGAGTAAACTCGAGCGAGGAACGTATATAAAACTCATCCGCGAGCAAACTCGAGCAGGAAGATAATATAAAACTCATCCGTGAGTAAACTCGAGCGGGGAGCATAAGCGCAGGTAGGCGCAGTGTACTACTCAACCGCAAGTAACACTCGAGCGGGAGGACAATGTAAAGCTCAATCGTGGGATGCCCGGACGGGGAGCGTCAAATAAAGCTCGACCGCGAGATGCTCGAGCGGGAGGATAAGATAAAGCTCGACCGCGAAATGCTCGAGCGGGAGGGTAATGTACCTCAACGTAGCGGTGGTCTTCAAGAATCCGAGCAACCTCACCATGGTGAGAGCCGCCCGAAATCCACATGCTCGCCGAAGCTCAACCGCTGATGCCCAAACGGGAGCGTAAGCGCCTAATGGAAATCCAGAAGCCTCACCATTGTGAGGGTCTTCGAGCAATCCAGCAGCCTCAACATGGTGAGGGTCTTCAAAAATTCGTGCAACCTCACCAAGGTGAGAGCTGTCTTGAAATCTGTATACTCAAGCGAGAAGCTCAACCGTGGGATGCCCAAACGGGGAGTGTAAGCGCGTAAGAGAAATCCAAAAGCCTCACCGCGGTAAGGGACTTCAACAATCCGAGCAGCCTCACCGTGGTGAGGGTCTTCTGAATGATAATAAGAAACTTCCTCTGCTCAGTGTAACTGGCTTCAGTAATGGCACGAGTGTAATATGAAACTCGGGCTACGGTACAAGCATAGGGTGTGTGGGCACAGAATAATAACATGAAGCTCATGTTATGGCATGAGGAAGACGTGCACGGGCACGGAGCAATAATGATCTGAGACTCGGGCTGTGGCGCGACCATGACGTGCACGGGCACGATAGTAATGATCAGAAGCTTGGACTGTAGCACGAGCGTAGTGTGCACAGGCACGATAATAATAACATATGCATGGGCACGAGAATAATGATATAAAGCTCCGGCTATGACGCGAGCGTAACGTGCACGGGCACGATAATAATAACATGAGGCTCGGGCTGTGGCACGAGCATGACGTTCACGGGCACGATAGTAATGATCCGGCCAGAAGACGAGCGTAGCGTGCACAAGCACGATAATAATAACATGTGCACGGCACGAGAATAATGGTATAAAGCTCCCGCTATGACGCGCGTAATGCGTACGTGCACGATAATAATACGAGGCTTCTGCCGAAGCGCTGCGAACGCACGCAGTAATGATCCAAGCTCTGATCAGAAGACGAGCATAACGTGCACGAGCACGATAACAACAAATATGAAGCTCGCCGCGGAGCGCTGCGTAGCGCGTACGGGCACGATAGTAATGATCAAGCTCGGGTGTAGCATGAAGCGTAAGCGGCACGCACGATAATGATAACATAAGGCTCGGCCGCTGGCTCGGCGCGTGCGTACGCATGATAATGATAACATGAGGTTTCGGGTTGCGGGGCGCGAGCATAGCGCCATAATAGTAATAACATGAGGCTCTGACGTGGTTTCGAGCATACGCGCACGCACGCATAATAATAATCAAGCTCGCCGGGCGTGGCCGCGCGCGACGCACGGCACGATAATGATAATCTGGCTCCGCTATGGCGCGAAGCGTGGCCCGCACGAACGATAAATATGAGGCTCTGGCCGCGCGCCGAGCGTCTGCGCATGGCATGATAAATAACATGTGGCTCTGCCGCTGAGCACGGGCACGATAATTATAATCAAGGATAATTATAATCTCGGCTGGCTATGGCTCGAGCATGGTGTACACGCACGAGAATAACAATCAAGCTTCTGAATGTAGCGAGCGTGATGCACAGCATGCGCGCATCTAATCGACTAAGTGCTTGGTTCTCGCCAAGACTTTGAAAGCAGGCCCCCTATCGCCTGGGCGAGCTTTAGGATTGCCTAGCGCAAGGCCCTACTCGAATCTGGCGACTAGCAATCAGGGCATGGCCTTTCTCCGATGTGGGCGGCGATCGGACGGTTGTTAGTATATCAACCGGGTGTAGAGATATACGACTCAAGCAGTTGTTCTCAGAGTAGTTAGCCGCTATCTTGGTGGCGCTGGCGGGCAGGCATCCAAGCATGTGAACCGGCATAGCACCCTCCTCTACCTGGAGAATTAGTTCACTAATACTCGGGTATAGCAGGAGGAAGGTTGAGGGCCGGTGGTCTATCTCGCCACCCGGGCGAGCGTATTTTGTCAAGCAATCCGAAAGCAATTTGTATAAACATATTAACCATTTAATGATAGAACTTGCCTTTCTGTTGATAAGATGATAGTGTCCTCAACAAGGCTGAGGGTCTTGCCCGCTAGTGTATTAGGCCGTCCGAATAGTCATAAAAATATTTGGGCTTTTCCGTTTGCGGGCATGCCCCCTACTTTTCGACTGTAAGTGTTTACCCTGAGGCCGGGAAGTAATTATGGTCGTTGTAGTTTTCCTTCTGAGGAAGTCTGGTTACCAAGGCTTAGTTGACTTGGTTTGAGTACCTGAAAGTTTAGTGCATTATTTGCGAATCAAACATAGTCCCATTTTAAATAAAATTTGGGTATGTATTCTGCATTTAATCTTATGATGATAAGATGTTGTACATGCTAGCGATTTATGTAAATGACAATAAATAAATATTGTTATTAGCATGATTTGGGAAAATAACATCAGTATTGATATTGTGCGTCACATGCGATCAAAACATGATTTGTAAAGAGAGTTCACGTGTGAATTTAGGCATAGCGGTGAATAAAACAGTTTCATTATCATTTGTCATGTTTGGGCAAATAAATAATAAAATATAAAGTTCAATTAACTCAATTGATATGTCAAATTTGATAAGTGAGTGAGTATGCACTTTCTTATTTCATGCGCGGCCGGGAATTAGTAAAATCGTAAGGCGCGTAAAGGCGGTGTCATACATATGGTCGCAGATGCAAAATATATTTAATTGCATGCATTGGTGTAGTATAGCATAACATGCATCATCATGGTGGACAATTTAATGTGAACATGACATAGTTATGAGCATTAAATGTATTATAATTACTCTGATTTATGTCGCATAATAATTGTCACAGTTAAATTTCATGCATTATTCACCAATTAATGATAATTTTAATCGATTATTACTGTTATTATGTCAAGTCGTTATGCCATATGTATTTATAGCATGATAATTGATTTGATCATAGCTATTTTGTATAACGCCGAGTTATAATTGTTATTATTAATTTTTTAAAGAAAGTTAATGTCCCCAAAATTAAAATTTAGTCACACATTATTTTATTGTGGACACAAGCGGACAAATTCCTCATGATTCAAATTGTAATTTAAGCATGGAGCTTATAACAAAGGGGTAGTAGGTTAATGATGGCACTTTGTGTATAAAATAATCTAAAGTGAATTAATAAGCCTACACTGTAAAGCCAAATGGTCATATGCGTAAATCAACAAAAACCAAGGGCATAAGTGGAACTTTCACACCTGATAATGGTGTATTAGACTTGGAGATTATGTCATGGATGACATCAGCCGTCTGCAATAACACAGAAAAGTGGGAAGCATCAGATGTATTTGGCCGGCGCATAACCGATGTGTTTGATGTCGCCCAGGGAGCCAATCACTTCAAGCGGCGCGTGTGGGCGCGTGGAGTATCGATTGGCTGTGATTTCTACGCTGTTGGACTCGCCCCTTCGAGACGCAGATGGTGGTGATTTTTGTTTTCTATTTCGACGGGGAATTATGTAAATATGCTATGCCGAAGTTCTGTTGTCGCGTTTAACGCAACTACCGCCTCCAGAAACTTTGGGTGGCGCGTGGCGGAGCTTGGGAGGTCAGAGGGAAGTGATTCTTGCACCGGCATACTCGTCTGGTCCAGACGAATCTAACGGTGTTATCGCTTTTCTATTTCGGTTTTGTTTTCTTGGCAATGTTCCCATGGACAGTATGTCGTTTGTTTTGTTCAACTGTTTCGGCACCCATGAACAGAACTCCGTCGTGGCTGTTGGAGTTCGTGGCTAGTCGCTTTCCGGCAACGGAACCAAACTGATGTGGCAAAAATATCGGTCATACCGGGGGTGTCGAAATTCGTCGTGATCCGTGAGTCGTTCGTTGACCAAATTGTTGATGAAATCGTGTCGTGTGAGTCGGATAACTGGCTTTATGTGGATCTCTGCAAAATAAACACCGTTGGTGGGGGATGTCCCCCAAAACCCTCCTGTGAGTAAGAAAACCCTCCGCTGTGAATCAGACAAAGATCAAATATGGAGGCGCTGCAGGTGGAGTGAGAACTGTTGAAGAGAAAGAGAGTATATGAGAGGCTTCCCTACTATGAGATAAGAGGGCTTATTTATGGCGATTATGGTTTACATTGTTACGCATGCGCGCCTACCAGATTCAGTAGTCTCAGAAAGAATAATGAGTTAGTAGAATGAAAGCCTCACTCAAGCGAGACCCAAAAGCCTTTTTAGGCAGATTAAATATAGGCACTTCATCAATAAAAATCATCACCTGTTTGTTTCTCCTCTTCTTCTGAATCAATCAAGATTCTCAAGTTTTAATGAATTTGATTCACGAAGAAATTCATCAGATACATCCATAAAAATAAGAGGATGAAATAATTTAGAGATATAGCCAAATCTACCCATTTGATATGACACACAAGTATAGCTGAAAAAAAACCAGACAATGATCAAGTTATTCAGAAAATGCTCTGAATATTTTATTTTATTTCAATTATCTTCTGAAAAATAATCTATAACATTCTTTCACATTGTAATACCCTTAAAATTCAAACTCATAAAAATTGATATGAAACCATAATAATTTATTACATCACTTTCTTGGCAATTAGATCTTTGTCAATTGTTTACTAGGCTTTAGGAGTCATTGGGAAAGAAAATTGTGTAAAGTCCTTTAATAATTGGTTTTGGACTTCAGTCGACATATATATGGACTAGATAATATGTATGGAGTGAGATCTTAATTGAGTTTATTGGACTAATTGGAAGGATACCGTTTGAGAAGTCAAGAAAGGGATAGAAGTACCCGGACTTTGTTTGAGAAAGTGCGTAAGTTTATGGACTAAGCTTCTTTTAAGGGGGTGAGAGTGTAATGTCCCGATAATTTTAGCTAAAATATTAATTGACATTAATTAATATTACAATCGTTTTGGACCTATATAATTAATATTATAATTGTTTTGTGTTAATTTAATGGTTTGACCCTATTTAGTAACTAATTAAATTGATTTGGGCTTGGCCCACTTGTGACTAGACTTAATTACAACTAGATTCTGCATTCTGCAGCCTACGCCAAGAGTATGAGATGATATATCAAGAAAGTGTTAGATTCAAATAAATCAATATAATAAATAATATAAAATTAACATATCTTGGTAACCAATTAAAACAATATGATTATCCACAGTGGAATAAAAATCTAAAGTTACTTTGATATTTTTTTTAGAGAAACAGGGACGGTACTCTGATATATTTTATTAATAGGAATAGTATTACAAACTTGAGGGGGACAACCAGCCTTGCCCTTATAGGAGAGAGGACGGAGGAACCTGACCTCGAAAAGGAAATACTAACAACAAATAAAAACTAAGAACTTTGAATTGCAGGTAAACCTTGTGCATCCATAATTATATCACTACTTAATCTTCTTCTGGAGGCTCTTGTTTCACAACAATTTATGGTTTTGAAACGCGAGATGCAATAACTCTGTCCAGTATTTCCATCTACACGTGAGAAAAAGAAGATTCAGACAGATTAATTTAACTATATGTTATGCATAAAAGTGATCAATTAAAGTATAAAAAAACATATCGCCTCATCTACAAATTTTGAATCCTCCCACATATCATCGTACATTGTTAGAGTTGGAGGTGGAGTTGCAGGGACCTATTTTGGAGCAATGTAAAACTATGTGGTTGTAAAGTATTAATGATATGTAATTTTTAAAAGTTATGTAAGAATGAGGTGTTTGTTTACAAATTCTTCAATCGAATCAGAATCATAAAAATTAATTACCAAATAACACAATCAGATAACCAATAAAATAAGATAGGAAACTTTTATACAATCAAATGCAATAAATGTATTCAACTGGTGAAACAAAGACTCCGATAAAAATTGAGATCAAATACTCCGATACTGTTCCAGTTGCTTAAATTTCAAGACTGTCTAACAGGAATTAAGTTCAAACCACAGAAACTTCATCAATGTGAGCAGTTTAGCCTTAATTAAAGTGAACCAAATTTTTGCACATCAATAGGCCTGGAACCTTCTTTCAGGGTGCAAACAAAAAAATCCCTTAGGTATTTATATTGATCCAATTAGCAACTCAAAATTTACACAAAAAAACCAAGGCAAATATGCTTAAATTTCTGAACTGTAAACAAATAAACAGCAAAATTACTTGGCTATAGTCTACAAAGCATCATATCATGTCATTTTATTTTTTAAAAAATCGGAGGCTAGCCACACCCCAAAATCTTTTATTTAAGAAAAGTCCAATTTTTTTGGGGAGATTTTCAAGTACTGTAGTAGGAACTTATTCTTGTGTTTGTTCTGATTTCCTGGGGAATCTTTTGGCATTTGGAAAGTGAGAATTTTGTGGAGGAAAGTTTGTCCGTATAGATATGTTGTTATTGTACTCAGCTCAGCCTTTTCTCTGTCTTGTTCACTTTTCTTTTTCCAAGCTTAGCTATATTCTGTATGTATTCTAGGCAAAACCAAGCTTTTGGGTGTATGTGTTCTCTATCAGTAGTAACTTGTGAGAAAGTTTCTAGTGTTCTTTGATCTTTACTGAATATCATCTACATTCTACACTAAGCCTATTTGGTTAGTTTAGTTACTTATAATATGAAAAAACAGTATTTGAACAAAAAAAATCCCTTAGGGATTTATATTGATCCAACTAAGTCTTCGTTGCTATATAAATTTGATTTCAATTTTGATAACCAAGCAGATTTTTTTTTTTAATCTTTGCCGAGTCTTTCTTCGGTTTTCCTTTGGGGGGGTTTCAATGATATCATTGAAGTTGGTTTATTCATGTTCTTTTGTTTGGATGTTTTCAGGGGCTAAAGTGTGTTCATTTCAGCATTGCCAGCTCCCCTGAATGAAGATTAATTAAATGCTAGTTGACAATGCGATCTTCCTGGGGACATAGGCTGCAATTACTTGTATTCATTCAACTTCTGGGATCATGCTGGTTTACCCACAAACTACATGGTATTTCTTTCACTATTCTTTAGCAAATGTTTGTTTCAGTCTCACTATAAGGAGCAGCGAACAAAAAAATCGCTTAGGAATTTATATTGATCCAATTAGCAACTCAAATTTTACACAGAAAAACCAATTTCTGAACTGTAAACAAATAAACAACAAAACAAAATCAACCCAATCCAAACCCAAACCCACCAACTATACAACTGGGAGAGTTTTTTGCCGGACGTCGGACATATGGCAGCGACGGCAACCACAAACACAACACAACGAAAGAAGAAATTACACAAAGAGATAGATGGAGAGGCGGAAGAGACAACTGAAATCGAGATGGAGAAGAGAAGAGACACAGAGAGATAAGAACTTACAGAGAGAGAGATGGTGAGGCTGGCGAGGCGGAAGTCGGGTAACACAGGAGATGGCGAGGCTGGTGACGCTGGCAAAACGCCGGGACGGAGGAGAGAGGGAGGAGGACGGATGAACTGAATCGTCGGAATAGGAAGCTTGAAGAAAGGGATAAATTAGCATTGTGGAATGTAAAAGCGAATGAGGGCGAGAAAGATCGTACCAAATTGGGAATTTGAGCAGAGTCATATGAGGAGGAAAAATGAGTTGAAGTGGGATTCTTAGGAATTGAAATAAATACTGGAATTCTGGAACTGTAAAATGATGAGATAATAAGCAAAGAATAAGAACATGAATCATATTCCATTCTTGTAATTATTCCCCCCAACACAAACACAAACTCATGGGGGAATTTACGAATGTATATGTGTGTGAAACGCCGGGACAGAGGAGAGAGAATTCGCCGGGACAGAGGAGAGGGGGAGGAGGACGGATGAACTGAAGCTTGGAGATGGAGTAGGAGTAAGAAGAAGAGAGATGCAGATCTATTATAAATTGGGTTTCACTAAGAGATGTAGAGTAGAATTGGAGTAGAATTCGCCGGGAATAGGAGATGGAGTAGGAATAGGGAAGAAGAACGGGATGGGGCGAATAGGGAAGAAGAAGAGAGAGAGTATGCATGGAGTATGGAGTATGGAGTATGGAGTGGTCAAAGGTAGGAAGCTAATAAATGTGCAAACTGCAAACAACTGACACGTCCTCGTGCTGTGATTTGACGGAGGGATGGAGAGAGAGATACAAAAAGAGAAGAGTGAAAGAGAGTGCATGGAAATGATAGTTAGTAGTTTTAGACCAACTCCACCCCGTCCTTCAAAGTAAGTAAATTTACACTTTGGGTTTCACTAAGGGAAGAAGAGATGGAGTAGGAGAAGTGATAGGAGGAAGAGAGAGAAGACGGTTGTGGATAAAAATAAACGTGTAAAAAAAAACGGTTGTGGGTGATAAGCTTATTATTTTCTATTATTTTCATTAATTTTTCGGAATTTTATTGGTTATTTTGAGCTTTGGTTAATAATTAATTGCATTTGAGATACTATTTTTATGTATTTTGTGCTTCATGTAGGTATCTCAAGCATATTCAAGGTTTTACGGCTCAATATTTGCAAATCGAGGCAATTCCGGGCATTAATGTTAAGTTTTGATGCTTGCCGTTAAGTTTCGTCAAGTATTTCAAAGGGCAGCAGCTTAACAGAGAGTAACAGAAGCTAACTGAGGACTGTTTTGCAAGGCCTGGGAAGGGGAGGACTTTCGGCGCTCAATCCAGAAGAAGAGGGGTACCGGAGCAATTCCCTGAAACTCGCATTTCATTAATGCGCTGTCCACACCTCAGCGCGCCACGTCATCCCCACTCCTTTGTGACTGACCCGCGTCTTCCCTGTAGGATCGGATCCAGCCCGCGTGTGACCCACACCCATCCAGCCCACCTGCCCGCCCATTCAGCCCTTTCTCCCTCACAACTGCGACCCGTTTTGGCTTGGGGTAGCCCGTGTCCTTTCACCCGGTTGACCCGCCAGCCCAGCCTCTCCTTTTCTCCCTTTTTTGCCCTCAATTAACTCCGGATCTTCCCATTTTGCCCCTCACTGCCCCCTGCCTTGTTGCCTTTCATTTGTCTTCCTTCCAGCCGACATTTATTCAGGAAGCAGCCTTCAGTTTTAGGGCAGCAGCCCTAAAACTCTTCAAACCCCATTAATTTCATTTCTCCACCTTTTCACCTAAATAAAAAATGCATCCATTTTGAAGGTTTGGAGTATCAAATCAAGGGTTAAGGGAGCAAGATTAAGGCTTGGACTTACAAAGATCCTAGCTACATTAAAGGATTTAACGAATTGATCTTTATAAGAGTTTCTCAATTGATACGTGACCGGGTTCACCATGATTTTTTGGTCTACTTCGAGTTTTGGGAGGAACATGAGTCAACATCTAAGGAGTTTTGGGCATGAATATGGAGTTTCTTTTGATAGAATAATAAGGTGCTCATCAAAAGCGTTAGAGGAGAATTTATGTTATGATTTAAGGGAAATTTAAGGTTTTAGATATTCGTTTGCGAATGTCTTGATGATATGGAGTTGAAAATAAATGTAAATTTCGTGTCACGCCTTGGAATTAGAATAGACTCAACTCATGGTATTAAAGAGTTGGAAAGTGGAACGTTGTTAGGAAAGCTTTGTGTTCTCAAAATGAGGTCTAGTCTCATACATGAGGCAACATTCATGTTAGTAAAAGTTATTGGTTGTACTTAGAGTGTGCAGTGAAAGCGTGGTAACATATTTTTGCGGTTGTACGTTTCGTAAATTTGGAGGACCAAATTCTTAAAGGTGGGGAGAATGTAATACCCTTAAAATTCAAACTCATAAAAATTGATATGAAACAATAATAATTTATTACATCACTTTCTTGGCAATTAGATCTTTGTCAATTGTTTACTAGGATTTAGGAGTCATTGGGAAAGAAAATTGTGTAAAGTCCTTTAATAATTGGTTTTGGACTTTAGTCGACGTATATATGGACTAGATAATATGTCTGGAGTGAGATCTTAATTGAGTTTATTGGACTAATTGGAATGACACCGTTTGAGAAGTCAAGAAAGGGATACGAGAAAAGTACCCGGACTTTGTTTGAGTAAGTGCATAAGTTTAGTGACTAAACTTCTTTTAAGGGGGTGAGTGTAATACCCAGATAATTTTAGCTAAAATATTAATTGGCATTAATTAATATTACAATCGTTTTGGACCTATATAATTAATGTTATAATTGTTTTGTGTTAATTTAATGGTTTGACCCTATTTAGTAACTATTTAAATTGATTTGGGCTTGGCCCACTTGTGACTAGACTTAATTACAATTCCCTAATAATATTACCTAATTAAAAATTGGTCTTAGTCCATTTAGTTTTAGGGTTAGGAAACCTAATAGGGTTTTTATATAAATAGGATTAAGAGGGGAGGAAAAGAGAAGAGTACAAAAAAAAAAAAAAAGAGAAGAAACGGCGGAGAGAGGGAGCCGGCGGCAAAGAGAGATTGGTGGTAAGTTTTTTTTTTCTTTTCAGTTAAAGCTTACATATGCATAGTATATAAGTTCAACCATTAGAATTAAATTATATATATATATATATATATATATACATACATCTATTACCTATAATGCATAACAGTAGGTGAGTATGTTCAGTGTGTGCGCACTATTCCTTGTGTGTGTGCCAAAAGTGTGGGCAGTGCGTGTACAGGAAGCCATAATGGCATGAATGATGGTATTTATATATATATAAAAAAAAGAAACTAAACAAGTGAAAGTGCATGTGTATGTGCACTGTGCGTGTGTGTGTGTGTGTACCGTGTGTGTAGTTGAATAATAATAATAATAATAATAATAATAATAATAATAATAGTAATAGTAATAGTAATAGTAATAATAATAATAATAATAATAATAATAATAATAATAATAATAATAATAATAATAATAATAATAATAATAATAATAATAATAATAATAATAATAATAATAGTGAAAGTGCATGTGTATTGTGCGTGTGTGTGTGGTTGAATAATAATAATAATAATAATAATAATAATAATAATAATAATAATAATAATAATAATAATAATAATAATAATAATAAAAATAATAACAATAAATTATTTAGTAAACTATCACTTTAATTAGTATTATAGAAATCGATAGGAGTAGTTGGTACAATTGTGGTTTAGTGATTATTGTATATTTTGAACCTAGATTTGGGCAAGGAAGATTAGAACGATCATACGGGTTGCGGATATTTCTTTTGCTAAGCATTTCGAGGTAAAAGATTATACCTCTTTAAGTCTCCAATCTTTATGTACCGTTTGTTACGTTCTCATTACTTCCTTGATATCAATGCTTCTTGAAACGTACGCCGACTTTAAATCGGCATTTGAATTCGAACTCTATCGCTTACACTTCCTTCGAACTCATAATTTGATTATCTGTTTATTCTCACATAATTATTGAATTTCACGTGAGATATATTTGATATGAAAAGTACGATTTTTGGCGATGCCTAATTTTGTAAAAATTATTTGATTACTTAAATTCTACCATGATCACTAAGTTGAATTTATGACACTATGAATTATGAAACTATGATTTATGATGCTTGTGAACACCATTTGGCCCGTGGCGTGGTTATCCGGATATACCTATGATCTTCGAATTATGATCTATGAATTTCGATCTATGAACTATGATTTATGAATTGCTTGGATTTAATGGCGGCAATATGCAACATACAAGGCAAGATATCGTCACATAAGCATATAGAACATATATCCAAAATGCACATTGTTTCACATAGGTGCTTATAATTAAATACATAGGATAAGGATATATGGAGAGTCGGGCCGCTACGTAGTTCCTGCATAGAAGCGTTATCTGGAATGTGAGGTGTCGGATGATTGTGAGTACATCGACCTTCCGAGGAGATGCCCGGGATAGACACCCCAATGATGCTCTAATGGTTACAGCAAGGGGGCTACTTCCCCACTGTGGTCACAGTGGAGGCGTGTGTGAACAAAGACGGGTATGACAGCTGGACTCATGCAAATGCCAAGTAGTGTTTACTTAACAAATTCTCAAGTAGTGAACGAGGTCGACAAGAGCGATCTCGTTCATGACAAGTAATTATTCTCATCAATAATCAAGTAGGATTGAGTTCGACAAGAGCGAACTCAACATGTCAAATAGGTATTCTATTATATGACATTTAAATCAAGCATAGTAATCAATCCAATTCAAGAGTCTAGAATTATTATTCTTAGTGAAATGTATTTAGAACGTCGTAGGGATTGATCATTGAGCCGGTATTGTTCAATGGCTCATTAAATTTGACTCCGTTGAGTCGTCTCTATAAATTCATCCAATAGAGTTTAAATGCTAAATGCATTCTAAACTCTTTTCTAAGTTCTCGTATAGGATAGACTAGGCCACTAATCCATTTAACAACCATAGTCAAGAATTATTCTCAATTCATAATTCATGAAACCTTAGAATTATTATTTATTAAAGTTATTAAAAGTTAATGGTCCAAGAACAATAGTTATTCCTAAGGAGACATAGAACACTTTTAATTCTAAGCATAGGACCAAGTCAATAGGATGAACAATTCATAGTTTATGGGATCCTAAAATCACAATCTCTAAGAGTTGTCAAAAGTCATTAGTCCAAGAACAATAGTTATTCCTAAGGAGGCATATAACACTTTTAATTCTAAGCATAGGACTAAATCAACAAGATGAACCTATCATTCAAAAATCTCATAAACTCAAATCATCATCAAACATGGCATGGACATGGTAGGAGCATGGGAATCATAAGAAGAGGGGGACATAGCATTTCTAGCATACATCCTAAGGGGAATCAATAGCTTACCTTACACCAAAGAAAAAGATGAAATGAACACAAACTAATCGGATGGAATCGTGCTCCTCGTCGATAGCTTAATTTTGGTGGTCTCAGTTTGGCAATTGGAGTTTGGGAGCTCAAGATATGGAAGAAATACACACTAATCTCCCCTCACCATTCACACACAAAAGCTTGGGAAGAGAGAGAAGAAATATTCAGATATGGTGGGTTTAGTGGCTGATCACAAATTGGGAGGTTTATATGTGGCATGCAATTGTGAGTGGAACTCCACATGTCACAAGGAGAAGGCATGGAAATCCACTTGTCAAGTGGAGGATGATTGAGGTTAGTGTTAATCAAACTCATTTAGGGTCTAATAAGATGGTTTAGAGTCAATTAGGATGGGGGTTCAATGGCCTAATTGAGTCACAATTCAGATTGAAGGAAAAATCCCGTAAATGTGATTCTGGCATGATGCGGTCGCATCACCTATGGAGCATGCTAGCGCATGGACTGTTCACAGCCCAAAACTCATTTTTTTGTTTCTGATCAGCAAACTTGTAAATTCCACCATTAATCCCTCACACCTCCAAATGAGGTGATTATTTCTTAGTCTGAAACTAGACTCCTTAAAATATATTTTAGACTTTTAAATTACTCTATTTGGACTTAAATTCATCAAAATATGGTCATTACAAGTTCAAGTACAGAAGCTGAATCCTTGAAAACAGAATTCTGGGACAGTCGTAAGTCAAGAGCTAATTGAGGTACTTAGACACCTTGGAAAATTACCAAATTTAACAGAGAGTATCCTAACATATGTAGGTAAAACATACTAAGTTTTTAGAAAATTCTATTTAGTAGATTGGTACCAGAATTTTCCCGAAGTTTACCCAAAAACATGACTGATCTGTGAAGAAATAAATTGGTCATCTTATTACCAAATGCAACAAGTCTATGAACAATGATTGTGCAAGCATGAGAAATACTAGTACACTTGGTCTAGAACTCAAATGAACTTCTCGCAAGTTGAAAACACAAACAATACAAGCAACAAAGGCAATCCCAAGAAACCCTAAGACTCAAATGAAGCAACAATGCTTCTAAAATCTCAACCAAGCCTACTATGATCAAGATGAATGTTATAAGTCATATATGCAAGATAATAGTACTCCAACGAGACTTGGTTAAGTGATAACATGCTAAGGTGAACACTCAAAGCACAAACGGCAAGGTATGCAACACATAGAAGACATTCAAGCGACTATGAACGTAACAACTCTAATGCAAGCATGACATGGACAAAATGAAGTCTCTAACATGTTAAGACATACATTAAGCATGTTATAAAGGTACTAAAGTTCTAGTAGGACTTAGTTAAGTACTAAGATGATACACGAAGCAGTTATAACAAAGCATGCAACGTATAGGCATACAAGCAACTACGATCATGGTTGACCTAATGCGAGCACGGTATGAACAATATGGACTCTAAAACATGTTAAGGCACATAATGAACATATTAATCAAGTATAAAAGGCATGTTACACAAGTAGGGTTTGGGTTCTCACATCAGGTGTTATAGTTGCACGTTTGTTGAGTTCCCCCAAAAGACAACGATGTTTTTCTTCTATATTAATGGCAGCAAGCGGTGTGGTTGGGGACAGATGGTGGTGGCGGTGGGCGAAGGTGTCGGTGATGGCAGCAAGTGGTGGCCGGAGGTTGAGGTTGGCGGCATACGGTGGTGGCGGCGGCAAAGGGCGGTGTTGGCAGGTGGTGGCCAGAGGTTGGTGGCGATGGGCGACAGATGGTGGTGGTGGCGGTGGGCAATGGGTGGTGGTGATTGATGGCGGTTGCCGGAGTTGGGAAGTGGAAACGGTGGGAGGAAGCGGGTGGTGGTGGTGGCATTAGTTGATAAACCAAATGGTTGTGGTGACATTAATGGATAAACCCAATGAATAACCGATTAATATCCATAAATTATCCATTTTGTTATTGGTTCCTAATGGGTGCATGTTATCCATTAACACTCATTAACTTAATTGGGTGTTAATGGATAACACCCGATAAGTCTTTTATAATATGGTTATATTGAATAACCCAATGGACATGATAAAATTTTGCCACCCCTACTTACATGTATATAATTGATTTTCTACATTTAGAATAGATTCATATGCAACAATACAGATTTAGGGTCACGCTATTCCGACCCCCAATTCCTCCAAGTTGACCCCTCATTCCAATTCTTTTCTTAATGACGAAAATACCCGCTAGTCTAAAGATAATTATACCCTTAAAACTTATAAGTAGACCCCCATCCTATTTTTCTAAAACAAACAACCTCTAAGTAAACCCCAACCCCAAAACAAATATACCTCCTCTTCTCAACTTCATTTTCTTCATCCCCTTCATTCTCATTTTTCATCTTTTTCCCCACAAATCCTTAAGTCTTCCAAATACATTCTTCTTCAAACCCTTTTTCTTCATCAACTAAACATCTTTACTAACACAATATTTTGTTCTCATTCATCTACCTCTTCTTTTGTTGTGAAGAAATCACTTTCCAAAAACTTTTAATTTCAAAAAAGAAAACTAGGGCTTCAACATTGAGTGTGAAGATATCAAGCATGGATGAAAAAAAAAAGTCATTATGACTTTAGTGGTAAGTATTTAAAACGTAATTTTGCTTAAATTTGTGTAAAAAAATCTTTTTTTTTTCTTCTTAAAAATAGGTCCTCGTCGTAAACGGTTCGGAACTGCAAATCAGAACTTTTTTTTTTGAAATGTTTGGCTATATCCAATCAAACATTTTTGAAATATTCGGCTGGTGCCAACCGAACAATTTTGAAATATTCGGCTGACTCCAGCTGAATATTTTTGAAATGTTCCTCTAGTTCCAAACTGTTTGGATGTAACCAACCGAACATTTTGAATTTGTTCAACCATAGCTAGCCGAACATTTTGTAAATGTTCCACCATGTGTAATCGAACAGTTTTAAAAAACTAAAGGAGCTTGTGTTTTTGATGAGTTATTGTATTTGGTGACAAGATTCAAACACGTTGTCAATAAATCCTAGTGTTGATGATCCTGCTAATAATGAGATTGTTGATGCTGAAAATAATGCGATAGTTCATATTCAAGATATTGTAGTGGATTACACCGATGTATTTATGACGCATAAACTCTTTTCATCTCGCCAAATGTTGATTGATTGGGTACGTGCTAGGGGGAATGAGCTTGAAATGGTAATAATAGTTAGGAGCTCAGATAATGGTGCGGGTAAAAAAAAGCCTCGGGTATTAATGACTTGTGAATGTGTTGGTCATTACAGTGGACACAAGAAATCACAAATAAATGATAAAGATCAAATTGGAAAGAAAGATCGGAAAGAAACCGGATCTAAGAAGATTGATTGTCCATTTAGTTTGAGGGGCAGAGAAGTGTCAGTTGGAGAATAGTCATTGGTTGTAAAGTGCGGTGTCCACAATCATGAACTTGGAGTGTACAAAGAAGGTTATTCATTTTTCGGTTGATTATCAAAAGTTTAGGAGTAATATGTGGTTGATATGACATACGCCAATAGTAGACCAAAGGACATTTTGGCGTGTTTGAAAGAAAAATTTCAAGAAAATAGATCTACAATAAGGACGGTCTACAATGCACGTTTGAAGAATAGAGTTATCGAGCGTGAAGGTCGATCAAAAATGCCGCAGCTTATGTTTATGTTAGAGAAGCATGGATATGCCCATCATCATCGGCGGTGCGAGAAGACAAACACTATGAAGGATTTGTTCTTCGCTCACCCAGGAAGTGTTGATTTATTGCGTCCCTTTCGGAAAGTCATATTAATGGATTGCACGTACAAGACAAATAGGTACAAGTTACCTTTGTTGGAGATTATTGGTGTGACGTCTACAAATATAACTTTTTTTATTGCAGCTGCTTATTTAGAGAATGAGAAAACAGACAGCTATAAGTGGGCATGCACATGCTTGAAATCATTGATGGACCAATGGAGCATGCCTAATGTGATCGTTACTGGTAGAGAAATAGCTTTAATGAATGCAATTGAGATAACATTTCCTACCTCGAGACATTTCCTTTGTCGATGGTACATCAATAAGAATGTTTTGGCAAATTGTAGGAAAATCTTAACGACTAAAGAAAAGTGGGATTCGTTTAATATGTTTTGGAATTTGTGGTAAAGTCTGATACTAAGTCGCAATATAATGACTATTTGGGAAGACTGCAGTCTGAGTTCAAAGATTATCCAAGTGCCATCAAATATGTGATGTATCAATGGATTGAGCCCTACAAAGAAAGATTTATGTCATGTTGGAAAAATACCGTCATGCATTATGACAATACCTCTACAAACATGTATTAATTGTTTTCGTTTATTTGTTACATACGTACTTCAAATTATTGAATATTGTTTGTACTTTCAGGACAGAGAGTCAACACGCGTCATTGAAAAGGCAACTTGGATCGAGCCAATGTAATTTTGAAACTTGTTGGTGACAAATCCATACTCTCATTGAGACTTCTCACATCGCAATTAAACACTCATTTGAGAAGAGCAGAAATGTAGTCATGCACAAATTCAAATCAGTTATATACATGGATGGATCTGCGAGGCATGGTATCCATACAAATGTTGAATAAAATTTATGAAGTAGAATTTGTGGTTGGAAAAGATATTGTTGTGGATTCTTTGTTGTGTGGTTGTGTATCGAGAAAGACTTGTGGTTTACCTTGTGCGCATGAGATCGTTGAGCTTGTCAAATTGGGTAGGTCGATTCCCCTTAACCAAGTTGATAGTTTTTGGAGAAAGTTTGATATGTTACAGGTTAAGGGCGAAGGTAATGGAATTCGGGGTGAAATGGATTGTGTATAGAAAAACACAGTTGAAGAAATTCATTATATATGGAACAATGCCTCAACCGACTCAGATAGGTTGGCACTGTTGAAGAAAGCTAGAGAGTTTGTGAAACCATCAATTACAATATTGATTGAGCCTCAGGTTTTGGAAGTTATTCGTGGTCGGCCTCAGAAAAAAAGAGCTAAAATTGACAAATCAACAAAACGTGATCCGGGTAGGTTTGAGTATATCGAGTCGATGGAAGACAGTTACTCGCCGCAAGAACAAGTGACGTACGAGGTTGGCCCATCGACTACTAGGCGAAAGATACCGGTAATTTCAATTAATATGTTTTTGTTGTTTACTAGATCTTTACAATTAAAAAAATGTTAAATTCATGCTTAATTCGTCTTCGTTCAATAGGTTACACGAAAATGATTGAAAACTCAACTCTGTGATTCGTTTGTTGACCTACTCCCATCACAGTTTGCCAATTTTATTACGGAGACAAAAGATGTTAAAGCGCGGATGGACATTACGGTTATCGCGCGATTGTCGCCGCACTTGGGTTAACTCAAGATGGATGACCTGCAGTTCGACGAGACCTCCATCATGAGTTGACAGCTAACTTAGAGTTATACAAACGTTTTTTTTCCTGACAAGTGATTGTGTTAATAAGGTCCTGTAAACACTGGATTACTACAAGGACAATGCGCCGCGAAAACATTGGTTTTATTTGCCAGAAATGGGTCACTTGGTTGCATCAACGTATAATGTAGCTCTGGTATGTCTCGATACACAAATGTCTGTAACTTATCTCCCGTTGAGGACTGCGGCCACGACTTCCCCTGAGGTTATTTGTATCAAATTAATAAATAAAGACCATTTTATCGAGGTACACACAACCCAAGTTACGTAAGTGTTTTTACAATTATATTATATAGTTTGTTGATATATATATATATATATATATATATATATATATATATAGGTATGCAGGTTTTATTGCGCGAGGGTTACCCATTACCACCGGTGTCTATACATTGGGATTCGTTTCACGACCAGTGTGCATCAGGTTGGAAAGACTTGTTTCAGACTCAACTTGATTTGTACTAACATAGTGTAGGATACAGTTGTGTTGGGCGAAGTACTGAGACTATTATTTAAAACTAGCAAGTTTTGTAATTATGGTTATTGATAATAGCAAGTTAAGATATAAAAGGTACCAATTATCGAACAAGTTAAATTACATATGAAAAGTGTCTAAAATGTCATTCAAACAACGCAATCAAGTGTTTCTTCTACGACGGCGCCTAGATCGATCTCCATCTGCTTGGCCACTTGTAAACTGTTCCGATCCCCCATGTTGTTGCCCTCTCAATGCTCCGTATGCACTTTGGATCGCTATTCCCAACTTTTCGTACGATATATCTCGGTTTCCTGCACCATTGTGCACCGTCATCAGTTCCAACAAACCGCGTGCTAAGCTAACCATATCCCATGGATCTGGTAAACTTGCATCAGGAGCAGTCCATTGGAAGGTGGAATGATGTTCAGGGTTACATACGATTGGATGAGATACACGGTTGTACCAATCCATACTCTCCGTATGCACATTGCCATGGTCGCTCGGCAACTATACCAAGTTGTTACTCATAAGATTTGTCTTTTCCAAATATCGAAGAATCGGATGAGCAATGCCAAGACCTTCTTATTTTCCAACAGACCTCTCTTCTCGATATCGAGGGCAATAATCATCCCTGGAATTGTCTCCACGTATCCAAACTGTCTGAGAACGCGATCAGGGTGGTATGGCTCAACATGATCAGTTGATCCTATGCATCCATGGTATAAGGCTATCTGAAGAAACGAGAAATGATATCTAACCTGCTCGGTATATGGCATCCAAATAACCTATAATAATTGAAAAACAATTGATTAATAATATATAAAATATGGTTATTTTTTACATATAATCAATGCATATAAAGACATTAAAACTACATCATCCGCACAAAGGGCGTCAAGTTGTTCCCACAGACCCACTGATGACTGTGTTTTATACGCAGTTATTGGGTATTATTCCAGCTTAAATTATGCTATTTCTCAGGGTTTTTGTTGCCTAATATATGTTTTAGTGTTGTTTAATAGTTTCAGAGACTTTTGGAATAATTGTGAAAAATATAGGCACTTTATGCTGAATTGAAGAATTTCAGGGACCAAAGTGCAAAACCTGGAAATTGAAGGCTGAAAAGCTGAAAATCAGCAATTATCTCATCAATTCTGCCGCCACTTTTCTTGGATTAGGAATAGTGGGCCGGTCCTTAAGTCCTATTTGGACTCTTTTTGGAGTTTTAATTATATTGTATCTCATTTTCATTCTTGTTGTAGGATTAATTAGGTATAAATAGATCTTTTCAGGTTAGGAAAAATTGAGAGAAGTTCTGTATTATTTTTCTTTGTCTATGAAAAAAGATTCTCCAAGAATGGTTCAAGGTTTTGTACTTTCAATTATGGGGAACTAACTCCATAATCTAGGAATTTGAGGTAACTTGTATCGAATCTTTTGTTCTATATTATATTTTTATTCAATTAAATCTTGTTGATCACAGTGTTTATCAATCTATTTACTGTCTAGCTTTGACCAAATGAATGGAATCGCAAGTATTAAAGAACAATAGGTGCAGATAGTTGCACAGCCAAATGCATATGTCGTACACTGGCTCATCATTGGTCTTATTCTCACCTTTCTTGGTCCTAAAGTTTTGGTTGATATTTGGAAACAAAATCTTGGCAATATTTTGACTTTCTTGATCCTAAAGTTTAGACATTTTTCGAAACAAAATATTCTTAAGATTTTTGGTTTTCTTGGTCCTAAAGTTTAGGAGTAATTATGGAAACAATATCTTGGTAGTATTCCTTCCAATATTCCTTCCTAAAGCCGTGCCTTGGAGTCCTTGTCCATTTGGTAATAGAATCTAGTAATTATGGTAGTTTATTTAATTACTAATTCTAATCCTTTTTCCATATTGGAGTTTGTTTCTTTCTTTATGTGTAGGTTTCCTTTGTGATATAAATAAGGGTCTTAGGCAGAGGAAAAAGACGTGCAGATAGAGAGAATTCAGAACATAGCAGAGCAGCAAAATCATATCAAAAATAGAGAATTCAGAATTCCAGCTTTGTAGAATTTGAATGTAGCTTCGAATGTTATAACATTCGGAACTACATTGGAGTGCTAGAGTTGTTTGTCTTCCCAGCTGTTCTAGGAAGCTGATTTTTTCTTCCCACGTTTTCTCTACTTGTTTTTCTGTGGGTTTTTGCTCTCTAAGACTTGTTGTCTTGTGAGAGTATTTGTTTTGGTGATTTCACATTCTTTTTGTAAAACAAATCATATTATTTAGTGAAATCTTTTTGGCCATGAGGCTAGATCTACAAGCCATAGGCTTGTAGATTGTTTGGAAATCGTTTGCACTTATTTCCTACTTTTTAATTTAAGTCTTCCGCTGTTTAGTAATTTTTCTGACCTTGACAGTTTGTTGAATCCTAGCTACTATTGTTCCAACAAGTTGTTTTCCCCCAAATTGAAGACAAATCTGGAAGGTCTCCAAAGCTTAGTCATCTTCAGCGCTGCCCCCGCCAGCAATCTGCCTCCATCTATCTCCCTCTCCTCCGTTCAAGCATCCAGCTACACTTTCCACCATGCCTTGCTGGCGTCCATCATCGTCATCTCTAAATCTTCTCCGTCTCTGTTCACCTAGATTTCGACGAAGCAGTTCCAGCCTGATCACCTGCATCTCTTTCGCCGGGCGTCGACAACAATCTCCATCCCAGACACGGGTCTGTAATTCCTGCGAATATAAGTATCATCCATCGGGTCAGCAAGTTACAGCTGGAATTCCCTTGCAAAATTTCAAGTAAGCTTGTTTCAAATTTTCTGATTAATTGCTGAAATTTGGAATTATTTGCTTTAGTATGATGAATATTCTTGATACAATCCTTAGTGAATTTCAAAACATTCAAATTGTGAACCGCCAGTTTTTTTTTAATGGTGAATTTTTGTAACTCAGTTGGCAATTTGGAGTGTTGGAAATCTCTGCCAGTAAAGTATATGAATTGGGTTGGGTACAAATCGTTGATTTTTCCACCTAAGGCTCCGTTTGTTTCACGGAAAATGACTTCCGGAAAACGTTTTTCTCATTTTTTGGTGTTTGGTAACCTTAGGAAAATGCAATCAACGTAAAATGTTTTCCGAGTCAACGGAAAATGAAGGCTTCTTTTCCAGAAAATGGCTTACGGATTCATTTTCCGTAAGTCATTTTTCAAATGTTCGGGCACCCTCCGCCCCCTTTCACACTTGCATATATTTACTTACACACACAATATTTCACTCAACAAATAAATTGTTTAGAAATATAAATAAAGTTTGTGCATAATATTTATAAATTATAATTTTAATAAATGTTTACTACGTTCTAAAATTAGTGTCACCTATATTATTTAGGGACATCCTAATCATTGTCAATTTTCTATTTTAAAACATTTTTTTTTCATATCAATTATCAAAAAATTTATTCGTAATTATGAGATTGAAAAAAGATAGACATTGATTTGGCACTACTAATGATACACTGAGGGTTACTAAATAAAAATTACTTAAAGTTCAACACTATTTTATATTCAATATGTGCATTAATATTAGAATATATTTTTTATGTATTTATTCATATATAGTTTTTCGTAACATTTTCTAGGGACATCCTAAACATTGTCTATTTTCTATTTTAAAACGTTTTTTTTTCATATTAATTATCAAAAAAATTATTTGTAATTATGAGATTAAAAAAAGATGGATACGATTTAGGCCATCTTTGGATCGTTTGAGCCTTTTTATCTCACCATCCCTATTTTATATTAATCCCAAGTGTCCTCTTTTGAGCTTTATTTAAAAAGAATGGCGTGTGTTAAGCACACATCGACCCTCATTCGACATCGTTTCTATTACCCACATTAACTTAACCTTTAAGCTTATATACTTTTGCCTACCCTTTGAGAGAGTAGGATTGGATTGGGAATATTGTCTTTATGATGATTGATGCAGTTCAAAAATAGCCCCAATGATTTCTTATATTGAAAATATATATATATATATATATATATATATATATATGAAAAGAAGAAGAGAATAATGAAAAGGGTTCGAAAATCAAAAATTGCTCATGCCCTTCAAAAAAAAATAGAAAAAAAAAAGAAAGAAAGCAAAGAAAAGGATCATTGGGAAGAAAATGTCTATGATGGTTTAATACCTTCTTTAACCAAAAAGTCTAAGTTTGAGGGTTGTCGAAGGAAAGTGAGTGTTTTGTATGGGAAAAAGGGAAATATTTTTATCCTCTCACTTTGTAATTTCTTATCCCTTTATTGTTACCCCTCACATTGACCTTACATTACAAGCTTAATAAAGTCCTATTGATCTAGTTGTCACATTTGTTTGTGTTAGTTGACATGGTTTGGAAGCATACTTGATTTGACCCTTATTTTGAATTATATACATATCTTGATATAGTTCACACTATTTGTATAATCTCAAATATTGTAAGTAATTGAGACTTGAGAGCATTGTATTTCATACATAGTTAGTGTATGAGATGGATGTATAAGCACTTGAATTCTAGCACAATCTCTCTTCGTGTTGTTAACCAGGTATTGATGGTATGTTGCATGTTTTGTGATGCAAACATTTTTATTGAAATATTTTTGGAATGAATGTTGTGCTTAGCTTGATAAAACTTTCTAAGTTTGGGGATAATCAATAAATGGTTTTCACACACACACACACACGGAGATGTACAAGTGAGATTGATGATGATTAGGTGAAAGCCTAGACTTGTGGCTATGTGTTGTTATTTATAATTCTATGAGGCATTATGCGTACCATGCCGATGCTTTTACTTATGAAAGAAAAAAAAAATATTTTGTTTGCTTTAATTTAGTTTAGTTTAGTTTTTGTATTTATATGTTTTATTCTACTCGAGGACGAGCAAAAGTCTAAGTTTGAGGGTATTTAATGACTGTGTTTTATACGCAGTTATTGGGTATTATTTCAGCTTAAATTATGTTATTTCTCGGGATTTTTGTTGTCTAATATATGTTTTAGTGTTGTTTAATAGTTTCAAGGACTTTTGGAATAATTGTGCAAAATATAGGCATTTTATGATGAATTGAAGAATTTAAGGGACCAAAGTGCAAAAGCTGGAAATTGAAGGCTGAAAAGCTGAAAATCAGCAATTATCTTATCAATTCAGCCGCCACTTTTCTTGGATTTGGAATAGTGGGCCGGTCCTTAAGTCTTATTTGGACTATTTTTGGAGTTTTAATTGTATTGTATTTCTTTTTCCTTCTTGGTGTAGGATTAGTTAGGTATAAATAGATGTCTTTAGGTTAGGAAAAAGAGAGAGAAATTCTGTATTATTTTTCTTTGTCTATGAAGAAAGATTCTCCAAGAATGGTTCAAGGTTTTGTACTTTCAATTATGGGGAACTAACTCCATAATCTAGAAATTTGAGGTAACTTGTATCGAATCTTTTGTTCTATATTATATTTTTATTCAATTAAATCTTGTTGATTGCAGTGTTTATCAATCTCTTTACTGTCTAGTTTTGACCAAATGAATGGAATCGTAAGTAGTAAATATCAAGAGGTGCGGATAGCTGTACGACCAAATGCATCTCGTACACTGGCTCACCATTGTGATAAATTGACCTTATCGATGCACGAGAGTGATAAGTTAGGGTTAGGTTCATATATATGTTCCTAAGTGACAGATAGGAAATTCATATGTTCTTGTTCTTAAGGATATAAATTCAGATGAATTATTTAGGATGGAGGCTGAATTATAATTTGACGGCCTACACCAATCTTTCGTAAACGAACCCAAGATTAATTGATTGATATAATAGACAAAAGAGCATTAGAGTAGATACAAGTGAATCCTAATTCCTAGGCGTTTTACAAATCCTGATTTATCTCATATTTATCATGCTTTGTTAATTAGTTTATTTTATTACTTTCTAGTTAATTTAATTTATAAAAACCAAAAAAACCCCATTAGTTATTAATTGCTTTATTTTGATAGATTAGTTAAATTTACTTTAATCAAATCCAAATCTCTGTGGTTCGACCCTTGCTACCATACTATTCTACAATAGTCTTGTCCCCTTGCAAGGTATAAATTTAAGCAGTGTTCTAAAACTCCCCGCCTAGCTCCGCCTAGGCGCTAGGCCCCTCTCTACCGCCGCGACTTTCTTAGTCGCCGCCTAATCGACCAAGTCGGTGCCTACGTTGCCAGTCTGCCAGATAGATAGAAGAAAGAAGAAGAAAAAAAGAAGAAGAAGAAGGTGGCTGTCTCGAAACTCATAATTTAGAATGAGAAGGGATTAGGGAGGATATGTTAGATTGTGGGTTGTAGGGGTAGTAGGTAGGTGGAGTAATATTTTTTTTTGTTTTTAGTTCTAAACTTGGCTGGTTTATTACTTTGGGGTTGTTGAGAATTGAGATTAAATGTAGGTTTGTATATTTTTGTTCATTTTACAAATATAGACAAGTGTTTGATAAAATGACAAACATAAAAAAAATTAAATTTGTAGTCAATGTGTTTGATCTTTGATGTAAATTATCAAAAAAAAAGTAATTATGTCTTAATTCTAGGCCCCGCCTAGGCCGCGATTACGCCCCGACTAGTCCCCTAGGCGCTAGGCCCTAGTGTGCCGCCTAGCGGCCGCCTAACGATTTTTAGAACCTTGAATTTAAGACACGATCACCTACCAATCAGTCAGCTGGCACGCCGGCAACACTCTTGTGCTCCTACCTACTTGCAAGTTCTTGACCTTCATAATAGTGCACGTTAGGAATAACTGTTGTACACATTCGAAATCACTCAAATATCCATGCCTATTTGAACAAAATACACACCATTTAACTATAAATACAATTATACAAATTTAAATATAAATACAAGTATACAAATTTAACTATAGATACAAGTAATTACCTCCAATAATATGGAATATACGGCCATCTGTCTCTATCACCTCTGTTGCACTCCCTAGATGTTTATAGAGAAAGGCTAGGGCTGCCGCTCACCATGAGTAAGTATGCACAACATCCAAATCGCTGTGGAACTCCAAGTATGTCGTGCTAACCCTACTTCCGATCTTATCAGCAAAAATTGTACAACCCAACATGTATAACAAATAAGCGCGAAGAGAGAAAGCAACCGTTTCTGGATCCTCAGACAATGCATCCGAAACAAAATGGGTATGTAGCCATTCTAGCCTCATAGACGGCCCTCTAGCACCACACATTCCCTCTCTTACCTCATCTTCAGACACTCCAAAATACTGACAAATGCAATCAACCGAACTTTGCATGGAAACTAAACCTTCCAAAAAGACCGACTTCCCAACAATTGGAAGACCAGTAATGCAGAACACATCATCAAGTGTTATAGTCATCTCACCAAATGGCATGTGGAAGGTACTGGTCTCTGCATGCCACCGCTCCACAAAGACACTAGCCAATACATTATCGCTCTCCAGATATGAAACATGTCTTAACTGCATTAGTTTGGTCGCAATAAGAGTGTCCCTCCATAGTTGGGAAGCATTTTTTGTGTTTACTTTCCATGCTAAAAGTTTTTGTTTGTGGTTGTTTACCTTCAGCACCGGTCGCTCTAGCCCTTGATATATATGTGCAGCTATGTGTTTTGGGTAGAAAGGAAGTACACTGCGTTCTGATGGACCCCCGCGACATGGAAAAGTAATCAGTGGCTCTCCCTGTTCCTCCATTGGTTCCAGTTCTTCCTCCTCGACATGTCCATGTGCTTGTGCCTGGGCCTATGCCTCAGCTTTCGCAACCTGGGCTATGCTAGTGCCTCAACCTCAGCTTGGGCCTGTGCGTCAGTCTTTGCTTTTTAAATCGAGGCGGTGGGTCTATTCTTCTTCCTTTGGTATGTCTTTGTACATGACATTCATAAATTAACATGTTAGTTCATCAACTTTTTTTAAAAAAAAATAGAGACAAAAATTTTAATCTAAACTGTTCGGCCCCCTGCATTGGAACTTTTTCAAAATGTTCGGCTTGTGTTGTCAAAACATTTTGAAAATGTTCGGCAGGCAATCTCCGAACAGATTAACATGCTCATCAACTTTGAAAAAAAAATATACAAAATTTTTAATCCAAACTGTTCGGCCCCATCTATTGGAACTTTTTCAAAATGTTCGACTTCAGCTATCCGAACATTTTGAAAATGTTCGGTAGAATGTGTCCGAACAGATTAACATGTTAGTTAAAGTTTGAAAAAAATTGACAAAATTTTTAATCCAAAATGTTTGGCCCAATCTATTGGAACTTTTTCAAACTGTTCGGCTTCAGTTGTCCGAACATTTTGAAAATGTTCGGTAGGAGGTTTCCGAACAGATTAACATGTTAGTTAAAGTTTAAAAAAATTTGACAACATTTTTAACCCAACATGTTCGGCTGTAGCTATTGGAACTTTTTCAAAATGTTCGGTTTCAGTTGTCAGAACATTTTGAAAATGTTCGATAGGCGGTGTCCGAACAGATTAACATGTTAGTTAAAGTTTGAAAAAAAATGACAAAATTTTTAATCCAAACTGTTCGGCCCGCTCTATTGGAACTTTTTCAAAATGTTTGGCAGGTAGTATTGGAACATATTAACACTTAGTTCATTAATATTTTGAAAAAGTTCAGTGATGTCTTAACGAACAAATTAAAAATGTTCGGTAGTTGTTATCCGAACATTATCAAAATGTTCCGAAGTCTAGTACCGAACATTTTGAAGATGTTCGGAGCTTGAATGCCGAACCTAAAGCCCTAATTCCGGAGTTCAGAGTCGCATTTTTCCTTACAAAAATTAAAATTTTATTACCAATATAAACACAAAACGTTATTCTACTCATATCTAAACCCAACAAACTAATATATTGTATAAATACAATAAATCAAACTAAAATCAATTCAAAATATACATACCTCTTTCCATTTTTAATGATGTTCGGGAGATGAAGAGTTGAGAAAGGAATGGGCTGGGAAGGAAAACTGTGGCTTGAGGAAGGAATGAGCGTGGGTATTGGATGGGGAGGGATAGCACTGTTATGGGTTTTGAGGGGGTTAATGTAATATTGTGTGTTAAAAACTCAGAAGGGTAAAATAGGAAAATAGTGGGGGTACACATATAGGTATCAAGTATTTTAAAATGAGGTGGGAGGTACACTTATAAGGGGATCAACTTGGAGGAACCGGGGGTCTAAATAGCGCGAGCCCATATTTATTCTAGGGTCAAATGCACCATTAGTCCTGCACTATGCAAAAGTCTACTTGCAATCCCTGTACAAAGTAAATGCATGCCACATACCAAAGATTGAAAATTTTGCATATCAGTAGTCCCTAGCCCTAACTCCGTTAACTGAAGTGCCGTTAAGTGAGCATGTGCTTATCACATAATCAATCTGCAAGGGTAAAACTAGAAATAAGGATTCATTTTTCTTTTGACGTTCAAATAAGGGAAAAAGTTATAAATGGACAAACTTTAGGGTGGTAGCTAAACATTTCTCACTTTTGGTTCATTAGCATTCTCTTCTCCATTGGTTACTCCGATCTTCTTCTCCAACGGCCAAAAATTGTGGCAATATCGCTGTACAGAGGAAACTTACACAGTTCCCGACATTCCCCGCCAATGACTAATGCCCACATCTAAAATCTTTCTTAAGAATTTTAAAATCCTCTTCGACAGTCGATCCAGAGCCATCTCTCGCCTCCGCTGTCGCCACCACCTCTATTGGACTTGTAGAAGGTCGTGAATCACGATGAAAAGGTCAAAGATGAAGCGTTGAAAGTAGTTGACCAGTTTGAGAAATATAAATGCCTTCAAACCTATCAACCGTCAAACTCAGATTTGAGTTTATTGAGTTTGTGAAGTCTGGGGTTGATGTCGAGGGGAACTGTAATGCCCCAAACTCGGGTCCAACCCTTTTGGACCCACATCTGGTCACGTCACTACAAATTCAAACTTAAATAAAGACTAAATCAAAACGCCATCCAACTAGAATTACAAAAGTCTCGAATTTAACATACAATCATCCAGAATAAATTACGAAACAAAAGTCTATTAAATTAACTATGTCTCTATTAAATTCCAAAACATATAAGTACGCCCTAAAAATCTTGATTCCTTCACTGGTATCCTCTACCTCAAGCTTAGTCCTTAATTCCAACCTGCAAGAAGAGTGATATGAAGGGTGAGCAAATAAAGCTCAGTAAGATCATACGTCGCCCCTCTAGTTTCTAAGGAGGGGTGATTCAAAGAATAATCGTGTTGTATGTAAAACAGAGTTTAGATATTTGATAGCTTGCAAAATCACAAGATATGTATCGAACGACAAAAATATAAATTCTTTATAAATGGATTGTTCAAACAAAACAAAATGTGAATCAAATAAGTTTGTCATTACTGACTGTCACATACCAGCTAGTAATAATCGAAAATCAAATATATTTATTAAGATCACGTGAGGGTCTATTGACCAAGAACCAAATCCCCCTAAGGGTACGCAAATCCCCCGTATGGTACACAAATCCCCCGAAGGGTACATTATTATGGTATATCCGGATTACCGCACTCACGGGCCAAGTGGTGCAATTTAATTTATTTCATGGTTTGTCACGTAATCCCCGTAACGGGTTGTTCATACTTAGTGATCATAGATTTTTTTTCAAAACATATATAGTACTATAAATGTACCACTATTAAAGCAATGCTTGTATTGCAAATCAATACTTTCAATACAAAGGAGTATGTCGATAAGTTAACAAACACAAATCAGATTTTTCGATAATAAAAAGTATTTCATGTAGACAAGTTAAGCACGAAAATTTGCGATAACGAATTCACAACGAAGATATTCATTAAAGGCTAACAACGGAGTCAAAGCAACTACCGACACGAGGTCGGGCATGACAAATGAAAAAAACAAATAATTCAAGAATCATCGGAATCTTAGCATTAAAAGTATTTTTATACTTTTGCAAAGAACCTAAAAGAAACATAATCTCTTACTCGATATGCTTAGCAAAATTAATCCGCAACACGTACGATCGTCCTAGGCTCGCTTGCACAATTCTAAAATTTTCAAACGAAACAAAATTACTAACTAATATTATTTAATCATAATTAACTCCTAACGTTAATTCTAATTCATAACCACTATTAAAATAATTATATACTAAATATATACTTAACATCTTTTATGAAGTCTAAACAAAGTAAATTAGAAGTAATAATGAATGAAATATATTGTTCATAAAAAAATTACTCCTAGCAACTATATTATTATTATTATTTTATTTTTATTTTTATTTTTTTAACTTTTCCAAAACCACACATAAATCATACAAACATGTTATACATCTCTATCTATATGGATTACAATCATTACTCCAATTATTTATCTATAGTATAATAGGTTGTTTTACACACACACGAATCAAACTTGCATGCTTCTCACAGTTTATGATAGTATGACTATTTGAACACTTCATGTTGATCTGCTCCTAAATGATTATTGTATGGTTCTTCTACAATTGTGGACCTTGTATTTGATGATTATTGATTACTATTGTAGCTGTAACATCAATCAAATATGGACTCTCCATATAATTCTTAGACCAGTTGGGATATACTGGGATGTACTGGCTAGTGAACAGGATTACCTTAAGAATTGTTGTTACCTCTCTCCCTCTTTCGGAATTGCTGCCGCCTCTCTCCCCTCTTTCGTTCGACTGCATTTTTTTTTCTTTCTTGTTAATTGGTAAAGGGTTTTCTCTCCCTCTCACTCTATTTATACAAAACCCTAACTGAAAACCTAAAGTTAAATGGACCTAAAATCAATTAAGTAATATTAATAAGAATTAGAATTAAAGTCTAGTTAAAAGTGGGCAAAGTCCGACCCAATTAGTTACTAAATAGGTCCAAAACAAAATTTAATTTTTAATCAATACAAATTCATATTTTTAATTAAAATGAACAAATATTTTTAATTAAATAAACGGGGTATTGCACTCTCACCCCCTTAAAAGAAGTTTAGTCCCTAAACTTACGTACCAAGTCAAACGAAGAGTTCGGGGTGTTTCTGCTTCATTTCCTCCTCAAGTTTCCAAGTAGTTTCCCTCTCGATATGATTGTTCCATTGAACCTTGACATATGGAATGGTTCGCTTCCGAAGAACTTGATCCTTTTGATATACAATTCTAACAGGCTGCTCAGCGTAACTAAGATCCTCCCTTAATCGGAGCTGCTTATACTCGATAACTTGGCTCAGATCTGGAGCATACTTCCTCAACATTGAAACTTGGAATATATTGTTCACCCCTGGAAGTACTGGTGGTAAAGCTAGTCGGTATGTAACTTCCCCGACTTGTTCGAGCACTTCAAATGATCCCACAAATCTCGGGCTAAGCTTACCCTTGATACCAAATCTCATAATTCCACGTGTAGAGGTAACCTTGAGGAACACATGATCCCCTACTTCGAATCCGAGTTCATGTCGGCATTTATCAGCATAGGACTTCTGTCTACTCTGAGCCGTTAACATTCTCTTCTTAATCTGTTGCACTTTCTCCGAGGTAATCTGTACCAATTCTGATCCCAATAACTTTCGTTCTCCTACTTCATCCGAACATACAGGCGTACGACACCTTCTTCCATACGACGCCTCATACGGTACCATATCTATGCTTGCATGGTAACTATTGTTGTAGGTGAACTCTACTAGGGGTAAATGATTATCCCAACTACCCGGAAAGTCTAAAGCACAAGAACAAAGCATATCTTCCAAAGTATGGACGGTCTGCTCGGATTGGCCATCTGTCTGCGGATGGAAGGCCGTACTCATACTTAAAGTGGTGCCCAAGGCCTTCTGTAAACTACCCCAAAACTTCGAGGTAAACATGGTGTCGCGATCAGACACAATCGAGACTGACACTCCATTTAACCTGACAATCTCATCTACATACATCTTGGCCAACTTTTCCAACGGGTCATTTATCCTGAAGGCTAAAAATTGTGTTGTCAAACGATCCATGATAACCCAGATGAAGTTATTTCCTTTTAGTGCTTTCGGCAACCCCACAACGAAGTCCATAGTTATATGTTCCCATTTCCACTTGGGTATGGGCATTTACTGCAACAATCCTCCCGGTCTCTGATGTTCGCACTTCACTTGTTGACGCACAAGATATTTGGACACAAATTCTACAATTTCTCGCTTCATATTACTCCACCAGAAAGTGTCTCGCATATCCCAATACATCTTTGTGCTCCCAGGATATATCGTAAATCTTGAATTATGAGCTTCTTCTAACACTTCCCACTTTATCTCTGGATCCGATGAAATGCAGACCCTTATTCCAAAGCGTAAAATACCATCCCCTCCAAGTCGAAAGTCTACCTAAGCTCCAATCTCTACCCCTTCACAAATTTTTACTAACTCCAGGTCAACTTTCTGGGCAGTTTTGATCATTTCTAGCAAGGGCGATTGAAGACTCAATCGTGCCAGATAACCTTTTCCTCCCCTTACCCGAATTTCCAAACCCAAATTCTCGATATTTTTGATAATGTCTTCTCCTTTGTTAACATCATTGCCAAAGTTCCTTTGCTCTTACGACTTAAAGCATCAACCACAACATTGGCTTTACCTAGATGGTAGAGAATGGTGCAGTCATAATCCTTCAATAGTTCCAACCACAGCCGATGTCTCATATTCAATTCTTTCTGAGTGAAAATGTACTTAAGACTCTTGTGGTTGGTATAAATCTCACAAGTCACTCCATACAAATAATGTCTCCAAATCTTTAAAGCAAACACTACCGCGGCTAACTCAAAGTCATGGGTTGGGTAGTTTTTTTCAAAGTTCTTTAACTGCCTTGGGGCGTAGGCAATCACCTTCCCATCTTGCATCAATACACACCCCAGACCTTTCAACGAAGCATCACTGTAGATCACAAACTTCTCTGATCCTGATGGTAAATCAAGGATTGGAGTTGACACCAATCTTTTCTTCAACTCCTCGAAACTTGCCTTACACTCGTCTGTCCAAACAAACTTCTTGTTTTTCTGAGTCAACTAGGTTAGAGGTCCTACGATTTTAGAAAACCCTTCTACAAAACGACGATAATATCTTGCTAGCCCAAGAAACTTTGATATTCCTCAATTTTGATGACAAAATAGAATTTAAGTTTGGGGGGGGGGGGAATTCTAAGCCCAAGGCCTTTGCAGGTCCCAGTCTAAGGAAGAGTGGAGTTGGGCTACGTTTTTAGGGTGAGGGAAAAAATCTTGTCCCTCCATCGTCTCGTCTCCTCACTCTATTTTCTTGCTTTTTATATTTTCTTATTTTAGGAGATGTTGCCCTGACCAGAATAATATAATATTTGGTTCCCTCAGGGACCCATCAAAAGAGTCATCGTCATCACTCATCTTCAATTTATTTTTATAAAAATTTTCAAAAAGAAAAAAATTGCAAAAATGTTTTAATTCAAAATTTTCATCCTCGAGTCCTGGTATGGTCATTTCGGTCGATGATGAGTTAATGCAATGAACCACATAATTTTTCCATAGATCATTATGGAATTTACTTGATTATGCAAATTTTTTGATTTTCTTCAAATCTCTCCACATTTATACGAGTCATGATTATGGATTGATTTGAACATTTTTATAAAGTTTATAGCACACATTTCATTTTAGCAACAAGATATGCACAAGAATATGATGAATAGTCGTCCTAACATGATTGTTGCATTTAATTGTAACTTAGGGTCATTTACATGATAATTTAGATCCCTTGGATTTTTCTTGCTAATATATCTCAAGCACACTTTCGAACCGTGTTTGCATGTTAATCTTTGATTGTACCTACCATCTGATCTAGCGAATGCTTATGTGAAACCCAGTGATGCTAAATCTTCGATTCCATAACTTTCATAATTGATATGATATTTTATGTGTTTTACTTTCTTAAAAACTGCATGAGTATTTTGGCATTAAGATATGATATGGGCCATCTTTGGATCGTTTGAGCCTAAATATTTCCCGGCCTTTACTAAAAATATCCCTACTGTCCCTTTCAGCCTTATTAAAAAGAATGGAGTGTGTTAAGCACACATTGAACCCCCATTCGACTTCGTTTCTTTTACCCACATTAACTTAACCCGAAAAACCTACACACTTTAGCCTACCCTTTGAGAGAGTAGGATGTGGGTGAGAAATTAATTTTATGGGACAATTTTTAGTTAGAAAAACTTTCCGAAGGCTTCTTCTTCCCCATTGATGTTGATAAAAAAAAAAGGAGAAAAAGATCGACGAAAAATGAAACGGAAGAAGAAGAGTGCAATAAGATTCAAATGAAAGCATAGCTTTCAAGAGAAAAATATGATAGAAAAATTCTTCTGAAAAAGAATACTAGATATTTTTAGCTTGATATATTGTACAAAACAAGTTTGGGGGAAAAGTCCCCACTTGTGGTCTTTGCAGGTCCTAGCCTAATTGGAAAAAACTTCCTTCTGCTTGGAAGTATTAGGGGTAAAGGGTAGTCTTGCTCTCTCACTTTGTATTCTATTCCCTTTCCATCATATCCCCCTACACCAAGGCCTTACATTACAAGCTATTAAAGACCTATTGATCTTCTTGCTAATGCTTGTGTTTGTTGATTTGATTGTAATGCATGTAAATTGATCTCCACTTCATACATTCATATTATTCCCAAGCTCACTGTGTTAGCATAATCTTAGCTATTGTAAGTAATTGGGGCAGGAGAGCATTGTATGTCCTAAATAGAAGTGCATGTGATGGATGTATAAGTTTTTGAAATCCTTGGTGATCTCTCTTTCTGTAATAGACCAGGTTTGGATGGTAAATCTCATACTCTAGGTTGTATTGGTTTTATTTAAAATCCTGATTTTTAGAATGAATGTTATGCTTGGCTTAATAAAACAGTTTTAGTTAAGATATTCTTTATGACTGGTTATCACACACACACGGAGAAATTTAGACCAGTAACAATTTGAGTATAAGTCGAATTGTTCTGAGGATTAGTCTGCACATATGTGGTGAGCATCTGACTGAGACTACTTTGTTATGACATGCTCTTATGACTTGAGGTTGAAGCCAAAAAGAGTTTTGTTTTATTGTTATTAAATTAATTTTTTACCTGCTTTTGTATTTATTCATTTTTGTATTTATCTGCATAGTCGAGTCGCTCGTTAGAGTCTTCTTGAGTTTGTGGGTTTCTAGAGGAGTGTAAATAGTGTCACCCTCCAAAAAGATTTTCTAAATTTTTGTATGTTTAATTTTGTATTTATAAGTATTGTTTACTCGTGGACGAGCAAAGTTTAAGTTTGGGGGTATTTGATAGACGTATTTTATACGTCCATATCAGGTACTTTTATGACTTAAAATGAGCAATTCTACGAGGCTTTCAGCTACTGATATGTGTTTTTGAGCTATATTGTGAGTTTCAGGGTTTTAGGTGAATTTATGAGATTTTTGAAGCCTTTAGCGAAGATTTCGAGGAAGGGTGCAAAGTGCAACAGTTGAAAAGAAGCAAAAGGAAGAATCTGCACACCTTGCGGCCGCAAGGTCAAAAGACCTTGCCTTCGCAAGATGACTAGTATGCAGCATTGCCCGTCCAAGACCCTTGCGGATGCAAGGTGAAATCTTCATGCGTCCGCAAGGTCCCTAGAACAGACTTTATGGGGTCTTTGACCTGGATTGAACCTCCTATTCTCCTACAACACCTTGGTATAAATAAAGGACAGTAGCCAAAGCCTAAGGACGTCCAGAAAGTGTTAGGAAACATCTCTAGCTTAGATTTTAGTTTGTATTACGTAGATTAGTCGTTGTAATTACAGTTTTTAAAGATCGATCCATGTATTCCTTCATCTTATTGTGCAGTTCATCTTCAAGGATGAACTAACTGTCCATTAATCTAGGAGTTGGGAGGTAACTTGTATCGAATCTATGGCTTAATATATATTTTTATTCATTCAATTCTTGTTGATCATGGTGTTTATCAACCCCTTTATTGTCTAGCTTTGACCAAATGAATGGAATCGCAAATAATAAAGGCCAAGAGGTGCGGATACCTGCACGGCCATATGCATATGTCGTACACTGGCTCACCATCATGATAAATTGAACCTATCGATGCACGAGAGTGATAAGTTAGGGTCAGGTTCATATATATGACCTAAGTGACAGTTAGGTTCCATATGTTCTTATGCTTAGGATATAAAATGGATGAATTATTTGGAGATGGAGACTGAACGATAATTTGACAGGCTATATCTATCTTTCGTGAACGAACCCATGTTATTGAATGATATTTTATCTAAATAAGCAATAGAGTAGATGCAAGTGAAACCCTAATCCTAGATTTCCCTCTTCCATCAGATCTTTACAACTGTGATTACTGCTTAGTTAATTAGATTTATTGTTTTAGTAGAATAATTAGTTTAAATAAAATAAATAAAAACCCCCCCCTTAGTTTAAAATTGCTACCGATATTCTTGTCATTCGTATTCTTCTTGTCTCTATGGTTCGACCCTTGCTTCCCAAGCTGTCCTACGATAGTCTTGTCCACTTGCAAGGAAATAATTAAAATAAGACACGATCACATACACTCTACCCTGCTCCTTTGGTTTAGATTTGTCCCCGCCACCAATGTTTTGAACAACTCGATTCCTTAGTGGCTCAGGGCAATCTCTGACTTTGTGTCCCATCTTGCTACAATTAAAACAAGCTCATGTTTCCTTGTGGCAAACCAATGTCGGATGCTTTCCCCCACAGGTCTTACAATTCTCAATTTGTCCCCGATTCACATTCCATTTGTCCTGACCTTGGTTATGTCTCTAATCTTGTCCTTGATTCCGATTCCGACTCCATTGATTTGACCCCTTGAATCTATTATCCTCTGTGGTTCTCCTCTTATGCTCATTACAACTACCTCCTCGATAACCTGACTGATCCCAAGAATTATTTCCTCGATAATCCGACTGATCCCAAGAACTACTTCCAAGACTCTCAAAATCTCTCTTTTTCTCCTCCATTTTCTTCTGATAGTTTGCTGATACCCGTTCAAGTATTCTAGCCCGGTCGACAACTTCAGCATAAGTCTTCAACTGCAAGGCTATTAATCAATGACTAATTCTCCCATCGAGGCCTCTTTCAAACATCCTGGCCTTCTGTTTCTCAATCTCAATAAGACCATGAGCATATTTTGATAGCTCCGTAAATTTGACAGCATACTCATCAACCGTCATCTTTCATTATTCTAGATTTAGGAATTCAACCAGCTTACCATCCTGCACACTTTCAGGAAAATATTTCTTGTAGAAGACCTTGAGGAAAGTCTTACACGTGTATTCTCCCGCCCCAGTTGCTTCAACAATTCTCATCTCGGACTACCAACACTGATTAGCCTCTTCTTCGAACTTGAAAGTGGCGAGGTTAACCTTTTGTTCACTTGTGAGGGTCATCGTTCTAAAAATCTTCTTCATACTTTCAACCCATTCCTCAGGTTTAATGGTGCCTGGCGTGCCTGAGAAGGGCTTAGGACTTTTCTTCTGAAATATGTCAAGGGGGTCGTTTGCTATTGTTCGAGGTTGAGGAACTATAGGCGGAGGTTGCGGTGCAGCAAAAGAAGGTTGTGGTGCAGCAGGCTGAGGCTACGGTGCAATCGGCTAAGGTTGCGGTTGGACAATTTGACCAATCTTGTCTACAGCTTGGGTCAAATTTTGTAAAAGGTTCATCATAAGCACAAGGTCCACTAATGCGGGATTTGCTGTGTTTGGCTAAGGCACTTCAGGGACAGGGTTTTCATTACTCATATTAAATTGGATTCCAGATTGTTCCCACACACTTTCGGAAACGGAGTCTTCTACTGCTCTTCTTCCCATGTTTCCTCGGTCATGACCACGACCTCGGTTAGCGGTACGTCCTCCTCTACGTGTCATATTATATTGATACAAAAACGAGGAAGTGTCAAATGATGTCTAAAATTTCATCATGCTATGATGTGATTGCTAACTGCTATAACGTAATTGGAAACAATCTACACACTTGTTAAGTAATATCAGATTTCCTTCCCAAAGTAGTTCTCATAATCTTATGCTCTCGAAACTAATATCAAATACAAAATATAGTTGAAAGTAAACATCAATGTATTCAAAAATAATCTCCCAAAATTTATTAAGTATCAAAAATTTAACCCACATCTAAAAATTTGGACACGCTTAGTATATTCCATGTCTTATGACTAAAAGAAAAACAAGAAACCATCTGAACAAGCCTAACGACTTTGATGGCCATAAACGAAATTAAATACTAATGCAGGAGTGTTATCCTATCTAGTTTCCTGACTCGGACGCGTCTTCGTCTTCAATTGGATCAGACTCATCATTATTCTGACCAACATTAGCACTAGCCTCCACTCCCACATGAACCACAGAGTTGGCATCAACTTCAATGTCGACACTTTCTTCATCTTCAGCTCCTCCCTCGGACCCTGGATCCTCTTCTATGTTTGAACCATTCTCAATGGCCATTTGGAGCGCGTCCCACACTTCTTCAATACTTCGCTGTGTCTCACAGAGTCTGAGGTGCATCTCCCAATTGTGTGCCTTAGCCTCCGTGATATCATCATGAGGTTTGTACAAAGTGTACTGGACATCCTTTAACGCCTGCGTTTGTCCTCGTATTTGTGTCTCTAGCTCTCTTTTCTCTTCTTTCAACTTTTCTATGACCCCCTCTGCTTCAATTAGCTTATGGAATGTCCTAGCTTAGCTAACATTCTCTCGGTAACTTCCAGAGACGAAGCAACAGACTTCCGAGTCGTTGTCTTACGCGTCATTCCTACATGTGAACAAAACTACATCAGTTTTTAACAAAATAATCATTTCCTTAATCATTTGTTAGATCATAACTTAATTAGCTATTATCAAAACTTATTGCTACTGAGTAGCCAATGGTATACAAAATAATAATCATATTCTCTCGTCATCTCCAACTTACACCATTCTAATGCTAAGACTAATCAGATCTAAAGCTTAAGCTTTGATACCAATCTGTAACGCCCCAAACTCGGGTTCGACCTTTTTGAACCCACATCTGGCCACGTCACTACAAATTCAAACTTAAATAACGACTAAATCAAAACGCCATCCAACTAAAATTAAAAAAGTCTCCAATTTAAAATACAATCATCCAAAATAAATTACGAAACAAATGTCTACTAAATTAACTACGTCTCTATTAAATTCCAAAACATATAAGTACGCTCTAAAAATCTTGTTTCTATCACTGGTATCCTCTACCTTAAGCTTAGTCCTTAATTCGGACCTAGAAAAGAGTGATGTGAAAGGTGAACGAACAAAGCTCAGTAAGATCACACGTCGTTCGGTTTCTATGGAGGGGTGACTCAAAGAATAATCGTGTTGTATGTAAAACAGAGTTTAGATATTTGATAGCTTGCAAAATCAAAAGATAGGTATCGAACGATAAAAATATAAATTCTTTTTAAATGGAGAGTTCAAACAAAACAAAATGTGGATCAAATAAGTTTGTCATTACTGATTGTACCATACCAGCTAGTAATAACCAAAGATCAAATATATTTATTAAGATCACGTGAGGGTCTATTGACCAAGAACCAAATTCCCCTAAGGGTACGCAAATCCCCCGTAGGGTACACAAATCCCCCGAAGGGTACATTATTATGGTATATCTAGATTACCGCACTCACGGGCCAAGTGGTGCAATTTAATTTATTTCATGGTTTGTCACGTAATCCCCGTGACGGGTTGTTCATACTTAGTGATCATAGATTTTTTTCAAAACATAGATATTACTATAAATGTACCACTATTAAAGCAATGCTTGTATTACAAATCAATATTTTCAATACAAAGGAATATGCCGATAAGTTGACAAACCTGAAACATATTTTTTGATAATAAAAAATATTTCATGTAGACAAGTTAAGCACGAAAATTTGTGATAACGAATTCATAACGAAAATATTCAATAAAGGCTAACGACGGAGTCAAAGCAACTACCGACACGAGGTCGGGCATGGCAAATGAAAAAAAAACGAAATAATTCAAAAATCAACGAAAGCCTAACATTAAAAGTATTTTTATATACTTTTGCAAAGAACCTAAAAGAAACGTAATCCCTTACCTCGATATGCTTAGCAAAATTAATCCGCAACACGTACGATCGTCCTAGGCTCGCTTGCCCAATTCTAAAATTTTCAAACGAAACAAAATTACTAACTAATATTATTTTATCATAATTAACTCCTAACGTTAATTCTAATTCATAACCACTATTAAAATAACTATATACTAAATATATACTTTACATCTTTTATAAAGTCTAAACAAAGTAAATTCGAAGTAGTAATGAATGAAATATATTGTTCATAAAAAAATTACTGTTAGCAACTATATTATTATTATTTTGTTTTATTTTTATTATTTTATTTTTTTTAACTTTTCCCAAACCACATATAAATCATACAGACATGTTATACATCTCTATCTATATGGATTACAATCATTACTCCTATTATATATCTATAATATAATAGGTTGTTTTACACACACACACATATATAAGCCCACACACACGAATCAAACTTGCATGCTTCTCACAGTCTATTATAGTATGATTATTTGAACACTTCATGTTGATCTGCTCCAAAATGATTATTGTATGGTTCTTCTAGAATTGTGGACCTTGTATTTGATGATTACTTTTGCAGCTGTAACATCAATCAAATATGGACTCTCCATATAATTCTTAGACTAGTTGGGTCAACAGGATTACCTTAGGAATTGTTGTTGCCTCTCTACCTCTTTCGGAATTGCTGCCACCTCTCTCCCTCTTTCGTTTGGTGGCTGCACTTTTTTTTTTCTTTTCTTTCTTGTTAATTGGTAAAGGGTTTTCTCTCCCTCTCACTCTATTTATACAAAACCCTAATGGAAAACCTAAAGTTAAATGGACCCAAAATTAATTAAGTAATATTAATAAGGATTAGAATTAAAGTCTAGTTAAAAGTGGGACAAGTCCGACCCAATTAGTTACTACATAGGTCCAAAACAAAATTTAATTTTTAATCAATACAAATTAATATTTTTAATTAAAATAAACTAATATTTTTAATTAAATAAACGGGGTATTACACTCTCACCCCCTTAAACAAAGTTTAGTCCCTAAACTTACGTACCAAGTCAAACGAAGAGTTCGGGGTGTTTGTCCCTCATTTCCTCCTCAAGTTCCCAAGTAGCTTCCCTCTCAGTGTAATTGCTCCATTGAATCTTGACATATGGAATGGTTCACTTCCGAAGAACTTGATCCTTTCGATATACAATTCTAACAGGCTGCTCAGTGTAACTAAGATCCTCCCTTAAGCGGAGCTGCTTATTCTCGATCACATAGCTCGGATCTAGAGCATACTTCCTCATCATTGAAACATGGAATACATTGTATACCTCTAAAAGTACTGGTGGTAAAGCTAGTCGGTATCCAACTTCCCCGACTTGTTCGAGCACTTCAAATGGTCCCACAAATCTCAAGCTAAGCTTACCCTTAATACCAAATCTTTTAACTCCACGCGTAGGGGAAACCTTGAGGAACACATGATCCCCTACTTCGAATCCGAGTTCACGTCGGCGTTTATCGGCGTAGGACTTCTGTCTACTCTGAGCCGTTAACATTCTCTTCTTAATCTATTGTACTTTCTCTGAGTAATCTGTACCAATTCTGGTCCCAATAACTTTCGTTCTCCTACTCCATCCCAACATGTAGGTGTACGACACCTTCTTCCATACAACGCCTCATACGGTGCCATATCAATGCTTGCATGGTAACTATTGTTGTAGGTGAACTCTACTAGGGGAAAATGATCATCCCAACTACCCGGAAAGTCTAAAGCACAAGAATGAAGCATATCTTCCAAAGTATGGATGGTTCGTTCGGATTGGCCGTCTGTCTGCGGATGGAAGGTCGTACTCATACTCAAAGTGGTGCCTAAGCCTTCTGTAAACTACCCCAAAACATCGAGGTAAACCTGGTGTCGCGATCAGACACAATTGAGATTGGCACTCCGTGTAACCTGACAATCTTATCTACATACATCTTGGCCAACTTTTCCAATGGATCATTTATCCTGAAGGCTAAAAAGTGCGCTGACTTCATCAAATGATCCACGATAACCCAAATGAAGTTCTTTCCTTTTAGTGTTTTCGGCAACCCCACAACGAAGTCCATAGTTGTATGTTCCCATTTCCACTCGAGTATGGGCATTGACTGCAACAATCCTCCCGGTCTCTGATGTTCGCACTTCACTTGTTAACAGCCGAGACATTTGGACACAAATTCTGCAATTTCTCGCTTCATATTACTCCACCAGAAAGTGTCTTGCATATCTCGATACATCTTTGTGCTCCAAGGATGTATCGCAAATCTTGAATTGTGAGCTTCTTCTAACACTTCCCTCTTTATCTTTGGATTCGATGGAATGCACACCTTTTTCCAAAGCGTATAATACCATCCCCTCCAAGTCGAAAGTCCACCTGAGCTCCAATATCTTCCCCTTCACAAATTTTTACTAATTTCGAGTCAACTTTCTGGGCAGTTTTGATCCTTTCTAGCAAGGGCGATTGAAGACTCAATCGTGCCAGATAACCTTTTCTTCCCCTTACCCGAACTTCCAAATCCAAATTCTCGATATTTTTTAGAATGCTTTTCTCCTTTGTTAATATCATTGCCAAAGTTCTTTTGCTCTTACGACTCAAAGCATCAGCCACAACATTGGCTTTACCTGGATGGTAGAGAATGGTGCGGTCATAATCCTTCAATAGTTCCAACCATCGTCGATGTCTCATATTCAGTTCTTTCTGAGTGAAAATGTACTTAAGACTCTTGTGGTTGGTATAAATCTCACAAGTCACTCCATACAAATAATGTCTCCAAATCTTTAAAGCAAACACTACTGCGGCTAACTCCAAGTCATGGGTTGGGTAGTTTTTTTTCAAAGTTCTTTAACTACCTTGAGGCGTAGGCAATCACATTCCCATCTTACATAAATACACACCCCAGACCTTTCAACGAAGCATCATTGTAGATCGTAAACTTCTCTGATCCTGACGGTAAGGCAAAGATTGGAGCTGACACCAATCTTTTCTTCAACTCCTCGAAACTTGCCTCACATTCTTCTGTCCAAACAAACTTCTTGTTTTTCTGAGTCAACTAGGTTAGAGGTCCTACGATTTTAGAAAACCCTTCTACAAAACGACGATAATATCCTGCTAGCCCCAAGAAACTTCGAACTTCCGTAGTGGTCGTCGGTCTACTACTGCCTTTATCTTGGCCAGGTCTACTAAGACTCCATCTTTTGACACTACATGACCCAAGAAGCTCACCGTTTCCAACCAAAACTCACATTTTTTAAACTTTGTATATAATTTCTCCTCCTTTAAAATCTGCAGTACCACTCTCAAGTGTTGTTCGTGCTTCTCTTGAGTTCTTGAGTAGATCAGTATGTCATCAATGAAGACAATTACGCACCGATCTAGAAACTTTCGAAACACTCAGTTCATTAAGTCTATAAATGCTGTCGGAGCGTTCGTTAACCCAAACGACATCACCAAAAACTCATAGAGTCTGTACCGTGTTCTAAATGCAGTCTTAGCAATATCCTCCTTTCTGACTCTTAGTTGGTGATACCCCGAACAAAGATCGATCTTTGAGAAGTAGCATGCTCCCTGTAGCTGGTCAAAAAGATCGTCGATCCTTGGTAACGAGTATTTGTTCCTCATCGTGACCCGACCCGATTCAACTCACGGTAATCAATGCATAACCTTATCGTCCCGTCTTTCTTTTTCATAAGCAAAACCGGTGCACCCCATAGTGATACGCTAGGCCTAATGAGCTCCTTCTCCAACAATTTCTGTAATTGCTCCTTCAATTCTTTAAGTTCCGCTTGAGCCATTCTATAAGGTGCTTTAGAGATTGGGGCTGTCCCAGGTGCTAAATCAATTAAAAATTCCACATCCCTCTCTGGTGGAAGTCCTGGTAATTCATCAGGAAACACCTCTGTAAACTCCCTAACCATAGGAAGTGACTATAGGCTAACCCCTTCTTTACGGTGCCGTTTGGTAGCCAGGATTAAGGCTAGATAGGATTAATAAGCCGAGTTGTCTGATGTTTGGTACGCAATAAGTGGTTGGGACTAATAGCACGAGTTATCTGGATAAAGTCATTATCCCCTCACTATTAATACCAAGGGGGAGGGTGGTATTATTAGCGCCCTCACTAAAAAAAATTTGGATTAACATTTGTAATCTCAAAACTACCCCCAATATACATGTGAGGATTAATAGCGATGGCACTAATAGTACTGTGATTAATAATACTGCTTATCCTTGTCCGACTACCAAACAAGCCCGTACGTGTATCAGTAATGTGCACCAAATAACCTTGGCAAGCCTTCCTTAACTGTCTACGAGCTTGCATTGACGAGATACAACCTGTTAGGGTCGTCGGCTTCGAATCCTTAAATCGAAACTTCGGTTCTCCTGGAACACAAAATATTACCTCCTTCCCAAAATAATCCACCTTAGCATGGAAGGCGGCTAACCAGTCAATTCCCAAAATTATATCAAAATCTTGAATATCTAAGGAAATCAGATCTATAGACATTTCCCTACCCTCCAAATTCAACGAACAAGACCTATATATTGAAGTCACTGGAATAGACTCCCACGTTGCTGTATCTGTAACTAACTCAATATCTAGGTTTTGTGGTGGCAGTTTCATGCGTTGTGCAAGGGATACAGATATTACTGAATGTGCTGCACCCAGATCAATCAATGCATACAAACTACGAGAGGAGAGTTGGACGATACCTGCCACCACGTCATTAGTAGCACGAGTTTTTCTTGCGGTCATTGCATACACTCTACCCGGCTCCTTTGGTTTATGTTTGTCCCCGCCACCAGTGTTTTGAACAACCCGATTCCTCAGTGGCTCAGGGCAATCTCTGACTTTGTGTCCCATCTTGCTGCAGTTAAAACAAGCTCATGTTTCCTTGTGGCAAGCCAATGTCGGATGCTTTCCTCCACAGGTCTTACAATTCTCAATTTGACCCCGATTCGCATTCCATTTGTCCTGACCTTGGTCATGTCTTTGATCTTGTCCTTGATTCCGATTTCGACTCCATTGATTTGACCCATTAAATCTATTATCATCTGCGGTTCTCCTCTTATGCCCACTGTAACAACCTCCTCGATAACCTGACTGATCCCGAGAATTATTTCCTCGATAACCCAACTGATCCCGTGAACTACTTCCAAACTCTCAAAATCTCTCTTTTTCTCTTCCCTTTCTTCTGATAGTTTACTGACACCCGTTCAAGAATTTTAGCCCGGTCGACAACTTCAGCGTAAGTCTTCAACTGTAAGGCTACCAATCGATGACTAATTCTCCCATCGAGACCTCTTTCAAACATCTTGGCCTTCTGTTTCTCATTCTCAATGAGACCAGGAGCGTATTTTCATAGCTCCGTAAATTTGACAGCATACTCATCCACCGTTATCTTTCCTTGTTCTAAATTTAGGAATTCAACCAGCTTACCGTCCTGCACACTTTTAGGAAAATATTTCTTGTAGAAGACCTTGAGGAAAGTCTCCCACGTGTATTCTCCTGCCCCAGTTGCTTCAACAATTCTCATCTCGGACTGCCACCACTAATCAGCCTCTCCTTCGAACTTGAAAGTGGAGAGATTGACCTTTTGTTCACTAGTGAGGGTCATCGTTCTAAAAATCTTCTTCATACTTTCAACCTATTCCTCAAATTTAATGGTGCATGGCACGCCTGAGAATGGCTTAAGGCTTCTCTTCTGAAATATGTCAAGAGGGTCTTTTGCTATAGGGGGAGGTTATGGTGCAGCCGGCTGAGGTTGTGGTTGGACAAAACTTATTGCTACTGAGTAGCCAAGGGTATATAAAATCATAATCATATTCTCTCGCCATCTCCAACTTCCACCATTATAATGTTAAGACTAATCGGATCTAAAGCCTAAGCTCTGATACCAATTTGTAATGCCCCAAACTCGGGTTCGACTCTTTTGGACCCACATCTGACCACGTCACTACAAATTCAAACTTAAATAAAGACTAAATCAAAACGACATCCAATTAGAATTACAAAAGTCTCCAATTTAAAATGCAATCATCCAAAATAAATTACGAAACAAAAGTCTACTAAATTAACTACGTCTCAATTAAATTTCAAAACATATAAGTACGCCCTAAAAATCTTGATTCCTTCACTGGTATCCTCTACCTCAAGCTTAGTCTTTAACTCCGACCTGGAAGAAGAGTGATGTGAAGGGTGAGCGAACAAAGCTGAGTAAGATCATACGTCGCCCCTCCGGTTTCTAAGGAAGGGTGACTCAAATAATAATCGTGTTGTATGTAAAACAGAGTTTAGATATTTAATAGCTTGCAAAATCAAAAAATAGGTATCGAACAACAAAAATATAAATTCTTTTTAAATAGAGAGTTCAAACAAAACAAAATGTAGATCAAATAAGTTTGCCATTACTGACTGTCTTATACCAGTTAGTAATAACCGAAGATCAAATATATTTATTAAGATCACGTGAGGGTCTATTGACCAAGAACCAAATTCCCCTAAGGGTACCCAAATCCCCCGTAGGGTACACAAATCCCCCGAAGAGTACATTATTATGGTATATCCGGATTATCGCACTCACGGGCCAAGTGGTGCAATTTAATTTATTTCATGGTTTGTCACGTAATCCCCGTAACGGGTTGTTCATACTTAGTGATCATAGATTTTTTTTTCAAAACATAGATAGTACAACTATTAAAGCAATGCTTGTATTACAAATCAATATTTTCAATACAAAGGAGTATGCTAATAAGTTGACAAACACGAAATAGATTTTTCGATAATAAAAAGTATTTCATGTAGACAAGTTAAGCATGAAAATTTGCGATAACGAATTCATAACGAAGATATTCAATAAAGGCTAACGACGGAGTCAAAACAACTACCGACACGAGGTCGGGCATGGCAAATGAAAAAAAAATGAATATTATTTAATCATAATTAACTTCTAACGTTAATTCTAATTCATAACCACTATTAAAATAACTATATACTAAATATATACTTAACATCTTTTATGAAGTCTAAACAAAGTAAATTAGAAGTAGTAATGAATGAAATATATCGTTCATAAAAGAAAATTATTGTTAGCAACTATATTATTATTATTATTTTTTTTTTTTTAACTTTTCCAAAACCACACATAAATCATACTGGCATGTTATACATCTCTATCTATATGGATTACAATCATTACTCCTATTATATATGTATAATATAATAATTTGTTTTACACACACACATATATAAGCCCACGCACACGAATCAAACTTGCATGCTTCTCACAGTCTATGATAGTATGATTATTTAAACATTTCATGTTAATCTGCTTCTAAATGATTATTGTATGGTTCTTCTAGAATTGTGGACCTTGTATTTGATGATTACTATTGCAGTTGTAACATCAATCAAATATGAACTCTCCATATAATTCTTGAACCAGTTGGGATATATTGGTTAGTGAACATGATTACCTTAGGAATTGCTGCCGCCTCACTCCCTCTTTCGTTCGGCTGCACTTTCTTTTTTCTTCTTTCTTGTTAATTGGTAAAGGGTTTTCTCTCCCTCTCACTCTATTTATAGAAAACCCTAACCGAAAACCTAAAGTTAAATGGACGCAAAATTAATTAAGTAATATTAATAAGGATTAGAATTAAAGTCTATATAAAAGTGGGCCAAGCCCGACCCAATTAGTTACTAAATAGGTCCAAAACAAAATTTAATTTATACAAATTAATATTTTTAATTAAAATAAATGAATATTTTTAATTAAATAAACGGGATATTACATTAACTCACGTAGGATTTTCAAGGCTTTGGAGGATTTGGTGGAAAATACGATAAATTGGTCGCTATTAGGGATAAGCTTGTGAATACAGTACTTTCCGATGAATCAAAGCCATAAAAGTTTGACTCAGAGTAATTGGGGCATTGCAAAGGAGACGGAGAATGGGGAGCTTGCTTCCACTGAACACGAGAAAGATGGAGTCACTCCTCTAGTCCTCTTAAGAATTCTTTTGATTTGTTGGAATCTCTTTTTGATGAAGAAGAATGGGTATATGTTGAGGTTCATACTTGGGCAGCTGATAGGGGTTGATGAAGACGGGGACAAAGTCAAATGAAAAGATGGGCACGTCAAGGGACATGAAAAGCGATTGCTTGAGTTCGACCAAAAGGAAATAAGGAAATAAATTCAGTAGTCATGGAGAAGACTCTAGTGATCGTCCTTGTCTCTGTTATATTTCTATATAAAAGGCAAGGATCTGATTAGCAGATGAAAGCATGTGTTTATCACATGCTTAATTTTGCACATCCAGTAATTCCGTTAACTGAAAGCATGTGTTTATCACATGCTCAATTTGTAAGGGTAAAATTGGAATTAATTCTTAATTTGTCTTTTAAATTTCAAATGTGATATGTTTAGTTACCACCCTAAAGTTTGACAATTTATAACTCTTTCCCTCATTTGAAATTTAAAAGACAAATTTCGAATTAATTCCAATTTTACCCTTACAAATTGAGCATGCGATAAACTAGGGGTGGCAATTCGTGTTATCGTGTCGTGTTCGTGCCTCATTATCGTTTTTAATATTATCTATCTTATTTGATCATAAATACAACAATAAATATTAATTTGAATATATTAACAATTTCGTGTCTTTCGTGTCGTGTTTCGTGTCGTGTCGTGTCGTGCTGGGCTTATCGTGTCATTTGTCTCTGTAATCGTGTTTTATAATCGTGTCTTATTGGTTCGTGCTAACGTGCCGTGCCAGACATTGCCACCCCTACGATAAACACATGCTTTCAGTTAACGGAATTAGGGGCAGGGACTCCTGGATGTGCAAAATTTGCAATTTTTGGTCTATGACATGCATTTTCTTTGTACAGGAGCTGTTAGTAGACTTTTTCATAGTATAGGGACCAATGGTGCATTTAACCCTTTATTCTATGTACGGACAATCATCATTTGGTGAATAAGAAAATCTCGTTTGAGATGAATCACATGAAATTCATAACTAGATTTAATACTATTAGAGACATTATGTTTGTATGACATTTCTTAGTGACAAAATTCAGAAATCCCTAATTACATTGATGAAACCTCAGCAGGTTTAATTTGTAATCCGAGTTACAAACTTAGAATACTGAGAAACACTAAAAGAAAAAGATAATAATAAAAATCCCCCAAATAGTTTTATTTCTTTCTTTTTACCTGCAAGTAGGAACCACTTATGAAAACCCAAAGGGCTCGATCCATTCTTCTAATCTATCTAGAATTGATCCAACTTCTCTAGGCTAAATCCTCACCACTTTGAATACCCGGAAGCCTTTTGAGCAAGAGGTTAAACTCCTCTTCCTTGCTCACCATGCTAACCCTCACATAATTCGGTTCAGTACCAAAACGCCTTCCACTCCTTACTAAGATCTTATGTTCTCGAAATAGGTTCGCACAGTCCTCCACACTCTCCTTGCACTTTATCCATGCAAATGCTGATCGTCATCAAACAGAAAACTATGTTAGTAATTTAAGCATCAATATATTTTCCAAAAACCCCTCGAGATTTGGACATACACAATTCTGTAATTATCACAAGCAAAATTTTCCAAACCATGCATTTAGGCTTATGAGAAGATTTTCAAATTCATTTATTATCACGGTGGTTATGATAATATTTGATTAATTCATTTTTCGTGTTTTAAGGGAAATCCAAACGCAACTTTAACATTACGTAGCAGATATATATATACCAGGATGTGTTTCAGTAAAATCTCCAAGGAAGTTGCAATACTGGAGGGGGTACTTGGATAGAGTAATCATTTGGCCTTTTTGCAGAATATTCTTTAGCCGCTCCCATCTCTCAGCCATAATTCTTCTGCCATATTCGAAGAAATTCTCCAATTTGGAACTCTCACAACCATCAGAAATCACTTGAAGGATTTTTGCAGCTCTGAGTTGGGATTCTTTCGACACGCCAATTGTGCTCACTTCCATGAACTTTGTCATTCTTTTAGCAACTTCTCTATCCTTCACCAAAGCCCAACTTAAAAAAAAAGATGCAATTTGATTTCATATTAATATGCATGGTTTTAATCTAGCAAATTACTGTAGAAATCTTTTTTTCCTAAGAACTAGAAACTTACCCAATTCTCGAACCTGCATGGCCAGTGCATTTGGAGACTGTAAATAGCATGATATCGTGATTCAATGCGCTAGTAATGGGAGTATACTGTGGCCAGTAGTAGGCAAGGTCATGAACTAGCTTCCCTTCATCACCTCTGTTCACCACGGCCTCACGTGTTGTACCATCGGGGTTGTTGGGAGATGTGATGAACTCTATGTAGGGCCCATCTTTGTCGAAGGTGTGTGCATCACCGTCCCACTGGTAAAGCCTTGATTTCAGAAAATCCACCATTTCTGGATATGCCTATAGGATCAATATTAAGGATGCAAGCGTGAGTTGTGTTTTATTATGCGCCAACAACATTAACATATATCAAGATGATTTGAACGAGAAACAGTGTAGTACATTACCATTTTTATTAATTGCAGCCGCAGTATAATAATGTACACTGTGATTAAAAGGCCACATGATTAAACAGACAGCAATTTTCTGTGCCATGTTACTATCTTTGCTTGTCTAGATATGTTTTTCCTCGTTGTTCTCTTCATCTTCTTCTCCCCCTCTTATATGCCATGTGATTAGTGAGTGTGAGTCAATTATTAAATGTAAACAAGGACCAGTGGGAAACAATCTTTTTCTACCTTCAATTTCACACATTACTCCCTTTGTTTGATACTATTAGATTTTATTTCATTAGAACTAAATTCAGGATTGCTCCTCCATTTAACAAACAACACTGGAATCCAATATTAAGCTCATCAATTAGCAATCCTAGCACTCGTAAGAGGTCCAACTAGTCGATTTCTTCAAAATTGCACCAATTTGAAGCAAAGCTAAAACAGGCGTGTGCTGTACGTTGGTGGTGGGGTTGGGGCAAGTATGGCTTTAGCTTGAACAAGTTACAAGGCCACTTACAAATAGGCTGATGTGATGGTGTTCGAGTAAAAGTCGGAACTTTTCACTTAGTAAAACGTAACAAACTTGTAAAATAAAATAAATGAAAAGACCAAATTAATCTAAGGCGAAAACTAATGTGAAATGATTTAATTGAAAATGTGGCATACCGAGTAGTAAGGAGCGGCACAGACCACACTGATTGGTTCGCGGTCATCGCCCGGTGCAATAGCATAGAGCACAGCCTGAACAAGCTGACTCGACCCCGTCCCAACAACGACGTGATAATCTTCAACAACTGCATTCCCAACCACACGATGCAACCTCTTGATCTCTTCCTCAAGTTTTGGCTCCAAAAACCAGCACAAGTTTTTTATATCAGAAAAATAGCTTAATGATTCATATCCCTTGATCACCAACGTACATTTCTCCCCCATTTTTCTCCAGTATGGCTCAAATATTGTTGGATCACCACTGCCACACGTGAGGAAAAAAAAAACCCCATATCCAAATCAGAAATATAAACATAAAATCTCTCATTTGAATATCAATTACTACAGCAAGAGTTCAAAGGGAAATGAGATTAATTTACAAAAGAGAAAAAGAAGACCGTGGACATAAATAAATACATCAAGTAGTTAAAGGCTTACTGGTCGAGGTTGATGACAGCATCGGGCGATAGGTTCCTTTTTGGCGTGCCATTATCGAGTGGGTCAGCATCGGGCGATACGTTCCTTCTCAGTGTGCCATTATCAACTGAGTTGGGTGCATTGGCAGTCGTGGACGGAGATAGTTGGTTTTGAGGAGCCTGCTCTGTGCCGCACATTTTCTGGGAAAAGGAAGTTACAGTTATTCGCGTCTGTGGTTTGCTATGTATATATGCTAAGGTTGTGGATATTGTTAGGAAAGTGGTTAGCTACTTATATTGATGGAGAGTAATTAAATAAGGATAAGGGCGATGATTAACGTATTAACTAGAGATAATTAAGAATATTATTAGGCTTATCCCTAACACATATTTATGGAAACTAATATAATATGAGATTTACTCAACAAAAGAAGGTAAAAATTTAAGGACCTTCTTAAATCTCTAAGATAAAATAGTAACGATCTCACAGGAAACCTACTCCCAACAAAAAGTGTGATTTTATTGACGATTTTCTTGTCCTTAGATTAAGGTATATTACTCCCTCAGTTTTCGAATTATCGTCTACATTTCCTCTTTCGTTCGTTCTTAAATAATTGTCATCTTTCAAAACTTTTTATTTTAATAAAATAATTTTGTCACTTTACCTTTAATTTTTCTACCAACTTTAATTATGGTCAAATACTCAAAGACATTAAAGGAAACCACACATTTCACCAATATTTATAATACAGTCAACTATTTTTTCTTAAACGATGTATCAGGTCAAAGTAGACAATATTTTGAAAACGGAAAAAGTATAATTTACTCTTTTCGTTCCACCCTAATAGTTAATGTTTGAAAGATCTAATAATTAAATAATATTCATTCTTTGTTTGAATGTTTCACTTTAACAGTCTTTTTAAAAAAAATCATGTCAACAATCTCTATAAAATTTCAATATTACCCTTCACATTTGATATTAACATATTGATTATTTTCAAGCAGTATTGTAATTATAACCAACTCTAATACTAATTATATATTCATTAATAATTATATTTTTCAAATATAAGCTCTTTGGGTGAAACAAAGGAAGTATATAACTAATACTCCATCCGTCCCCAAATAATTGTCATGTTTTCTTTTTTCGTCCGTCCTAAAATAATTGTCTTGTTTGAAAATTTCATTTTTAGGACAACAATTTTTCCACTTTATTCTTACTTTTTCATCCTACTTTAATTATGGGTCACATACACATGGACTTTAAAGTAAACTACATACCAAACTAATATTAATAATTCATTAAAATGCGTTTTCTTAAACCGTGCGTCAAATCTACCAAGACTATAATTAAAGGACGGAGGGAGTACTAGAGTTGGTTATAATTACTCCATCCACTCCAAGTAAAGAGTCCCCGTTTCAAAGTCAATTTTTTTAAGAAAATAACACTTTTAGTAGCTCATTAATAATAAAATGATAATTTTTATGTCTTTTATTTTTTAAAGTAGACTCTTTAAATGAAACATTTCAAAATAGAATAGTGGTCTCTTTTCCCGGAACATAGGGAGTATTAAAATGTTTTAATATAATTAATAAGCTAATTTTTAAATGTAAAGAGTAGATTTGAAATGATCTGAGATTGTAGACATAATGTTTAAAATGTAAACTCTTTTAGGGAAATATGTATCTCAAATGTCTTGAACAACGGAGTATTATGTATAAGAGAATAGAATATATTTGTGATATATTATAATTATCTTTAGTTTATACTTTCTTAATTTACTTGTATTTATGTTTCATAATCTCTCTTATATTTAGCTTTTCTAATCCGTCTTGTATTTAGACTATCTATGTTAAACTTGTGTAACAAGTATTGTAATCATATAAATATGTTCACCATATCAATTGAAAGGTCATGTCATTATTCATCAACTTTATTAGTTTCTACATGGTATCAGAGTCTCGCTCTTAAAACATACGACCATCATCTTCCGCAAACCCAAAACTTCCTCAACCCTAAACTTCTTCCCACCACAACCAACCCTCCGCCTCCGTATACCTTCCTCCCACCAAAGCCGCTGCCAGCTTAGATCTAAACACCAACCCCAATCTTAAATTCAGCAACTCTCCACCGCCAACCAACTTCCACCGAAACCAAACCTAGTTCCAGGGTCGTTGCCAACCTCACCACAGCCGTCATCCCTCCCTTATCTCGACAACTCATAGCTATACCCACTGTCTGTCGAGACCTCTCCACCCCCCTCGTACAACTAAAGGCCACATCGGCAAACCAAGCTCTGACCAGCTCGCCGACGTCCCTTCTCAACCGTCGTCAACCAAACTTCCACCAAACCAAACCTCCTTCCACAGCCGCCGTCAACCTCACCATAGCTGCCACCCCTCCCTTACCTCGACAACTCATGGCTACACACACCACCTCTCTAAAGGAAACATCAGCTAACCAAGCTCTCACCAGCTCGCCGACGTCCTTTCTTAGCCACCGACAACCAAACTTCTCATACCTTAAACCTCCTTCCATAGCCACCGCCAACCTTTCTTCCACTGAATTCAACCCCTCTCTCACCAGCTCTCCAAGGCCCCTCTCACCTAATGCCCTCCCTCAACTTCTCAATCCTCGAGAATCCCAAGGATTCCTCAGCAAACCCAACTTTAACCAGCTTGCCGAGGCCCTCCCTCAACCAACTCGTTTATCGAGAAACTCCAAACTTATTGAAAAACCCGGCTCTCACCAGCTCGCTGACGTCCTCCCTCCACTGCTTGCCTCTCGTACATCCCAAGGATTCCTCGACAAACCCAGCTCGTCGAGGTCTTCCCTCAATAGCTCGCTCCTCGAGCACCTCATGGACTCCTCAGCAAACCCAGCTCGCTGAAGTCCTCCCTCCATAGCTCGCTCCTCGAGCACCTCACGAACTCCTCGGTAAACCTGGCTCTCACCAGCTCGTTGACGTCTTCCCTTCATTGCTTAACTCTCGTGCATCACAAGGATTCCTTGGCAGCGCGCTGTCAGCATTTTCTTCTCAAGATTGGTCTCTTCTAACGGTGATCCATCTTGCAGGAGAATATAAGAGAATATAATATATTTGTAATATATTACTCCCTCCGTCCCTAAATAATCGTTCTAGTTGATCCGGCACACAGTTTAAGAAAAAACAATTGACTTGATTATTTATATTTGTTTAATGTGTAGTTTCCTTTAAAGCCCATGTGTATGTGGCTCATAACTAAAGTAGGGTGAAAAAGTAAGGGTAAAGTGGTAAAAGTGATATTTTAAAAAGGTAAGTTTCAAACTGGACAATTATTTTGGGACGGACGAAAAAGGAAAAGAGGACGATAATTTAGGGACGGAGGGATTAAAATTATTTTTAGTTTATACTTTTCCAATTTACTTGTATTTAGGTTTCTTAATTTCACTTGTATTTAGATTATTTTAGTTAAACTTGTGTAGCAAGTATTATAACCTTATAAATATGTTCCTCATATCAATAAAAATATCACATCATTATTTTTAAACTTTAGTAGTTTCTAGGTTATGCGGATTAAAAAAAAAATCGTACCGTAAACGATTAAATTAAGAGAGAATTACGGAGTATATATTAATGGATTTGTGGTGTAAATGATTGAGGGTGACGTATTCTCATAATCAAGCCATGCTTGCAACTGAAATGCACCTTCCGGAAAAGGGGGGCGGAGCCTATAATTGCTTTTCTTAATATGAGAAGAACCAACCATTCTAAACGTTATCAAAGCTTCACTTCAATTCAGGCCAAACAAAATAAGAAAAATGACAAATTAGCATTTCAATTATGTTAATTCACTCTAATTTCCAATCAAGGCATAGTACATATGTTAACTTTTTTATCTTGGCCGTCACATGGATCGACGAATTAGCCTCTTAATAGAATTTTCATAAAACATACTGAGCATTCAGCAAGCACGTTTATATCAATTTCAGTCAAGCCGTTAACCGTATAGTATAATTAATACGGAGTATAAAAATAAAAACAAGAATATTGGTGAAGTATCATTTCATGTTCGTCGTAGAGTAGAACATGGTTCGGTTCTTGAGTTAGAACTTTGAACAAATTAAAAAAGATTTTACGGAGTAATTATGTTCTTGTGCTCTGACTAGGAAACATGAATAATAACTGCATAACTACTTAACGAGATCCATTAACCGTGCCTGTTGTTGGGCTTGAGATATTTTTGGGTTTAATGTTTGTTGTTGGAGAATTATACTCGGGACAATCATATATACCATGATTTTGTTATGATATCAAATATCAATGAGTTACATTGAATTTGAATTCAATAAATATTTTAAATCTATAAATTTTAAATAATGTGAAATTTGTTTTTAAAATCATAACAACTAGGTTATATCCGTGCGATGCACAGTTTGAAGATATTTTTTCAACAAAAGTTGCTTATAATAATAAAAAATCTCAAACTCATTAAAATTACAATCTTTTGAACAAATTTAAAATATGATAAATACTGAAATTAATATACGAATATTTAATACTATATAAAAGAAACAGTTTATTTATATAAATCTATTATCTTATGAAATTGTTACAGAGATGTGCAGGTAATATGAATTTCAAATTTACTTAACCAACTACAACTTGATCAACTCAATTTACTTCATGATAAAATAAAATAATGAAATTAATAGTTTCTTAAATTTATCAGAATAGTTAGTAATTTAAAAATTGTTAGCAACTGAATATTTTTTATCTTAAATTTAAAATAAATAAAACTTGAAATAGTAAGAAATTGAATATATTTTTTATATCTGGTTTTAAAATCTATCCGGATTTATTTATTTGTAATTTTAAGATTAGTTTTAAACTTTTTTATCAGTAACTTTTTATCTATAAAACTTTTATCTATTAAATGAATTATTGTATTTGTTTTAGTAATAGTTAATAGATAGATTTGACATAATTTTTTTACTATTTTCTAAATCATAAAATACATAATTCCATTATATATGTAGCAAATATTAGGAGATAGCATGATATTAAGAGATTTGATAGAATCTTTAAATTTGAGATAATGTTTACAAATAAAATATTTTATATTAAATAAAAAAATTATCTATAGAACCTTGAAATCAAATATGATAAAATCTTATCATAAACTAACAGTATAAAATCAAATGAATAAAATACATAATTTGAATTATATATGTAGCAAATATTAGGAGATAGCATGATATTAGGAGATTTGATAGAATCTTTAAATTTGAGATAATGTTTGCATAATAAAATATTTTATATTAAATCAAAAACAAAATTATCTATAGAACTTTGAAATCAAATATGATAAAATCTTATCCTAAACTAACAATATAAAATCAAATGAATGAAAAAAAGTATATGTAGCTTTTTTCTGTAAAACTTTGAAATCAAATTTGATAAAATCTATGCGCAAAAAACTTATCATAAACTAACAGTAAGATTTATCTTAAATTAATTGTATAAAATAAAAGTAATAAAAATTTTTATTAGTAACTTTTTATTTGTAAAACTTTTATCAATAACTTTTTATAAGATGGTGAGACGTGGAAGGATGAAATTATTTTAAAAAAAATTCATTTGGTAGACTTAATGTTGTTTCTGAAACTTAATTTGGTAGATAAAATTTGTAAGTTATTTGAATGAACCAACAACAAAAATATGTGCACATAATTAATAAATAAATAAATAACGTGAGATCAAACTGAACAATCAAACCGAAAATTTTTGCGATTTTTGTAGATAGAATTTGCAAACTATTTCGTAGTGGTTGTTCGTGGTGTTGGTGGAACACGTTTAATCAAATTTGATAAAATCTATTTAAAATTGACTGAGTATTAGTAAAATAATAAAAATTAAAAAACTTTTACCGTGAGAATTGAGGAGTCCTAATCAAATTAAACTTGTCTAAATCAAATGTGATAAAATATATCCGGTATAAACCGATTTTGTAAGAAAAAGTGGTAAATAAAAAAAATTACCATGAGAATTGAGGAGTTTTAATTAATTGAAATGTGTCTAAATCAAATGTGATAAAATCTACTCGAAAATAATAAAAAAATTTTACCATGAAAATTTGGAGCACTAATCATTTGAAACACGTTAAAATCAAATGTGATAAAATCTATCTGGAATTAACTGATTTTGACAACAAAAATTGGTAAAAAAAAAATAGAAAAGGTTTTACCATATATAAAGGAGGCACCGGTTTTAAAATATATAAGACTTTAATTTTTGGCAGAAAAAAAAAAGAATTTATAAAGATATATTTAGTATCATACATATTGTTTTAAAGGAGGCACTGGTTTTAAAATCTATCAGACTTTAATAGTTTTAATTAATTGAAATACGTCTAAATCAAATGTGATAAAATCTATCCGCAAATAAAAAACTTTTACCATGAAAATTTGAAGTACTAATCAAGTGAAACACATTAAAATCAAATGTGATAAAATTTATCTGATATTAACCGATATTGACAACAAAAAATGGTTAAAAAAAAACTTTTACCATGTATAAAGGAGACATCTGTTTTAAAATCTATCAGATTTTAAATTTTGGCAGGGAAAAAAAGAATTTATATAGATATATTTAGTACCATATGCATGATTTTAATAGTTTTTGTTTATTTGCAAAAATTGTTTATAATAAGATTCTTTTCTAAACTTGTAATAAATAATTAATTTTTTAAATTAGAATAATTTGAAGAAAAAAAACCCAAAAAATAAGGTAAATATTCAAAATTGATCACATCATGTAATTGAAAGATTAAAATCTATGCGAATTGATGAAATATATCCGCAAAAAAAAATTATCATAAAAATTTGGAGTTCTAATCAAGTGAAACGTGTTTAAATCAAATGTTATAAAATATATTTGGCATTAACCGATTTTGGCAGCAAGAAATGGTAAAAATAAAAATAAAAACTTTTACCATGCATAAAGGAGGCACTTGTTTTAAAATCTATCCGGTTTTAATTTTTGATGGGAAAAAAATTATAAACTTGTATAGAAGGTGACACGTGGAAGCACATAATTCATTTAAAACTTTAAGCGTACAGCATAAACTCGTCATGTGGTAGCAACGTCTTCTGTTTTAATAATAGTTAATATTGATAATTAATAGATTATTAACTAATAATTATATATTATATATTAGTAGAAGAACAAATAACATAGAATTATCCCGTTGACAATTTGTATAAATTAAAAAATTATGAAAATAAAAAGAGATGGAAATAGAAGAGTTTTAGTAAAATTAAACTTGTATAAATTTTATAGGATAAAATCTAGTTTAATTAAGCGATATTTGAAAAAAAACCCAAAATCCTAAATCTCTATCTGAAACTTAATTTGGTAGATAAAATTTGCAAGCTATTTGAATGAACCAATAACAGCAAGATGTCCACATAATTAATAAAAAAATAAAAAAAATGTGAGATCACACCGAACAATCAAACCGAAAATTCATGCGAATTTTGTAGATAGAATTTGCAAGCTATTTCATAGTGGTTGTTTGTGGTGTTGGTGGAACACGTTTAATCAAATTTAATTAATTACTAAATAATCAATTTCAACAAAAAATTACTAAATAATATATACATTAAGTTTAAGAAACAATCAATTTCAACGAAAAATAAATAATATATATATTAATTATTAATTACTTCATTTAATTTTTTTTCTGCATAAAATCCTAAGCCAATCTTTCAATTACTCATACATATGATCAATTTTAATATTTACATTATTTTAGTTTTTTTTTCAAAGTATTCTAATTAAAATTTTCAATTATTTATTACAATTATATATATTAGGGATCCTTTATGGTTTGTCTTTTTTTTCTTTTCAAAATGACATCACCGACCTAAGGTTATTTCCGTTCAATTTTTTTGTGTATATATATGACGCCAATGTGATTTTTTATCAATTTTTTAAAATTGTATTGTACTCCTTCCGTCCCTAAATAATCGTGTTAGTTGACCCGGCGCACAGTTTAAGAAAAAACAATTGACTTGATTATTTATATTGGTTTAATGTGTAGTTTCCTTTAAAGCTCATGTGTATGTGACACATAATTAAAGTAAAGTGAAAAAGTAAGGGTAAAGTGGTAAAAGTGATGTTCTAAAAAAGTAAGTTTCAAACTGGACAATTATTTTGGGAGGGACGAAAAAGGAAAGGAGAACGATAATTTAGGGACAGATGGAGTATAACTTAATAGAGTTAAGGCAACGAATTGGTCTATAGTCTCAATTTTTTAAATAATTTCTTAAATTACAAAATTTTGAGTTATTTGAGTAAAATCAACTTCTTGTTAAATCGATCTTTAAGTTATTGTTATGTTGTATTTGTTATCTTTATTAATTAGTGATAAGATTAGTTTGGTTACTTTCAAAATTTCAAAACCTATTATCTTTATTAATTAGTGATAAGATTAATTTTGTAAGTTTGAAATTTCAAAACCAAAATTACTGTTAATAAAATCTTCAAAACACTGTATAATCTGTTTGGGCGTTCTTCATCTGTTTCATATCATCTACTTGATAAGTACAAATGTGATAAAATTTATCCTAACCTACTTGATAATGTGATAAAATCTACTTGATAATTACAAATGTTATAAAATGTATCCGGTAAGCAGTAACTTCTTATTTATATCGTAAATTAATTAATTTTGGTAGAAAAAAAGATTTTTTTTAATAATTCATAGAGAGTGACACGTGGCAGCACCAAATTTCTTTAAAAAATTAAGCACTTAATAGAAAGCTGCCACGTGGCAGCAGCGGCTTCTGTTTTAGTTATAGTTAATAGATAGATAGATAATTAATATATTACTAATTACTAATTAATAAATATAGATTAGTAGAAGAACATATAATATAGAATTATCTCGTGGATAATTTGTATAAATTAAAAATTATGAAAATAAAAAGAGATGGAAATTGAAAAGTTTCAGTCAAATTAAACATGTATAAATTACATATAATAAAATCTAGTTTAATTAAGCAATATTTGAAAACAAATACAAACAAAATCCTAAATTTTTATCATAATTTTACTCGTAAAACTATTTAGGGAGTTAATATGTCAAGTGACAAATTCCCTCTCCCTTCACACAGGTACGTATCTATTCCATCTCTCTCTCTCTCAAACACTAACACACGCATTTCTCTCTCTAAACCTACACATACACATCATCCCCCCCCCCTCTATATATATATATATATATATATATATATATATATATATATATATATATATATATATATATATATATATATATATATATATCTGTGTGTGTGTGTGTGTGTGTTCAATTTTGTTTGTGAATACGGGTTGTGAATTATATATGATTGATTCTCGATGATGATCATGTTTTGTTTTTGTTTGGCTTAGGGTTTTGTAATGGCGGACACAGCTCCGATTAGTCCAGGCGGTAGAAGCCATGAGAATGGAGATCTGAGCCCGAGGTCGTCTAACGTTCGGGAGCATGACAAGTACTTTTCGATCGCCAACATCAGTCGGATCATGAAGAAAGGGTTCCGGCTAATGGAAAAATTGCCAAGGATGCTAAGGAGACTGTTCAAGAATGTGTCTCCGAGTTCATCACTTTCATCATTAGCGAGTATGGAAAAATTCAATTTATTTTCCTCTCTATACATGCGCCTCTGTATAGATCTAAGTGGTGTGGTCTGAATCAAGTGATGGTGGAAGGAAGGGAGAGGTGATAGGTTGATTGATTCTTGATGATCATCATGTTTTGTTTTTGTTTAGCTTAGGGTTTTGTAATGGCGGATGCGGCTCCGGTTAGTCTAGATGGTGGAAGCCACGGGAGCGGAGATCTGAGCCCGAGGTTGTCTAACGTTTGGGAACAGGACAGGTACTTATCGATCGCCAACATCAGTGGGGTCATGAAGAAAGGGCTTTCGACTAATGGAAAAATCGCTAAGGATGCTAAAGGAGGCTGCTCAAGAATGTGTCTCCGAGTTCATCAGTTTCATCAGCAGCGAGTATGACAAAATTCAATTTATTTTCCTCTTTATACATGCGCCTCTGTATAGATCTGAGTGGTTGGGTCTGAATTAGGTGATGGTGGAAGGATGGGGGAGGTGATAAGGCGGTTGACGGTTCCGTCTGTGTATGTGATTAGGAGTGGAGAAAGGTCGATGGCAACCTCCTTATCGGAACCCATGGTGACTCTAATGAGTGAGAATGAGTGTACATTTTCAAGGGGAGAGCCATTGCCGATTAGTTTGTGATGATCGATTTAGGTTTTTCAATTTGACACATTAATTCCCTATAGTTTGAATATTTTGAAAAGTTAGCTAATGTTAATTTTTTTAGTAACGGTAACGGTTGGAAGGGGAATTGACCAAAAAAATTGAATTGAGGGACCAAACGCATACAAAAAAATTGAGGGATGAAACGCAGAGTCTTGAGATAGTTCAGGGACCAAATAAGTATTTAATCCATTTTCAAAAAAGAAAAAACTTTTACTATTTCGAAAATGTAACATGTGGCAGCACAGAATCTCTTAAAACTTTTAGCTTTCATAGAAAGTTGTCACGTGACAGCAGCGATTTCTATTTTAGTAATAATTATAGATTTCTTGATTTGTATAATGTGTGAAATTTTATATTATATTCAAAATAAAATTTCAATAATATATCAAGTATTTAGTTTAGCGTAGTGGTAGTGATTGTTAGTGATTATGAATGGTAAGGATTCGAACTTTGCTAATAACAAAATTTTAAAACATTTATATTTTTAAAAATATAACTAAAATAAATAGTATATAGTGGTGGTCGTTAATGGTGGCAGTGGATATCGACGAAGGCCGGAGGTGGTGGTGGTCGGGGTGACGATCAACGGCGGCTGGTGACGGTGATCAAGGGTGGCGGCTCGTGATGGTGGTCGGAAGTGATGGTGGTGGTAAAAGAAATTGAGTTGTTATGGAGAAGAAATAGACCAAAATTTTGAATTTAAATTTTTAAGATTTAATATAAAATTAGTTTTATAAAATTAAAACCTTTGGAATTACAACTCAATTCTAATTCTAAATTTTAATTATGTTCTTAAACGACTGAATTGGTTTTGTTTGTCCCAATTATAACCAGCTACGTTCCTTTCGAATTGGGCCAACATAACAAATGATTTTCTGGGATTATTACTATTTACTTCCTCTCACAAAAAACAGGCTCACTTTTTGTTTTTATTGGCCTAAACATAGTCTCAATTCTACAATATAACATGATTAAATATATATTTATTTATTTAAATATGAACACCATCCAATACTAACATCTTTCTCTTATCACGCCGTGTCATAGGCACGATCACAAATACTAGACTTTTTAAATTGTTTATTATATTAATTTATTTGAATATCAGCACTTTTTCATACTGACATCGTCCCATACTGACGCCGTGCCATAAACACGATCACAAAATCTAGTAACTTTAAAAAGTTTAACTAATTAAATTTATTAGACCTTTTATGGTAGGCTTGGGCAATCGGTCGGATCAAAACGTATCAATGATCCGATCCAACCTGATCTATTAGTTAGCTCCCTTATATTAAATGGATTAAATTTTGATCCAAATCCATGAGATTGATTAAGCGGGTGGGATCACGACAGAATTAAATTAAAAAATGACAATACCTTTGGAAACTCAGAATTTTTAAAACAAAGATAGAAAATGAAAACCAAAACGAAGGCCTAATATGTGTTAATAAATTGGGCAAATACGCCCATATAAGAAAATTCAGAACATAAATACATTTCCATTATACGCTTGATATGTTTCAGTATTATTATTTAACTATCCAAAAGACACGAGAGTTTTACTTTTATAAAAGATTGATAATTCTCCAAATTTACCACATTGAGAAATATTTTAAACTTTTCTTTGCTTTAAACAAATTCCCATCAAACATTAACAGAGATGCTTAAGCATTAAGGGCTTGTTTGGTAGTCGGATAAGAATAAACAATATTATTAATCTTAATACTATTAGTACCATCGTTATTAATCATCACTTGTATATCGGGGTAGTTTTGAGATTACAAATGTTAATCTCATTTTTTTAGTGAAGGCGCTAATAATATCACTCTCTCCCTTGGTATTAATAGTGAGGAGATAATGAATTTATCTGGATAACTCGTGTTATTAGTCCCGACCATCTATTGTGTACCAAACATCAAACAACTTGACTTATTAATTCTATCTGGCATTAATCTTGGCTACCAAACGACACCTAAGGCACTAATTACATAAATTTATTTGTTCTTAAGAATTATTCCTTCCCTTTTCAAATGATCGTCTTCTTTAATTATGAAGCAAAATTAGCACTTACTCACTCCATTCCACCAAAGAGTCTTAAAAAAGTCTACTCCCTCCGTCCCAAAATATATGATGTTTTTGGAGAGCTTTTTTGTTTCAAAATAGATGATACTTCACAATTTTCAAGGAATTTTTTTTTTCAATTCTACCTTTATTTATTAACTATGTAACTCGTGTTTGGTTCTTTGGACAAGAATATCAAGGCACTTCATTAATGTTTGGAAATGGACAATTTAGTTTTTACTATATGTTTCTTTGATCTATGTGAAAATGTCTAAAACATCATATATATTTTAGGACAAAAGGAGTAATAATTAAGGAATTTATTAATGTCATTGAAGTTTGGTCTTAATTACAAAAATACAAAATAACAATTAATATATTTACAATATAAATATAGGATAAAGATGAAATATTATAAAAATTGTAAATATAATCATTAAAAGTTGACTTATTATGTAAAATACTAGTACTCTTGCCCGTGTCGATGGCACGTCGCCAGTTTGAAAATTTATCAATAAATGAAGCAGATATTGAAGAAATGAACTACTAAAAATATTATTTTCTTAAAAAAAATTGACTTTCAAACGGGGTCTCTTTGCCCGGAACGGAGGGATTAATTAATAATTTGTATACGAAATTGTGGGCCGGACAAAAATTAAATTGCAAATTACAAATAAATAATTACGATAACAGTTAAAAAGAAAAAAAATAAATATTTCAAATTACAAAACTCACGTTTTTTTTTTTGTTTTTTTAAAATTTATATACGAAATTACGGATCGAAAAAAAATTAAATAGATTAAGTTAATTGCGATAACAATTAAAAATAAAAAAATACAAATACAAATTTTCGCAACCATAAAACTGTAAAATCGTAATATCTCAGTAAAAGAGTAACTAATTTTCACAAATAACTGTAAAACCGTAAAATATTAACTGTAAAATATTAAATGTAAAATAATAACTGTAAGTCGATCTTGTAAATCGTAATATCTCAATAATTTTCGCAGTAATTAAATAGGGATGGAAAAAACGTGATAAAAACGGTTGAGATTGTGAGATTAAACGTGACATAGAGACATTCTTTACATTTCATATATATCAATATTACATTGAAATGAATGCCCGCACATAATTTTTCGTTTAAAAATTTGACATTCATCAACTTTTTAAAAACTACAATGAAAATTCTTTTAAAAAAATTTGAAAGACATTATTTGGAAATTGGTGTTCCAAAATAATTTTTTTATTCAATAGTCGTAAAATCTTGGTAAAACAGTAAATTGATTAATTTGTATAAGAAATTGCGGGTCGAAATAAACGGGCTGGGCAAAAAGATTACGATAACAGTTAAAAAGAAAAAACAAATATTTCAATTAATTTGTATACGAAATTACGGATCCGAAAAAAATTAAATTGATTAAATTAATTACGATAACATAAAACTATAAAACCGTAAAACAGTAAACCGTCATTCGCACATGTGAAAGCTGAGGGAAATAAGGGCCGTTGGATCATCGTAAAACAGTAAATCCTGACCCCTTTTTATCCCAAATCAATTGTAAGCGTGCCACACTGACCTATATTGTATTATAGATCAACGTGACAGAGAGATATTTTTTATATTTCCATATATATCAATATTACATTGAAATGAATGCCCGCACATAATTTTTCGTTTAAAAATTTGACATTCATCAACTTTTTAAAAACTACAATGAAAATTCTTTAAAAAATTGAGAGACATTATTTGGAAATTGGTGTTGTAAAATAATTTTGTATTCAATAGCCGTAGAATCTTGGTAAAACAGTTAATTGATTAATTTATATATGAAATTGTGGGTCGGAAAAAACGGGCCGGACAAAAAGATTACGATAACAGTTAAAAAAAACAAATATTTCAATTAATTTGTATACGAAATTAAGGATCGGAAAAAAATTAATTTGATTAAGTTAATTACGATAACATAAAACTGTAAAACCGTAAAATAATAAACCGTCGTTCGCACATGTGAGAGCTGAGGGAAATAAGGGCCGTTGGATCACCGTAAAATAGTAAATCATGACCCCTTTTTATCAAGTCAATTGTGAGCGTGTCACACTGAGTCACTGACCTCTATTATATTATAGATGGTTGGGTGAGTTAGGTGACAACCAAACAAAACATAATAATAAAAACTATAATAATAAAAACTAATCAGAACATAGAATCATAAAAACCATGTAATTAATTAAATTGATCTATTTTGGTATTTTATAATCGACATGATATATGTTGAACCTAAAATAAACATGATATGGAGTCTCTATGTAGGTACAATTAGTTTAACACAACATGCTCAAAATAATCCTAGTAATCCTACCTCTTGTAGACATGGTGGCGATGGTGGTGTTGGTTCTTTTCCTATTCTTGGAGGTGGAGGTTGATCCATGTAGTGAAACTTGTTGCTGCATAAATATAAAAAAGAATAATTTATTTTAAAACATTAAGCAATGCAATCAAAATTATAATCATATTTTCCTTTTTCTTTTTTAAATTGAAAGATTCTTAAATGGCATGCAATCAAAAAATCATAGGGGAAAAACAGTAGAGAAAAATTATGATCATATTGTTTTTAGAACCCTGGTTCAACTTATTTTGAACTTCTATTGTATAGTTGGTAGCAACAAACTAATAGGCTTTTCCCACTTTTTCAAATTTTCATTATTATCATAATATTCTTGGTATCTATCATTTTCCAATTTTATGTGGTTATACTTTTTCGTTATTGGACCAAACTGAATGACGAAACAACAACCCAACCCAAACTGATTTTAGCATTATCTTTGTGGTTTTTTTTAAAAAAATATTTCCATTACAACAAATGTGTAGCAAGAAACCTGCACATAATTTTGTAGACAACTTGAAGCTTTTGGAGCAAAAATCAAAGCAGCCAAAGCAATAAATGATACACTATTACTAAGAGTAAACTTAGCTTCCATGTGTGGATGTGTGGACAATTCAAGGCCAGTCCACGATTCAACACAATAACACAAATGGCAATACCTAACCATCCACACACAAAAATACTTATGATAATAAACAATTAAGGGTTGTTGCTCCTAACATGTCAAAATAATAGATAATGAAGCATGAACATCAACATTGGTGTAACATCTTAATTCTTTAATGTGACCAAGTAGCAACTATTACAGCTTAAAACCCCATAAATAACGCAAATTTAACAACATTTTAGCTGGATGATGACTAAAGGCCTATGTTTTAACTCATTTTTTTATAGATAAAAAAGGCCTATGTTTTCCAGGTTTGTTCCAATTTTAAAATCCAAAAGAACTGCCAAGGCATGGAAAATACACAGAAGGACAAAAGCATTACTGTTTGAACACACTAAACTTTTAAAAAATCAAAATCCCAGCACCTCCTGTTTCATACAGACAACACTACTTTTTAACTCAATTTTTCATAGATAAAAGAAGGCCTACGTTTTCTAGGTTTGTTCCAATTTTAAAATCTAAAAAACTGTCAAAACACAAAAAATATGATTCTCAATGGAATGTCCCTGTTTTGGAATATCAAGGTACCCATCATCGTACCCGGTATATCTGATTATGTATGCTTTAGAGGTATATGAATATGTTTGGGTTAGGTTTTAAATATATTTTTTAAAACCTCAATCATACTCTTGTAAAGTAGGCAACCCTTAACCTTGAATAAATTTAGGCCAAGAAAGTAGCAACATAAACCATATGCAAACAAATGAAGCAAGAACTGGAAGAGAAAAAATTGATCTCCAAACACCATTTCTCAAAGATAATGCTAAAATCTATTTGGGTGCACTGTATCTACTTTCTTCTTGCCACTTCTACTTGTAAATTTTATTATTTCCATACACAGTAAAGTAAACTATAGAAATTCATTATGTTTTCCAGGTTTGTTCCAATTTTAAAATCCAAAAAAACTGCCAAGGCACGGAAAATACACAGAAAGACAAAAGCATTATTGTTTGAACACACTAAACTTTAAAAAAAATTGAAATCCCAACACCTCCTGTTTCATACAGACAACACTACTTTTTAACTCAATTTTTCATAGATAAAAGACGGCCTTTGTTTTCTAGGGTTATTCCAATTTTAAAATCCAAAAAACTATCAAAACACAAAAAATAACAGAAATATTGAAACAGAATCATTCATATATGCGTACATTTGAGAACACAAAACTCTTTCAACCAGTTAATCAATGAGCCTGCAAATGTCGATTAAAATGAAAACTCAAATCTTGCAAAACCCAACTTATAACTACATTGAAAAAATCTTCAATTTTGGTTGATGGGTTTATCTTAAACAAAAAAGAAATGAAGTGCAAACAAAAAGTAATTGGGGCCTATGTTTTCTAGGGTTGTTCCAATTTTAAAATCCAAAAAAATTGCCAAGGCACGGAAAATACACAGAAAGACAAAAGCATTACTGTTTGAACACACTAAACTTTAAAAAAAATCAAAATCCCAGCACCTCCTGTTTCATACAGACAACACTACTTTTTAACTCAATTTTTCATAGATAAAAGACGGCCTATGTTTTCTAGGTTTGTTCCAATTTTAAAATCCAAAAAACTGTCAAAACACAAAAAATAACAGAAATATAGAAACAGAATCATTCATATGTACGTACATTTGAGAACGCAAAGCCCTTTCAACCAGTTAATCAATGAGCCTGCAAATGTCGATTAAAATGAAAACTCAAATCTTGCAAAACCCAACTTATAACTACATTGAAAAAATCTTCAATTTTGGTTGATGGGTTTATCTTAAACAAAAAAGAAATGAAGTGCAAACAAAAAGTAATTGGGCCTATGTTTTCTAGGGTTGTTCCAATTTTAAAATCAAAAAAACTGTCAAAACACTAAAAATAAACATAAGGAAAAAATCATTACGGTTCAAAAACACTAAACGTTAAACAAATCGAAATCGAAATTCGAAAACGAAATAAAGGCATCTATTTTGGGTTTATAAATTAAATGTTATGCGATTGATTTTGGAAAATGTTATACCAGTATATGGAAAATGTCTAAATGATCAGAAACGTTAACCAACTCACACCTCCCAGCAAACTAATTATTTCCAAGTGCAAGCACAGAAACGTTAACACACGACTTTGCAAAATCAGAACTTAATAGTCTTAGACAACATACTAAGTTTTTTTATATATATAAGTAGACAACATGCTAAGTTCCCATAGCCAAATCCAATTAGTTTTAGCAGATCCCAGCACTAAGCCAGTACGTGTAAAAGAGTTCTCTCGTCTCTTCAGCACAGGTCTTTCCACTTGTGCTCATTAAACAATCATTATTTCTACAGTCAGGCCACCAGCAGTCTTCGTTGAAGCTACTTTAATCCAGCAAAAGACACCGAATTTTCTTATTTTGCAGCTTGAGTCAAACAAAACCTAATGTAATCAATTGAACCCCAATGAAAATCTTGCTGTAGTGTATAGAATGTAACCATCTCAGTTTAAGGATGTCTTTTGACATCTTATTGTCAGGGCTCAAGGGTAATTTGTTGATTTCAAGTTTGGCGTTAGGTGAATGTCTCTGCACATTGAAAGACAAAAGAAACAGTATGTGCTGAAATTTTGGCTTGTCAGCATCGCTCGCTTCCCTCAACCCAAATAGGTTCACATTTGAGCAATTGAGCGGGAAAAAAAATGTCAGCCAAGTGCACAGTAGTCCATGACCAAGAAAGTAACAATATTCAAGATCTTAAAAATGTCATCGGAAGAGATTTTTTTCTCTCCAGGTCTCATATCGTGCTAATCTTCTTCCAACAAGACTCATTTCATTTCATCCTTTTCCAACAACCCAATATTAAAACAAATAAATCGATCATTTGTAATTTCACTTGAGCTTGGATGAAAAAATGAGAAACCCAAAAAAGGAAAAAAAAAAAAGAGATGATGGATTAAAAAGTTAGAAAACTGGTTTTGGCATTTCATCTAACACTTGGCATGCACAGGAAAGTGGTTCACAAACATGCCAAGAGTAAGACCATTGGGGCTTGTTGCTCACTTGCTTGTTGTGTTTGAGGGTAGCCCCATTACAACGCGGGTTCCATTCGATAAAAGATAAAAAAAGCTTCAAACATAATGGACGGATTCCGTACTGTTGTAAATAATTTTGATTATCTTAGTATCTTCAAAGAAGATTTCTAGATGAAGTATGAAACGAGGTATGCCGAGGCAAATCTCCTTAAGACAAATATTGCCTCCGTAACGGTGCAAACGGATGATTTGGCAATTGTCTCCCAAGATACAACATTTCTTCCAAAGAGTTAGACTTGCAATTACTAACCTTTGACGGACGAACGAATTTAGCTGACTTGCTCTTGAATCTTTCACAAAACGGGAGAAGGAAAAAGGAGTAAAAGAAAACTGGATTTCTTTAGTAAAACACTTATGATTTTTTCAGATGTTTTAAACTGAGAGAATGATGTTGTACTTCCATGACCTGAATGACTGGAAGAGGGGTCTTTATATAGCCTTGGTCGAGTCTGTTCACAAAGGATGCAACCCGTGGCATGTTCAGCGAACCTGGACGTGTCTGTTCGAGCCCAACTGCTGCCCACCACTCCAGCGGGTGTGTTGGTTCAGCGACACTGCCCTTTCAGTTCCTATATAAAACAGAAAGGCTCCAATCGCAACCGAGCGAAGTGCAAAATGTGCCTCGAAAGCGCCCAATGCGAACTTTACGACGTGCACGGGCTCGAGCGAGTGCGTGGGCGTGGGCGGGAGCATGAGCGTGAGCGTTTGTCCAACCAACGGATAGCAAAGCTAGCTAGTGCGCAAGACATGGCTACATGGTTTGTAACTTAAATCTCATAATCTCCCACTATATAAACTAGGATACTTTCTAGTATATATCCAATGTGCGTTTAGACTCTTTTGTGGTGACTTAACCATTCACCTATACATATTTACCCCAAATATTCCAACACGTACGACTCTGTACTTGCAAATTATGTAAGCTAATTTATCATTACTATAACCAAACACAGATTCATAATCTTATTACTATAACCACAATTTCCTTTAATCTTATCTATTATGTTCAACAATTATTTTCAGCCTAAGTGATGATCGAAGGGGTAACAACGATATGGTATCATTTCACTCTATACCATGCGATTATAATGGAGATGAAACTTACAGAGCAAAACCGGTATGCGATTACAATGGAGATGAAACTTACAGAGCGAAGCGGGTAAGGCTGGAACGGGCAGAGAGGCGGCGAAAAAACTCAACGGTGGCAGGGAGGCTGGATAAGAAAATGGAGAATTTCAATTCTTGTTTTCTAAGCATACTTAGTTACACAATTTAAGAAGAAGAGCGAAGAAGAAACTTACAAAGTGAACTGGCGGCAGGAGGGGTGATCGAGCAGACCCATATGAGAGGTTTTCGGGGACCCAAATGAGAGGTTTGATAAAAAAAATTTCCTATGGATATTGTCATAGTTCATTTAAACTCTAAAAGAAAGTATTTGCTTATTAACTAAAATTCCTACTTTCACAGTTAGAATTTATGCTTGTCCAACACAGACTTCCTCGAGGACACGTCAATTTTTTCCCTATGTAAACTTATTGCCTCTGTGTGTGCTAGCTATGTTGCATGAGATACATTATTGCATGTTTGCTTGTACAATGCAAGCATCTACAGTGGCAGAACTGATGCACTTGACATCTTCATTACTAAAATTACAACGCTTGTCTATCCACATAGGCATGATTTATAAGTTCTAAAAAAGAAAAAGAAAAATAAGATGTTTGTTCCCGATGTATGATCAACTATGATGTGCTTTCTCCAGTGGTAATAGGGTATATGATGCCTATGACGGATGACACTAAACGGTTGTTTTAGTTATTTATGCTCTAGGCTAGGCTTTCAGACATTTCTATTTTCTTTTTGAATGACATAACTTTAAATCTTGTGTGTTGTTTTTTGTTGCAGTTGAATTCATAATTATCGATAGGGCACAGAGATATAAATGGTTTAAATACAGTTAATTTGTTTAATCTTGGATCTCTTGACACATATGAAACAACATTGATTTGGAGTGTACATCATATTGTATTGCCACACTCTTTTACCTTCACATGATGAAGCTGTTTAATACCAATTCTTGGGCAACATACGAAAATCCACATACCTATAGATAATGAATTTATCTCAAGCATAATTTCTAACTTTTAATGGCTAAAGATAGTTAACGTTTTAGCCATTGGGTGTAATGCACATATTGATATGCTGGATGCCCACGTCGCAGTTGACTTTTTAAGTGGCGGGCCTTATAGGTGTGATCACAATGAGATTGCCTACTCTTCGTTTTTCAGGGCACCAACGTGGTTTAGAGGATAGAGTTGAGAGATTATTATGGCATCGGTCACCTATATAGTTTCTTAGTAGGATCGACCAAATGGATTTTAATGTCATCACCTAGTAACCTGAACCTTGACCATACTCGGACTTCAAGAGGAGTGGGTTTCATTGCCTTATCTGAGGATAGCTATTCTGCCCCTTTTCCATTGGGTACAGGGGGTTCAACCTGATCCCCTCGACCTTACCGTTCTTCGCAGTACATAGCTATCACTTTGTAGTCATGCTGTCTACACGTGCCTCCACCTTCCGTTTGGTGTCACATATTCCTTACCTGAAGATATAACTCCTCCAGTTTGGTCTATGTATTTTCAAACTCCAGTTTGGTGTCACATATTCCCGCCAACTGCTTATAGTATACTTCATAATTCTCATACATAGCATAGTCATTGGACAGATGGTCCTGGATTGTGATTCTGATATACTCCTTCCGTCCAAAAAATAGTCCTTCTTTTCACTTTGGTTCGTCCCAAAAAATAGTTCCATTTCAAAAATATGAAATATTTATAGTGTAATTTAGAGAAGGTACAATTATGTAAAGCTACAACCTTAAAAAGTTTGACTTATCAAATGAGACTTTTTTTTTGGGATGGAGGGATTAGTCTTTCGTGAGGACATCATATCTCATCTTTAGGTTGTGTTCCAGTCATTTTTATTGGAAACTGAAAGCATGGTATGCCGATTCATGCATACATAGACTCAGTGGCGGATCCAGGAATATTGTTGATCGGTGTCCAAAATTTTAACTACTCCCTCCGTCCCAAAATATATTAAGCTTTAGGGCTTTTCACATAGACCAAGGAAACATATTGTAAATACTAAACTACCCCTATTCAGACATTAATTAGATGTCTTGATATTCTTGTCCAAAGAGCCAAACACGGGTTACGAAGTCAATAAATATTGGAGAATTTGAGAAAAAAAGGGAAAAAGCTCCTTGAAAATTACAAAATGTAATCTATTTTGGAACAAAAAAATTATCCCAAGACGTCATATATTTTGGAACAGAGAGAGTTTTATGGCAAGTCCAATGGTGGTACTTACCTATAGGTATCAAAACCAAAATTTGATACATATTGGTTATTATTCATTGGTATCAAATGATCATCTCTAACCATAGGTATCAAAATGAAGGGTATTAAAATTAGGTGCGGTACTAAGAGGGGTATCAAATTTGATATCTTCCTTAGTACCACACTTAATTTTGATATCTTTTACTTTAACCATTGGAGAGTCTAATACTCTTACATAGGTATCAAAATTTGGTTTTGACCCCTATCATTGGACTTGTCCTTACATAAAAAAAATTAGAAATTACAAGTTGTCCTTTACGCGTTTTCATACGTTGAAAACGCGTAATTACATCATCACCAACATTCATTAACATGTCTTTTTCGATATAACATATAAGAGAATCATTTAAAAATTAATCGGACATTCGATTTCGTAAATACGTCTTGACAATATTTTTTACAAAGAATTTGGGAGGGGTCCAATGAATTTTTTTGGAGGGGTCCAATTGTCAAATATCACAAACTTACTTCTAATTTTTTTTTAATTGGGCGGTGTCCATGGACACCCCTAAAACCCATGTGGATCCGCCCCTACATAGACTGTTACTTCTGGTGAATGTTCATAATAGCTTCTTTTCTATTCTTCATGCATTCTGTTAATTATCCTTTTTGGTCTTATCAAAAAAAAAAAGTAAACAACAAACAACATGAATACTTATTCAAAATACTTGAAATGAAAATAAAATAATATAAAGAAGCACCATAAGAAAAGCAGCAACCAGTAGAAAAAGGAAAGCAAACACCAAACAGAACAAAACAAACAACACCCTCCAAATCATTTCAGCATAAAGAGAGAGGGACCAACTAATTACGATATTTTCTGTTTTTGGGAAAGCTGATGCTTCAATGCCTGACATAAACAACAAGTTCAAAATTCCTGATAAAAATTCCTAAATTCCAGCTCATAGAATAATCAAAACAATAACAGAATCAAGGGGTGAACCAAATCAAAAATTACTCACACAGCCACACACACATGTAAAACCAACTAAAAATCACAAATTCATATAAACCAAAATCACAAACAAATAAATTCATAAACCAAAATCACAAACAAATTCATTTTAATCCAGATGAGAAGAAGAAAGAGAAACTTACAATTTGGCGACGAGAGACCCAGATGAGAGGGAAGGGCAGGCGACTACACAAATGAGGGGGAATCGAGCAGATAATAAACCAAACCTGCACATAATTAGAAATTCTCTGTTGAAATTACGGAGAGGAAACCAAACAACCAAAGAGAAGAACACTTGACCAGCTTGATCAGATTTGAGAGCAATAACATAACTAAATGCATTTAGTTTTCAAAATTTACACGTTAACACATCAATCAAAATTTTTCCATAGAGGTTCAGTACTTCAGTTTGTCCTTTCCTAGCATAAAAGAGGTACTAACACCATCCAAACATCATATATAACAACACTTGCACATATAACCTGTTTAAAAAAACACATCAAATATGCTAATGCAATCTTTTGTTTATGTACAGATACGTAGGAAATTGGAACAGAAAATGCAGGTAATCACCAATAGTGAAACTAAAGTAGATTTTGCCTGACAGTCTGACAGTCTCATTTTGTGCTTGCCTAATCACAAATAAATTCATAAACCAGATGAGAAGAAAAAAGAGAAACTTACAATTTCAATGCGGAGACCCGATCGTGGCACGATGAGGGGGAATCGAGCCTCTCAGAATTCGGGAGAAGCTTCCAAAAGGGAAGGGCGAATTTCAATTACTTTGGGAACGACTCGATCAGATTACGTGAATCGATCAGATTACGTGAATCGAATTTGAGGCATAGCAGAAACACCTTTCTTTGATCCGATCAGATTACGTGAATCAAATTTGAGGAATGGGAGAAGGCGTTTGGAAGAGCAACGGCGACGGAATCAAACCCAAAAAAATCGGTTTGTGAGGGAGGGCAGTGGGTTTGGTAAAGGGGGCAGTGGGCCGGATGGAGGGGTTGAGGAGAGAGGGAAAGCTGGAACAAAAACGAAGGTTGAACTAGTGCCATAATAAAAGGTGGAGAAACACATTGGAAGACGTAACTGTAAGATATATTTCTTGCAGGTCAAGAAAATCTATATATGGTCAATAAGTGAGAATCACGGTTGATTTGGAAATTACTAAATTATAATAAATTTGGTTTGTAAAAAGGGTAAGTTTCCTAAATAAACTCTACATTGATGGACGGTTGAGATTAAAACTCTAATAGGAATTTGGTCTTCCCTTTGCCTATAAAAAGAGATGTAATACCCATCATATTCATCTATTACGTTAAATCAACTCATTAGGGTTTTAGGCCAAAAGGGAGAAACCATATTCTGCCTCTTCTTCTCTATTATACTGCAGATTTCAGATCAAGGGCAAATTACTAGAAGCAATATGTCTTCATCAGGTATTTTAATTAAGAGTATTTTGTATGTCATTGTGATTTTCATTGAGTTCAAGATCTAGGGCTTAAGATTATTAACTTACAGTTGGTATCAGAGCAATGTTACGAACTCGTGATCCTCCATTAAAGATGCATGCAATATTATTGTTCAATTAATAAATGAATTTTTGTTTTTCAAACACGGTCAGATTGTCTTTTTTTTTTTGGTTATGAAAGTTGACCGTGACTTGAATTGGTATTGTTTAACCCTTGATTATCATGCAATTATTGCTTTATTGATGTCTTTCTTTCGTCAGCGCACATGCAAGCCTTTTTATTTATTTGTTTTATTTTTTGGTTTATTTATTTTTACTTGAAAATAATACTAATAATCTGTTTAGTAATAATAAATAATGATGGTTTTTATGTCGGATTAGAATTTGAAATATGGAATTGGTAATGAAGCTGTTTACAATTCGATCCTATTTTGGCCTTCAAAATTTTTCTTCGAACTTTTATAAATTTATATTATTTTAAGAAAAATTAATTATGTTTTTCCGCACTAATCGTTTTGATATGTATAAAGACTAATTATCACCACAGTGATAATTGATAATTAAATTGATGTTATTTAATGTTAATGTTTATTGATGAGTCTTCTACATTGAACATACATATTAGAACGGTAATCACCCACAGGTGATTCTGATCCACATGTTTGAACAACATTAAAATTGATGTGTTAGAGAAAAGAAAAATATCCACAGATATTTATCTTGTTCTTGTACACATGATTAATTGGAATTATGACTCATAATTAATTTAGTGGAAGTTCTACCCACAGGAGAATCTTCTTTATGTACATTTAGACAATTTCTAATTGGTATATCTCTATTATATTTCAGCTCTTGTTCCCGTTAATTTGCACTCGCATGCTTCATCTGCACATCTCTCTCAATGGTACCAACTTCTCAGAATGGCGTGAGAACGTTGAATTCACTTTGGGTGTTCTTGATCTCGATCTTGCACTCCAAACTGAAAAACCTTCTGCATTAACCGCAAAGTTCCAAAGAGGATAAGGATCTCCATAAACGTGGGAGAAAAGTAACTGTTTGAGCCTTATGTTCATGCAAATGACAATTGCTGCAAACATCAAGACCTCTCTTCCTGAAACGAAAGTGGCTAGGGAATTTATGGAGTCCATTGGAGAACGCTTTAGGACTGCAGATAAGTCCCTTGCAGGAAAATTAATGTCAGAACTCACTACTATGAAGTTTGATGGTGCACGGTCAATGCACAATCATATTATTGAGATGCAAAATCTTGCAGCTAAGCTTCAGAATTTAGGAATGAAAGTGGATGAGAATTTTCTTGTCCAGTTTATCCTAAATTCTCTTCTCCTCTGATATGCCCCTTTTCAAGTGAACTATAATTCCATTAAGGAAAAGTGGACAGTGAATGAACTATCTAACATGCTAGTTCAAGAGGAAGCAATGCTAACTCAACAAGGTGTTAATGTTGCGCATCTCACAATTCAAGGAGCAAATCATAAGTTTGGGAAAAAGGCTGGAAAAGGCCAGAAAAGAGCACCACCCAAAATGAATAATAACGTCCAACCCCCTCAAGTCAAGGCAAAGAAAGAAGAAGTTTGTCGTTTCTGCAAGAAATCTGGACACTTCCAGAAAGATTGCGAGAAACGTCGTAATTGGTTTGAAAGTAAAGGTAATCCTTTGGGATTCGTAAGTTTTTCAGAATGTAACTTCTCTAATGTACCTTCAAATTCATGGTGGTTGGATACAGGTACTAATGTTCATGTTTCTAATTCGATGCAGGGATACCTTACAACCCAAATCATAAACCCAACTGAAAACTTTTTATTTGTGGAAAACAGCAATAAAGCTCCTGTCGAAGCTATTGGAACGTATCATCTTGTTCTTGCAAAAGGACATTATTTAGATTTATTTCAAACTCTTTATGTTCCATCTATTTCCCGCAACTTAGTTTCAGTTTCAAAACTTGATTTACAAGGATTTATGTTTGATTTGGGTACTAGAAGTTTCAATTTATATAAAGATTCTATTAAATTTGGTTCTGGAATTCTTGTGGATGGTTTTTACAAATTTACTTTGTTTTCTCCATCCTTACCTGAAACCCAATTGACTCTGCATCATAATGAAGGAACTGTACATCATGTAATGAAAAAGGACTCTTCACTCTTGTGGCATCAGAAGTTGGGACATATATCCCGTGAACGACTTCAAAGATTAGTAAAAGATGGGGTTTTACCGAACCTAGATTTTACTGATTATCATGGTTGTGTGGATTGTATTAAAGGCAAAGCAACAAAACACACAAAGAAATGAGCCACAAGAAGTTCTCAGCTTCTTGAAATAATACATACAGATATTTGTGGACCTTTTGATGTTCCAACGTTTGGGGGAGAAACATACTTCATCACCTTTATAGATGATTATTCACGTTACTGTTATCTCTATCTATTGCATAACAAATCTCAATCTGTGAATTTTGTACAAATATTCATAACTGAGGTTGAGAGGCAATTAGAGAGAAAAGTGAAAATCATAAGATCTGATAGAGGTGGAGAATTTTATGGCAGGTATGACGAAACAAGACAACATCTCGGACCTTTTGCGGACTCCTCGAACAACTTGGAATTGTAGCTCAATACACAATGCCGATTCTCCATGGCGTAATGGTGTAGCTGAAAGGCGAAATCGCACGCTTTTGGAAATGGTTAGAAGCATGATGAGTCATGCTAAGTTGCCCATTACGTTGTGGACATATGCTCTTCGTATGGCCGTATATATTTTAAATAGGGTTCCCAGTAAAGCAGTTCCAAAGACTCCTTTTGAGCTGTGGAAAGGCTCGAAACCTAGTTTAAAACACCGCAAGTTTGGGGACGACCAGGTTGAAGCGAAGGTATATAATCCTCAAGCAAACAAATTGGATTTGAAAACCATAAGTGGTTATTTCATTGGTTTTCTGAAAAATCCAAAGGGTATATAATTTATTGTCCTAACCATAAGCGCGAATTGTGGAACCGGTAATGTCAAATTCATTGATGATGGCATGATTAGTGGGAGTATATTTGTGGAAGATAAGTCTGTTCACGAAGTTAGGGTAACAATCCCATTACCCAATAATCAAACAGACAATGTGAATCCTTCCATCGTTGAACCGTTAAACGTCGAAGGATCACATGTGGCTCCACTCATCGTTGAACCGATAAATGATGAAGAGCCACAACCACATCAGCCACAACCCCCTAATGAAATCATTGCTAATGAAGAAATTGTAGAACAATCACAGGAACCAGCATTGAGAAGATCTCAACGAGAAAAACGAAGTGCTATCCATGATGATTACGTTGTTTATCTACAAGAATCTGATTTTGACATAGGGATAATGAAAGACCCAGTTTCTTATTCACAAGCCATTACAAGTAATAATTCTGATAAATGGATTGATGCCATGAAGGATGAGTTGAAATCAATGGCGTATAATCAAGTCCGGGAACTAACTCATTTGCCTAAGGACACAAAACAGTTGGGTGTAAATGGGTCTTCAAGACCAAACGACTGTCATGGCAATATTGAGCGATATAAAGCTAGACTTGTAGCCAAAGGTTTTACTCAAAAAGATGGCATAGATTACAAAGAGACTTTTTCTCCTGTGTCAAAGAAAGACTCTCTCAGAATTATTATGGCCTTAGTAGCTCATTATGACTTAGAGTTACATCAAATGGATGTGAAAACAACATTTCTTAATGGTGAGCTACAAGAAGAAGTTTACATGCGTCAACCTGAAGGTTTTACCTTGGAAGGACAGGAAGACATGGTCTCGCAAACTTAAGAAATCAATTTATGGACTTAAACAAGCCTCCCGGCAATGGTATTTAAAATTCAACGAAACCATTAATGCTTTTGGTTTTGAAGAAAATACCGTAGATCCATGCATATACCTCAAGATCAGTGGGAGTAAGTTCATATTTTTGGTTCTGTATGTTGATGACATATTATTGGCAAGTAGTGATCTTGGCTTAATGCATGAAACCAAAGCTTATCTTTCTAAAAATTTCGAGATGAAGGACATGGGTGAAGCTTCCTACGTGATTGGGATAGAAATATTCCGTGATAGATCACGTGGATTACTTAAACTCTCCCAGAAAACATACATCGAAAGAGTTTTAGAAAGATTTGGAATGGCAACATGTACTGCGGGCGTTGCTCCAATTCAGAAGGGAGACAAATTTGGTCTCTATCAATGTCCTAAAAATGAATTGGAGCGTAAGCAAATGGAAAACATACCCTGCTTCTTTAGTAGAAAGTTTGATGTATGCACAAGTTTGCACAAGGCCTGACATCAGCTTTGCTGTTGGTATGTTGGGAAGATACCAATTAAATCCAGGAATGGATCATTGGAGAGCTGGAAAGAAAGTTTTGAGATACTTACAGGGTACGAAGGATTATTGTCTTACATTCAAGAAGTCAGATCAATTAGAGTTGGTTGGCTATTCAGATTCCGATTATGCTGGATGCAAAGACACTTTAAAGAGCACTTTTGGTTATGTTTTCTACTAGCTGGAGGAGCAATCTCATGGAAAAGTGCAAAAGAGTCTATTATTGCTAATTCCACGATGGAAGCTGAATTTGTAGCTTGCTTTGAAGTTACAAATCATTACTTATGGCTGTGAAATTTCATCTCAAGATTTAGAGACTTGAATTTTGTCTCGGACCGTTGAAACTCTATTGTGATAATGCTATTTTCTCTAAGCATGATAGATACTCTAAAGGGACAAAACACATGGACCTTAAGTATTTATCGGTGAAGCAAGCAATTCAGAAGAAACAGTTGTTCATTGAACATATAAGCACAACACTTATGGTTGTAGATGCACTTACGAAGGGGTTACCTCCTAAGATTTTTCATGAACATACTTTAAGTATGGGTCTAGAGAGAGTGACTGATTATTAATTATCGTTTATTATGCTTATACATTGAACTTCTATTGAGCTCTTATTTATGACATTCTGAATTTTATTTATGTTTCCATATTTTGTATACTTTATGTGAATGGATAATTGATAACAGAAATAGTTCTTGAAGAAAGAACATTATTGGACCATTATACCCTTGCTTAAAAGGCCTAATAAACTAAATTATTTATGTTGTAGTACATGGAAGGAACCATGTTGAAAACCTGATAATGTGGAACCGCTATGACTCTCATGGATAGCTTATTTTGCGAAGGTATTATGTTAACCATCATGTTATTAATTTAGTAATTATGCGCGCCTTATGTTTTTCAAGATTAACCATTAAAGGATTATCACTTGGACCAAGTGGGAGACTGTAAGATATATTTCTTGCAGGTCAAGAAAATCTATATATGGTCAATAAGTGAGAATCACGGTTGATTTGGAAATTTCTAAATTATAATAAATTTGGTTTGTAAAAAGGGTAAGTTTCCTAAATAAACTCTACCTTGATGGACGGTTGAGATTAAAACTCTAATAGGAATTTGGTCCTCCCTTTGCCTATAAAAAGAGATGTAATACCCATCATATTCATCTATTACGTTAAATCAACTCATTAGGGTTCTAGGCCAAAAGGGAGAAACCATATTCTGCCTCTTCTTCTTTATTATACTGTAGATTTCAGATTAAGGGCAAATTACTAGAAGCAATATGTCTTCATCAGGTATTTTAATTAAGAGTATTTTGTATGTCATTGTGATTTTCATTGAGTTCAAGATCTAGGGATTAAGATTATTAACTTACAGTAACAAACACCACGAACGATCGGAGAAACACTCAGAAAGATAAGGAAAGAGTAGGGGAGTTGGAATCGTAGAGGAGAGGGGAGGGGCCTTGAGGGGGGTTGTCTTGGGGGGCACGGCTAACTGTCGTTCACACATGTGTGATAAGGAATAAATTACAGCCATTCGATGAAAGTAAAAGAACAAATCACAACCGTCACTTATCACAAGTCAATTGTAAGCGTACGAGAGTGAGCCCTATTGTAATATAGATAAAAAAAAACTATATTGGATTGGAAGACAGATAATAATAAAGGACAACTTCCTTTTATTAATATATTAACCGGTGTTCTAAAACTCCCCGCCTAGCTCCGCCTAGACCCCGCCTAAGCACTAGGCCCCTCTCTACCGCCGCGACTTTCTTAGTCGCCGCCTAATCGACAACTCGCCGACTTTAATTTATTTTTGTAGCTTTGATTTTGTGGTATGCGGTAACCGGAGAAGGAAGAGGGGACGAACTAGAGAAGGAAGGAGAGTGGTAATGGTGAGGCGGAGAGGGAGGTAATGGGTTGTGAACAAGTAATTTTTTTTTTTGTTTTTAGTTATAAACTTGGCTTGTTTATTGCTTTTGGGTTGTTGAGAATTGTGATTAATGGTAGGTTTGTATATTTTTGTTCTTTTTACAAATATAGACAAGTGTTTGATAAAATGACAAACATAAAAAAAAAAATTTGTATTCAATGCGTTTGATCTTTGATGTAAATTAACATAAAAAATGGTAATTATGCCTTAATTCTAGGCCCCGCCTAAGCCTCGATTACGTCCCGACTAGTCCCCTAGGCGCTAGGCGCTAGTGTGCCGCCTAGCGGTCGCCTAACGATTTTTAAAACCTTGATATTAACTAGTTTTATACCCGTGCGTTAAACGCACGGACATATATATTTTTCAATCAAATTATACTTAGTTAAATTATGATCAAGCAAAATGAAGACAAAAACAAAACTAAAAGAAGATATTATTTCAATGAATAGAAAAATATCATTTGATTCATTTAATTAAAAATTAATATGAAAATAAAGAAATATATGTGTCATTTGATTAATAATAATAAAATAAATAAATTGAAATAACTGCAATTTATGAAAATTAAATAAATAATTAAAATGAAAATACAAAAAATGTGTATTGTGGTGTATGGATTTTCAGTAGCGATACGTCGATTTGGATTCACGATGCATTAATTTAGAATCGCAATACATCGCTATGAATTGGAAATAGATCAGTTTGAACGTGAGGCATCGATTTAAAATCGTGATGCACTACTATGGAATGAGAATGACAATTATATAATTTTGAATCATGCATGGTAATGTATGAACTGATGCTTATCGCAAACATGTCTGATTCATTAAAGGTATACGCGTCCTTTCACATCAAAAATATTTTTTTCCGATTAAAAAAGCATAGTCGACATCGGTTGAATATCTGTCAAAAGAGACCGATCCAATTTTCACCATATTCTTTTCAAACCCTTAAAAGACAAAAAAATCTAAATGAGTCTGACGTGTTCATAACCCGACACATATTAATTGAATGACAAAACTTACTCTAAACAATTTAATTGACAATGATCGATTGAAAATTGACTCAAATAATTCTATTTGTAGTGATTTAAGCATGTTTATGACGTATTTCAATATCAATAATCAATAACAATTAAAAAGACAAATTTAATCTATTGGCTTTCTTACTTCGCCCCACTCATAGATATTAAAACGACATCGTTTTAGAGTTTTTAATATATATATATATATATATATATATATATATATATATATATATATATAAAAACTCTTATCTTGAGTCTCGCTACCTCTTGTCATGATATTTATTCCAGCAACTTTGCCCTCTCACCGAAGAAAAAACAAACTATTAACCCAACTTATGGAACCATGTCTCATTTTAGTTTTTCTTCTTCACTCCCTTTACTCATTATCCCTCTCTCCATTATCTATCCTCGAAAATATAGAACTCTATAAAAGGGGATCATCAAGGTAACTTTCCAACTGAGATTACTTTGGCACTCTACAATTTGATGTAAATCTGATTACTTTTTGAACACAACGACAAATCAATTCGTTCATGATTAAATGGTCGGTTCATTTTTTATTTAAAAGAGAGGTAACTTTGCACTTCCGAAACATTTCCTCTTTGTTAGAGGAAATTATGCTGCAATATTGTTTGTTTCGTTTTGTTATTTACCATTATATAGTTCTTGTTACTTGAAGTATTTGTTAAATTTTATTTATTTTAAATCGATATATGTTTTAGATCTATCAGTCATTTATAATTAATCATGTACATTCGTGTTTTAGATGAACTTTTGATGATTTTCAAATTTTGAATATGATGAAATGGACAACAAAATTTCAAATCTATATATTTTTGTTGGTCAGTCATATATTTAATATCAATAATGAGTATTTGTAATTTTGTTCATAATATTTATTTTAAGAATTTTGGTCCAATGAAATAGACAAAAAAAATTCATATATTTCATGTAGTTATAATGAATTGTGAGTTTTTGTGATTTCATTAAAAGTATTTGTTTTAATAACTTTTAATCTGGTTAAGTAGACAAAAAAATCATAAATAAAATCATATATATATATATATATATATATATATATATATATATACATACATACATATATATTAGTCATTCAGTTAGAATTAATTGTGAGTATTTGTGATTCCTTTAAGTAAAATTTATTGCGCAAAGTCATCCATGATTTTTCTGAAGTTTATTTGGCAACAATGAAAAACTAACGATTGTATGCATAAAAGGTTGTGTTTGGATAACAAAGCAATGAATGCAATGATTCTAGACTTCTAGTTACTAGGCTCTAGTTTCAAGAAGTTATAGATATTTAAATTTGTATTATTTAATTATAGCATTCATTAAATGTTTGTTATAAATAGGGATTACTATTTTAAAAATGCAAATTTTGACGAGAAATTACTATTTTTAAACTACCTAAGCGCTATATATATATATATATATAGATTACAAACATTTTACGATTTTGGCGCTTGGTAGCCGGCCAAGAATTGCATGTGCCAGTATCAAATGATAAAGCACGTGGTGATACTACACTGGCCTAGTGGCCTCCAGTGTCCGGTCAGTTCTCTCTCTAGTCTCTTCTGACTTACTTTTAAAAACAAAATAAAAAAATCGTTAACAACTTCCCATGTATTAGAATGTGACTTGAAATATGGGCATGCTCTTTCATCACTGATCTAATTTTGATTTCTGAAGAAATGATACCGTAAAAGAAATTAAGATTGACTTGCAAGTTACACGCCACATTCGGAAGGACACAAATTTAGCAGTTGGAAAGATCAGTACGAATTGCAACTTAGATAAATACGAAAACGTGTATTTCCAACGTGTATCAATTTCATAATTTTGAGTTTTGATAGATGACTAGAACAGGCTAGCTCAATATGATCTTAATTACTAGAAAAGATTTCCGCTGTGGTTCCTTAAGACTTTTTCAAATATTTAATGGTTGGGATTCATCACATGTGTGGAGATGGTTATTTTTTTTATCAATAAATTATTCACTAAAATATTAAAGAATTACTGAAAATAAATTAACAAAACAATTTTAAATAAAGTATTTAATTAAATTACAATAAATTATTAAATCATTAAAAAATAATTATTTTAAAAATAAATTATTAACAAATATTTAATAAATTAATAACTAGTATTAAATAAAACATATTAGACATAATCATTAAATAACATTAAAAATTTGTAAAAAAATGTTTCTTATAAAAAAGAGTATTATTAACTAAAAAAATTAACACGTCACAATTTTCATGGTGGCTATAATAGGTTGAATTATATGTTTTATATTTTTTATAACCTTATATTTATAATTCTTAATTATAACAGATTTTGAAAAATGTTAATACAAAAATAAGTTATACTTTTAGTCAATTCTCTTTACGAATTAAATTACATTTAATGAATGAATGTTAGTAGCTAGATTTAATGAATTAAAATTTTCAAAATTTATAAACCATTAGATTTTTTTGAAAATTATTATTTTTATTATTATATTATATATTAAAATAAAATGTAAATATTAATTCATTTAAATATTTTCTCTTATTTTTTATTCAAGAAATATATATTTTCTTCTTATTTGTATATTTATATTTCTGTGATCATTTCATTTTTGTTGTTTACAAAATAATATCTTTTTTAACCCTTAAAAGCAAAAAAAAAAAAAAAAGGAAGGACCTCCTTATAATTAAAAACAAAAGGAAAAAAACATATACATTTAACATCAACAATCATTAAGTATCTTTCAACATTTTAAAAACCTTTAAGGGAGGCAACTGAATTAATTCTGTTAAAATTAGATGACAGTTAGGGATAATGGCGAAATTGCATCTATCTTTAAAATTACAATGTCAATTTCGCTCAAAAAATAATACATTGGCAAAATGTAAAGATTCGTCAAAGTACAATGACAAAATTAACCAATTTTCCAATAATTTGGACACAATGTCACCAATTTCGTTAAGTTTCTGTCCAACTTCATTAACAAAGAGATGATGTGGACTTTTAAGATTTCTTTCTTAAAATTTCAAAGTAAAGGGTATCCTCATGTAATGTTGACATTAACACATTATAGTTGTCGGCGTCAAGCATCTTGACCATCACTATTTTCAAATCAAGAAACCAAAGGCCAGTTGTGTTATAAAGAGACGAAGGAATAAAGCCATTGATGGAGTTGTTTGAAAAGTCAACCTTCTGGAGGTGTTGGGTTAGGCCAGATCGTCGGGAATGGAGGCGAGAAGCTAAGAATAAGGGAGAGATAAGGCGATAACATAGTAGATTGCGTCAGAAATGTCGTCAAGTGCACCACAAAGGACATCGTACCATGAACATCTTTGTGTGTGTGTGTGTGTGTGTGAGAGAGAGAGGGGGGTCTTAACTGAGATTTATGACCTAAGGAAGGAGGAGGGGCCATGGGACAGCTCACCAGAAATAAAACTTCTTCCCCAACATATTCTCTATTCCATTTTTATTAGATTATGAATCTTACAAAAATCTAGAAATTAAGTAATGGGTGTTGGTCATGTGGATGTGCTCAAATAGGCTAGAGGGGGTGAATAGCCTATATTACTATTTTAAAATTATCTCACCATTCATTAAAGAATACGGGTGAAATGCCTTTAAGTGTTAAGGCAATCTGGAGGGTGAGACAAGTCTTCTTGTAATACTGAGCAGTAGACTTGTTCATAGCAGTAATGAACTATGTTGGCAGATTGTAGATAAATTGTTAGCTTAAAAAAGGTTTTGGCAGCGGAAAGGTTCTGACTAAACAGAATTATCTTTATAAGGTTTAAGCAGTTGTACACGAATATATGTCCAGAACAACATCATATTTGACTTTTCTTCAAATGCAAGTCATATGGGTTTCAGAATAGATAGCTTTAGTAAATCAAAATCTTTTTAGATCTGGAAAGAGAGATCAGAGCTGAATTTGAAGAATATATATAATTTACAAATTCAGCAGAGGTTTACTCAAAGGTAAATATGTCTAATACATCAACTTAGACTCTCTAACCTAACTATCTACTTTCTTCCCTTAGATTCCATTCCCCATTCAAGAACTCCTTTTCCCAGAGTTTCATGAACAAGTCAGGAGCAGGTGGAGTCAATGAGAAGCGACATGAGAAGACAATTTTATGGGTAGCTCAAATAAAGAATATTTGAGCAACTGAGATCAAAGTACTCGACTACCTATGATAACATATTGTTGCACAACCAACAACCTTGCAATGAAATACAAGTTTGTTGATATGAATGCAATACAAATAGGCAGTTCTTCATTTTCCTTGGACATTTTTGGAGACTTCTCTTCAACGAAATCTGGAGTACTTAATCTCTATCAAAGGATTGGATTTCTGAAGTGTTGTAGATACTGAGTTCTTTGAAGGAGATTAAAGAACTCAAAAATCTAATCCTTTGGTAGAGATCAAGTACTCTAGATCTACCAAGGAGATTACAAAGTACTCGATTACCTATTCTCTATCGTTGTAGCTTTTCAGATCACTCTTCCTTGCATCTTACTTTTCTTCCTTGCAATCCACAGAATATGTTTTGTAAAGGTCTGAGTTTTCCACAGTGATCTCTTGTTCTCACTTGAAGAAGGGATAAGAGGTTTCTTTCATACAAAGAAAATAATAGATCCGCTAAAATTGTCTTCGAATGATCTTTAGCCATTGAAGTGGTTCGTCGGATAAGAGTGAATCTTATAGATTGTAAGATAAAGATATTCTAGAAGATATCTCTCTGAAAAGGTTATCCAAAAGTCAGACTGCGTAGATGTGTCACTATTGTGCAGGTCTGATGGAATAGTACACTGACATTTGGTTTTCCAATAAAATAGATACATTTGAACTTGAAAACCAACTGTAGATAGGAATGTCTGTTGAGTAAAATACAAGTAGATCTTGCAGGTCTGAAAGTTGTCTAGACTTTTCCGCAAGTTGACTTTTGGAGAAGCTTAAGCTTTTTGTCGTTTCTGAACGTATGCATTGATTCCATCTGTAGTTTGCATGTGCAGCCTAAGAGGGTCGAAGGTCTGCTGGTTTAATGTTCCTTTAATAATTTTATCTTCCAGTAGACAAGTCTGTTAGTTGACATAGCTGAGGGAGGAACTATCAACTCGTAGCAAGTCTGCTAGTATGATGTCTTTGAAGAGGCAATCATCATGTATCAAGTCTGCTGTTGTTGGTGTACAGAATAATTGGTCTGCTAAGGTCATCACATAAGAGTAGGACTAAGACTCTGACTCATCTAGTCTAAGACCTATGCAATGTTCAACAAGTTGTCACACTGACCGGTACGCAATCCTTTTAGTCACTTGTTAGAACATGCAGTAATGGAAACAAGCAAATCAAAATGTTCCCGAATATGCAAATGAATAAGTCACGTTTCAGCAGGCATATTCCAACAATATCCTCATATTTGCTAGGAACCATTACTAAGTTGGCATATACATAAAGCACTTAAGCAATATTTCAGCTCATATAAATAACATGCCTACAATGAATAATCACTTTATCTAAGGCATGTCCTATGCTGAACTTACAAGCGATGGCTTATGTATAGTCACCTATTGATACTTACAGACTCTATAAATCAAAGCATAAGAGTAAAAGCAATAGTAAGAAAACATTTTTAGATTATTTATGAGGTATAAATGATTTGTTTGCTCGAAATCTAAAATGTTTTTGGTTCCATTCTTGCATAAAAGATTTATATATTTGAAAGTATGTTTTGGCAAGAAAGAATAGCGAATCCTTAAAGTAAGTAATAGCGTTTAAGCATTTCATTTTAAGGATTGATGTATGATACCCATTTTTGAAATTCATTTATAAAGACTTTAAAAGAGGTAGAAGATTTTTGGTATAAAAGTCTTAGTATCATATTTTTAAAAGTGTTTGAATAGCATCTTGTTATTTAAATAGTATGTTTTTAAAGATCGTTTCAAGAATGTCGTTCTATAAAGCTTCTTATCGAAGATGAGAGAACTCTATTGATGAGAGGGTCAGCAAGGTTGTTTTTCAAGATAGCATCCTTCAATAAGTGTGCCAAAAAAGCAAAGATGTATCACTTTGTTGAAGAGAAAAGAAATCTACTGATGAGAAGGTCAGCGGGGTTGTTTTTTGAATGATGGCATTCTTTAACAAGTGTGCCACAAAGGCAAAGATGTATCACTTAGATTCATCTTGAAGGGGTAAAGTTTTTCACCTATATAATGTTCTCTTTTTAAAGGAATTTCTCCCCTTAAGTGAAGAGCACTATATCGTCTTTCATTTTGGTTTAGGATTAATCTCTCTTTTGTTGGTTATCTTGTCTTCTATATCAAATTCTCATTTTTAAATGTTGATTGAATTTATGGAGTAAATTCTTCTCTAGACTAAATTATCCTCTTTAATGGTTGCAAATACTAAAATCGAAGATTCTAAATTCCTCTTTTAATGGTACAAAATCTTCTCCTAAAACGAAGAATCATCTGAAACCATGTGTTGGTTTAAATCAAGTTTGAGGAAGCCAACTATTGATACCAATTGTTAAGTTTTTAGAGCATTGATATCATTTGTTGGGCTTATAGATAATACGAGCAATTTATGTTTTAAAGCAGGGAGAAAAAGAATAGATAGTAATGTATCGGAGGTTTAGAAGGATATTTGGAAAGAAGACAGATGCTTGATAATTAAGTCTTTTAAAGAGTTTCCTATTTTATAAAATGATTAAATACCCGTTGCTGAAAAAATTACAATCTAATTAGAATCTCCAAAATTTCATGTATTACAGTCTAAATCATAATCTTCTTCACTATCCGAAAGGCTTCTATTGCCGAATAACTCTCAAGTTATTAGCATATCACCTATGATAGGAAGACGTTCTTCATTCTGAAAAAATTGAAGAATCGTTTGGAAGGAGCATAGAAAGTGGTTGATAATCCTAGCGTACTTTCTGATGCTATATCGAGACACTTTTCCTCTCTGGACTGCTTGGATGATGAGCAAGATGATGACTTCAAACCAGTTCAGGTCTTCATATTCGAGAACCGCAATGGTGAGGTTTTGAAGTCTTCTGGTGAGCATTCTTGACCCAGGCCCATAGAACAGAAGGCATTGGTTTAGAATTTAACTTACGTAGTACAAATCTAAAGGATATTCAATAATGTCCATTGTACGATAATCATCTTGAGAGTTGGTGTTAGTTCTTCGAAACCATGGTACGATATCTATGCCTCTAATGCGACCAAAGAAACTATTACCATTTCTCTCCAATGTCATCCTAGAATAGAAATCGTCAACCAGTCGGAGGCTATAGAATTCTTCTCGAATGGTGAGAATAGGGATGAGTCCGGAGTTATGAAGGAGGTCGAAGATTGTTCCTCCTACAGAGTTGTTGATGAGGAATTATTCCGCCTAAATAGTTTGGCCTAGAACGTAGGTATTGAAGCCTACTCTAGTCAAGAAACTATCGACTACATGTGCATTAACTCATGGAAGAATTTATGAAAGAAGAGTAAAGATTTAGTTTTGAAATAATTTGGCTCTTTTGAAGATGAAGTTAGGATGTATTAATGTTGGTATTTTATGAAAGATTTTATAGGGTGAAGGAATGCATGAATCAATGTTTTGGTATCTGTTCCAAGAAAAATATGATGGAGACTTGAAACGTCGATTTGATTTTTTTTTTTAAGGAAGCAAGGCGGCACCTACGAGATTTTATTAAATAAATAGAGAAAATACAAACTTAAGGGGGACAACCAGCCTTACCCTTTGAACGGGGGGACAAAGGAGCCTTACCTCAAAAAAGGAAATTACAAGGAAACATAAACAAATGAAAAATTAAGAAACACGAATCCTAGCGGTGCCTTGAGCGTCAAGAAGAACATTACTTTTGATGGAGTGAGGAAAGTCTGACAACGATGAAGAACATAAGTCCCGACCCTTGTCCACAGCCAAGTTAGCCAAACCATCAGCAACAAAATTAGCCTCCCTAAAACAATGGTGAACCGAAAAATTAAGAGCATTCTTCAACAATCTAATCGCACGAACAAAATAGGCCAGGTTCCACGGGATGTTATGCTCCTTATTACTCAAATCACAGATAATCTTGGAATCAATCTCAACTACCGCACCACAATGACCATTGTTATCGAGCCAACAAAGGCCTTGGAAAAGGGCTTGAATCTCAGCCTCGTTATTAGTAGCCTCACCATAAAAGGAATAATAAACATGGATGACATCCCCTTCAGAATTTCTAATCACACCCCCGCCACCACTGAGACCAGGATTACCACGACAAGCTCCATCAGAATTAAGTTTAAGAGAACCAGGCGGAGGTTTAGACGAAGAAATAGCTCGAACAGTAACTTGTTTTCGAATAGCAAAAGAGAAAGTAAGCCCCTTGCTTTGCCTAAGCCCAAAAAAATTCCAAGCTGAGAGAATGGAGTTAAGATCAGAGTCCACTGCATTCACAATCTAATTATGAGATTTGAGAGAGCCATCAAAAATCACCCCATTTCGAAACTTCCATATATTCCATAAAATAAGAGAAGGAAGCAGAATAAGAATTGACGATTTAGCCTTACACCAATTTATCAAGCAGCGCTGTTGGACAAAAGCTCCATTAATAATAATACCATGAGGAGTAAAAGCATTCCAAACATAATTAGCAACTTCTCCATGAAGGAATAGATGTTGAAAGGATTCAATACCATGATTGACACAGCAAACACACCTCGAGGCTAGATAAAAACCTTTTTTAAGGAGGCCTTCGTCAATGGGAAGACGACTCATGAATAAACGCCAGAGGAAAATACTAATACGCGCGGGGAGAAATTTATTCCATACAAACTTAGAAGACATTTGAGAAGCTCTAGCTGGAGAGACAAGAGCCCTAGCAGAACTTAGGGAGAATTTGCCCGAGGATGTACAGCTCCAGAAAGGGATATCAGGCTGATCCACTAACGCAATAGGTTGACGAAAGATAGACTGTAGAGCAGATTGAGTAAGAGTGGAGAAGGCTATAGGAAGCAGATTCCCATCAGCATCAAAGAGTTTCTGAACAGTTTCGATGGAACAGTTTTGAGGTTTTGAAAGGCACTGGTTTGGCAGCCATTTGTCGTGCCAAATGGAAATAGATCCAGAACCCACGATCCAGCCAATACAAGGTTCAGCCACAGGTTTTATTCTTTGGAGACGTTGCCATATATGGGAGCCTCGACTTGAAGATAAAGTCGCATAAGATGAAGAACAATATCTAGCTCGAAGGAAATCAGTTCAGAGATTTTTCATAGTGCGAAACCGCCACCACAGCTTGACAGAAAAAGCTTTGACCAAAGTGAAAAGAGAACTGATGCAAGCACCACCCGACTGCTTAGGCAAACAACAGGTTCTCCAAGAAATCCAGTGAGATTTAGCTTTACCATCAACATTGCTCCAAAAGAAATTGGCAAAAAATTGCTCTAGCATTTTAATAACAGCCACAGGAGGTTCAAGAGAGGCAAAGAGATAAGCTGTAATCGAATGAAGCACATGATTAATGAGCGTAGCTCTAATTAAGAAAAAGAACGCCCAAGAGGCCACCTTTTGTTGCGCCGCTATAGATTCAAAGAGTCTCTTATTCTGCGCCAAAATAAAGAGGACAGCCCAAGTAAGATATAGGAGAGAGCCTAAACGAAATCGAATACTGCAATACTAGTACTCAGAAATGGAGAGAGAGGGGTTCACAAAGATTTGGCTCTTTTCACAATTAATGAGCTGACCCGAAATAGCAGAATAATGAGCAAGGAAATTCGGATGCTTCTGAAGGGATCGTCGATTTGATTGAAGTCTGTCATGACGTTGGATTTTTTAAAGGATGTTTGCTTTTAATGAGAACGGCGATTCATGAAGTTTGTTTAAGTCTGAATTTAATATCAATTTTTTAAAATGTTAATCATTTTTCAGATTTAATTGGGTTTCCGATACCAATTGAATATTTTGAGCGTTGAGTTGAGAAAGTTTGGTATCAGAAAGGAAAGGATATGGAGATTCTAACACCATTTTCATGAAATGATAATTACATTCTCGTATCAGAAAGGAAGGGTCTGCTGACGTATGAAAAGATGAAGCTTTTTAAGGAGTTTTGCACAAAGAGAATAGGGAACAAGACAAAGATCATTATTCCAATTATCCGAAAAGCTATTAAGGAGCTTGTTGAATCATCTACACAATCCTCAACAATTTCTCAGATCATAGGTTTTTCAGGATCTTAACGCTACCATTTATCCCAAAAGCTATAGTTGATACTTAGGTGCAAGAGTTCCTTAAGTCACGGTTATCCTTAGGGTAGGATAAGGGTGAGAATGGGTCAACAAAAATGGTTATGAGATGAAGATGTTTGACCAGCATAGATGAAAGTCTGTCGATACTGTGAAGATGAAGAAGGGGGTGAACACGAAGGTATGATCAGCAGAAGTGGAAGTTTGCTGATCTAGGTGAAAAGTTATCTGTTGGTGAGACCACTTGTTGTAGATACCAATTGTTGTAAAAAACATATTGATGTGAGGAATGATGAGATAGCAAATGTGTCGATTGTTGATACCAATTTGGAGAAATTAAGGGTAGCAGATGTGAAAGCCTGATGATGAGATGAAAGGATGGAAACATATATTTCTTTTCGTGCCTTGGCGATTGGACAAAGGATTCAGTTGCTTCATCGACAAGATTAATTGAAGATGATGTTCCTCCTTAAAAGAATCCTAATTGTAGAGGAAAGTATGTAAGGGAAAAATTAGGGCATCCAATTTTCTTAATTATTTATTAATTGTTGTGCTCTTTCTTAGTCCAAAAACAATGGTAAGTAGTTACCATATTTAATACTTCCTAAAAGCTCTCAAGAGTCCTTATTTAAATTTGGCACAATCTTTGGTAAGATCTTTGTTTTGAAATAAGGAAACAAACTTTGAAAACTAAATCTCTTATGATCTAATCTTGTGTTTCCTTGGAGAATTTGGTTTATTTATTGTTTTAGGACTCCCAACTCGAGTATATATACGAGTGCAGATCATATAGAATAAACACAACTCGAGAGACTTAGAGATGTATTCTGAAAAGAAAAAGAAAGCTAAGAGCTTACTTGGAGTATTCTATGCAGCTACATTAGAAGCTACACCTACTATTTTGTTGTTTGTTTTCCTAGTTGATAGGAAACTTATTTTTTTTAATCTCACGTTTGATTTACTGTGTTTTTGTGGGTTTTTCTCAACAAACTTCATAGTCTTGTGATAGTTTTGGTTTTTAGTAGTTTTCATTTGTTATTTGATTGTATGACTTATAATCTTTTTAGTGAAAACTTTTTTGGCCATAAGGCTGAATCTACAAGCATTGCTTGTAGATTGTTTGGTATATTTCTGTGTCTTATTACTGCTTTATTATAATAAAGTCTTCCGTTGTTTATCTGATAAATTATCTGCTCAATGCACCTTTGAATGCAACTGCATTAGAAGCAGCATTGGCACTTTCAAAGCAATATAAGCAGTTTCTAAGGACTGATACCTATTTAGTCAGAGTTTTTAAGTATCACAAAGATACGAGTTGCTCATTTTTAAACAAATATTTGGTATCAAATAAAAGTTTTTGCTTCTAATCAACAGTTAAAGAGATGACTCATTGTCAAGGAAATGACAATCATTTATCAAGACAAGATATGAATGAGGAGTTTTAGATTGATATTGTCTTGATGGAAAAGAGAAGCAGACAGAAGGAGGTGTTAACCTAGAGTTGAGATGCAGGCGCTTGATGGAAAAGAAGCAGACAGAAGGAGGTGTTAACCTGGAGTTGAGATGCAGGCATTGCTTGTCTTCGTCAAGTCATACTGCTACCAGAGAGTTTTGAAGTCTACTAATATATAACATTCTTCAATGGGGCCTGATTTTCGGTAGACCTTGGAGAGAATGAAGAATGGCTAAAACAACAGGGGTTAAAGGTATCTTACATTTCTGAGAAAGGAGTTGGGTTGAGAACATCAACCTTTCTTAAGAAATCTGAAAAATATCAGTACTTCTTAACACGAATTTAAGATCTCTTCTGTTGATATTTTACCAGAGCTCCTTGTGAAATCTATTGGATAAGGTTTATCAAACTGAGTTGAATTCAGTCTTGATACCAATTGCTTTAGTCATAAAGATATCAACTAATATATACTAGTTGTTATCTTTTATTGATAAAGATATTATAGCTGGTGCATTCTTGAGATCCGTTGGAGAAGACGAAGTGTAATAGCTCTATTAGGTTGAATACATTAAATGCATTGAGCTGACTTGTAGATTTCGTCTTCACTGATGCTGAGCAGGGAGTTGGTGCAGAGATGTTGCGAGGTGACCAATCGAGTTGCTGCACTGCAATAGTTGGTACAGACTGTAAGTCTCAGTCTGTTCACCTGATCTGTCACTGTTCAGAAGGCGAAAGTCTTCTTTCTTTTCGGAAAGCTGGTCAGGCGTTAAACAACAGAGTGTATACCAGTTGTTAATTCAATCTTAATATCATTGAACGTAGATATTAGTTAAACAACTATTGTTATGATACAAATCAATTTAGTCTTCAGCACATCAGTAAAGATGTTGACATGAAAGGTCATCTATTGTAAGCTGAGCTATGTTGTTTAATGATCTTTAACCAATGTGAGTAGGTCAGATTCATTAAGACTATTATCTTATGTGAGGTGTTGGTTTCATATTTTTAGGAATACTATCTTTATCGGAGAAATAATACTAACTTTTTAAGGATTGGTTTTGTTGTTGGGTTAACAACAGAGTTATGTTAAAATTATGGATTTAGAATAGATGGGTTGTGATTTAAAGCTCAAGTATAGAAAATCCATAATTATAACATAGAAGTTCATGCTATCAAGGAATAAGGAAAACAAGGCAGATAGACATGAAGTAAAGCTGATTGAACTAGTTTTCAAACAAATCCAAAAAGGAATAAGAAAGAGTACAATGGAGATCTACTGATTACAAGAACAATACAACTTTCAATGACTTAGCTACAAGGGAAACTTCTATTCTAAACATTGATACAGTTTTGAAGGAAATTTGTTACAAAGCTTTATCTATGAAGTTTGTAGTCTAGAGAGCACTGCTGACTAGAAGGTAGCTATGCAAACTGGACTAGATCGAGATGGCCGATGTTCTCTAAACATTGAGACTTTTCCGGGATGAAAGAGAACTCAATTTTAGAAAAGGACTTGAGCCATAGAAAAGAGCGAGGCTCTTCTCCTCTCCTCATTACCTTAGCTTCTCAAACCCAGTGACCTTCACAAGCAGAGACTACCTTTCGAAATTCGACTGTTGTGATGGTGCTTCTCCAAGAAAGTTGGAAATAACAACAATCATGGAGAATCACGTTTGGTAAAAAGAAGTAGAAAGCCTGCATTGCTAAGAAGGGGTAGCCAAACGTGAGCAAGGTCAAAAAGGACTGGGAGAGGCATGCTAAGAGGTTATTGAGGTAAATCTTCTGGCTAGAGGATTTCTCAAAATGAACTAAACAATTTTCAGATGGTAGAGAGAATTGTACTAAGTTGTTGAGAGAGAAACTTGATCGGAATCTAGGATTTGTGCTAAGTAACATTTTTAAAAAAATGTTTGTATCAAAGTTTATCATAGGGTTCCGAAACATTTTGTGAGCGTGATGGAAACGAAGAAGGAAGTTCTCTATTTATACTCACCGAGGCAAGACGAAAGGACGGTTTATTGAATGAATCAATTAATAGAGACGCTTTTTCAACCACTCTAATAAAGTCAACTAGCCTCACTGTCCCCTTGGATGTACAAAATGGTGGATGGATCACCATGAGAGATAGTCACCAAATGGAAAAGGCGTATGACAAATTCAAGAATCACTTCCAACCTCTGGTTGTTGTTATAAAAAGTGTCTAATTGTCAAATCTGGAAGCCATGACAAAATTACTGAAGCACAACTGATGATGATGGATGTTATTGTATTTGTACAGAACCATGGAATGAATTGGGCTGTAATTCTTGTTTGCAATTTGTTCTGCTCGTCGTCCCCCCTCTCTTGGTTTTTGTTTGATCCAAATTTTAGTTAGGTACACAGCAGCAACACATACACCCGATTTAGGGCTTTAGAAGCTCGACGCACACAATACCAGGTAATATTATTTTCCCTTTTAGTTTATTAAGAATAAGAATTTGTAAGCCATATTTATTTGTTTTCATTTCAATCTACTAACACGGGTGCTATCTATATAGATACAATTTATGCACACCCTCCTCGCCTTTATATACTTCCTTTAATCTTTTTGAGTTTTACATTTTGTGAAGCTTACACCTTTGCAAGTTGTTTGACTATAGCCCTTGATAATCAGAGAAAAGAAGTTTGGACATTAACAGGAGATATGTTATCATGATTATCCTAAAAGGTAGTGGTAGTATACTTTTTAAATTTTTTGACTATGAGAAAAGGTATTCATAAATTGAGTTGCATGGACTTTTTAGGTATGTACATTTATGTCTAGATATCCAAGGGGTCATTATAGTGTCAACTGTAGCAATGCTAATTGCTATGTTTTCCTTGTAATTGGTAGTATATGGTTCGGGTTCTAGTTCAGTAGTTCCAAGAAAGAGCCTTCATAGATATGGGGTTAAGGCTTGTTTTGAGGCTTGATCAGGTAAAAATAATGACTCATGAATGTATGGTTGTTTCTAACCGTAAAATATTTCTACGAGATTCGCTAGTAGGTAATTGTTTGTATGCCATTATCCGTGTTTTGGTTGCTTTGATATATGGTTAGATTGGTACAACAACAACTAAAAATGGGAGTGCTAAAATAGTTTTGTATGGACTTTAAAATTGTTTGGATGTTACAGCAGAGCTAATATCATATTGTGATCACATGCATTATTCTGGAGCATGGAGTAATTTTGGTATATTAAATTTTTGGTTTTATATTAATTATGTATATAATCTTACTTTTTATTTTAAAAAAATTCTATGTATTAACTTTTCTCTGTCACTTGCATTATTTTGGATTTTTGGTAGACACGGGAGTAAGTTAGATCCAATTATGTGCATTGCTACACTGAAGCGATGGTCTTATAGTAAGTCTCTTTCCATTAGCTAACTATAGTAATTTGGAGTCACGGTATGACATGCAAATTGATCGATGTCTTATTTTAAATTTTTCCTTGCAAGTGGACAAGACTATTATAGAATAGTATTGGAAGCAAGGGTCGAACCCACAGAGACAAGAGATCACGAATAGTGCAATTTATTGATAGCAAAATATTAATCTAATGGGGTTTTTATAATTATTTTATTCTAATCTAGCTTATTATTATTTAGGTGTTTAACTAATTAGCAGTAATTACAGTTATGAAGATCTTATGGTAGATGGCAATCTAGGATTCGGGTTTCACTTGTATCTCCTTTATGCTTAATTCACAATAATTATCATTCAATTTCTTGGGTTCGTTCACTAAAGATAGATATAGTCTGTTGAACTATTGGTTCAGCCTCCATCCCCGCAACATTCATCAATTCTATATCCTAAGCACAAGAACATATGATTTATCTATCACCTAAATCATGTATGAACATGGCCCTAACTTATCACTCTCGTGCATCGATAGGTCCAATTTATTGTGATGGTGAGCCAGTGTACGACATATGCACATTGGTCATGCAGTTATCCGCACCTCTAAGCCTTTATTATTTGCGATTACATTCATTTGTTCAAAGCGAAATAATATAGGGATTGATAAACACCACAATCAACAAGAATTGAATGAACATAAATATGAATTAAAACATAAATTTGATACAAGTTACCTCACACCTCCTAGATTATGGATGATTTAGTTCATCATAGACAATGAACAACACATGGAGATGAACGGAAACATGATTTGATCTTCAATACTTGTAATTACACAATCTAAATATGTTATACAACCTAAAATCTATCCTAAAACTATACAAAACTGTTTCCAGCCGTTTTTCTATATCCTAGGCTTTGGCAACCGGTTCCTATTTATACCATGGAGTTGTATTGCAATCGAATCTCTTGTGAAAATACAAAGTTCTCGCATTCTGACCACCTTGCGGTTGCAAGGTGTTGGGTACCTTGCGTCCGCAAGGTCTCCAGCATTCCGGGCTTTGGTTCTTGAGCTTACTGTCCACCTTGCGGGGGCAAGGTCTGAAACACCTTGCGACCGCAAGGTCTCCAGCTTGGACTTCCTTCGTTTCTTCTTCATTTTTCATCTTTGGTCCTTCTTGGAATTTGCATATAAAACCCTTGTATTTTGCATATTTTCACTAAAAATACAAAACTCACTGAAAACACATATCAGTAGCCAAAAGCCTCGTGAAATAGCATAATTTAAGTCATAGAAGTATATAAAATCGACGTATAAAATACATCGATCAAATACCCCCAAACTTAAACTTTGCTCGTCCACGAGTAAATAATACTATACAAAAGCATATAAATAACAATAACAAAATGAAAATCTTTTTGGAGGGTGACACTATTTACACTCCTCTATAAACCCACAAACTCAAGGAGACTCTTTCGAGTGACTCGACTATGCATATAAATACAAAAACAGATAAATACGAAAGCAAATAAAAACTTAAACTAAAAATAAAACAAAAATCTTTTTGGCTTCAACCTCAAGTTATAAAAGCATGGCATACAAATCAGTCTCAGTTCGATGCTCACCACATATATGCAGGCTAAGTCACATAAAACCTATTGATCTTTTCTTAAAACTGCTACTACCTTTAATTTCTCCGTGTGTGTGTGATCACCAGTTTTAGAGAATATCTCAACTAAAACAGTTTTATTAAGCTAAACACCACATTCATATGAAAAGTAAGACCACCATTTATCACTCATACTTCCAAGCAAAAGGAAGTTTTCCCTATTTAGACTAGGACCTGCAAAGACGACAAGTAGGAGGGTTCTTTTTGTTACTTTTCAGTTTTCTTCTTCCCCCCCCCCCAACTTGTTTTGGGCACTATAAACTTCTAAAAATATCACATCATTCTTCTCAGCAATAATTTTTCTTAACATATTTTCTTTTGAAAGCTATGCTTCCATTTGAATCTTTTTGCACTCTTCTTCTTCCGTTTCATTTTTCGTCGATACATATATTTTCTTTTCTTTTCTTTTTCTATTTTTTTTTTACGACGACGACGGAAAGAAGAAGTCTTCAGAAAAATAACCTAACTGAAAGAATGGTCCTCTAAAAACAAGTTCCCACCCACATCCTACTCTCTCAAAGGGTAGGCTAAAAGTGTATAGGCTTTTAGGGTTAAGTTAATGTGGGTAATAGAAACGATGTCGAATGGGGGTTTAATAGTGTGTTTAGCACACTCCATTCTTTTTAAATTAGGCTCAACGGGGACACTAGGAATATTTTTAGTAAAGATCAGGGAATATTTAGGCTCTAACGATCCAAAGATGGCCTAAGTCATTTCTTAATGTCAAATGCTCATGTCGTTTTTAAAGCAAGTAAGACACACAAAATATCATATCAACTATGGGAATTGTGGGGTTGAATGTTTAGCATCACTGGATTTCACATAAGCATTCGCTACTACAGATGGTAGGGACAATTGAGACTAACATGCAGACACGGTTCGAAAGTGTGCTTGAGATATATAAATGAGAAAAATCCAAGGGATCTAACTATCATGCAATTGACCCTAAGTCACAATTTAATGCAACAATTATGTTTGAATGGCTATGCATCATATTCTTGTGCATATCTTGTTATAATGAAGTAGGTGCTATAGACTTTATAAAATTATTTTAATCAATCCATAATTAAGACTGATGTGGGTGCATGAAGAATTTGGAGAAAAGTAAAAGTTTCGCAAAATCAAGTAAATTCCAGAGGGATCTACGGATTAGCTATGCGGTTCATTGCATTAACTCCTCATCAACTACGACTAGAATTACCACACCTAAACTCGATGATGAAAATTTTGAAATAAATTATTTTTTAAAATATATTATTTTTATTTTTTTATTTTGATTTTGATTTTGATTAAGAAAATTGGAGATGTTGATGACACAATTGATGATGGGTTCCCATAAGAGGAATCCACGAGCAACCAATGTGAGTGTATTCTGGTCAAGGCAACACCTCCGAAAATAAGAAAAAAATAAAAACAGGAAAAACGGGTGAAGAGTTAAATGGTCATCGAGAAAAGAAAATTTTCTTCACCCTAAAAACGTAGCCCAACTTCATTCCTCCTTAGGCTAGGACCTGCTAAGACTCTGGGCTTAGAATCCCCCCCCCCCAAAACTTAATTTCTATTTTGTCCTCAAAATTGAGGAACATATGAGAGGATTAATGGGGACGGACAAATATCAAAAGGACATAGCAGGCCCATCTAATGAAAGAGGATGGAACTTGGGCCTCGACTCACGGTGAGTCGGGCGGAAATAACGAATGAGGACGAAACACGGGGATCGTGCCCGGTGGCAGCCCATACAGGTTGGAGACATTTTTGTCCCACGGTGTTAATCCAGCCGAAAAATTGAGTCTGGTCAGCACGCATTTGCGCCAACTGCTGACTCACCATATCAGTTTGGAGGACGGCTTCCTCCAACCTGTTGGAGATCTCCACAAGTGGGTCCTCCTCCTCCTCCTCTTCGGGTTCCTCCCCGTGAGGAACCCTCACTCGCGGCTGCAGGTGGTGCTCAAACAAAATGGCCCTAGTAATGGCCGGACCAACCTTAAGCCTCTCCGCGTGTCATCTCACGCCGCCTCCACACTCGGTGATCAAATGCGGGAACGCGAACCCCGCATTCGTGGCACCTCTAATAAGGGTCTTAATTTGGCCGTTGATCAGGCGGCCGACATCAACAGACCCACCGGTCATAATAGTGTAGATCGGGACAGCCTTACCCCAAGTCACCGTATGTTGGTAACTAGAAGGCATGAGACGGCCACAAATGAATTTGAACACGGGCTTAGCCGTGTTCAGAAGGAAGGACTCCTCCATGGTGCGTGGACCGTAGGGTGGATTACGATTTTGGGTCCACTCAACACCAATGAGGGCGATGGTCGCATTGACCACCTCGAGAAGGACAGGTGTATAGAGGTGTGTGCTAAAATGATCGGCACCATCCGCAAAGTTGGATGTGTCGTAATACTCGTTAATGCTTTGGGACGAAAAATCAACAATAACGTCCCTCACATTAACGGTGTCTAAAACACCCTATCTACGCCAATGCGGCCATTGGCGTAGAACTCACGGACAATAGGCACGATTGCCTTGTCCGGAGAGTCGGTCAATAACCCCCACCTACGGGCCGTAAAGTTAGGGCGGAGGCCAAATTCTTCAGCCTTGAATCCCCTCTCGGGAACCAAGGTCTTGGAAAGTTTGGTCGCATATTTTTCAAAGGCCTCGTAAGATATAAATCGGCGGTGGTCGTACTGCGGTTCCTCCTCCTGAACAGGGCGGGAGGAAGAAGGTCCGGTATTTCTACGCTTACGAAACATTTTTATTTTGAGCAAAATTTAAATTATTTATTTAACAATTAAAATATTATTTTTCAAGATTTTGAAATTAAAAATTAATTTCTAAAGCATGCAAATATATACACGTAAAAATTATCTAACACCCTAGCATGCAAAAATTTGACGTTAAAAATTAAAGAGGAGAGTTAGAATTACTAGTTTGCAGCCTTAGATGAGTTGAGTCGCCAAAGTTTTGAGCTTGGCGTCGACAACAATGGGGTTTCTTCTCCTTGCTTCAAGCTTCTTCAAATCTTCAATGGAATGAAATGGAAGGTGATGGAGAGGTGGAAGATGAAGGGTTTGAAGGAGGGAGAAGATCTTCTAATGTAATGGCCGAAAATTTGAGCAATTCCAAGGATTTCGCCGGATTTTGAAGGAGAGAGACAGCTGCTGCTGCTGCTGCTGCTTCTGCTGCTTCTGCTGCTTCTGCTGGAAGGAAGGAGTAATGTTCTGGAATGATTCTGCAAATGAAGCCCGGCAGTTTCTTATATAAAGGCACCTTGCGGTCGTAAGGTGTCTTTTACAAGGCCCGCAAGGTGGGCGCCAGCGTTTGCATTCGCCGATTCCCACGCCCCGATCGTACCTCTTCACGATAACCGCATTTACTGAGGACCTTGCGGTCGCAAGGTCTTCCACACCTTGCGTCCGCAAGGTGGGCAGAATAACTCCATCTGATTTCTTTTTCATCCTTTTCAACAGATTAACAGTTAGGCCCCTCCGTTAGATTCTGATACGTTTCGTCATTTTCCTGTTATAAAAACTCTACAAAAACTCTAAACTAAAATTATTAGTAACATATAAATACAACATTAAGATGCTTTTCTCCCCCAAACTTGAATTTTGGCATATTTAATTTAAAAATTAAATGTCCAAAAATTCATTGAACGGATAATAGCATATTTACATTAACTATAAAAGCAATAAAACTAATAATAGTGGGTTGCGTCCCACTTAGCGCCTTTGTTTAACGTCTTTGGCTCGACCCAACTGCAAACCTAATCCTTAGGTGGTTCATTGTCAGCCAAACTAATCAATTCAATTGTTCGTTCAACTGACATTGGTTCAAGGTATGGCTTGAGTCGGTGTCCATTCACCTTAAAATTTTCATTATTCTTTGGATTTTTTATATCAACAACTCCATGAGGATAAATTCGTACAATTATAAAAGGATCAGACCATTTAGATTTCAACTTTCCAGGGAATAGCCTAAGTCTAGAATTAAAAAGTAGCACTTTCAACCTTGATCGGAACATCTTGTTGGCTAACCCCATATCATGATACTTCTTGGTCTTCTCTTTATACGTTTTAGCGTTCTCATACGAATTCAACCTATGTTCTTCTAGTTCATTCAATTTAAACAATCTTTCCTCACCAGCCAAGGTTAAATCTAAATTTAATTCTTTAACAGCCCAATAAGCTTTATGCTCAATTTCAACTGGTAAATGGCATGCTTTGCCATATACTATTCTATATGGACTCATTCCTATTGGGGTTTTAAAAGCAGTTCGGTATGCCCATAAAGCATCCTTAAGTTTAGATTCTCAATCTTTACGATTAGGCCTAACAGCCTTTTCTAACACTGCTTTAATTTGTCTATTACTTACCTCTACTTGACCAGATGTTTGAGGATGATAAGGTGTAGCTAACTTGTGAGTTACACCATGTTTCTTGAGGACATTATTCAATAACTTATTGGTAAAGTGAGTCCCTTGGTCACTTATTATGGCCTTAGGTACTCCATATCTAGCAAACAAATCTTCCACAAATTGCCCTTTCCTAAGTTCTCTTTTCATTTAGAACTCGATAACTAGGCCGTTCATGATCTTAAACTAGCCTTAAACACAATCCCGAGTTTCAAACCCTAGTTTCGGTGATTTTGTTAAACCTTGAATTGAAACATATTCCTTCATGAGAGTTATTCCTAAGCTCATTATAAACAACATTCATGCTTTACAAAATGTCAAAATCACAACTTCATAGAGAATTCATAAAATCCTACACATGTTTCAAAGGTTGAATTGGAGGATTTGTCTTCACAAAAGATGTTCATAATCATCAATAGAGCAACTATAATGAAGGGGTCATGTCATTTTATTGAACATGAAAATTTCAGGGATTTCTCAACGTACCTTAGTCCTAAGATTAATGGAGGAAAGGTTGATTAGAGGAAGGATTGTTGTAGAGAAGATCGAGGGCTTCGATTTGGCGGTCTCGGTTTGTCGATCGGACCACCGAATCTCCGGGAAATGGTCTCTCAAGTTGGAGTGACCTCCATGGACGAAAATGGAGGAAGAGCCTCTGATTCTCTGGAGTTCTTGATCAACAATGGCTGATTTGGTTGAACAAATGGCTTATATACTTACCATTAAAGCCCTAATCCAAGTGAAGGGGTTAATTGGCTTCTCATTGGTCAAGGAAGGATAGCCTTTGATAAGGGATGATCCAAGGGCTCAAAAGGGGTGAAGAAGAGTCAACAATGAGGGCTTGGACTCACTTTGGTCGGCCAAGGGCAAGGGTGCAAGGGTCAATAGCCAAAACACTCAAAAAATGTCACAAACCAGAATCTGGAAAACAGACAGTCAATCTTGTAAAATCGACCATAAATATCTCACACCTCCAAATGAGGTGATTATTGATTCTTATGAAACTAGACTCTTTAAAATATAGTTTAGCCTTTTAAATTACTCAATTTGGACTTATATTCATCAAAATATGGCTACTACAAGTTCAAGTACAGAAGCTGATTTCCTGAAAACATAATTCTGGCACAGCCGTAAGTCAAGACCTAAATGAGGTACTTATACACCTTGGAAAAATACCATATTTTACATGGAGTATCCTAACATATGTAGGTAAAACATACTAAAGTTTTAGAAAATTATATTTAGTAGATTAGTACCAGAATTTTCCCGAAGTTCGCCCAAAACCGGACTGAATCTGTGAAGTAATATGTTGGTCATCTAATTTCCAAATGCAATAAGTCTATGAACAATGATTATGCAAGCATGGGAAATACTAGTACACTTGGTTTAGAACTCAAATGAACTTCTCGCAAGTTGAAAACACAAACAATACGAGCAACGAAGGCAATCCCGAGAAACCATAAGGTTCAAACGAAGCAACAATTCTTCTAAACTCTCAACCAAGCATACCACAACTAAGATAAACATTGTAAATCTTATATGCAAGGTACTAAGACTCCATGAGCCTTTTATAGGTGCTAACACGCTAAGACGAACACTCAACGCATTAACAACAAAGCATGCAACACGAGAAAGTCAAATACACGAAGGTTCGGGGTCTTACAATTTAATTATGCATCATTTAGAGTTCTACTAGCATAGTGTATTACATGAGGCTTTCTATCTACCATTTGTCCTAACACGGCTCCAATTGCAAAATCTGATGCATCACACATGATTTCGAAAGGAAGAGACCAATCAGGGCCGGATAAAATAGGGGCAGTAGTTAATTTTTCTTTCAATAAATTAAATGCTTCCAAACATTCTTTATAAAAAACAAATTATGTATCTTTTGCTAACAAGTTACATAGAGGTTTACAGATTTTGGAAAAATCTTTAATGAATCTTCTATAAAAACCAGCATGCCCTAGAAAACTTCTAACACCATTGACAGAAGTTGGAGGAGGTAGTTGTGAAATAACTTCGATTTTCGCTTTATCAACTTCAATGCCTTTGTTTGACACAACATGCCCTAAGACAATTTCATATTTGACCATGAAATGACTTTTCTCCCAACTTAAATTTAAATTTGTTTCACAGCATCTTTTCAAAATTGATGTAAGATTTTCTAAGCAATGATCAAAAGAATTTCCAAAAACTGAAAAATCGTCCATGAAAACTTTAACACATCTTTCAACTAAATCTGAGAATATAGAAATCGTGCATCTTTGAAAGGTGGCTAGTGCATTACATAATCCAAAGGGCATTCTCCTAAAAGCAAAAGTACCAAAACGACATGTAAAAGTTGTTTTCTCTTGGTCTTCGGGTGCTACAGGGATTTGATTGTAACCAGAAAAACCATCGAGAAAGCAATAGTACTCATGATCGGCTAGTCTTTCAAGGATTTGGTCAATAAATGGCAAGGGAAAGTGGTCTTTCCTAGTTGCCGCATTCAGTTTTCGAAAATCAATGCACATTCTATAACCAGTTATTATTCTTGTAGGGACTAATTCATCTTTTTCGTTTTTAACAACTGTAATTCCTGACTTTTTAGGAACTACTTGAAAAGAACTAACCCATTTACTATCTGATATAGGGTAAATTATACCCGCATCTAGAAGCTTAAGAACTTCTTTCCTTACGGCTTCTTCCATATGTGGGTTAAGTCTTCTTTACCTTTCTCTTGAAGGTTTACTACCTTCTTCTAGGTGTATTTTATGCATGCACATAGAAGGACTAATACCTTTTAAATCAGCTAGGGACCATCATATAGCTTCTCTATGTGTCCATAAAACCTTTAATCAACTAGCGTCTTGCTCTTCAGTTAAATCGGCTACTATAATAACAGGCAAAGTTTTACCTTCCCCTAAAAATGTATATTTTAGATGGGGTGGTAATGGCTTTAATTCTTCAACTGGAGGAGATTTAATAGATGGCATAAATTCAAAATTTTCTGCTTTGATTTTTTCTTCTATTTTAACCTCCTCGGTATTTGCTTCTTTAACATCTTCCTTATTTTCTACTTTAACATTCTCTATCTCAATTTCTTCAAAAAGAGATTTTAGAATTTCGACTTCATCATTTTAATTTCATTACTTTCTTGTTCTACTTTTTCAGATTTATCAGAACTATTTTCTGATTCTGATTTTATATTTTCTTTATCTCTTTTAAGAGCTTCTAACTTCTCTTTCTGCTCCTCTTCCTCTTATATTTCTTCTATCTCATCAATGTCAATTTTTATGGGAGTGATAGACTATCATCATAAACTATAAACACCTCTTTCATAGTCTTCATTCATTATCTTTTTCAAAAGTTTCAGCTTGATAATTTTCGATTTCATCTATGGAAAACATGCATTTATGTCACTAGGTCTATTCATAGCATCATAAACGTATATTTCAACAGCTTTCACCTAGGACCGACATTGTAAGTTTACCATTTTGACATTTATCATTGTATATAAAGGGCCATAAATGGTCTCGCCTAACAATATATGAACTTCATTATTTGTGCAAATCTTCCTTTCCATCTTAGAACTACAAAGTCGATCGAATGATTAGTTTATCAACCTCGAACTAGATGTCTTTCCACTATACCCAAAGGATATTTAACCGAACGACGCCTAATTGTAATTGCATGCTAGTGGTTTTAGTTCTCCTAACCCTAACTGTTTATGATTCAAAAAGGCATCAAGTTAATACTTGCTCCTAGATCTAGCATGGCTTTCATTTTTTAGAGCTTCCCAAGGAAACTTGGATATTAAAGCTACCGAGTCTTTCAACTTAGGGGGTAGTTCTGGTTGTAAAAAGACTTTGCGTTTAAATAAAGTTTTTTCATTATTTTCAAACTTGTGTTTCTTAGAGTGAAGATCTTTGAAAAACTTTGCATAAGATGGAATATTTTTAATAACATT
>CM028377.1:44590856-44709026 GCA_013146195.2 Codonopsis lanceolata
CAAAAAGATGCTACGACAAGAAAAAACCCGACCAAGAAGTTAGAAGGGCAACAAGAACAAATGCGGCGACATCAAGAAATATTTTCGGCTAAAGCGAAAACAAAGTGGAGACGGGAAAAAGATTTTCAAGCGAGGCGAACGATGACAAAAAAGAAAAATCGACAAAGAGTGCAACAACAAAGCGGCGTAAGCGACAAACAACAAAGCAACATCGGCGACAATTTGCTTTGCCGAACAAACAAGCGGTAAAAAGGAAAGGAAAGGTATTTTCCTTTTTAGCAGTGCATTTGTTTGATGTTTGGAAACTTTCCTTTAAAGAACACTGCAGCCGGTTGATAAGGAAAGGTTTTGTTCTTCGTTGAAGGCTTTGAGTTCTGAGGAAGCAATCTTCCATGCATTTTGGCTATGTGGGAAAACTTTCTTTTAAGGAGTCTGTGACCCGGTTATAAAAGGTCTTGTTCTCCCGGTAGAATCGAGTTCCTAGGAAACAATTCCACACCGCATAGCCACAAAGGCGAACTACGGTTGGTCGATTCCTTGTTTAAGGATACGTAGAGCGTCCCATCACAAGTAGACCACGACCATCACACATATTTACCCCTTGTCGTACTTATTTGATAAAGCTTTGCCACACTTGCTCATTTAGTATTGTCGCACTTACACCACAACACTTACACCGCCACATTTAGTCCCCATCTGAGCCGAACTACGTTTGGTCTGATTTCCTTTGTTAAGGAATACGTAGGCAGCCTATCTCGATAGGTCCGACCATTGCAACATATAAATATTTACATATCTGATATACATCTTCCCTGATATTTCTTATCTCGAATTTGGGAGTCTATCTTTTCAACGATGTTCAAGTTTACTTGGTAAGCTTCGGGTTACCCAGTAAACTCCATCGTTGAGGGCTCAGACACCCCAAATTGCACTTTATTTTATATTGTCAATTAAATATTGCAAAGTGTACTAATAATTTTCTCTTACATGTTTCAGAATAAAGATACGAAAAGATAAATAAAACAAAAAGAAATGAAAGAGAAACAAAAAAAAGAGAAAAGATAAATAAAATAAAAAAACAAAAAACAAAACAAAAGAGAAAAAAAAAAAAAGCAAAAGAAAACAGAAAACAAAAGAAAACAAAAGAAACAAAAAGAAACAAAAAAAAAATAAAAGAAAAGAAAAAGAAAAAACAAAATGGAGCCGCCAGTTGCCCCCTCCCCTTTCTTAGCCCCTAATTTACTCACAAATATATATATCTCCCTCACTTCAGGCGACCGGCCCACTCCCTCTCTCTCAATAAACTCTCACTCCCTCAACTCTCTCTCATTTCTCTCTCAACCAACGACCCCCCTCTCTCTCTCATCTTTCCCTCATACCCGCGCCTACTCTCTTAATCCCTCTACCTCACAAACCCAATCTCTCACAAATCACTCCACCCGTCTCCCTCTCCCTCATTCCCTCGCACACACCCACATAATATACTCCCTCACTCTCACAGCCCACTATCTCATCACACACACATATATATATACTCTCTCAGCGGCCCACCCACACAATTAATCCCACACATATATACATATACTGATCAGCCGGCTTCTCTCCCCAATTAATCCCCACTTTCTATCTCCCTCACTCACATCTCACACGCACATATACTCCCTCCAGGCCCACTCACCCACACATATACTCCCTCCATTTCCAGCCGTCCCCCCCTCATACCCACACACATCACCCGCGTACACACACACACACATAAATACATAAAAACACACACACACAAATACACACAATCACACACACTGTCGTTACGCTGCCCGATTTCAGACAACAAAATCAACAAATACAAGCAGTCACGCTGCCCAAATTCACACAACACACAACACACAAACACAACACACAACACAACACACAACAACAACAACAAAAAAGACTCCCTCTCCCGAGAAGGACAGAGCGAGCACACCGCCGCTCTAAAAGGTAATAGCCTTTAAGGGCGTTTTTATTTATTTATTTACTTTTCAGTTCATTTATTATTTAAAGTTGTATTTTAAATCCGGCGCAATGTAGCCAATATAAGCCGTTGTGCTGCCCGGATTAGATTATGAAATATTATGTAAAAGAGCCATTATAATGGCCAAATATTCTTAAATGTGTTTGTAATTATTGGAAGGAGGCGTGAGTCCAGTAAATAATGTAGCCACGAATGTATCTGTTTAATTTTCCCTTGTCAAAATAAGACCTTATTTATTTGCTAGATTAATATAACAATGAGCATACTTCAGCCAAAAACGCTTTGAGACCGAAAGGGCGAGTTGGGTGCCTAGCACCTTCCCAACTCGTAACTTAGCCCCCGAACCCGCTTTTCTAAAATCTCTGGTTTTCTTTTCTGGTTTTCCTTTATTTTTGCCTTAAAATAAAGGTGGCGACTCTAAAACTTTCAGATCCAGTGGGGCCTCGCAATATAGCTCCCATAGCGATCTGATTGGGCCATAAGGCTATTTTAATAAATCCATAAGTGGGGGCGTCGCAATATCTTTTCTTGCACTTCTCTATTTTCCCTGAAAGATAAAAGGGGAGAATGAGAATGGAAAGGTAATGCATTCCCATATCCTGTTATCCCCGAAATAAGGGATAACCTGACATGAGGAAACCCTTAGTTCCCATTTTGGATACAAAATCCACTCAAGGCAACCGAGGCACATTCCAACGTGCTAATATAGACAGCACTCCTCTCGCACTTTGGATTTCGTCTTCCCCTAAACAAGGGAGGGTGGAACGAGAGCAGTGGTGTCCCGCATCCGCACGTACGCGCACCCCTAACCAAGGGCGCGCGGGGCGCGGGAGCACATCCCGGGAACCTCACAGCAGGTACAATATAACGGAAGTTGTTCAGCCTCAATAGTCTGCAAGAAGCCCTAAGAGATATCACTATCAATCCAAATACGGCTAGGAATGTTCTTGGTCAGATTGACCTCAATGCAAATCCTAGCAACACTAGGCCTCGAAAGATTGGCTGTAGGGTAGTCGATAATCAGAGGAAAACCTATTATGTTGCCAATAGCGAAAAGTGTCTGCTTGTTAAACAAGTAGATTGGAAGGCTAGGAAGAGAGAACCAAACCGAAACAATTGGGCTTTCAATATCTGATCGAAAGTCTGGAGTCCATTTGAACACCCTCATAGGAAAAGCTCCAACATACCATTGATCTTTGATCTATAACCTTTGGAAGTCTGCCTCATGGTTGGTTTAAATCAGAACATGTTTTAAGTCCGAATGGCCAAGAGTAACGCCTACCTTGAGACCAAAGGTAAGAAACTCTTTTCTCATGACCTCCATGGAAAGACGTCCATAAGAGAACTTGCCGACCAAGGACAACTGGAACAATTTAGCAAAGGTCGAGACTTGTGCAGGAGAGAGACGAAGAGCTGGTTCACACTTGTATGTTGAGGGAGGAATGAACGGAAGGAGTAATCGAAACAGAAGTTGAAACACCGGAAAACAAGGAAGTGAAAGACTTTTGTTGGGTGGGGGATGGTGGCGCCGGAGGAAGAGGCACACCAGCCATCATCTCGACCGTGGCCGAAGCCATGCAAGAGTCGAAAAAAGAAAGCTGAAACCCTAGGAAGCGACAGAGAGAATTTAAGCTAAAGAGAGAATTTTTTACGTAACCCCATTAACTGTAACTCTAATTCCTTATCCCTAAACCTAAGCCTAAAGCTTTCATAAAAATAATATGATTTATGATTAATACATTTTCTACCAAAATTTTAGAATATATTAGATATTTTATAATAAAATTTTAAAATATTCTAATTTAGTTTTAAAAATATTATTTTAAAATATGAATTCAATAATATTATTATGATAGATATTCAACTGAATATTTGTTTTCAATCAAACTCAAAAGATTAAAATTTTGAATCAATTATAAAGGTAGACAAAAAAATTCAATTTTTACGATAATATTTCATACTATGATTTTACTGTTCGATAAATTTTTACGATTACATTCTTTAAATTTCACTTTTTATTTTTTTTTTCATAACAAAAGAACACATATTTATTCAAAGTTTGGTAGACAAAGAATGTCCTTACTATATATTTGTATTATACAATATATCTTTAGTCATAAGATTAATTAATAAAGTCATTACAAAAAGTAAAAATAATAGAATAACTATGTTGTCCATGATTGTTTGAACTAAAAAAATGTTAAAAGGTAATTAGAAAAGTAACTTGGTTAGTCAACTTAAAAGGGACAAATATTTAAGGGGTAATTTTGTCCAAATATGTACTTATTTGATGCACTGAGCACTAATCAAGGATATATGTAGTGGATAAGTAAAAATTGTAGTGAAAATAATATTTTCCATAATTTAATCGATTAATATTTAACTATATATCTTATTAAATATATTAAATATTAACTTAACTATATATATACTTATTAAATATATAATATATTCAAATATCATAATGCTCGTATCCGTATTCGAATTCTTATCGAATAAAAAAAATCAAATTCAAATTTAAATACCGAATATCGAATCGAATATATATATATATATAGTTTGATTTGTTTACCACCTTAACTTAAGGCCATGCATAATATTGGATTGTAAATTTGTGTGCCTCGTTAACAACCGAATTATAGGCTATCGCGCAAGGCTTTGACAGTGTTTGGGGCAAAGGGTTGAGACACATCATTTTAGATACCAATTCGTGATTTCGTGTACGTGGCGTGCCACATTTGCGTCGTTGGTTGGATCAGTTTATCGTATGGGGCTCGTCCAGCGCTGCCTCACGTGATTAGGGAAGCTAATGGAAGTGTCAACTTTATGTTTAATAAGGCTTTGTTACAGCCACTCGTGGGCAACTTTGTGTTTAATAAGGCTTTGTTACAACCACTGTACTTATGGTATTTACTACTCACTCCGTCCCAAAATTATTATCAAACTTTTCATTGTCATTCATCCTAAAATAATTATCCTACTTGAAACTTTTCTTTTTAAAACAATATTTTTTACCACTTTATCCTTACTTTTTTTATCATACTTTAATTATGTGTCACTTATACATAAGCTTTAAAGTAAACTACACATTAAATTAATATTAATAATCCAATCAAATATGTTTTTTTAAACCGCGCATCAAGTCAACCCAAACGATAATTTTGAAACGGATGGAGTATTTAGTACTCCGCCCCCGATAGACAATGGTGGTCCAAATCATGGCCTTCGGGACACCAAAAAAAGGATTTGAAAAAAAAAAAAAAAAACTCAAAGGTATAAATGCGTTAAGACTTAAGAGTAATGCTAGAGCCACTCAATGAACACTTAAATTTGTGCATCAAATGATGTGGTTTCTAATGTGTCATCTTATTTGGCATTTTATGGGCTCCACTATAAGTTAAAAAGTTATGTTAACAATATGACATATAAGATGTCACATCATTTGGTACTTAAAATTGAATGCTATTAGAGTGACCCTAACATTACCCATGAGTTAAATGGTGATTAGGCTTTTGGGTGGATTTAGAATTTAGATACCGATCAACGCGTAGAAATGGTCGTGGTCAACGATGCCGTCCTCGTGGGTACTGGGGAGATTGAAGCAACTTTCCTGTGGTTTGCATGGTTTCAACTTTCAACTTTGAAAAATGATTTAGTTTTTCTTTATCGCAACTCTCTTTTTTTGGGGATAAACAAAAGGTTTTTGTAATAACAACACTACCCTCCACTTTAAAAAATAAATTGTTGTTTTTTCGATTTCTTTTACCAAAAAGAGTTACCATAACCCGAATACCCATTTTTTTTAAATGTCTAGTTTAACGCAACACATATATTAAGAAAAAAGTAAAATTATTTGATTAACGAGTGAAAATGAATATTACTTTATTCATTCTGATAAAGAGTTCACCATATTATTTTAAAATATTTTAATTTAAGAGTTCATTTTTAAAAAAAAAACTATGTTTATCATCTTGATATCATTTCAACGTTATCCTTACATTTTGTATTGGCATATTAATTTTATTCAAGTATTATTGTAATAAAAGTAACAAATAAAGTGATCATAAAAGCAAAGGTAAAATAGTAAAATTAACTATTTAAAAAATTAGAGTGTGAACACTATTTTTGAAACCATCAGCAAAGAAAAGATAAATAAAAAAAAAGTTGGAACGGATGGAGTATCATTCTAACGAACTAGTATATGTGCATGTACCATAGACACGATGTCGGTATGAGATTGGTTCAATTGATATTTGAGATAAACAAACTCATAACTGAGGCGATAATTCAAACAAAACTCACAATTGAAGGTTTTATACGTAATTGTGGACGGGGTAATTCAAATAACATTATAAATGAGGTTCATATGTAACTCACATACTTACAGATCTATCTGAACCGCAGTTGTGTTTAACACAATTCGATCAGGACCGCTAATTATATCATGAGCTCTTTTTATAATATAGATGCATGTAATGGGCAAGGCTTATCAAGTCACCGACTATATGTATTTTTTTTTTGATTAATGAAGTTATTTTATATGGTTATTACTGTTTACAATATTTTTTTAACATACCTAGCCCACGTGATATCAAAACATAGATCACCCCTGAAAACGATGATATTTCTCAATGGGCGCGCAAACATTCTGAAATGATTTGTAGTTAAAGATGGTTGAACTGAAATATCGACATGCGATGGAGGTTAATCGTTTGACAATTTTTGTATTAATTAGGAAAATTGGTGATGAACAATCATTAGTACTAATTGAAGTAGGGGGATAATTATTTTATAACAGGTATTTTAAATCCATTATTAATAGTTATCACACTAACAGTTTGATGTGTTCCATTTTTTATTTATTATTTTTTTGCAGTAATTCATGCACAATTATTAGTACCAAACTTCTATTGTTATGCTCAAACTTAATCGTAAGTTTTCTCTTATTCTGACTTCATCTTTCTCTATTAGTATAAGCTTCAATTAACTGATTTCTTAATAGTTTTGATGCAAAGATTATATTTTTATATTTCTTGCTGGAGCTTGTAATCGTAATATGATTTTTAATTAGGTAGTAACTGCTCTTATATGTAGGGTTTTGATTAGTTGCGTATGGTTTTGATTTGGGAGGTTTTAGTATGTGGTCTTGAAAATTCTTTAAAACCGAAGAAATTGAAGACATAGTTCATGGTCTTCGTTAAAAATTCTTCTACCCAATGTCCAATACACCATCTCAAATGCAGCAATATCTCGTGTTCCATCGAGGGGGATTCAATCTTACACCATCTTTACAAACCAACCAACAAAACAACAATAAAAGATCGAGACTACTTTTTCAACAATTAAAATTTAAAGTTTAAGGATCACAGAAAAAAGAAATAAGTCCATATAGAGCGCATTAAAGAATCATAAATTCAGCTCATCAAACATAACATGAGCTTCACACTTGAGGGGTTCTAGTGTACGGGTGACTTGATTTCCAATGCCTTGCCAGCAATGCCTCTTACTTTGACCCCGTCTTTTGCCTATTCAATGTCCTTACATATTATCTTTTGGTATTTCGGTTCAACCTAATTTATCAACAAAAGTAAACATTTATTAAATCAATGTCCTTCATAGTTAAATCAGAAGGAAGAAAATTAAAAGTTAAGTTTAACATAACTATTTAATGTTAGTCTGAAAGGGACATAATACCATCTATATTATAAAAAAGCTTAGAGTCTAATTGATAGCCCTGATCGAATTGTCTTAAACACAACTGATAGTCCATATTGATTCGTAAGTATGTGAGTTACAAATGAACCCCTAAGTTATGAATTACGTTTGAATTACCCCTCTATAATTACATATAAAACTTTTAATTGTGGGTTTTGTTTAAATTACCCCGTCAGTTATTTGTTTATCCCGACCATTCATTGAACTGATATCATATGTCTAACATTAATCATTGATATCATATGCATGAAATTTTAAAAAAATTAACTTAAAGACATCAACAATGAAATCCAATATAGAAATACCTAAACACAACAATATAGTTTCTACAAAAGGAAACGTCATTATTCTTACATCAAAATTAACTCAATTCATATACCCAAAACATATATTTCCATTGTAAAAAGTTTGAATGATTAGGGAGTTTTAACACATGAAGAAAAAGATAATCAATTCATGTCTTTTTTGTACATCAGTCAGCTTTAACTAATGTGTGATTTGGTGGACATCATGTCATATTACAAAATATTGGCTTTGGTCTCATAAAATCAATGGCAGCTTTTTTTCACACAATCCAAGAACAACAGATCTTCTACAACCTAGACTGCCGACTGATGAAGTAACTCATGTTAACTGCTAATATGCAAGAGATTCACATTTTAGTATATATATCTCTTAGTTGTTTGAGCATTTTCTAATGTCACTTGAACCAAAGTCAATTATCTAAAATTGGAACGGAAGACTAAATCAATTATGAGGCTAAGAAACTGTTAAGATCAACATCAAACCTTGATTTATAATCTTTTGATTTTCCGATAAGAAAAGACTTAAGATGCTCTTGTTAGCTGCATCGAGGTATTTAGGCATCACAAAGGCTTGAATCGTGCTCCCAAACTCTACTTAGTACATGGATAACCAGAGTTTCCAAGAAGATGTAGAAAATTTGAGCTGCTTCTCTCAACAGCATAATTAAAATTCTAAATATATTTTTTGCTAGTAAAATTCCCTTAAGGGCACAATCCGAAGTATGAGAATTCAACAGAATGCATCATGATCATTGAGATGGACAACAAATGTGTAGCAACAAATTTGTTCAAATGAATAAAACTTCTACAACATTGTACAACCACTTTTGAATCATTTTTTATTATGTTCTCATGGCAAGCAGGATATTGTCTTCTTGCTTCATTCAATTAATTTTAAAAAAAAACTTGTCTATTTTGGTTCTGTCTTAATCCATTCAAGTTTTCAAACTATTCATCAATAAAGAACATATCAGTAAGAGATAACAAAGGACTCACCTTATTTACATTGTCCTGGTGTATTCTCTCTCTTCTTCACTCTGACGATCCAAAATTAGTAAATGAGAGTCATTAATAAGAAGAAAAGCAAAATATTTCAGGCTCAGATAAATGCCAACCTAACAAAAACAAGATAAAAGAAACTTTACATCAATAATCACGCCAAATTGCCGAGGTGGGAGAAATGTCCAAAGAACCGCCTAATCACAAAAAAATTTTAGCTCCAAAGATCGATTCACATAAAAAATAACAAACCCATCTTAAGAAATTACACAAACCAATAACATACCAAAAGAAAATATTTTAAGCTACAATGATTCATTCACATATAAAATAATATACCCATTTGTATACAGAAAGAGAAAAGGAAAGAGAAGTGGGAGGAATTTTACAATCGAATCTTGCTGTGGGGTTCTTGAATGGAATCAGTGGGGAGGTAATCTTCGATGGTGGATCAATCCAAGTCCAATTCAGAGCTGGATACTTTCTTTCATATTCAAGGAGGTAGAAACCATTTCAAAGTCATAAAACACGATTTGAAAGTTACAGATAGAGATAAACTTACAGTATTTATAGAAAGGGCGAAGTGATTGAAAGAGTTGCTTTCGCGCGATGGTGGCTTGGTAAGATGGCGGAGTGTCACGCCCAAAGAAATACTCTCTAGATAGAGTTAGAATGGGCCTAAGGTAGCGGAACTTTCCTAACACTCCACGCAAATATAGAAGAGACATGAAAGTAGGGGAACCTTCTAGAATACTCTCCAACCACTTGTATAGAAGAGATGGGAAGATGGAGAGCCTTCCACACAATACTCCTTGTACATAGAATTCTCTAGAACATAGGAGAATATGTAAGAGATCTAGAATACTCCAATCCCAACTTGTATAAATAGGGGAGGAGTCCTCATTTGTGGGACATCCAAGTTTTGAGTGAATTGAAGGCATCCTTACAAATTTTCTTTTTCTTGAGTTCTTTCTTTCTCTAGTCAAGCAAATAACTCATCTCTTGGGAAGGCCGACTTAGCGAGTTTGCGAGGGCAACAAGACGCTAAGGCCGCACGTGTTGTTGGAGGAACAACTGCGACTAGTGGTATCGAGCCGGTTCAAGTCTCTACAATGGCAGAACAAACGATTCAATCATGATCGAGGAACAACGTGGACGAGACGCTGTGTTCCCAATCGGGCGGAAGAAGAAACGCGATTCAAGCAAGGCACGGCGGGGGCGGCCGCCGTTCGTGGATCCAATGATGGTGCTTGAACTTGCATGCAAAAGTTGGAGAGGGTCCAACATGATTTTGGCGTGCTAGAGGAGCACGTTTTGGAGCTGGGAGCCAGACGAGGCAGAATTGCCCACCGGGGCCGAAGCTCGGTTTACACAACTCGAAGAAACCAACAACATCATTGAAGCTCGGTTTGCGCACTGAGGATGTTGTCTATGGCTTGAAGGATAGCATTGAAGCGATGTGGGAAGACATCGATTGGCTGAAAGAAGGCCGCAAAGAAAATGGGAATGTTGGTGGGAATTTTGGCAATCTAAGGGTAGATTGCCCTAAACCAAAGAAGCTGATGGAGCACGGACGCCAAGGAAGTGGAGAATTACATATGGCGAATGGAGCAATACTTCGATGGCTTAGGCCAAATTGATGAGGCCACCAAGGTAAGGATTGCTTCTCTCTATCTCAATCTTTGATACCGCAAAGATTGTGGTGGCGAAGGAAGAAGGACGGACATCAACGTGGGGTGAGTAAGATTGACACATGGGAGGAGTTCAAGGAGAACTCAAACGCCACTTTTACCCCGAAAATGTGGTTTATGAGGCACGTGAGGAAGTCGGAGTTGAAGCATCGCGGAGCCATGAGGGATTATGTGAAAGAGTTCACTACACTTGTGCTTCAAATCTCGAGTATGTCGAAGATGACTCCTCTTCTACTTTGTTGATGGGCTCAACATTTGGGCGAAGCAAGAGATGCATCGTCGGGGAGTCAAGCCGTAGACGAGGCCATTGCCGTAGCTGAATCTCGGGAGACTACCGACCAAACCCCCCCGTGAAGGGATAAAGAAGAGGGATGGCAAAGGTCCCTACCCAAGGTCCCACGGCCAAAGTGGGGGAGAAAAATCGTATGGCAAGGAGATTGCGCTAATAAAGATCAAGGGCAACCACCGCGGACCAACTATGATGACGGGAGAAGAAGGCTTTTGTACCCAAGGCGGATGTTTTGTGTGAAAGATGCCATTTTGCCATGCATTAACTTGGGCCACATGCCATGAGTAGTCTAACGGCCATGGTTGAAGCCGGGTTCTCTAACGGCCATGGTTAAGGCAAGATCTTTGAAACACACGAGGAGGAGCCGAATATTGGGATCACTCCAAGTTCTTAATGTGCTCAAAGCAAAATCCGCCCCGCCACTTCTGCAAGGGACTAATGTATTGCTAGCAAGGACTAATGTATATAAGGGAAAGGCCAATTAACATTGGTTGACAAACCAATTAAGGCATTGGTTGACAACTGGAGCAACCCACAATTTCATTACCAAGGACGGCCGAGCGAGTTGGCGGCCCAGCGGTTGGGACATTGTACTTGAACTAGCGAGGAGGATGGCTCAAGAGGCAAGGAATGCCACAACAACCTCTTTACCTCTTTATGGCGGAAGGCGTTGGGCTACCCGACGTTGGGCTACACTTGGGTGCATGGAAGGGGCACACCAACTTTCAAGAGAAGTGCACATGGATGACTTCAAGGGTACTAGGTATGGACTTTTCACGCGGTAACTGCCATATATGCCCTTTTAGCATGCCTTCTTTTGCTTGCTTTGCTTGTATCTTAGAAAAGGGGTCCCTTGCATGGTGCCCCAATCGTCGAAGAACGAGCATTGAAGCCAAACAACTCTCGCCAAACTATGCAAGTAGCCGGCTAGCAAGAGCCAAAGGCGTGAAGAACTTGGCTATGCCAAGGTAGAAGGTGAGCCCACGGAACAATGGATGTGCCGCATCATCCGGGGTAGAAGGTGAGCCCAACTAACAATGATGTGCCGCATCATCCAGAAAAAGACAAGAAGAAAATGAGGACATGATGCCGCCCACTTTGCCTAACAAGCGCCACCTAGACGAGGTGGACCACAAGATTGAATTAGAACCCGTGTCGAATCGCCGCTATGGCACCATCTGAAATGGCCCTACCTAAGTCGGAAGGGTATGTGTCAATTATGGTAATAGTGGATCAGTTCTCAAAATATGGGACGTTTATTCCCTGCACGAAGGATTGCACGTCATAGGAGGCTACTCGAGCATTCTTCAAGAATGTTGTCAAATACTGGGTACTCCCGAAAAACATCATAAGTGATCGAGACCTCGTTTCACGGACGATTGTGACGAGTTGTTCAAGCTCTTCGAGCGAGCTATGCTTCTCAACAAGCTTTCACCCCACCGATGGCCAAACGAGAAAGGGTGAATGTTCTATTGAGTGTTATCTGCGGCACTTTGTTAGTGCTAATCAACGAGATTGGGCAAAGTTGCTCGACATAGCCCAATTCTCATACAACTTACAAAGGAGAGAATCCACAGGGCGTAGCCCCTTTGAACTGGCAACTTGTCAACAACCCTCACCCAGCATCACTTGCCTCTCCCAGCAGAGATGAGAGCACCCGGCAAGCGTCATGGCCAAATTGTGGGAACAAGAATGCCCGAACGTGTTTGGAGAAAGCTCGCAAGAGGATGAAGAAATGGGCCGATGAGAAAAGACGACCACAAGTCTTCAAGGAAGGCGACTTAGTTCTTGTGAAACTTTTTCCCCAGCAATTCAAAGCCTTGCTAAGCGTGCATAAAGGATTGATCTGGAGATATGAGGGACCCTTCCCGGTCGAAGCCAAGGTAAGACAAGTATCATATAAGGTGAGTTTGCCAAGCACCTTGAAATTCACCCACTTTTCCATGTAAGCATGCTTAAACCATATCATGCCGATGATGAGGACCCAAGCCGGGGATATTCAAAGTGAGCGCCACCAGTTGTGACAAAGTCATTCGACAAGGAGGTCGAAGAAGTCCTTACAAAAAGGACGGCACAGAAAAGAGGAGTACCCCCTCACACCGAGTACTTGATCAAGTGTAAAGGGTTGCTTGAATCTGAAGCCTCATAGGAACGTGAAGAAGACTTATGGCAATTCAAAGGGCAACTTGAGCAACACTCGGCGACGAGGGCGACGTCGAATTTGGTGGGGGAGGATGTCACACCCCAAAGAAATACTCTCTAGATAGAGTTAGAATGGGCCGGAAGGCAGCGGAACCTTCCGGAATACTCCACACGGATATAGAAGGGACATGAAAGTAGGGGAACCTTCTAGAATATTCTCTAAATGTATAGAAGAGGTAGGAAGGATGGAGAGCCTTCCACACAATACTCCTTGTACATAGAATTCTCTAGAACATATGAGAACATGTAAGGGGTCTAGAATACTCCAACCACTTGTATAGAAAAGGTAGGAAGGATGGAGAGCCTTCCACACAATACTCCTTGTACATAGAATTCTCTAGAACATAGGAGAACATGTAAGGGGTCTAGAATACTCCAACTACTTGTATAAATAGGGGAGGAGTCCTCATTTGTAGGACACCCAAGTTTTGAGGAAATAAAAGGCATCCTTACAAATTTTCTCTTTCTCTTGAGTTCTTTCTTTCTCTAGTCAAGCAAACAACTCATCTCTTGGGAAGGCTGACTTAGCGAATTTGCGAGGGGCAACAAGACGCTAAGGCTGCACGTGTTGTTGGAGGAACAACTTCGTGACATGGTGCAGTGTAACCTGAGCTCCATGTTGTGGTTGCAGAGTCATAACAGTTTTAGGTGCATGCGCATAGGATGGCGCGAGCTCAATAGAGAAGTTCTGTAGAATCATTGCCAATGCAATCTTGGCTTCTATCATCGCAAAATTTTGGCCAATACAGGTCCTTGGGCCACATCCAAACGGAAAATATGCGGGTTGATTTCAGTTCCCAAGCTATGATTGTTTTGCTTGCCAATTGCAATTAACACAAGTTATGGTTGTTTTATTCTTTGAGCAGATGTTGTGTGAGTGCTCGCATATATATATATATATATGTGTGTGTGTGTGTGTGTGTGTGTGTGTGTGTGTGTGTGTGTGTGTTTGTATAGTTTTGTTCGTTTTTTTATGTGTTGTGATGTTGTGATTAGTGAATAATAATATATCTAGAAAAGTAATACTCAAAAATAAATTAAAATATGATCTTACTTATTGGGTATTATCCGGATAATATTCATTTATTAATGGATAGAATTGGATATTATCCATTAACACCTATTAAGCTTAATGGGTATTATCGGATAATATCCAATAACACCCATTAATTATATTGGGTAGATAATGGTTTTATCCAAATTATCCGGTAACACCCAATTGACACCCCTATTTGTAGTCAATTCATTAAAAATGAATAGCAAAATTCATCTGATATTTATAAGTTATCTAAATAAAAAAAAATTAATAGTTTGACACAAATTCTAATAACTTTATATACTTTATTATCATTATCTTTAATAATTTTATATACTTCACCATCTTTAAATAAAATTGAGTTAATGTTCAAATAAGACAAAACCAGGTCTCTATTTATAAAGTAAAAAATAAAAAAAAAATATGTGCAAAAAGGCAAAAAAAAAAAAAAAAAGAAAAGGGGGAGGAAAATCAAATTTTAGAGATAGAGAAAGGTCCGACTAGTTTGATTTGAGGATGGTTGAGTAACCTTTGACACCAAAGAAATACTCAATTGTTCATAAGAATTCCAAAAGATTTCCGGTTGATATTGCGTTGGTCTTGGCCTTAGTTCTTCATTACTAAATAAATAAATTAAACTGTTAAAATAAAACGAAAATTAGAGTTACATATACAAAATTAATGAAGAAGATTGATTAACTCTTCATTAACATCAGACTTTAAAGCGTTGTATCTTAAAGAAATGTGTAACACTCTAATACTGGTATAAATTCATAATTTTCCAAATAAGAACTCCTTTCATTATTTTTAAATGAAAAACAAATTAAAATTTTCATAAAAAATTACTTTTGTAATGATTGTATTTACTTTATTAATAATAAAGTTATATCACTTGTTTCCATGAAAGATTATTACAAAGAAAGTGATGAAAATAAATCAATTTAAAAAGCAGTATCTCCAAAAAATAAAAGAGAAAGAGGATAATACAAAAATAAAAACTTATGAAAGACTGTCTTACGGATTGATGTGGCAAAAATGCAACTTGGGTCGTCTGTGTGATGGGTATAATATTTGAGCTTAATATGCTTCCTTGAACCTGATTAAGATCACAAAAACACCTTAGTGGAAGTACAAAGATTGGCCTCGCGAAACCACTCCAACGTGAGAGTAAACATCGTGTGAGAGAGTCAAAAAACAATTTGACAGAGATTCTAGACTCAAGAAAGAGTGTGTATTTTGTTTGTGGTTTATGGAGGAGTATTTATAGGCCTCCAATGTAATTGAATCCGTCTAGGATTCACTGTCTTAGTTATCATGTAGAATTATGAGAGTATCCCTTGATTTTAGGCGTAATAGGTGGTTGGCCGTGTGAATGTAAGAGCAGATGTGACAAGTGCTCTGCTTGGTTAAGGAAACCTTTGATTTGTCATGGAAAACAAGTTTTCGTGGCTTCCTACTCGATACGGACCTGGGCGAGCAAGGCTCTGCTCGACTATATAAGGTAGACTGGTTAGAGACAAGTGTAGATCCCGGGCATGGCCCCTGGTCGGACGGGTAAGGCCTATGCCCGGCCAGGCTTGGACGAGATGTGTCTGATTCTTTACCTGATGTAAGTGTGGTCCCCAGGCATGGTCCCTGGTCGGGCAGGCAAGGCCTGTGTTTGGCCAGATTTGGGCTGGAGTTACTTTACTCGTTACTCGATATCTTAATAGCTCTACCTGCTAGGCCTGGTAGATCCCACGTTGTCTGACCTTGTGACTGGCACGTGATGGTCGCTCTTGCCCTGCACGTGACCTGGCTTGGGCCGAGCACATCGCAAATATTAACTGTAAGACGGATCCCCTGATCCGACCCACTGTGTATTAATGGACTGAACTGTGAGAGAATGAAGCTCCGTCTTACGAAATATAATCCATAAAACGGTCTAACCGAAAACATACTCTTACAAAAAGACAAAAAAAAACTTAGGAAAAACGATTTTACATGTATTTAACTGATTCTCATGACCCGACTCATTATGTATTGGTGGGCTGAGTTGACAGAGAGTGAGACATGAATTAAGATCTATAAGACGATCTTGTGGGAGACTTACTCTATAAAATAAAATATGTACTATATTTTACTTTCATACTGAATAATCATAAACTAGTTAGTACATGTGTCATGCATGGTTTTATATGTTTTTTTTTTTTGAAAAAATGTTTATAATAAGATGATTTTCAAAACTTGTAACAAATAATTTTTTTAAATTAGAATACTTTGAAAAAACGAAAATAAGGAAAATATTCAAAATGATCATACAAATGTGTAATTTTCATATTTGCGTACAAATGTTCTGAAAAAAAAAAGAATTTAAAAAATAAAGTAATTAATAATTAATAGATATCAATTAATTAGTAATTTTTTGTTGAAATTGATCATTTTAATAGAAAGTTGTCACACAACTTCTGTAAGTAATACTCCATCCGTTCCGGGCAAAGAGTCCATTATTTCATTTTGAAATATTTCATTTAAAGAGTCCACTTTAAAAATTAAAAACATGAAAGTGTCATTTTATTACTAATGTGCTACAAAAAATGTTATTTTCTTAAAAAGTTTGACTTTCAAAAAAAGACTCATTGTTCGGAACGGAGAAAGTAATTTATATATTAATAGAAGAAAAAAATAACATAAAATTGTCATATGAATAACTTGTATAAATCAAATAGTATGGAAATGAAAAGAGATAAGAATTGAAGAGTTTCAATCAAGTTACACTTGTATAAATTAAATATGAAAAAAAATCTTATTTTAAATAAAACAAAAAGTATTTTCTCATTTTATAAAAAGTTGACACGTTGCAACCATTTTACATAAAGGTGTCATGTCGCAGCATCCGTTTTATTTTAGTATTTATTAATAGATTAGTAGATATATAGATTACTAGATACTACATCTGTTCTGGGCAAAGAGTTTTCGTTTAAAAGTCTAACTTTTTTAAAAAAAAATGACATTTTTAGTAGTTCATTAATAATAAAATGACATATTTATGCTTTAATTTTTGAAAGTAGACTCTTTAAGTAAAACAAACCAAAAGGAATAATGAACTACTTGCTCGAAACAGAGGGAGTAGTCATTATTTGAAATAATGTCTATTATTTAGTTTATTTGTAATTAATGTATAGAGGTAGTTTCATATTATAATTTTTATCATCTTCTTTTCATATTATAAGTAGAGGTGGCAAATGGGCGGGCATGGACGGGCCTAAATGGGCGGCGGACTCAAATGGACGGGCAAGTAAGTGCTCATTTAATAATATGGGCATATATGGGCGGGAACTAAATGGGCATGGGCGCCCATTTACTCATTAACATGCACTTATCAAATAAATACAAAAATTATAAAAAAATAATTTTCTTTTACAAAAAATTATCAAAAGTTACAACTAATATATATATATATATATATATATATATATATATATATATATATATATATATATATATATATATATATATATATATATATATATATATATATATATAATTACAACCACAACAATTGGAAAAGGCCAACATTTTAACATCTGTCACCATTTACAATGTAGCCAAATTTCTTAAAAGAACTCAAAAACTTTACATGACGTATTAGTATTGGCAGAATTACTAATAATATCAAAATAAGAACATATTTTCACTTTTCTCGTATATTAATTGAAATAAAATACTCCCTTAGTTCCTTAATTGAAAATCTGATATATATATATATATATATATATATATATATATATATATATATATATATATATATAATTACAACCACAATAATTGGAAAAGACCAATATTTTAACCTCTGTCACCATTTACAATGTAGCCGAATTTCTAAAAAGAATTCAAAAACTTTACATGACGTATTAGTATTGGCAGAATTACTAATAATATCAAAATAAGAATATATTTTCACTTTTCTCGTATGTTAATTGAAATAAAATACTCCCTTAGTTCCTTAATTGAAAATCTTATATATATATTATTATTTTTTCATAACCAAAAAATACATAATTGACCGTATATAAAAAGTAATATGATATCGAAAAAACATAAAAAAATAGGTCAATTTTTTATTCTTAAAAAATAACGGTTACTCCCACCATTGCTGACTATTTATTTGGTTCTAAAAACTAAACATGAAGAACAAGTAGCAATCATGCATCTCTCTCTATCCCTACATTCTCTGTCTTAATGAATGGTTATTGATAGAAATGTAAATATATAGAGAGAAACAACTTTGGATTATCAGGTATACAGAAGAAAAAAAATTAATCGTGAGAGTGAGGTGAAAATGTGGGCGCCCATTTGTACCCATAAAACTTAATGGTCTAAATGAGCATGCCCATTTGTACCCAGATTAAAATTTAAGTTTGTCCATACCCATATTTTAGTGGGCGGTCTGAACGGGCATATGGACGTGGGCAGATTTTGTCACCACTACTCATCAGTCACCGCAAGAGGTGGCAAACAGACGAGTATGGGCGGGCATGGGCGGCGCCCATATGGACAATGGGCGGGCAAGTACCTATTTAATATCATGGACATATATGGGCATGGGCTCCCATGGGCGCCCATCTACTCAATAACACAAAATTCAAAAATAAATACAATAATTAAAAAAAAAACTTTATTCTTTAACCAAAAACGTAAAAGGAAAAAAAACATTAATTTCACCAACAAAAAAAAGCATAAATATGTATGTTTGCTCATCTCTTGTGTCAATTATGTATTTTTGTTGTTGTAACCCTTAATTCAATCTTCTATTTTATGGTTCGATTTTTTATTTCGCTGAACAACAATAGACAAACACACAAGTCATAGAATGTCGAATGTTGCATTGCTCACAAAACCACGATAAATCCATTTATAGTGTAACAGAGACGGATATTTACAGAGTCATAGAAATGGAGCAATCTGGGAGTGATGTTGGGTTTCATTTAACGGTACAGAGTCATAGAATGACATTTCATGCTTTGCTTTGCAATTTGGGAGTAGGGGTGGCGGTGGCGGTTGGAAGGGCAGGTGTACATTATATATATATATATATATATATATATATATATATATATATATATATATATATATATATATATATATATATATATATATATATATATATATATATATATATATGTCACATGTTTTGCTTTGCAATTGGGGCGCTTGGAGGGGATGGGGGTTGAAAGGGTGGGTGTATAGTATAGATATATTAATTATGTTAAATATCATTATTAATTTTAAGTATTTTATAATTATGTATGTAATTGATAAAATAAAATTAGAAGAACAATAGAATGAGTTTTGGGGGCGCTTGGAGGAGGGTGGGGGTTGGAAGGATGGGTGTATCAGTATAAATATATTGATTATGTTAAACGTTATTATTAATCTTAAGTATTTTATAATTATGTATGTAATTGATAAAACAAAATTAGATGAGCAAGAGAATTAATTTTAGGGGGGGTGGGCGCATTTGGAGGGGGTGTGGGTTGGAAGGGTGGGTGCACAATATAGATATATTAATTATGTTAAACGTTATTATTGATCTTAAGTATTTTATAATTATGTATGTAATTGATAAAACAAAATTAAAAGAGCAAGAGAATGAGTTTTAGTATGGGTGCCCAAGTGGGCGCCCATTTAGCCTATCATAGTTAATTTGCCCAAGTGGACATGCTCATTTGTGCCCACTTAAAATTTTGGGTGTGTCCATATCCATTATTTATTGGACGGTCTGGACGAATAAATGAACGTGGACAAATATTGTCATCTCTAATTATAAGTAACTAGTGTTTGTACACATGCGTAAAACGCACGATATATATGTTTTTCAACTAAATTATACATATAAAATTAAAATAATAAATTATAGGACACTGTTTAACTAAAAATATATAACAATAAGATTAGTCATTATAGAATTTGAAAATTAATCATTTTCTACAACATAATGTTATATATGATTATTCAATTGAAAAAAAAAACATCAAAATGATCATTTAGTCACACTATGATTTTGACATGGATCAAATAATTCAAACTTTAACATTACTACATCCGTCCCAAAAGAAAGGATGACGATAATTTAAAAACGGATGAAGATTTCATTTCAATCATTTTTTGATGGACACAAAGGGAATGCTGAATAATAATTTTGTGTCGGAAGAAGTATATATTTGCTGATTAAATATCATCTAATAGAAAAAGGCAATAATATGTACAGTTGGTCAAAAAAAAAGTCATTAAATACCATGTTAATTACGGGCTCCCTCCGTTCTGGGTAAAAAGTCCTTGTTTAAAAGTCATACTTTTGAAGAAAAAAAGATATTTTTAGTAGTTCATTAGTAATAAAATGAATAATTGCGGGCCAGTTCTTTATTTGAAAATTATAACCTCTTTGGTGCACTATTTTTTTATCCAACCGCATAAGTCCTTTTTTTTCTTTCTAAAATTCTCATCCTTCTCCTGTTAATGGATATCAATCACTGAAGTTGACACGAATTCAAGGAAAATAGATCTAAAAATATAGAACTTAACATTTTAATTAGTTCCGTTTCAATTTTTTTGTTCATAGATTTGGATAATTTGAGCTTGTCAATTTTAGAGTTGGAATTTTCCTAAATTATATATTGAAAAATTATTTCGATTTTGTTAATTTATTTTTACATCCTCTAATTTTTCAAACCTGCTTACTTAAAGCACATATGTAGATCCGAAATTTTTAGGTATATAATCTATGAGAAGTACATAACTTTATTTTTAAGAAAATAAAATTATAAATATAGATCCTAACTTTCTAGATCGATTTAATTTATTTTTTAAAAGATCTGGGTAAACACTAAATCAATGTATTTTAACAGCGAAGGAAGAATTTTTTTTGAAGTAAAATGCAAAAACTAAACCATATATATTGGGCAAATAAATACAATATATATTTCCCATGTACAATGGGACTTTTGAAATTTGAATGATGCTCACAAGCATGATTGACACAAGTATCAAGGAATGTAAAAGGTCATTTTATATGGATTAGTGTGAAGTGTAATAATACATTTAATTTTTTTTAAATATTATGCAAAGTTATACATATATTAATAAATGGAGAACATTCTATTTTTAGAAAGAAAGTTTTAACGGAATATTTTCTTTTATAGATGCATCTACCTTTATGTATATATAGATTAAGTGTGACCACATGATCAATCATATCCCTATTTCGAGGTCCATAACTCAAAACCTCCTTCCCACATGTTCCATGAATATAATAATATGTTTCATCCCTCTGTTGCAACCTTTTTGAACGCTTGATGACCAATCAAACCCGTTTCATTTTTTATTTATTTTTAACTCAACTAACCGGTTTCATTAGTATTGGTTTTTGGTCTGCAAGTCCAATGATAGAGATCAAAACCAAATTTTGATATTTATGTAAGAGTATTATCTTCAACTGAAAGTAAAGGTATCAGATTATGAAAGGTATCAAATTTGATACCTCCAAGACTCTCACCTAATTTTAATACCCTTCATTTTGACACATATGGTTGGAGATGATCATTTGATACCCATGAATAATAATCAATAGGTATCAAAATTTGATTTTGATGCTTATAGGCAAGTATCACTATTGGACTTGCCCTAAGCTGACTCTCACAGCTTTTACACCATTAAATAGTGTACATATATGAGAGGGAGAGGTAGCAGAAACCAATGGAAAAAAGGAAGTTTGAACATCAATGATTAGAGGTAAGTGTCCTGGCTTAACTTAATTTTGATCTTGATCCTTTCTTGTTTATTCCGCACTAGGATCGATTATTATGCTCGATCACAACACCATGCACCTCTCCTTAATGAACTTTTAAGGCAAAACTTGAAAACTAAGGAGCGTCTTTCTTTCTAAAAATGGAAACCTAAATTTGTGGCAATCCTAAATCAATGCTGCCATGCCTATAGAGTTGGGGAACCATTCCAAGATAATTTTCCAAACTCCTCCTATTTCTTTGGAATGCGTTTCACTATAAATAATTTGAGAAACATCACTAAAATTGTTTTCTAGAGAAAGGAAGAACAAGAAAAGAGCCTACGTTAACTCGTGATTCTTTCATGAGTTACCGCAGACTCAATGATTTGATCCGGCAACAGACTATTCCAAGTTGCTGACTCATAACTCGCATTCATTTGATCAGACGCACCGCTGAGTTATCCAAGTTGTTGTCACACAAATAGAAAGCCAAGGAGAAATAATAGAAAGAAAATATGTGTGGCACAGAGCAGGCTCTTGATTCCAACTCAGTCGAAAATGGCACAGCAAAGAGGGTTGTATCACCTGATGCTGTCATCAATCTCGATCAGTAAGTCCCTAACCATTTGCAATATTTATGTAAATGAATCATTTTTTCCTTAATTAAACCTTTGATTCTAGTATCGAGTTCTTCAAGAACAAATCGGATACCATGCAAACATTATTGTATAAAGTATTTATATTCATTTTTGCTCGTACCCTCTCTTTTGATTAATGTTTCTATTTCTGATGAACGTTGAAGATTAGTATTAATAACAAAATTTATTTCCTGGATTTTTTTTTGGCAGCGGTGACCCAACAATATTCGAGCCCTATTGGCGAGAAATGGGTGACATATGTAAGGTGACTTTTGAGGGACAAGAATTGTTAAGCTATTTTTGTGATCTGAAAAACTTGTGCTGGTTTTTGGAGCCAAAACTTGAAAAAGAGATCAAGAGGCTGCATCGTAGGGTTGGCAACGCAGTAGTTGAAGATTATCATGTGGTGGTTGGGACAGGCTCCAGTCAGCTTATTAATGCTGTGCTGTATGCAATCACGTCTTGTGATGAGCCCGAGCCTGAACCAATCAGTGTGGTCGCTGCAGCACCTTACTACTCGGTATGCCACATAATCAAAAGTATATTTTACTCTGCAAAATCTGATTCCTAATCAAATTGCTAAAATACTATCATCGCGGTAGGTGCAAAGTAGAGTATTGCAGCTAGGCCTCTCAATAGTGTTGGGTCGGGTTGAGTTCAAGTGAACACAGAGATTGTTTCAGATGGGGCACCTTAAACAAATTTGACAGAAATTGGGGTAAATTGTAAAATTTACAAAGTATTATTTTTTAAAAAAATCTTCACAACAAAAAAAAACCAAGTGGGGGCAACTGCCCCAAGACCCCTAAGGGTGTGTCCACCACCGATTGAGTTAGGTTGATGCAGGTTGTGGATTGAGACGGGTCATAACCAGGTGCAACCCATATAAAATGGGTTAACTCATGTTGGGTTAAGACGGATCGTGTTAGGTCATGATGGGTTAAGTCGGGTTTTAAAAAATTGAGACAACTGCGTGGAATTTAATCCGTTTAAAACCAAAAAGAGGATTATCAATTCTTACCCGGTTACTTCCCAATCAAGGCATACTAAACGCAACATGAGTAAAACGCTAAACATAGCGTGGAAACATTTTTTTTACCAACCTTTAGCACATGTGTTTTTTTAAAAAAGGATGAGGTCGAGTTCTAGAGTAGCCTCTTGATAGTTTTTTAGTTTTTTTTTTCTTTTATGTTGTACTTCAAAAAATCAAGAACAAGGTTGACACTAGGTTTTAAATAACCTTTTTATGGACTCGCTTGCAACTGAACAAAAATTGGGTGATCAAATTAGATATTTTAAATTTTTAATGGTCGAATTTCAAAAAGTGGAAAAGTTGGGTAGCCCAATTGTGTATTTTCTCTATAGAATTACAATAGAAAAATTCAATTATCCAACAAACAGACCCACTAGGCTAGGCTATTTACTAAAGTAGTCATTTTAGTTTTAAAACTAATTATTTCAATTTTTACAGTAGTTTGGTAATTTTGTGTATAGCTTGATTAAATAAATTTGGTATGCATACATGTGTATTAAAAATTGGTATTTTTTACAGTTACAATGTCACATACTCACATTGATATTAAATAAGTAATCATTAATGATTGAAGATGCTTTTAAGTAGTCACATTGATGTATTTTAACTGTTAAGTAGTTAACTACTTCCTCCGTCCCTAAATTATCGTCCTCCTTTCCTTTTTCGTCTGTCCCAAAATAATTGTCCATTTTGAAACTTACCTTTTTAGAACATCACTTTTACCACTTTACCCTTACTTTTTCATTATACTTTAATTATGGGCCACATATACATGGACATCAAAGGAAACTACACATTAAACCAATATAAATAATCAAGTCAATTACTTTTTCTTAAACTGTGCGCCGGGTCAACCCGGACAATTATTTAGGGACGGAGGGAGTATGAATTAGTGTTACAATTGGTTTTATAATATTTTGCGCTACTGCATGGACCTTTTCGTTTATAGTTAATTTTATTATTTTATGTTTATAGTGCTAATGCCAGTGACTTTAAATTGTAAATTTTATTACTCCCTCCGTTTTTAAAATATTGTCTACTTTGACCCGGTACATTGTCTAAGAAAAAGTAATTGACTGTATTATAAATATTGTTAAAATGTGTTGTTTCCTTTAATGCCCTTGAGTATGTGGTCATAATTAAAGTAGGTAAAAAAATAAGGGTAAAGTGGTAAAAATGTTTTCTTAAAAGGGAAAATTTTGAAAGAGGACAATTATTTAAGAACAGACGAAAAAATAAAGATGACAATAATTTAAAAACGGAGGGAGTACTTTTTATGTTTATGATTGTCGATCGGTTGATTTTATTTTGGGCCGAGCTAGCATTTTGATAGGCTCATTGAATTTCGGGTCGTCCTGACCCGAAAAAATATCGGCCCACTGGATCTGGGCCAAGCTATTTGTCAGCTCTACTACTGCCTATAAAGAATCATTTTTACACAAACGGCCTTTGAAAGATGACACGTAGCCTATCAAAATCTAAAAAAATCAAGATAAAAATTGTGATTGACTTATGTCATGTTCCAAGGCCGCCTATGTAAAATGATTCTACACCGCCTATAAATGACAATTTTACTCTTGATTATTATTGCGGATGACAAACTATCCAAATACAATGTGATTGACACTCCAAATGAATCTTATTTATTTTGATTGTAGTATTATCCAATCATAGCAGACTTATTGAGATCAAGGCTTTACCAGTGGGCTGGTGATGCACATACTTTCGATAAAGATGGGCCGTACATTGAGATCATCACCTCCCCAAACAACCCTGATGGGGTAATACGCGAACCTGTGGTGAACCGAGGTGGTCAAGGGAAGCTCGTTTATGACCTTGCCTATTACTGGCCACAATATACTCCCATTACCACCCAGTTGAATCATGATATCATGATATTTACAGCCTCCAAATGCACTGGCCATGCTGGCTCACGAATTGGGTAAGTTTCATATTTTATTTTTAGTAGAAAAAACTTTAAAATGATAGCATGAATTGTATATATATATATATATATATATATATAGAGAGAGAGAGAGAGAGAGAGAACTTGCATCTTACAAAGTGTCTCTCTTATTTTTCTTCTTAAGATGGGCTCTTGTTAAGGATGTAGAAGTGGCTAAAAAGATGATTAAGTACATGGAGGTGACCACAATTGGTGTGTCGAGAGAATCCCAACTCAGGGCTGCAAAAATACTTCAAGTGATTTCTGATGGATGCGAGAATTCCAACTCGGAGAATTTCTTCGAATACGCCGCAAGAATAATGTCTGAGAGATGGGAGAGGTTAAAAGATGTTTTGAAACAAAGCCAAATGTTTACCTTATCCAAGTACCCACTCCAGCACTGCACCTTCACTGATCATGTTACAGAAGCACATCCTGGTAAGCACAAATATAAATGATTTTATGTTAAACAAATTAAAAAGCAAAAACTTCAAAAACCTATTTATACTACAGCCTGAAACCCATGGCGATGTTTGTTTATGATATGATTGTATTATTATGTATGTCCAAACGCAGACTAGTGTGTTTCATTTTTTTCTTTTCAATTTGCAGTAAAGAATATATATTAATGCCAAAAATACTGACATAATCTTCTACATTGTGTTATAACAGCATTTGCATGGATAAAGAGCCAGAATAATATAGAGGACTGCGAGAACTTATTTAGAGGACATAAGATCTTAACACGAACTGGAAAGCGCTTCGGTACTGATCCGATGTATGTTCGGGTAAGCATGGTGAGCAGGGAGGAGGAGTTTAACCTCTTTCTGGAAAGGCTATCGACTATTCAAAGCATTGAGAATGGATATGAGGTTTAGTCGAAGACAAATTTTATCAATTTTTTTATGTTACATCTGAATGTTGGAACCGTATGGTGATTTTTTTATGTGTACTAAAGGGTTCAACCAAAAAATACGAGTTCTTTTTAAATTAAGTTTGGTTCCGGCATGTATAATAAATGAATTTTTTTCCCAATTATTTGTGCGTACATATGTTCATTATAAACATACTAGATTTTCATGCCCGTGCATATGACACGGTACCAGGATTAATAGAATATGTATACCTAATGCAAGATATATATAAATATATGGTTTCCTAACTTATAGCCTAGATTAGTGTATCATTAGTTATCTAACATTAGGCTAGGATCCCTCAGGTTATTTTGTATATATATATATATATATATATATATATATCGTCTTTGAATAATGAGATAGTCACAGAAGATTGCCTTCTTTCATGGTATCACAGCCCTAGGGTATTCTTTCTCTTCCGCCACCCTATCTCTTTGTTTCTTAGTCAGATGTCTTTTGCCATGTCTACCCCCAAACCTCCGTCTTTCGACCCGGATCTTGCTGTGTCCAACATCAAGAACCACATCTCAGTTATTCTTGAGATGGACAACGTCCAATACGCTGCGTGGGCGGAGCTCTTTAAAATTCACACGCGCTCTTTTCGGGTCATTCATCATATTATTCCATCGGCTGAAGGCACCACCAAAGAGCCTACTACCGATGAAGAAAAAGAATTGTGGTTAACACTTGATGCCACGATTCTCTCTTGGATTTATTCCACTATATCCAATGACCTGTTACAAACCATTCTTGAACCTGATGCAACGGCCATGGATGCTTGGAATTGCCTGCGTGATATCTTCCAAGACAATAAAAACTCTCATGCCGTCACTCTTGAGCAAGAATTTTCTCACTCCATCATGGAGGATTTTTCAAATGCCTCCGCATATTGTTAGTGTCTCAAAGTCTTATCTGATCAACTCAAGAACGTTGGCACTCCAGTCTCCAACTGTTGGAATATGCTTCTTGATAATTAACTTATCACCTTGCATATTCTATATATGTTGATTTGCTTGTTCCCATTAGAGTGAGTCATCACTAGTGGCTAAAAGGTCTGCGTATCGGTTAGCGTGGCAACTAGTGTGACATCACATAGATCTTAGATTAGGTGCGACCTGATCGAGTCCTACCTTCCTACATAATGATCAAACAGATCACCAGCACTTCGTATACACTAGCACCGGCAGATTTGCAATAGCATCATGGTTTTCAAAAGACAAGTCACCAGCAGACTTGTCGTATGCACTAAAGGACACTTTGAAGACTCATCACCAGCAGACGTGCTATTATGACAAAGTTTATCAAAAGGACTAACCACCAGCAGACTTATCATGTGCATCATAGAAATACCTTGAAGACTACCGGCAGACTTGCTTCGACTTAAATGTTCACATCAAGAACCGCCAGCCCCTTCCTACAAGAAGACTCACTAATTGAACATTACACCAGACTTGATTCGCGTGCTGCAGAGACAAGACTACAGTAGATCAAGTCAAGACAAATATGTCCAAGCTTCATAAAGCCTGACATAGTTAAATGCTACAAGACTTTCTCTCACTCACGTGGTCTGATAAAGTCAAAAGAATCCACTTTATTAAACAAACTACCTGACAGTGCATCAGACATCAGACTCGTTTTTTCAGAGACTTATCAATACAGTCTGACAGGCAACAGTTCCAGGATCCACAGGACAAAGATTTTACCCAGCAGTCAAAGATCTTGTGGACAATATCTCTATCCGATAGACTTCAACAAAAACATTATCTCTAACGGATAGAAACATCAATCCTCATCTCTCAACGATCACATTGACTTCAGTCTATATAAGAAATCCTTTCTCTTCCTCAACACAGAGAACAGTTGAACACGAAGACTTCTGCAACAAGAACTTCAAAAGTAACAGAGATCTACAACGAGATCGTCTTCACCAACGCATCTCAGATCTCTTCAGAAGATTGCAGTGAACTCATCCAGACCTTAGCAAAACACTCACTGTGGATTGCTAGGAAGAAAAGCTTGGAGAAAAAGAGAGAGAGAGAGAGATCAAAAACCTCAATAGACAGAGTTCAACATCTTGGTCAAGAACCCAGTTCTTGATTTGAGCTCTTCACCCTTCTTCGAAGAACTCAGCCTTTAGCTAAGCTTCAGGACTTTATTCCTAACGCTAAAGGTCAAGCTCTAGGATTGATTTGAAGATTGATTTCAGATGTTGCCCAAAGAAGATGAAGAGCTGTCTATAGATATTTCATTCATATCTTCAGATCTGTATTCTCATACAAATGATGTTAATTATGCAATAATCACTCATCATGGAAGGCCGAGTGCTTTGCACTCAATCGTTCAGATAATCCTTATCTAAACGACCTTGAAAATTCTCTTCTCATATAAGTCTCTCGTTCTCATCTCCTATAGTCCTCTTTGCTTAAGGATTCATCTATGAATAATTAAGTAAAGATTAAGGCTTGAAAGGACGAGGATAGAAAATTTTCATAGAAAGTTTAGGCTGATGTAATCCGTAATTTATCTTTGAATAAATTCAGATGTTCTTTCAAATAATTTATCTTTTGTATAGTTATTCTCTAATGATTTTCGAAATGTGTATTTGGAAGAAGTATCAAGTGTACTGTTGTTCTGATCATATAATCGTGTACAGTCACTTGAGACTTCTCTAAATCTAAGCCTCACTATTTCCGCTGTTTAAACTCTTTCAAAAGGGCTTTTGATTTAACAGGCAGTTTACCGGCAGAGTTGAAATCTCTGCTTAGAGAAAGTTTGTCGTTAGCCTCTACCAGCAGACATGCTCAACACGTTAAACTACCTATGCCATTAAAACCTACGCTTTATATATATTCATAAAAAAGTTTTTTAAAATGGCATTATAGCTATTCACCCCCCCCCCCCTCTAGCCTATTTGAGCATAATTGCGGACCAACACCAACAACCGCTTTGTTCTTTAAATGGTGGCCGGTCTTACTTAAGCTTATAATAGGGTGGGCACCGTGATTCGCCAGAGCAATCTCATTCCTCAATTCTATCAATCCCGTTCTATGATTGTACTAAAGAAGCGGGTTTAGCAAAAGAGGTTGCCACCAACTCCAATGCAGCCACGGTTGCTCGAGATCTCGACAACACCTCTTCTCCAAATGTCTCATCTCCACCTACTCATTCCCAGGGAAATGGCCGCAAAGGAGACCATCGCAACAATAATGGCAAGAACCGGGGTGGTGGACGTAGTAGTGGCAGGGGCGATGGCGCACGCACCGGGTCATAATAACGGCGGGCACCATGGTGGTAGGCAACAGCAGGCTGGACAACAACAGCATTGGCCACAGCAACCTTGGATGAGTTCGTGTTCTGGGCAACCACAGTGGCCATACTCTTTTCCACCTTAGGCTGTACCTCCCTCTCCTTACCCAATAGCTCCCTCGCAGCGGCCACCTCCACCATATCCACATGCTGGTCTTCTTGGTTCCCGCCCTCCACAAGCTTATTCAGCCTCCAACAGACATCGAGGTTGAAATGCACACTCTTAGACTTACTCCACCGGATGCAACCTGGCACATGGACACTAGAGCGACTTCTCATATGACATCTGAACAGGGTAATCTCTCATCTAATTTTAATTCGAGCATTAATCGTGGCATACTTGTCGGTAGTGGTCATTTTATTCCAATTAAAAGTTATGGTCATGCCTATTTATCTACTCCGAACCCTTCTTTTTCTTCACGAAATGCTCTTCATGCTCCTCAAATTGTTAAGAATTTAATTTATGTTCGCAAATTCACAACGATAATTGTGTTATTGATGAATTTGACCCGTTTGGTTTTTCTGTCAAGGATTTCCGGACGGGGACACCTCTCATGAGATGTGATAGTCACATCGACCTATATCCCATCACTAATTCTATGTTCACTTTTCCATTCGCCTCTTTTACCGCTTTAGCACTATCTTTATGGCATGCCCGTTTGGGTCACCCGGGAACTCCTTATTTTTGACTCCCTTAGGCAGAATAAATTTATTTCATGTAATGCTACTAGTAGATCTAATTTTGTCATTCTTACACTCTTGGAAAACACATTAAACTGCCTTTTGTTGCTTTTACTTCTTGCTCTTTTTTTGCCATTTGATTTAATTCATAGTGATGTTTGGACTTCTCCAATGTTAAGTTCGTCGGGTCATCGATATTACCTTCTTTTATTAGATGATTACTATAATTTTCTATGGACGTTCCCTCTATCGAAAAAGTCTCAAGTGTATTCTACTTTCTTAACCTTTCGGAATTTTATTCGTACTCAATTTGAACGGGAAATAAAAACTTTTCAATGTGATAATGGTACAGAGTTTGATAATAGACATTTATGGGATTTTTGCAATATCAATAGACTTTCTTTTCGTTTTTCTTATCCCCATACATCTTCCCAAAATGCCAAAGCCGAACGCAAAATACGTTCCATCAATAATATAGTTCGTACCTTACGTACTCATGCATCCATTCCGTCTACATTCTCGCATCATGCTTTGCAAATGGCCACCTACCTTCTTAACATTCTTCCCAGTAAACAACTCTCTTATTACCTCATTTTCACCGACTTTATCACAAAACCCCGTCCTCCTCCCATCTTCAAGTATTTGGTTGCCTATGCTACCCCATCTTCCCCTCTACTACTATTCACAAACTTCAAACTCGTTCTACCCCATGTGTCTTTTTGGGCTACTGTAGACACCTCAATTTCGTACCCCTGGTATGTGACATGACATAAAATATCAAAACCTGTTAAAACATTAGCAAATGTCAAGTTACAGAGTCAAAAGTGCAAAAGGACAAAGCAGGATGCGCAAAAGAGTGAAATGCAAGGTTCAAAGTGCAAAATTTGGAAACTATTGGAAAAGTTGGCGCCACCCACATGGAATCTTGGCATGACGCCAAGATTCCCTTCCTAGCGCCCAAAACAGCCTTCCCGGCTCCCAGATTTCTCAACAGTGGCCGAAATGTCCAAACTTGTCTGCGATTGGTACAACTGATTAATGCGCAAAGAGTTAAATTAAATTCCTTCGGTGTCCTCAATCCAGCCTATAAATGGAGGCCTTGGGGTCCGCCTTCAACACACCATTTCAGCGATAAAAATTCTCTGGGTTCTCGTTACGCTGGAGAAATAGAGAGCGAAGTGAGATAGTGAGCGATCACCTCAAAAGCGTCGAAACCCTGTCAAACCTCCTCCAAACACAAAACCAACCGGTAGAAGTGAGCCTTAGCCCTCCAGCTAGGTATCCACCCTATTTCCCCGGTCCAAAAATCGTGGAAAGAGCAGTTGCTCTGCCCGATTTAAAAGGCCAAATTAGCCAGAAATAAGTCAAGTTATTCGCCGATTTCACTTACCTCAAGCAAACACATAGCCAAAATAAACAGCATTTCCGCCCAAATCCCGAGGTCGAAAGTAACTTTCAGAAGCAGTCACTCTGCCCGAATCCACACAACACACAACAACAACAACAAAAGACTCCTTCTCCCTAAAGGACGGAGCGAACACACCCTAGGCCGTTAGTAGATAAGTTTTAAAGTTTTATTTGTAAAAGTGTTATTTCCAATCCGGCCCAATGTAGATATATAAGCAGTTGTGCTACCCGGATTTAGTTAGGAAATAGCACTAAAAAGAGCCATTATTATGGCCAAATATTTTCAAGTATATTTGTAATTATTTGTAAAGAGACTCTCAGAATAATGTAGACAAATGGATGTATTTGTAGGCTAATGTTTTATTTATCTGTTAAATAAATATAACAAAAAGCATACTTTAGCCAAAAACTGCTTTTGAGATCGAAGGGCGAGTTGGGTGCCTAGCACCTTCCCAACTCTCTTAGCCTCCCGACCCGCTATTATTTCGGTTTTCTTTTTGATTTTGCTTTATTTATTCCTCAAAATAAAGATGGCGACTCTAAAACATTTTGGATTCAGTGGGGCCTCGCAACATCTTTCTTTGCACTTTTCCGTTTTCCCCTAAAAAAGGGAAAATTGGAATGGAAAGGTGATGTATTCCTATGTCCTGGTATCTCCTAAACAAGGGATAACTTGACGTAGAAAATCCAAAGCACCCATAGTGATCCGAAATAGGCCATAAGGCTATTTTCATAAAATCCATAGTGGGGGCGCCGCAACATTCCTTCCTTGCACTTTCTCGCTTTCCCCTAAAAAAGAGAAAATGAGAATAGAAGGGTGATGTATTCTTATATCCTGGTATCCCCTAAAAAAGGGATAACTTGACATAGAAAACTCAAAGCTCCCATATTGGATCAAAAATCCACTAAAGGCAACCGAGACGCATTCAAACGCGCTATTTCGACAGCACTCCTCTCGCACTTTTGATTTCGTCCTCCCCTAGAAAAGGGAGGGTAGAACGAGAGCAGTGGATGTCACCGCATCCGCATGTACGCGCACCCCTATCCAAGGGCGCGCGGGCGCAATTTCCCGAGAACCCACAGCTACCCTCCTCATCATCACGGCTACAAATGCTATGATTTATCCTAAAAAAAATCATCATTAGTCATCACGTCGTTTTTAATGAAACCCATTTTCCTTTTGCTAGAATACACACACCTGTTTCTCACACATGATTTTTTGTACTGTGGCCTCTCTCTCTTACTGGTCCATCAATTACACTCTCCCAACCCATATCAAATCCCTCCTACATCTGCCCAACCAACAGTACCTACTGCCCAGCCATCCAGCGGCCCGGTGACTCTAAGCCCATCTCTTGGCAGCCCCACCATTCCTCCTAGTTCCTCTACTAGGCCTCATCTTCCTTTCTCCAAATCAGTCGAGCCCCTCTCCAGCCCACTCCTCAACCGTCCAAACCCACATACCAAGCACTAGGAGTCAGTATGGCATCTTTAAGCCTAAACCCTTATTTAGTCTCCTTTCTCAAGTTCCTAGGTCTTCTCTCCATCGCAACCCCGTGTCTGCCCTTAATGACCCAAATTGGAAAATGGCCATGGACGATGAGTATAATGCTCTTATTAAAAATAAGACATGGGAGTTGGTACCCCGTTCCCCCAACATTAATGTCATACGTTCCATGTGGATTTTTAAACACAAAGAAAATTCTGATGGCTCTTTTGAGAGGTATAAATCTCATCTTGTAGGTTATGGAAAAACTCAGCAGGTTGGCATGGATTGTGGCAAAACTTTCAATCCGGTTGTCGAACCAGCCACTATTTGCACTGTTCTCAGTTTAGCCATCTCCAAAGCTTGGCCTATACACCAACTGGATGTCAAAAATGCTTTCCTGCATGGCGAACTCAAGGAAAGTGTCTACATGCATCAACCATTGGGTTTTCGTGACAAATCTTTTCCTGATCATGTTTGTTTGCTAAAGAAGTCTTTGTACGTGCTGAAACAAGCTCCTCGAGCTTGGTACAAACGATTTGCAGATTATACTTCTCATCTTGTTTTCTCCAATAGCAAGTTTGATCACTCTTTTTATTTATCAGAAAGGTAATGATCTAGCGTACATACTTCTCTATGTCGATGATATTATTCTTACAGCTTCATCAGATGGTCTATGCAAATCTATCATGGCTCCTCTTAGCTCGGAATTTGCAATGAAAGATTTGGGTCCTCTACATTTTTTCTTGGGATTTACCGTTACTCGTCATCCGAGTGGTCTCTTTCTATCTTAGAAAAAGTACACCGAGGAAATCATACACCGAGCTGGGATGTCCTCTTGCAAACCTTGTTCCACGCCCGTTGATATTAAACCCAAGTTGAGTGCCTCCTCCAATACACCTTATGCTGATCCTTCTCATTATCGGAGCCTTGCAGGCGCATTACGCATTACAGTACCTCACATTCACTAGACCTTACATATCATATGCCGTCCAGCAAGTTTGTCTTTTCATGCACAACCCGATAAAGGTGCACATGCAGGCTCTTAAGCGAATTGTGCGCTACATTCAAGGTTCTCTCACACATGGCTTACATCTATATCCTTCATCAACAACAAAGTCCGGTATCTTACACATATGCGGATTGGGGGTGCCCCAACACCAGATGTTCCACATCGGGTTACTGTGTCTTTCTTGCCGATAACTTAATCTCTTGGTCTTTTAAATGGCAAGCTACTTTGTCTTGATCTAGTGCCGAAGTTGAATACATAGGAGTCGCCAATGTCATCTCCGAGTCTTGCTGGTTGCACAACCTTATGCTTTAATTGCATTTCCCTATTACAAAGGCTACTTTAGTCTATTGCGATAATGTAAGTTCCATATATCTCTCCGGCAATCCAATTCAACATCAGCGTACTAAACATGTTGAGTTGGATATTCATTTTGTTCATGAAAAAGTTGCTCGCGGTCAAGTCCGTGTTTTACATGTTCCATCCCGTCAAAAAGCAGATATCTTCACCAAAGGCCTTCCATTGATTCTATTTGATGACTTTCGGAGCAGTCTCAGCGTTCACCCTGCTCCCGTTTCGATACATAATGCAAGATATATGTAAATATATGGTTTCCTAACTTATAGCCTAGATTAGTGTATCATCAGTTATCTAATCATTAGGCTAGGATCCCTCAGATTATTTTGTATATATATCGTCTTTGAATAATGAGATAGTCACAGAAGATTGCCTTCTTTCAAGTATATCTAATTTCGTTAATTGAAATAATAGTGTCTAAATAAAAGATGCGACTTTGTAATGTGAAGATAAAACATAGAGAGAAGAAAAGAGGTGACTGTTCATAATATTAATTGTATGGGGTGACTTGTAATAGGAAAAGAAAAAATAGGGAGTTAAAAATGGATAACTACTCACACATGTGAATGTGAAGGTGAATCTCAACCGTTAAATTTTTTAAGATAATTTAATCACAACCTCTCAATAGCTCTAGTCAATTACCTAGTTGTTTTATAATATATATTATATGTGTATAAACTAACTGTGCTTGTTTGGATCTCAGATACATCCATTAAGGTTTTCATCAATGTTAATATTTTATAAAGGATTTATGAATTTAACAGAGCGCAATGCCATAAAAAAGGACTCCTTTATAGTATTTATTAAGATTTTCACGTCATCACTCTGCATTATATTTTCGTTAAATACTTTTTATTATTCTTAACTATAGATTTTACTTTTAAAAGTTTTTCTTATGACACATTGTTAGTTTCTTTTTCTTTTTCTTCTACGAGGTGTCCCCATATCATATTAGGTTTTACTAAGCCCCATTCACTGTATTCAATATGCTGCTGACTCAAAAAAAAATTAGTTAGTAAGAGTCAAATACGGAGCATCCCGTTAAATAGACCGTTCAAACACGACATATTTGCTTACAAGAGTTATCGCAGAGGCGAGTTTAGAAAAGGTCGACAAATTCACCTAAATAATTCACACCAAAAAGACGTGGTTGATCAATGGGGTCTATCTCACATTATCCCAACTTTTGAAACATCTAAATCAGTGGATAATGAGGAGTTGGGTTTTGATGAAAACAATGACGGATCTTACCATGATCCATACGAAGATACCCATCTCATCCGAATTTTCGTTGGTAATAACGTTATTACTTACATCATTGTATAATTATTGCTTTCTAGACGTCATTGCTTACGTCATTGTATAATTATTGCTTTCTAGACGTCATTATATAATTATTAATTTCTAGACGTCATTGTTTACATCATTGTAAAATTATTGTTTTCTAGACGTTATTGTATAATTATTATTTTCTATCGAAATTGAACCTTATAATTTTCGAAAGGCAAAAATTTGGGTAAGATTGTCTTACATATATTTTTTGTAAAACGGATCATTTTTACCCGACCTACAGTATGTTGGTGGGTTGAATTGTGAAAGGTTGAAACTATATTTTACGAATTAAAATTTGTAACACAGTTGAAATGGTGGGATAATAAGGTGAGGTGGCACTCTTCTAGTTCTACATGACTAGTTGATCCTTGTTGGCTTGGATAATGTCTTTTCTAATCAAACGAATTTGAAAAACTCAACTTTTTCCCCAAGGTTGCAAGTATAAAATCATCGTTGGCTAGCATAATTTTCACTTTGTGGCTCGGGGTGGAGAGAAACCGTTTCAATAATACAAGCAAACATATTGAGATTGCCTATTGTTATTGTACATAAAATGAAAATAGACCCTAAAGTCCTAAACCAAACAAAGCCTAACCCGAGAAAGACAATACCAAAATTTCTAGACAACATAAAAGCGTGCTGGTCCCTGTACTTTTTGTCATTTTTGTGACTGGTGCCTATATTGAAATTCGAAAAAATCAAATCTTTGTACTATGTCATTAAACACAATTGGTTCTTCCATACAATTTCGTCAAATTTGTGCCGTTAAATACGTACACATGCCTCTCACATGTTTTTGCCTAGGGATAAAATAGTCAATTTCTGTAAACTAGTACAGGGACTATTTTGTAAAAGTTAAAAAAAATTTATCCTTCCTCTCACACTTTTTTTAAACATGTCGCCATCAACCCCTACCCGGGTTGCTCCAACTCGGTTTTGACCAGATGCAAAATCTAACAATATCTTGATGTTTTGAGCATGGAAATTCGCATTTAAAGTTACAGAAAGGTTAAAAAATCTATTACTAAATGGTTTTGAACCACAATTTCATCAAGAACACGAAGAATTAAAACCTGAAACCCAATATTTTCATCTAGATATGAAAATTCTCAAAAGTTAAAACATCATGGCAGAAGTAATAAAGGGTTAACTTCTATACCAAACCATCAATGAATTTCCTTCAAAGCGGCACACAACAATAGCCAAAGCTGTGTTTCGTGTGTTGAAGAATTGTACAAGTGCACTGCCTTCATCAGTTTTGAAGAAAGGGAGCCAATTTTATGCATGAACATAATTGTTTGACAGAAATTTGAGAGCCGCTGGAACCGGAAAACTAGTCAGGGGCCGATGAGAGAACTGGGGGAAGATGAGATGGTGGTGACTGGTTGGAGACGGGATTCGACAGAGCCAAGGCCATTGTTGGTCGAAATCAGAGAGAGAGAATGAGAAGCCGACTGGAGGGCGGACCTGGAGTAGGCTGCTGAAGGATTGACGGCTGGGAGATGGATGTGGATCTGACAAAGTAGGGGCAATTGCGGGTGGGGGAATCGGAGAAGAGGAAGATCGAAAAGGGAAGGCTCTGCTGTTCCGACGCTGAGATGAATGAGGCTCGGTCGGAGGGAGGTTTCGTCGGAATCAGAGAAATGGCGGCTTTGGGCTTCGATGGAGAAGGAGAGAGAAGAAGGGGGCCGAATCTAAAAGCTTTGTTGGCATCGGCGATGGAGAATGGTGGAAGATGTCGGACTGGATGAAGTTCAATTTTGAGCTTACTGGAGTTTGGAGATCGGGGTTGATGTTGCCGGACTGCATGGACGCAGAGAGAAAGGTCCCCAAACTTTCTCCTAATAAATAACATTTTTACCTTTTCAAAATTCACGTGCGAAGCACGTGTTCAAACTTGACGGTTAAAATGGATAAAATTTGACGGGGGGACCAATTCCTCCAAATAAGTGGTATAGGGACCATTTAGTTCGAAAAAGGACCAATCGCAAAAATAACAAAAAGTACAGGGACCATTTGGGGAATTTGCCCAAAATTCTAATTGAGTTTAAGCTTTAATCGAGATTCGTTGTTTAGAGATAAACTCACTCACCCCTGGTATTAATCGTTATCCTCTAATCTCAATAGACAGTGGGTAAACACAAATTTATAAACTACCATATCACAATTTCAAGTTAGTTGATCTGACATATGATCATTTTCAACCTGGGTATTATAGACATAACATTCAATATTAGTTTTCCAAACAACTCTTTAATTGGGACAAATAATGTGTACCGAAAGGGAATATATTATATAGACATGCTACGGTGAGAAGAAATTTTTTGTCAACTCAATTCTCTGTTGGATGTATAAATATTTAGCAACATCTATGTTGCACGGACACGGTATTAACAGCGGTATTCTGTACCTTGATGCGCATCCGACACGGATACGGGTTGGATACGCGAGATACGGCTCAAAATATGTCCCGGGGCCGAATTTGAATTTTCGAAAGTTCCGACATGGACGCAGGTACAAGAATTGGGGGATCGGGATACATATCTCTTACTTGGACACATTTGGGCATACTATTTTTTTTGGATTTCAAACTGCCGAAGCTTTCTAGCTCCAAGCCCTAGCCCCCTTTACTTGGATTTCGAATTGTCAAAGCCTCGAAATCTCCAAGCCCTAGCCCCCTTTGCGAAGCGCCGACTGTCGAAGTGAAAGTCAAACCTAGCTCTGCACCTCTGCCAGCCCCTTCTACCTTCGAAGTCAAGTCTATCGTGTAAGTCTTCCTTTCCTTCGATTTCTTCTTCCTTCGAGTCGTCTTCCTTTCCTTTGATTTCTTCTTCCTTCGAGTCTTTCGTATTTCGTTCGACTCTTCCGTTATTTCCCTCGAGCCCTATTAGTGTATGAGCCCTATTAGTGTATGCGTATCAGGTGAGTATTTCTTGTGCTTATAGTTTTAATATTTATAATGTAGTCCTTATATTTTGAATAATTACATTTTGGTCCTTATATTTTAAATATTTACACATTTACCTATACCCGTGTCCTATATTTTTCAAAAACCGTGAATCCCCGTATCCGTGTCCGTGCAATATAGAGCATATCTGTGTCCGTGCAACATAGAGCACCATTACTAGGAAGTACTAAGTAGGAACCCATACAACCTAGGCCAACACCCATTAGCTCAACTTATTAAAACTAGACTAAAGCATGAAAAAAAGATCACACTAAAAGAGGAACGTCACACCAAAATTTCCTTGATAATAGGTGTCTCAACTCTCAAGTAATTGAAGGAAAAGGGTTACATGGTTACCTGATTGGCTGGCGAAGGAAGAGGAGGCCTGTGAAGTTGGGGTTTTGAGAAATTAGGGAAAAGGCGCAGAGAGAGATAGAGATGAATGGATGGAGTATTTCAATCGATTGATTCCTCTAAACTATTTTTATTTTGAACACGAAATTTAATACTAACTGATAAATTCCAACAACAAAAAAAGGAAAATAACAATTATTCTATATATGGAAACCTAACTTGTAGGTATCCTAAATCCATGCCAATAGAAATGGGCAAGCATTCAAATAATATTACCAAACTCCCGTCGTCTCTTTTCTTTCAATGTTTTCCATCAGGAAAAATTAGAGAAACGTGAGAAAAGGTGTTTTCTAGAGATCGAAAGAACAAGAAGAGAGCCTGCGATTAACTCATGAGTTTAACGTGAGTTATCGCAGACTCAACTATTTGATCAGGTATTTTTGTTCTTTGCAAACTCGCTTGAAAATCGCAGTAAAAAGGTGATACGTACGTGAATGATGGAGGAATCATGCGACCCTCTAGCAAGCCCGCTGGTGGTTGTTGTTGACTCACAATACCTGTCTCCAGATACGAGACATTTCATAGTTCGTCGGACATCTCAAATGACAACAGGCAATTTCACTATCATGGATGAATCTAAGAAGGTGGTGTTCGAAATTGTTAGCCAAGTGCGAACCATACAAGACAAAAAGGTAGTGAATGATGAAGCTGGAAACCCCGTGGTCACTCTCTCACAGAAGGTTTGGGTATCTTTAATTTCATTTCCCATCTATAAATGCTTCTTCATGAGTTTGCTTTTCATCTTTATATAGACAGACATATTAAGATCTTTTTTCCTGAATCCCTGCAACTGCAAAATCAAATTGTTTATTATGTATGTTAGGCTATGAAATTTGATCAACTAATGAAAATCTAATCAAAATGTATTTTATTTTACTTTCTGTAAATTGGTCAGTAACTCAGTATTGCCCTAAGGATTTTGCCTAGTACAAAACTGCTTATGCCACTATCTGTAATGGCAAACTAGACAAAAGCAAGTGTCTATAACTAGATTAATGGTGCTGTGCATTTCAGCTTGCTACATGAAGAGAAGGAAACAAGTTACCCAAAATTGATCAAATCTGTACATTAGTCTTGACAACTTACTATAGGCAAGTAAAGAGGAGTGTAATTGTTGTGCCCAGTGGAAGATTTTACAAATAATCACAAAGTAATCTAATACAGAGAGAGATTGAGGTCAATAGACTATTGAATTTTTATTAATATCAACCTTAAACACGTTTTAGGGTTACAATTATATAAGGATACAATACTAAACTCTAAACTGTTTAAACAAGGAAACCCGAAAACAATTTTGCCGCACGGATACGGTCCCCTCCAAGCGATGCAACTGCTTCGCCCTAGCCTCCTGAGTGCGACCGCATTCGATACTGAGACATCCTCCGAAATTTTCCCTTCATGATGCGATCACTCTGCCCAAGGATGCGACCGCTTTTGGATGCAGTCGCATTGTCCAGGCATGATGGCTGCATTCACTACCAAAAGCCCAACAATCTGTACCACGGGAGGCTACACCCCCATACCCCCTTTGAGGTCCAACCAAGTCCTCCAAGGACGAGGACTTGGCCTGAGTAACCAAGTCATCATGTTCCTAACAGTAATTGTGTAAAAGCCAATGGCATAGAAAAGAGCTGAAAGATAATGAACTGACGTTTGGTTCATGGTGTGCTAAAAGTGGGTGAAAAGAAAAGTTAAGATCCATGCTTTCTTCTAAGGTTTAATATGGTATATTTGAATTTTTTGTTTGTCAGAACAAAATGAAATACTCCCATCGTTCCAGAGTAAAGAGTTCATCATACTATTTTTGGATGTTTAATTTACTTTAATAGTCGACTTTCAAAACTTAATAAATACAATCTTCATAAAAAATTGCCTCAAGTATTGACTAGCTGTACTATATATGCATGTATTTTTCAGTTTCCATCTCTACATCAAAGATGGGTATGTCACAAGGGAGGGATCAATTCAAAACCGGAAGATTTGCTTTTCACAGCCAAGTATCCTACCTTTAAAAGCAACTTCACATCTAACCATATCCATATAGATGTGTTCTTAGCCGGCAACTCAAAGAAAAAGGTTTGTGACTTCAAAATCGGAGGGAACTTAGTTGGGGTGGCTGATACTTGTTCCATATTTCTTCACACTTCTCATCAAATCATCGCTCAGGTATGTATCTATCACTCATATCCATTTTCCATTAATGTCACCACTCTTATTCACTCATTCAATTAATTAACTATTAATTATACACTAAAAAGAATTTCAGTCTTCACCAATTAAAATCGGCCTAATAACCAAATTCCACATTAAGCAAGTCTTCAAATGTGTTTAAAATCACAGCTCGCGCAAAATGATCAACTTGATTATGTGGGAGATCTTCTTGAAAAAATTAACACTCTCGCTATTAATTCATACTTATATATCGATGGTAGTTTTGAGATTAAAATCTTAGTCCCAAATTTTTTTAGCAAGGGCGCTAATAATAACACTCTTCCCCTTAGTATAATTAGTGAGGAGATAATGACAGGTAACTCGTTACTCGTGCTATTAGTTTAGACCACTTATTGCATACCAAATATCATGCAACTCACATTATTAATCCTATACGATCTTAATTCTGACTACCAAACGACACCTTAGGGTTTTGCTAAAAGAGAGATCAACACCACCCATTAGGTGTGGCAATTGAATGTTACCGATTAAGTGTGGATAAAATTATTAACTACCTAATAAAATTAATGGGTAGTTTTTGGGTATTATCAAGTAACACTCATTAAACATTAATGGATATAAAATACTCAATTATATCCATTAATAAAAAAATATTATCCGGATAATACCCGATAAACTTGGTCACCTTTTGCAAAATACATTTTTTTGTAAAAGCTTATATTCATTATAACTATGAATAACAACCAACTATTCTTTAATCACTAACAAAATTATAAATACATCCATCATAATCAATAATTTTTATAATTATTATTTTATATTTACATTAAACTTTCAACAAATATTTCAAAAACTAGTCTAACCTAGTGACAGCTAACCTTAGTGTAGACAATTTGGTCCAACTTCAAATCTTCATAATTTTTAAATAAATAGCATACTATGGTGGTGGTCGCAATGGATCGGCGGTGTTGGGTGGTGGCGGCCACGATGGACGGCGAGTAACAGGAGACAACGGTTGGCAATGGCGGCTAGAGATGGCGGTTGGCAATGGCGACTAGAGACAATGGCCAACATTGTCGGCCGAAATGTTGGTCCTCGATGGGCGGTGGTTGCCAACAGTGGTTGTGGCATTAATGGATAACCTAATAAATAATCGGGTTAAAACCCACATTTATTCATTTATTATTGGTCACTCTTGAGTAACCCATTTAATACGGAATAACTTTATTGTATAATGGGTATGTTAGATATATTAAATGGATTGGGTTAAATAATAAATATTGCCACCCCTAACTCCAATGCATTAGGGACCACTTCTATCCCCACAAGTTTGGTTGTCTCCTTCATCTCTGTCATCTATATTATAAAAGAGTTCAAAATCTAACTGACGTTTATGTGTCAAACACAACTGACGGTCTAAATTGATTCGTAAATATGTGAGTTACATATAAACTCTTTCAGTTATGAGTTTTGTTTGAATTATTCCTTCTTAATCTATCTATCTATCTATATTATAAAAGAGCTCAGGATCTAACCGACAACCATGATCGAATTATGTCAAATAGTGGTTCAAATTGATTCATAAATATATGAGTTAGTATGAGTTTTGTTTGAATTGCCCCTCCACAATTATATATAAAACCTTTTGTTGTAGGATTTGTTTGAATTACTCCCTTAATTATGAGTTTTGTTTATCGCGAACATCTATTAAACTGATTTCATACAAACACAAAGCACAAATACTAGTCATAAACAATGGTTACGGGACAAACAGTTTCTCTATACCTTGTATTTCCTCTTAATTTGATGGATTCAAATTCAGGTACCAATCAGTTACTTGGAACAATGACCACTTTCGACAGTTATATCAGACTTTCTTCACTTAAATGGGTAAGGCTATTGTTGGTAAAAAAAACTTAGTGAAGTCAAATAGGGTTCACGGGTCGGGGTTAACAATTTTCCAGACCGAGACCACTTTTTGGGCACAACCGTGACAAACCGAACCTTCTGTTTTACAATTTTCCGGCCACTTTGTTGGCAAAACCGGACAAATGGAACCTTTCGACTTTAACAATTTTCCACACCAGGACCACTTTTCGCCTTTTCGGCAAAACCCGGACATCAATTTTCCAAACCGAGACCACTGTTGGTAAAACTGGACAAACCGAACCTTTGGTTTTGCCAATTTTCCAAACCGCTACTGTTTTCTTTTTGACAAAGATGGACAAATCGAACCTTTCGGCTTTTATTCTTTTAACAGTTTTCCAAGCCGAGACCACTTTTGGCAAAACTGGACAAACCGAACCTTCGCTTTTACCAATTTTCCAAACCAAACCTTCGCTCTTACTAGTTCTCCAAACCGAACCTTCACTTTTACAAATTTTCCAAACCGAACCTTCGGCTTTCACAATTTTCCAAACCGATACTGTTTTCTTTTTGACAAAGATGGGACAAATCGAACCTTTCGGCTTTTGACAGTTTTCCAAGCCGAACCTTCGGTTTTACCACTTTTCCGAACCGAACATTCGGCTTTGGCAATTTTCCAAACCGAGAGAAAGCAACGCTCAATAAAACCGAACATTCTTTTCCAGTTCTTTACATAAATAAATAAACTAAAACTAAAACATTTTTCATTGATCTCGAACCAACTATACATTCCTCCACCAAATGAGGCTGAAATCAAATATATCACTAAACAAAATTAAAGAAGACAGAGAGAAATTGAGAAGATATAGAAAGTCGAGCTAAATAAAAAATTCTTCATAGCTTGCACCTCTACGGCTCTACCATTAACTTTTAAAAGCTGAGAATTGGGGGAAGATCAAGAAGAAAAGCTATTAAAACATTAATCTTGAAGAGGTGTGTGTGTGTGTGCGCGATAGAGAGAGGGAGAGAGATATGTTGTAAAATACCAGGCGAGAAACCTTGGCGTCGGTTGCGGTGCTCGGATTTGAGACAAAGAGAAGACGGTGGTCAATTTGGCATCAACAACAATGGTTGCATGAGAGAGAAAGCAAGATCGTGGTCGATTTTGAGGGTATGTAGGTCGAGATAGCCGGTGGCTACAATCAGAGGTTGGATTGGTTTATGCGAGAGAGAGAGAGTTGATTTGGGGCTTCTGTTGGCTGATTGTGAGGAAAAACAATTAGTTACCCCTACCGTTAAAACTAAATACACCTATCAATATTTCTAATTAACCAATCCATCTCGATTTTGAACCTAACAATCTCGACCTCTCATGGAAAATCGACCACGAAAAAATGTTTCTCACTCATGCAACCAAATGTGTTGTGCCAAACTTTTGATGAATCTTTTCAAATGACCACCATCTTCTCAATTATTTTCAAATCTCGAGCACCCACCTTTCCATAATTACCATATTTTATTAATATTTCACTCAACAAATAAATTGTTTGGAAATATAAATGGAGTTTGTGCACATTATAGATAAATTATAATTTAATAAATACTCACTATGTCATAAAATTAGTGTCTATTATATTATTTACGAACGTTCCAAACATTATTCATTTTTTAAACTTTGTTTCATATTAATTATCTTCTTTTTTTTTTGTATTTGTGAGATTGAAAAAAGATGGATCTTATTAATTTGACATCACTAATGACAAATTGAGGGTTACTGAAGGAAAATTGTTTAAAAGTTCAACACTATTTTTTTATTCAATATGAGAATTAATATTAGAATTGTTTTTGTTGTATTTATTCATATAATGTTTTCCGTAACATTTTTCATGCGTTTACCAAACACCCGGAAATATTTTTCGACATATTTTCAAATGATTTACCAAACACCTAAAAATAAAATCACTTTCTTTTTCTTTGTACTACCTCTTTTCTACAAAAACTTTCTAAAAAATTATCTTTTGAACCCGAACCATTCCAACATCCACGTTGTAGAAAAAAATGCATATACGGAATCTAAACAAGTAAAGGAGATTAATAATGTAAGTATTTCCTTTCTTTTTTCCAATTAAAGTTTTGTTTTTCCATTTTTTTCTAAATTATACTGACTTCTTCTCCACGTTATGTTCTACCCTCGTGTAAAGAACACACCAATAATGTTCGGCTAGTGTTAGTCGAACATCAATGGCGTATTCCCCACAATACATTAGTATTGTTAAGGGATGTAAGCTTGAATCATTGAATCGTGAAATCGAATTGAATCGATTGGTTTGGTTTAGTTTTAAGTTAGGACGGTTTGTTTAAAGTTTGAAAAAAAAATATATAAATCGATTGGTTCGGTTTTTGGTTTTTGGTGTCGAATCGAACCACCGCTTTTAATATATATGTATGTGTAAAGTTTGGTGTTGGAAGAAGGTTGGAGAATGAAGGCTTCCAGACCACCACCATTGACGGTGGTGGCCGAAGTTGATGGAGAGATCATTCTCAGAAGGAGGGAGAGAGAAAAAGTAAAAACTGGCTTTGTTATTGAATTAATTTTCTAAAATTATTACATGAGATATTTATATCAAATAAAACCCTATGTGTAAAGTTTGGTGTTGGAAGAAGGTTGGAGAATGAAGGCTGCCGGACAACCACCATTGACGGTGGTGGCCGGAGTTGATGGAGAGATCGTTCTTAGAAGGATAGACAGAGAAAAAGTAAAAATTGGTTTTGTTATTGAATTAATTTTCTAAAACTATTACATGAGATATTTATATACACAATTGGGCTACAAAACTAAATTCTAATGAATTGGGCCTCTTGGGCTGATATACTATCTTTAACAGTATGTGTGTGTGTGTCTATATATATATATATATATATATATATATATATATATATATATATATATATATATATATATATGCTCTCTTTTTTAAAAGATTTGAGGGGACATAAATCTTACTTCAACCCTTATTTTTTATAATTTTAATATCTTGAAAGATTACAATTATAGATACATAATGTCTTTGATATGGATATAGCAAATGGTGTCTCTGGTGAGGCTTTGAACACCCGACCTCTCGGTTGAGAGTAATGAAATACTAGGGTGCCTCTGGTAGGGCTTGAACACTCAACATTTCCGTTAATATAAGTGGGTAGCTAAATGTGGGTAATTCTTGAACACCCGATCTCTCTATTGAGAATTGTAAAGTCCAGGGTGTCTTTAGTGAGACTTGAACACCCGACCTCTCTGTTAGGAGAAGCGAACAGTACCAGTTGAGTTAGAGCTCGTTGATATATATATATATATATATATATATATATATATATATATATATATATATACACACACACACACATACATACATACATACATATATATTTAGAAAAAATACCGGTCAGTCCACTTTTAAAAGATTTCAACCCCTTTACACACTGATATTTTTTTAAAATCGGAATAAGGATATCAGACGATGCACGTATTTGGGTATCACGATGTTTGACGTGCCTTTTTTTGGTTTGGAAAAAAAATATCAAAGTGTAAAGCGGTTGAAACTTTCCAAATGGACGTCTTGAATTGTTTTAGGAAAAGCTAGTTGAAAATCTAACACTTGTTGAGATTATTACCAATAAATGCATAATTTTCTAGTAGAAAGCCTAAAATATTGCAATTATAGAAGAAAAATACTCCCTTTAAGGTTTTCTCAAAAGTCACGGCTCGACATATGCGATTAGAAACCATAACACTTAAATTACTCATATGCCCATGCGTTCTCCCTCAGAACCTCTTCTTCCTCCTCAATTCTTGATAAGAAAAATCTTTTGAATCTTAAAGCTTCTTCACATTCTCTTCTTCCTCCTCAATTCTTGATAAGAAAAATCTTTTGAATCTTAAAGCTTCTTCACATTCATCATGTCTGCCACAATTAGACAAGTCAACTCTAAAAGACTCTCAATGTCCAAGTGGTTTGCCACTGGTATGAGATCAAAAAGAGTCTCATGGTCACCTTTGACGAACTTTATCATATCTTTTTCTATACTATAAATTACATATATTGTAGGAACTAATTAATAAAGTTTAGAAATAATGACATAATCTTTTCATTGAATGAATCACTTATTTATAAGGAGAGATACAATTAGGGTTATACTTTGAGTAGGGTACAAGAAACTTTTACAAGGAAGATAACATAATAAGGAAATAATTATACAAGGTAATTACCACTAACTAATAATTACAAATAAACAAAAATAAATAATAAATATATTATTCTCTAATATGCCCCCACAAAGATGGACGTCCGAGAGAAGAGACCAATCTTGTAAAGTAATTGATGAAACCGTTGGCGAGCAAGAGGCTTGGTTAGGGCATCAATCAAATGATCGGCGAGGAAACATGGCAAACTCGCATAAGCCTACTTGAACTTGTTGCCGGATGAAGTGAAAGTCCAAGGCCACATGCTTCATGTGAGTATGGAAGACTGGGTTTGAGTAGAGACTCGTGGCGCCCGCATTGTCACAATAAATGACTGGTTGAGTCGAGGAGGTTAGATCGAGTTCGCCAAGAAGAGACATAATCCACCTGATTTCAGTCGCAGTAGCAGTCACTGCCCGGTATTGAGCTTCAGTCGAGAAGTGAGCAACAATGTGTTGTTTCTTGAAGCACCAAGAGATTGGGTTGCTTTCAAGATAGACAATGTAGGCACTGGTGGATATGTAGTCATCCTTGTTGCCAGCCTAATCAGCATCAATGAAAGCATGGAGAGCAAGAGGAGGTCGGCTGGCCATGAAGGAGGATGCCCGCGTTAATAGAGCCACAGAGATACCGAAAAACTCGTTTGACCACATTCTAGTGCTCAGTGGTCGGCCTATGCATGAACTGAGAGAGTTTGCTGACGGCGAAGGAAACATCAGGTTGAGTAAGAGACGGATACTGAAGACTCTCGGCCATTGCTCAAAACTTTGTCGGATCTGTGAGAGCAGTGCATATGTGAAGAGTCAAGGTAGGCGAGGTAGCAAGGAGCGTAGCTATTGGGCGAGCATCGGTCATGCCTGTGTGAGCAAGGAGATCTGCAATGTACCCGCGCTGGGAGAGCAAAAGACCACTTGGACGCTTAACAACTTCAACCCCAAAAAAATAATGAATATCACCAAGGTCTTTGAGCGAGAAGCGGCTAGCGAATAAGGATATGAAAGTCTGAACTGCAGCGGGCTGGTTCCCAGTGATGATGATGTCATCCACATAGACAAGTAGATAGATGATGTTGCCCGCAGTATGAAGAATGAACAGCGATGTGTCGGCCACCGAGTTTTTGAAGCCGGAGATAAGAAGAAACTGACGGAGCTCATTGCATCATGCTCAGGAAGCCTACTTGAGACCATAAATAGCCTTGTGAAGCTGACACGTATGTTGAGGTTTGTCCTTGTTTGTGAAACCATGAGGTTGAGCCATGAATACCTCTTCGGACAGATTGCCTTGAAGAAAGGCATTGTTCACATCTAGTTATCGAATACCCCATCCTTGACAAATGGCCAGCGAGAGGATAAGACGAACAGTGGTCGGTTTAACCACCAGGCTGAAGGTCTCGTGATAGTCAACCCCTAGTCGCTCGTGAAATCCCTTGGCCACTATGCGAGCTTTGAAGCGATCAATGGTGTCATCAGCATGTCTTTTGATGCGATAGATCCACTTACAGCCAACAATATTGTGAATATCTGTCGAAGGGACCATATCCTAAGCTCAATTACGAGCTAGTGCATCATACTTTTCAGACATGGCATGACATCACTTCTCATCTTTTAAAGCATGAGTGACACATGTTAGTTCACTGTCCGCTACTAATTGAGCCGAAAGACTCAGTTTGGTGAGTGGTTTGTAAATGTTGTTTTAGAGCGAGTAACTATGGATGAAGTACCAGAAGCAGCGAGCAAAGGAACAAGGTTAGTGGGCACAGGTACAAGACCAGGAGCAGCGGGCACATGAATAGGGTCGACGGGCACAGTATTGTCCTCAGGCATGCACCTAGTTACTGAGGAGGGTTTAGCAGTGAGGCACATGACAAGTTCTGGGCACAGTGTTATCTTCGGTGATAGTAGCCGGGGGTTGAGGGTGGTGTATGGACAAGTTGAGATCAACCACATTTTGATCAGTGCTAGAAGCCACTGACGAAGAGTTACTGGAGCGGGCAACCGACGGTGTGTATGAAGCCAAGAGCAGATCATGTGGTGGTATCCAGGAGGCACAAGTATAGGTATCCGTGTGATCAGGATGGGTGGCCGATGTGGACATGGGAAAGGTAAACTCAACAAAACGAACATGGCGTGATATGAACAACTTGGTGGTGCTCGGATCATAGCAGAGATATGCACTCTGAGTGAGTGAGTGAGTAACCGAAGAAGACACAAGGAGTGGAAGCGGGCAGCAAGTTTGTGGGCGGAAGTAAGGGCGAAGCCAAGGGTACCAAAGACAACCAAAAGCACGGAGTTTGGAGTAGTTGGGTGGGAAACTAAACAGTTCTAATAGGGAGATATGTGGGCAAGGGTAGGTGTTGGTAGCCGATTTATAAGGTAGGTAACTGTTTGGAAGGCAAACGACCAGAAGAGCAGTGAAAGGGATGCTTTAGAAAAGAGAGAAAGATCGGTCTCAACAATGTGACGGTGGTGACGTTCTGAAAAATCATTGTGTTCCGGAGTGTGGGGCGGGGAGGTGAGATGAGAGATGCCATTAGCGGACAGGTAGGCGGCCAAGCCAGTATCATGGGCAAGACCCATGTACTTGCCGCCATTGTCCAAGTAAAGAATGACAATTGTGGTTTTGAAGTAGTTTTCGACCAGGGCTTTGAAGCGAGGAAAGATGGTGGCAACATCAGATTTTATTTTGAGTCAACAAAAATAACATAGTATTTAAATCCAACAACAGAATGAATGGGCGAGGTCCAGACATCAAAAAAAATAATTTGAAGCGAGGAAGAAAGATACTAAGGTAGATTGCGAGAAAGAAAGCTTATGACTTTTATTGCAAAGACAATCATTACAATGATTTTTTTAATGCGAATAGTAACTAAAGTTACGCTTAAACTAGATAGAATCTGACGTTGGACGGGTTCAGAGGGATGGCCAAGTCGGTGATGCCAGTCATGGTGAGAGACTTTAGCGCCCATACAAGCAAAGGGGCGGGGAGGAGGGTTTGTGGTCGGCCATTGATACACACCATCTTTAGAGTGCCGGTCAACATTATGCACCATGTCAGTAGATCCTTCACATGAAAAGAAAATGGTGATAACTCAATAGATGTTTTATTTGAGATACAAAATTGAGATATGGATATGAGATTGCATTTCATGTTGGGAACAAAGAGAACATTATGCAAGGAAAATATGTGTGATGGTGTGTTAAGAGAGGAAAAACTAATTTTGGAGATAGGTAAGCCTATACCATCGCCAATGACCATGTCGTCTGTGCCCGTGTAGTTAGAGTGAAGAGAGAGATGTCAAGGTCGCCAATGGCATGATGGGAGGCACCACTGTCAAGAAGCCAGCTCGATGTCCTTGTGTCTGATGTGGTCGCTAGATGTGCCCGCGGTTTCCAGCCACTAGCCGAGGAGGAAGGAGTAGTCCGTGGCATGGTGGCAACCAGTTGGTAGTTCGGACAGCGAGTAATAGTGTGACCCTATTGTCAGCAGCCTTGACACTTTCTGAGATACAGACGTTGTGGTCGAGGAGCCGAAGTCGAAGACTACTAGGAGGGTCGTCGAGGTTAAGAGGGAAATGCCTGAGCTTGCGAGGAAGAGTGTCGAGCATTCGAGTTGTTGTTCCTCGAGGTAGCAATACTGGCGGCGGAGACAGGATGCAAAAAGGACGCGGGCTGTGACTGCTTCAGGAGTAGCTCGCGATTGATGAGTTTTTCATGGAGCTCATCAAACGATATGGGATTGTCCCGGCCTTCAACCACATCCACGATGTGGAGGTAGTCATCATCCAAACCACCGAGGATGGTCTCAATAAGGTCCTCGTGGTCAAGAGGCTTGCCCAGACCTACGAGTTCATTCGCCCGACATTTGACAGACTGCATGTTGTTGGAGATCGATTGGATGCCGTTGGAAGCTCGCTTGAGATAGTCATTGATTTGCTTGATGTGACCGCGAGTTGGGCGAGCATAGGTGTGAGCAAGGGTTTACCAAGCATCACGGGTGGTGGCGGCATGTTGGATCAAGGGGACCAAGGGAACACACAGGAAGGCGACAAGAGCGCCAAACAAAAGTTTATATATCTTGTCAGATCCAGGGTTGGTAGTGCGGGTTTGGTGTTGAAACTTCCTTAGATGATGAATCATCCTTGGCTAGGACAATGGGAGGCGGGCAAGGGTGGGAGCCGTCTACAAACTTGTAGAGGCCATAGCCAATAAGAGTGGCCTTAACTTGAAGTTTCCAAGCGATGTAGTTGGTGAAGGTGAGTTTGGTGAAGTTTTGGTGAGAGATGTTGATGAGGTCGAAGGTTTTGTGGGATCAAGGGGGTTTTTAATGGTGAGGGAGTGATTACCATTAGCCATGGCGAAGAGTGGTTAGGGCGGTGGCTATGAGGAAGAAAGCTCTGATACCATATAGAAACTAATAGAATTTAGAAATAATGGTATAGCATTTCCATTGATTAAATCACTTATTTAGAGAGAAAGATACAACTAGGGTTACACTTTGAGTAGGGTACAAGAAACTTTTACAAGAAATATAACATAATAAAGAAAAAATTATACAAGGTAATTACCAATAACTAATAATTACAAATAAACAAATAATAAATAATAAATATATTATTCTATAATATATATAACATTATAACCATTAGGTAATTATCATATCATTGAAAATATAACATCGTCATCTTAACCGTTTTAGTCTAGTTACAACTTTTTAAAGATCCATCGTCATCGTGACGACGAGAGCGAGAGGTAGCTCAAATGGTCATGTTCGAACTCTCTTAAAACGAAGGCCGGGAGTTCAAATCATGCTAAATACAGATGGTTTGTTATATATTGGGTAGGCTAGAATGATCTTCGAACTCTCTTAAAATGAAGGTTGGGACTTGGGAGTATAAGTTTATTGTCAGAATAGTTGATTAAATATGTACTCTCCAAATAAGTATCTAGCTAGTATTCTAGAAATTTCATCAAAGATATCATGTTTCTGAAACAATTGATGACATAAATTTATATTTTATATTACGATGCAACTCGCTTCGCACACGTGCAATTGAAATAGCTAATTAATGGCTCAGATTTAATGATCTTATAAACTTTTAACGGTTACGATTAATTATCACCTCTACATGTGTGACGGTGGTTATCCCTCTATTTTCTCTTCTCACTACACAAATCCTAACTATTAGAGTAAATTCTTTAAATTTCTAATTATAATATATTATTTTGAGCATATCATTGGCACATGCACAAAAACCTCGTAAATACTATATATATACACACACATATATATATAAGCTTCATTTCAAACATTATAAATTATAATCCATACCACTTTTCCTAATAATACTTAAAATTTAATAAGAATAAAGTTGGAAACTCATAAAATTCATAATTTTAGTTTTTAAAATTAAACAAGATTTTTTATGTAAAATGTCCGAATAAAAAATAAAAATAAAAATAAAAAACTATTTAAATGAGATGGGAGAGTATGTTGGCAGTATAGTTATTGAAATGGAATCAGACAATCATTTGGTAAGTGGTTCAACCAGATTACATACAAATAAATTGGTCTCTATAGAAATTATTATCTACATACAATTTTACAGTTTTGGAACAGAAGTTATGGGTGGCTTAGTAGTTAAAGGTTTTATCCATGTGCTCTCGGAGCAAGTTATGCTCTCCAATTTACACAATTATAGCCATAGGTACTTCTTTTTCGATCTCATCTCCACCTCTGGTTTACTCCATTTTCTTCATAGTTGGTAATTGTCTAGACAAAACTTACTATAAGCTAGATTATTAATAACTTGAGCATGTGTTCGCGTTTTCTTTTACTTTTGATTTGATGACATTAAGTTTCTTCTTACAAAAATGTTGCATCTATGCAGATTAGCAAGAGTATGTGCTTATCGGAAGATATATACAAGTTAACCGTGTCGCCCAACGTTGACTATGCATTCATAGTTGCACTATGTGTTGCTTTAGACGAGATCACTTACGGACTAGGAGTGTAACCTCACCCAGGCTCAGGCTCAGGCTCATCGATCCCTTCCTTTAAGATTGAGCCATTTGTGTCCACGATTTATAATATACGCTAGCTATAGAAGCAACAATTAGCTCTAACGGGACAGACGACATGCATTTCAGGGGTTTGGCTTTACAAACGTTGAAATAATAAGAGCAGCTCTTCATTAGGCCAACTCTCCCTGTTCATCACTGGTTGAGCTACACCAGATTGGCCAAGTGATGACAAAAACGCTTGTTAGTTTTGCTGTTGATTATTAGGTAAGATTTCATGTCCTAGCTAGGAATCAGGATTGCTTGGATTTTGTTAATTGGTCAATGAAAAACAATGTTACAATGTTGGGTAAGTATTTCATTTTTGGTAATTCTACTTCCAATTGTCAGCATCATTTACGTGTGATAATATCATTGTAACTTATGCCAACCCGTGTGACTGCTGGTTCCATTGAGCTACAGATCTGCAATAGTTACGTTCTGTGACGTGTCTTTCTATTTAACTTTGTTTTGCTTTATATTCGACATATATATTTATGTAACGCCCCAAACTTGGGTCCTACAATTTGAACCCACAATTTGGCCACGTCACCAACAATCAATACCTAAAATTCATAATAACTCCCAAAGGTAATAATTAATAAATTTAATATCCTCCAAATGTAACTAAAAATACAACCACAAAATATCCGAAACGAAATCCAAACTAAAACTGATCAAAGTTAATTAAACTTCCAAAGTACATATTAACTAAAAATGTCTAAAACTTCTTTGACCATCTTCATTCATCTAAAACAATTCATCTAGCCAAACAAAATGTCACTGGAGAAAGAATATGAAAGGGTAAGCGAACAATGCTTAAGTTCATATACAACCCCTAACTAAGGAAGAGAAATAAATCAAGGAATCAAAATCGAAAGTTCCAATATCTAAAATGCGAAAATCAAATAGTCAAAGTTCAAATATTCAGATTTTAAATATATTTTCAGGATTCCAAGTGAAAGATAAAGATACAACAAACACTCGAGTAATCCAATTGGTTGAGATACCAAGATCACATAAGCGGTCAAAGATTCGAACAATGTTACAAAATATTCTAAAGACCCATAAGGGTAAAGGTTTCTAAAGGGTATATCCGGATAACTAACCACATGTCTAGTGGTTAAAAGGTTTCGAAATGTCACATTAACCCGTGACTAGGTAAATCGAAAGGTCACATTAACCCGTGACTAGGTAAACCGAAAGGTCACATTTTGACTAGGTAAATCAAAGGTCACATTTCGTGACTAGATTGTTTGACTTAGTGATCAAGGTATAAACTTTTAAATAATCAAATACATTTTTACAAAATGAATTACAAACACATTTATGTATCAAATAGATATCTCACATAAAACATGATAGATATGCGAGATTAAACGAAGGAGCATAATTATGAATAGTCAAATGAACGAAATCGACAGAGTTCAAAATCAAATACCGATACAAAATCGACACACGTTTTCAAAGAACGACATTTATCAAAGAAATAACGGAAGCCTAACAGTATGAAATGAATAATTCAAAAGACCTAAATGAGGTATAATCTCTTACCTGTCTAGCGAGTGTATGAAGTTACTTTAACGGCTGGTGATGCAACGAACTCACAACGTCTGTTTGTTCGAATTCAAAAATATAAACTAATTATAAAGTATATTATGTGTACAGAAAATAAATAAATTTACCACTCTATAATTCCTCTTTTATTAAAAGTCAAAATAGGAGTATATGATATACTCCCTCCGTCCCTAAATAATCGTCCTGTTTGACCCGGCGCACAGTTTAAGAAAAAGTAATTGACTTGATTATTTATATTGGTTTAATGTGTAGTTTCCTTTAATGCCCATGTATATGTGGCCCATAATTAAAGTAGAGTGAAAAAGTATAGGTAAAGTGGTAAAAGTGATGTTCTGAAAAGGTAAGTTTCAAAGTGGACAATTATTTTGGGACGGACGAAAAAGGAAAGGAGGACGATAATTTAGGGACGGAGGGAGTATCTTATTCTTGTGTCGTATGTACTGCCCATTAATTATATAAATCTCATTTCCCTAAAACTAAAACAAAATTAACTCCACCCGTCACCCTCATCATCATACCCTCTGCTTTAATGTCTTTCTACAAGTTATGTAAACTCCAAGTACTACCTATTAATTATCTAATATATAAAGGAAAAAAAAATAAATAAGAATAGAAGAGAATCAAACCTCAAAAGCTTTAACAATCAAACACACTCTACCGTCTGACCGAAAGTTTATGCAGTCTAACACTTCTAAAATCTGTGATGCTGCTCTCTTCTTCTGTCTCGCGATGTCGGCTGCCGTTCTGTACTGACGTGTAGCTTAATCCTAGTCACAAGTGGTCCAAGCCCAACCCAATTTAATTAGTTACTTTTTCCTTTATATTCGACATATATTCGACATATATATTTATATAGGTACTAAGTTCAGATCCCCAAACGATAAAATTAAGGTCAGCCTAACAGAAAGAGTTAACATATATTCCCTCTGTTCCGCTTCAAGAGGCTTCCTTTCTATTTTCAAACATGTCACTTGAGACTCTCCTGTTAAACACTAAAGCTCTTGTCTTTTTTTCACGGAAAATATTTTAATTTCAAACATCATAATTTGTTTCATCGCTATAGTTACAGATGTAAGTGTGCTGTAGTCATGTTTTATATGGTGGGGATTCTCATACCCCTTGGCCAGATAGGGATCACGGGTAAAAGTGTCTTTCCAGTGCCAAGCAGTGCATGAGGACGTCGTACATTTCATAAACTCCCACTTCACGAAGAGGAAGATGCAGCTACATCCGCATCTGCTGCCATCATCGTAGCTGATTCTAAAGTAGCCACAGCAACTACAGCAACAAGAGCAACTAAAACTGCATTTAATTACATTAGCCACAGGCCCACAGCCTTTGTTTGAGACCCCGCGATAGCGGTTTTCCTGGATGCGGTAATTGCTGCAAAAAGAGAAATGATGTTACACTATCAATTCATGTGACATATCTCAAAATCTACCCATAAACAATACTTAGAACACCCATAAGCCTTTTTTCTGGAGTTAACTTGGAAATTTACACATTTACACAATCCAAGTAAACAATATCTAATCAAAAAACTTGAATAAAATAATAATTTAAAAAATCCTAGGGCATGATGAAGAAAAATGCTTTATTGGTATAATCATCATTTCTTTATCTTTTTTCATGGATGAATCTAAAAGGCATACATGTTATCCAAAAATATTAGTTAAGAATAATAACAAAAATAGTACAATTCAAAGGGCAACACCAACCGGACCCCAAACACCTAAATTGGTCCAAACTTGCACCAAATTCATTCCATCCCAACCTCAAACCTCTCCTCAATTTGGGTTGGTGAATAGTATCATCCCAAATTTGGGGCAACACTATTCATCAAACCCCAAATTGGGGTTGATGGGACCCACTCCTTTTTAAAACAAAAAATTGATTTTTAAGTACAACAAATTGATTTTTAAATACAAAAAAATTGTTAATAATTTATATTATGAATTTAAAAATATTTTAATTGATTAATAACTAATAATAGCTATGTAATAAATATTAATAATGTAATTTATTTTAAAGAATTAAAAAAAGAAAAATAAATTATAATAAATTGATCTATTATGTAAATTGAAAATAAAAAAAAGATGTACAACTTGAAATTAAAAGTTACATACAACTTGAAAATAAAAACGACATACAACTTGAAAATAAAAATGACATACAACTTGAAAATAAAATATGGCATATGATGTATCCAAAATGAAGAGATACACTGGGCTTGATTATCCGGATATCCGACTTTCAATTCTACCCGTGTCTTTGAGACCCAATCATGTCAAGAGACCAACAACAACAGTGAACTGCGCAGGGGCTTACCCTGCAAATGCACTCCGACGTGATAATTAGTAAACTCACAGTTGAGATAGCAATTTGACAAAGTTTCATCATGTGTATATGTGAGCGTACCTTCCCTCTTCATTTCGAGGGGTTTATATAGCCAGCCTAGAAAGCCGGGAACTGCTCGTTGAATGCCGGAGCGTGAAGAGCGGGCACATTTATGGCCACGTCCGGAATGTCGGGGCGGATTTCCCAACAATCACTGCCCACGTTCAAGACAACTATTACTAAGTTACCGAGCAAGACGAGCATGCTCGCTTTGACCTCTCTACCTGCTCGCTGTGCTCTTGGCCCCCATGCTTCAGGTAGATGGTTGCTCGCTTATTATGCTAAGGCGGCCAAGGATTTGTCTCTGCTCGCTTATAATTTTGAGCTTAGATCATGAGGAGTACACATGATTTACTCGTGATCATGAGGAAGGCGTGCTAAGCACGTGACTAGAGTTTAGGCCTTTTGGGCCAGGCAGTTCAGTGGCCCTATGCTTCTTGTCTGGCGAGCACACATGCTCGGAGCGAGGAGCATTATAACTTAATTCCTTCTGAGAGCTTAATCGTTGTTAAACTTGTTCATTTTGATCACAAAAAAGATTGATAAAGCAGGGTTGACAGTGGGAGGAGCAAGCTGGAGCAAGGATGCGTTGATGGGATGCGGGAGTGCAACCGTCGTGGGTCTAGGTTGCACGCGTGCATCTTTCTCGAGGCAACATTAAATGCGATGCCTCGGTCCCCGTTCTGCGTGTCCAGGAAGTCACGTCTGCATGTATTTTCTCTTCCTCTTTTGCCCCCTGTTTGTGCTATAAAAAGAAACGCTTCCATCTTTTTCACACTTTTCACAAATCCTTCAAACTCACCAACCTCTAACCTTTCTCATTCTTCGCTCCTCACATTGCTAGTTTGTTTTGGAGAATCAAGGATACATCCAAGACCAGAATCTACCCGAACTCAGAAATCTTCCATAACAACAAGTATTCATCTACTTCTAACTACTTTTCTAACTGATGTATCCAAAATGAAGAGATACACTGAGCTTGATTATCCGGATATCTGGCTTTTAATTCTATCCATGTCTTCGAGGCTCAATCCTGTCAAGAAACCAACAACAACCGTGAACTGGGCAGGAGCTTACCCTGCAAATGTACTCCATCGTGATAATTAGCAAACTCACAATTGAGATAGCAATTTGATAGAGTTTCAGCCTGTGTATATGTGAACGTACCTTCCCTTTTCATTTCGAGGGGTTTATATAGCCAACCTAGAGAGCCGGGAACTACTCATTGAATGTCGGAGCGTGAAGAGCCGACACATTTATGGCCACGTCCGGAACGTGGGGACGGGTTTCCCGGCAATGACGTCTCACGTTCAAGACAACCATTACTACGTTACCAAGCAAGATGAGCATGCTCACTTTGACCTCTCTGCTCGTTGTGCTCTTGGCCCCCAGGCTTCAGGTAGATGGTTGCTTACTTGTTATGTTAAGGCGACCAGAGATTTGTCTTTGCTCACTTATGACTTTAAGTTTGGATCTTAATGAGTGCACGTGATTTACTCGTGACTATGAGAAAGGCGTGCTAGGCACGTGATCAAAGCTTGGGGCTTTTGGGCCAGGCAGTTCAGCATACAACTTGAAATTAAAAATGACATACAACTTAAAAATAAAAATGACATACAACTTGAAAATAAAATATGACATACAAACTTATGTGTTTGTATTTATCAAATGGTTGTAATTTAAAATATATTAAATTACTAATTTTAATATATAATTAATTATATAAATAATATTATAAAAATAAACTTTTTAAATATAATAATTATTAATTGTGTAATCTTAATAATTACAATTTTAAATGTTATAGTAGAAAATAAAAATAGAATATGCTAAGGAATATTTTTTTTGGTGTAAGATTTGATATAAAGATTGGAGTTTGAATAGTTGATAATGCTGAAACCTCAAATTGGAGGTTTAGACCCAAATTGGGGTTTTTGGGTTGGAGATGGTTTTATCTAAGTGTAGGTGGACGAGCTACATTGTATCCGGTGTCCCACCATGTCAAAGCGCAACAAATCAAACCAAAAGAACTTCAATTAGGTCAATTAGCATGTAAATTGAAATCTCGACAAAGAAAATGCACAATGTCGCATCCCAATACTGAATACTGAATTAAATTCATAATTTTTGTTTTTTGGCATTAAACAAGACTTTTTATACAAAACACCGGAATTAAAAATAAAATTAAAGAACTCTTTAAATGAGATTTAAATGAGATGGGAGAGTATGTTGGTAGTATAATTATTGAAATTGAACCGGACAAGGACAATCATTTGGTAAACAAGATATTATTGAGTTACTCAGTACATTTATGGAAGCCGTTTTTATTGAGAGGAGTTGGAGAAGAAAACCCAGCGACTATTTGTATTTTTTGAAAGAAAAAACTATATTCCTTATGTTTCATTCAAAAAATTTCCTATTTGAAAAGTCTAATAATTAAGAGATATATTAATGTGATTGGAGTTGGTCATAATTACAAAAATACATAATAACAACCAATATATATACAATACAAGTGAAGGATAAAGATAAAAGATTATAAAAATTATAAATATAATTTTTAAAAGTAACTCTTTATGTAAAACATCTCAAAATAATATAATGAACTTTTTGCTTGGAACGGAGGGAATATTTGATTTATGGTATTTGTACTCTTGCGATTGAATTCAACTCTTATATAGCTGGACTTGTCAAATAACAAGTTAAGGTTTAAAAAATAGGCTTTTGGCTTGGTCAAACTCAAGCTTGACTCAGAACTCGATTAAAATCTTAACACGCCAAGCCTAGTTTTTAGCACGCAAAGGTCAAAACTCAAGTCATTAATGAGCTATTAGTTTAGGAAAAATCTACAAGAATCCAGCCATAACATTGATGCAAGTTGTGGAAGAAGAAGAAAGCGCACATAGTTACATGAATGGTGAACTAGTATCATCGGAATTCGGACATTTGTCCATGAATCATGAAGTGAATACCATGACTTGGTATAGTAATTATTAGACTTTTTTTTTTTTTGGGTGGAACCGAGGGAGTAACTCATTAAGAGAGTTTCATAAGCTAAATTGCCCTCTTAGCCTAATCAACAAAAAGAATCTTTGCCTCTTATGTGAAAGGGGGAGAGTAGCACCAACAACAACTTGGTAAAGTCTTGTAACTACGAGATCCAAAAATAAACTATGACAGGACACGAAACCAGGGGACATTATTTAGGAAACATAGAGGAAGAGAAAAACACAAATATGAAAGCATATTATATATAAATCCGTAGAAATGATTAGGTCACAAGCAAATGAAACATTTGATTTGTAATTAATGCTATTAATTCTCAAAAAGAAGCGTGTAAATGCACTTTGTTGGTTAACATCACCTCTTACAAACTTGTGGATAAAACAATAATGTAAACAAACAAAAAATTTCTCGGAAAGCAAAACTTGTTTAACAGAACCAATACAGTGAGGGTCCATTAACTTCACATTTATCCACAAATCAAAGTTCCAAATCATCCGAGCCTATAAATCACTTTCATATAAGTCTTAACTCATACTCCCCTGCCATGGTTATGTATCTGACCCATGGAAGAGCCTGGTAGCCACTTTTTTCAATGATCTTCAGGTAACGAACCTACAAAATCACAAAATTAGTTGTGGCTGGCAAGAACGAGAAAAGAAACAGTCAGAGATATTTTTTTGTGAAAATATCAAGAATTCACATATGTAGTTTACATAATTAACTTGCACAACCCAAGTCAACCTATTTGAATGCCAAGTCTAAGACCTACACCAGTGGAACCAGAAATGAGAAGAGACAGCCTACCAAAGAAATAACTTCATCACTTTTTATAATCGATATATGCACTAAGTTCAGATCCACAGTCGTGCATCCCCCAACGATTAAATTGAGGTCAGCCTAACAGAAAGAGTTAACATTTATCCCCACTGTTCCGCTTTAAGATGGTTCCTTTCTATTTTCAAACATGTCACTTGAAAGAGTCTCGTTTTTAAAACTAAGCTTACAACACTTCATGAATTCCTAATTTATAGTTATTGCAATGAAACCGGCAAAAAAAAAATTAAGCGCATTTTTGGAAATTTAATTAATACCTAAAGGTTGACTTTAAGACGTTAACTCTTTGAACGGAAAGGAGGTAGTATACTATAACAGACAGATTCTGTCACTTCCGGTTCTTCTTAATAATAAAAAGAAACAGCTGCCGGCAATTAGTAATCCAGAAGCAGATTTAATACTCCCTTCATCACGTTCAAAGAGTTCCATTAAAAGAGTCTTGTTTCAAAACATAAGCTAATAACATTTTTGGGTTTCCATATAAATCCATGTTCCATTACTTTTTAAAATTAACAAAAGAACATTTATTATAATCCTATATGTTAACTGTGGAGGGACTAGAGAGTAATAATAGAATAGAGGTTATCTATCTAATGACCGCTGACAATTACGTATCCAGAGGCAGATACATCATAAAACACTTGCAGTTATGTTGGTACACTTGATTTTCAGGAATTAACATCACCAAAACTTAATTCAGTTTACCCAAAACAGATTTTTTGCAATCTATTATGAGAGATGATAATAAGTCATTCCACAAATAACAATGCCAAACAGATACATGGATCCATGATGAAGTAAAGTTATGCAATTCCCACAACTGCATATAAAGCATCACAAGTAAAAACATGCATCATACAGAGTTAAGACATTGAAACAACTACTTTCATGAGTGCAAACCTGTATTCCTGAAACAGTGAAGTATGGTATCTCAAACTTCACCCGTATGGGAGCCTTTCGCTCTGGAGCTGCTTCTTCATCTGTTATACTGGGAAGACTAAATTCTGCTCTCAACATATATTCCTAAACAAATTCCACGTGTAGAAAAATTAGGACCACATCTACTTGTAGTCGCACAGAAAAAACATCTTAGGATAATCCACTGCTAAAGACCATAGAAGATAGCTAAAACAATATAGAACTACACTTACCTTGCCACCTGGGAATGATTTTATTTTCCAGAGCAACGCGTCATTTTCAGGGGCATAGGCAGCAGATCCCATGGATGTGCGAACATTTGGATTAATGGCATCGGCTGGAACAGGCAGTTCAATTTCAACATTTGTCGCCGTGCTGCAAAGTCCAACTTGTGAGTGAAACTGAGCTATCAATATTCTTAACACCAGATGGTCTAAAAATGAGCGATGAATATTGTAGTAGGGATTGTGCCGTGTCACTCTAGGTAATTGCCACGTTATTACCTAGTCTTCCTCGAACTAATACCTACCATACGAGGCTCCGGGAGATAGCCTAAAGGGGGGCCGAGGTTGAATGCTCTTAGCCTATGGGTAATGACACCCAAACCTCTACGACCGCCCCCGACTCTATTAATGGTCTCCACGAGTAAACTGGCCGAAGGTCAAAATGCCATGTCATGTCAGGATGACATCTTGCCTGACCCTATGAGATCAAACTGGCCCTAGAGCCCTGATCTCCGAACATTAGGGTTCTAAGGAACTAACTCTATGCCCAAGGTAAAGGGCAACAAATTACCACTAGCATTTACATCCTTTGGGGGATGACCCGGCTTAGGGCACTACTGGGTGATCTATTCTAAGTGCAACGATAGGCCTAGGGTCCCTGAACCCTCAAGAGGCGGAGCTGATTTTTGGGAACCTCGAGGGTTATTGGTTTGGCAACATAAGTCAAGAGAAAATCTCACCCGTTGTATGTGTGCGATACCACACATGTGCAACGCATGTCACCTGATTACTAAGAGAGAAATAGCTCATCGTAGTCCCCACTTATGGGACACTCGCCCTATGATCATTGCATGCTCAATGGGACAATGACACCTAGCAGGGAATCTAGAAATATTCCGTGTGTCATCCTACATTCACTATAAATAGAGCTCAAAACCTCATTTTCATGGATCGATAATCATGGATAGAAAATCGCTTGATTGAGACCTAGTGAGTACTAGAGAGAAAACTCTTTCTTATCAGCCTTTGCCCTCTTTCTCTTCGCCTGATCCTTTACTCTTTGAGGTTCTTTGATAGCAACGTGGCACCCCTAACATTTTATCCGGTACACATCACACCCTTTGGGTTTGGGACACTCACATTTTACGATATACACAGTTATAATAGCAAGCAAAAATAACCGACTATACCTACGCTCCTTGAATTGGCTGCGGGCTTTTACCATGATTTCCATACGACTTCTGGAATGCTTTTCAACTTGAGCTTCTACCCATATTAGAGGCTTTACCTGAAAGCAAATAATTATGTCAGGCTCTTGTCACATAAATAGAAACTTAGTAAGAGAAAAGCAGACTCCGCAAAAGGCACCTGTGTACTAAGTCGATACGTCATGAGATCAAAAGATCCATCGGGAGGTATGAAGGATATTGTCCGATCATTTTCAAAGCGGGCTAATCGCACACACCTACACCAAGAGTTGGCATTAGCTGGAGAATAGCAGCAGATAAGATTAATAATGGGCCGGGAATAAAAAATGCAACCAAAACAGGGTATGAAATAGGTTAATAGCTACAGCCACTAAATTACATCCAATATTTGTTTAAAGATATCATAGAACCAGAGTCAGACAACGTACTGGTGAAATTTTATGTCGTCCAAATCTATGGCTTTTCCCTTAGTAGACCGTCCTTGTGCCTCCAATAAAACTCTATCATTTAACCCAAGTTTACACTCAGGCATACCACTGCAAGAGATGAAGAATCATTAGAAAATTACAAATAAGCGAGCATCAAACACTGAAGTGAAAGCTCGGTTATCAACATACATTCATCAGACTACTAATAGAATGAAAAATTTCAGGCCATATGAAAATCAGATTGAAAAAAAAAAAAAAAGATTAGATCATGAATTAAACCAGTATAAGGTTTCAAGAACCACAGATATTCAAAAACTAGGGGTGCATGGTCTTGACTTAAATTACCTATAGAATACAGGTGTAGACCAAGAAAGAAGTAACTGATTTTTCACCCTCAAATATGCTTGTCCCCCACCTTATTGATGACCATATTGGAATAAACTATTTGACAAGACTACTCCCCCATTTCAGTTCATCCCTTCTAATCTGAAACCTCCGCCGCTGACATCAAACTGAATCCCCATGTCAGCTTTTTTTTTAATAAGTAAAAGAAATATGTTAACAAGTGTCAAAACAGGTGACCCTTCCTATGTACATATAGACAAAATTAACAATCGGATAAATTCTCTATAAAATCTACATCAGAGTTATCCATAGTTATCAAAGTCGAGAGGCGCCAAAAAGTCGATAGGTCCAAATTTGAGGCGAGAGGCGAGGCGCCAAAAAGGCGCTCACGGAAAAAATACTAAGAAAAAATACATAAAATATATATAACTTAACAAATATCAACAAAACATGTTATAAGTGAATATAATACAAGAAACTAAGTCCTAACATAGTATATATGATGAAATTCTGAGTTAGTTTAAAATTCCAAGTAATATAATAAATAGTTAAGCAACCAAAGAAAATAAAGTTTTTTTAAAAAATAAAGTAAAATCCAAAAACAAAATGAAAAATTCAAATAAACCAAAATCCCAAATTAAAAATATAATAAATAATAAATAAAATGCCTAAAAATGAAATGAAAATAAACCCCATGTAATGATATAAGATAGCAGCTCAGCAAATTAGAAAAAAAAGGGAAAAACATGAAATAAAAAACAAAGAAATTACAAAATCATACTTAATCTCCACCAATCAACAAACCGATCGCGGGAAGCAGTTCGCAGGGAGCCGGCGACCTCGTCTGTGATGCTCCGGCGAGAAAATTCCGGCGCCGGCGCGTGGGGCGCGTGAGGCTGATTCCGGCATCCTCCGGCGACGGCGAAAGCCCAGATGAGTTCGCCAGGTAGAGACGAAGCCATCTGTGCTGTTAGATTTCATTAACATCTAATATTGAAGCCTAGATCTAGAATCGAAAATCTTGGATATATGCCGGCAGTTAGCGCCCGACTCGCCTAGCCCTCTTCAGGCGACAAACCCTCGACTGGCCTCGACTCTCGCCTCAGGCGCCAAAGGCGAGCGCCTTTGACAACTATGGAGTTATCCTAAGACTGATTAGACCCAGAACGCCAAAAAAATAGGGTCTATGGAGCTTTCTCCTTCGTGTGTCCACACTAATCTCCTTGTTTTCGAAAGTTTTAAAATTCCTTTCAATCCAAACCGTCCAACAAACTGCCAAAGAGCTGCATCCCAGCAAAAACTCCTCACTTTCCTCTTATACTGAGACCAGCCAAGCAGGAGGTCTGTTGACCCTCACAGGTTCTAAATTTGGTTGAGTCATCTTCTGATTCTATTGCACAGTGGCTAAAAGGTCTGCGTACCGATGAGTGTGGCAACTGTCTTAGAATCAAGGGTGTAATAGAATAGTTTAATGTTAGTTTCTCCAAGGCGCTGATCAACAGGCTTCAACAACAGCTTTGAAAGCATGTCTCACCAGCAGACTTCAACAGCAGTCTTGAAAGCTCGTCTCACCAGCAGACTTTGAAGCCTGCTCAACCCGAGATCGAAGTTCAGCCAGACACGTGGAATTAGGTCACATATTATTTATACTAGATATATCAAATAATATTCAAATTATCTCCATTAGTTTTCCCTCCCAAAAAGGTCAACTATGTCATTGTTTGTCTTTAGACAAATGGGACAGATGTCTGTCCAGCCTGTCGAGTGTCGACTGTTGACTGTCGAGTGTCAACTGTATCATAAAAACTGAAGACATTATTTTTGGCTAAGAAGACTTTCAAGCTGTAACGCCTGCAAGCTGAAAACTTACTCTGTTTGGGAATGTCTGCTCTGCATCACTGCATCTCTGATATCTGTTGCTGCACGCATTCTACAAAGCGCCGAAATGCATTTAATGCATTTTAACGTTAGATTCAAACTCTCCACTCTCAATCCAACGGTCCTGAAGATCTCCCCTTGTATAAATTCAAGTCTTGAAGATCTAAAGAACATATCTCTTGCTCAGTCAATACTCAAACTTCATCTTCAATACTCAAGCATTCAAGAGATCCAAAGAACAAGAACTAACACTTCACCAAACTTCCTGAAACTGCAGATCTGCCAGTCCTCGATTTTACTATTTTTCTAGTCTTCTAGTTTGAAATTAACTGTTCTTTACTTTAGCACTTGAGAGATCAATTATTCATTGATTGTTTCTTTCATCGTTATACACTTGGTTGAAAAAAAGTTTCCTTTAAAGCCTATTGTTGTACACGATCCATTAAAGTAGAGAAAAATCTAAACCTAGTAGTAAACAAGTGCACCTTTCTAAAAAAAGTTTCAAAGTGGACAATTATTTTGGGACTTGTTTGAACTATTTCTGCTTAACTAGTCTTCCATAATAACTGTTATCACTATATCTGTTTTAATCTGCTGCTGGGCCTCTTCAAAAATAACAGCCTTTGATCTGTTTTCCGCTGCCGTTATTATTCCTAAAAAGTTAGCTATTTAAAAAGGGGAAAAAGAACACTTTAAAAAGTTTTGAAAGGAATTTTAAAGACATCTTAAAAAAGTATATCTAGGTTATTCAAACCCCCCCCCCCCTTCTAGCCTAGATTGAGCCTATTTGGGACCAACAAGGTCTACAATCGAACAAAGCATGACCCACGAAATATGAAAAAGATAAAAAACATAATCCCAAATGGCCTTAGCTGCTGGACAGTTCACATAAATCTTTCTTCGAGCATGCAAATTAACCCCTGTAAGGATCACCATTAACTGCTTCCCACATAAAAAAGCCACTCTAGATGGTGCCTTAGTGTTCCACCCCCACCTCCAAGGAAAGATTGCATTACTGGCCGTGATCTTTTCATAAGAGGACTTAACCGAAAATGCTCCATTTCTGGACCCCTTCCAGACAACTTTATTTTCGCTATTTCCAATCACCCTCATACAAAACTTTCAAAAACTGGCCCATCGCTTCCAATTCCCAGTCATGCAAATTCCTTTTAAAAACTAGGCTCCAAATCACAACACCACTTTCGAAATGCAGAACTGAGCTGACGAATTCTTCCTTATCTTTGCTACAATATTGAAAAGAGAAGGAAATGCTCTCCGTAAATCTCTCTCCCCACACCACCTCTGTCATTCCAAAAATGAATGAAATTTCCATCTCCTGCAACAGAGGAAACAAAACAGTTGAACAAAACCCATCTCTTGTTGATACCCTTCCACAGACCGACCCCATAAGACGACTGAACCTCCTTAGGCATGGTCCCCAACCCCATACTTACCAACCACCACTCTTCTCCATATGACCTCCTTTTCCACCAAATATCTCCACAGCCACTTACATAACAAAGCATTATTGAAAACCCTCAATTTTTTAATCCCTAACCCACCACACTTCACATTGGAGCACACATTATCCCAATTAATCAAGTGAAACTTCCGAAGTGTCGCTTCCCATAAAAAATCTCTCTCCAAGTTATTTGAGTAATTTTGCTCTGTTCCACAGGTTGTTCAAAAGGGGAAGGGAATAGACATCATGTAATATAAGCACCTAGGGAGGGATGGGTAATAAGGGTCCTTCGCGTCCTTTTTCAGATGGGGGTCAAGTACTCAAGTTGGCAAGTCTGCTGGGTGAGTTTATGAGAGTGAGTGTCATATGCCCCATTCATAAGAGAGAGAAAACTCAGAAATGCTTAGGTAGACGACATCTGTTAATTATGGGGAGTTGCGACCTAGGAGGAGGGTGGTGTTGGGACTTTAGTTTCGCTATGAGGATCTTGAGGTTAGGGGTGTCAATCCGAGTCGCCAAACTACCAAGTCGAGTCGAACCATGCGGTTTGGTTCGGTTTTAGGTGTTATATGGTTCGGCTTGGTTTGAGATTTTGGGAAGTCGAACGGTTTGGTTTGGTTTGCAGCTTGACATGTCGAGTCAAGTCAAACCGAACCATTTTGAGCCGAACCACCAAGTTGAACCATCGAGCCGAACCACCGAGCCAAACAACAAATTCTTTAGAATTCCTAACCTTTATACTTCAGTACTCTTATACTATTAATATTTTTATACTATATAAACTATAAGACTAATATTAGTATTTAGGAATTTGCCTTTAGACTTTTTGAATTTACATAAACGTTATTGTATTTTTATTATATTGGATTCAATATATTAATTATAAGAATTAAAAATGTTAATCCTTTTATTTGAAAGTTGTGCAAAAATTTTAAAGTGAGTTTATGAATATAATTGTATTATATTTAATTTTTTAGCTTTTTTAGCGTGTTTTTATAATATTTTATTGGTTTACTTAAATTTTGAATGACTAGAACTCTTTCTAAATTCAGACCGAATCATGAAACCAAACCACGAAACCGAACCATGAAACCAAACCACGAAACCGAGTCGAACCAAGTCAAACCATCATGGTTCGATTCGGTTCAGCTCAAGACTTTAAACGGTTTAGCTCCGGTTTGATTTTTCTCAAACCGATGGTATGCAGTTCAGCTCATAATTTGTTTCAAGTCGAACCATTTACACCCCTACTTGAGGTGGATCATTTAGGGTCTTGGTAGTTCGGTAAGAAGCATTTTTTCATATACTGGTCCACAATTGGTAGGCAGCTCTTGGTTGTTAGTCCATGTCTTGTTTTGGCTTCTTTTTGGTAACGTCTTCTCCTTCGAGTTGTAATTATCCACTACGGGTTTTTCTTCTTGTCTATGAAATCTTCTTCTCGATGTATAAAATTAAAACAATATAGTTAAGTTAAGAATGGAACAAACATGGACATCTACAATAAAGAAAGATATGAGTGTTGTGTGTGTGACGACGTTGCTTTGGACCAAATTGAATGGCAGAAAAGAATTCATGTAGCAACCCCAAGTGATTGGGACTAAGGTTGAGTTTAGTTGTTTACTCAAGTTAAGAATGGACAATTGCCCTTGTTTTAACTAAAATAGACATTTTTTGTGGAGGTTGTGAATTGTTTCTCTATTGTATGTTGTCTAAATTTTGGTTTGGTATACTCCTAGTGTACAAAAGACACCTCAACTGTTTTGGCGGATGTTGATTTATATATACTTACTTATCAATTCTTTTTTTACTAAAATAGACATCCAAGTGTTGTTTTCCACACTGTCATATGGCCAACAAGACTTTTTCTTTATTTTTGCATCTTCATCAGAACCCTACCATACCACTTTTCCGTAGTGCATTTTTGGTGAAGAAAATTCGAAGAAATATCCGTCTTTATTTTACTTCACCATTATATCCTCAATAGTCAATACTCCCCCCTCCCCTCTTACTCCACCCCGTCCTTGTTGACCGCTTAACACGAAGTGTAAAACATTTATGTCAAACCAACATCAATCCTAAGAATATGGACGAAAATAATCAAAAAGGTGTTACTTGTTTGATGATCTTGCATTGGAGACAGAATACAAAAAAAAGAGGATTCATATAGGAGACCCAAGGAATTGGAACAAAGGTTGAGTTGAGTAGAGTATTCAGCTCCTTGATGACTTATTTGTTGGTGAGTTCTGGTTCTGCTCCTTGAATTTGGCTAGTACAAGGGTCAGATACATTTCAACTTCAACATACAAGGATAATGAGGTAAGTCACTTCACATGTTCAGGTTCATGCAACTGGACACAATGTTTCACATATCAACAAATAGATAATGAAAATAATGTTGAGAAGGGGGGACTGATGCAGTTCATCAGTGATCCTTGAGTAAAGTCTAGCACTTGCTGTGACTGTTTGATGCAGCCTGTGGAAAGCTCAAGAAAATGCAAATTCAAAGAGGAACAAAATTTTGGAATCGACTCCAACTGCAAGGCTGACCCACTATGACCTTGGCTTTCTTATGCTATAGTCTTATTCTAATCGTAGTTTATAATTAGTTTAGGTTAGAACATAAATGGTTAGGTTAGCTTTCACTCAGTTTTTTTACTTTTTTAAGAGTCGATGGTATTTTAAAATTTTCATCTTTTACTCGAAATGGGGTATATGAGATCCACGGATTTTACTTCAATAAGAGATGGGTCACAATATTTTTCTTATAGATTTATTAGGTTTCTAGTGGTGTTTTAGCCATATTTAATTAGTACAAAATAAGGTTTACAAATCCATGTGGGTATAAGTCCATGTAATGCTTTCAATTCAATAGGAATGAAGAACTTCAGCAGCTATTATGACTTATGCACTATTTTCTCTGAATTGTGTGATGGAGTCCCCATGGTTCTCATGCACCCTAGGTGTTATGCCAGGTTTTATCATCTTTCTTGATGTTCAGTAATTCTCACAATATTCAGACCTGAAAACAACTTCTTTAACAAACCTTAATTGATTTCTACGCACTAACGAATCGTACACCTTTTGACCTAATAATTATTGTTCTCAGCTACAGTTCACAATGCCAGAACAGCCCCGGAGACTTTCCTTTAAGGAAAGTTGGTAAATGACCACCTAATTTTCCAAAATGTGCTTAATATCAGGCAGTTGGGTAACTAGCTGCACTGGTGTAATACCATCATTTATCAAGTATTTTGTCAATTTCATCTAATCAGCTGTTGTTTGTCAACTGCTTCGAGGACGTGGGTGTGTGTATGTGTGTATCCGAGAGAGACAGAGACAGAAAGATGTAGATACCTTTCAGGTACAAAGGAAGTACAATTTTTTTTAAAGTACTTTTCTTGCATTGTCATTCAATATAATGTTTGCAGCTAAAACTTGGTTTGAGAATCTAGCATTTAAACTTTAAAGCACAAGTTTAAAGAAACTTTAGCGGATTTTTTACTTTAAGATTAGATATATAATAAGGCTGAGTCTGAAAGTGGTGGATCTTATGTTAATAGCTTTCTCATATCAATCTACATTTTATTCAATTATGTTTGCCAGTATATTTTCCTGAGCACTCATATTATATTACGAGTTACAAACTTACAAAACGGATGTAAAAGGAGCACTAGTATTAGTACTCGTTTGTTGAAGCTTATTTAGAGTGACTTTTGGCTTTTGGCTTTTGAAAAGTCATATTTAGAGTGTTTGTTTCAGCTTATAAGCCAAAAGCCAATAAGTAAGGTACAACACCCTTTATGCATTGAAAAGCCAAAGCCAAAAAGCCAAAATTTTAAACTTTTTTGGCTTTTTTTTAAAACATGAAGACAACTATTCATTAATAAATATTTGATTATCCTCATTTCATCATTTTATGAAATATATAAAAATATGAATACTAATTTTCAAGGTTTTTTTAACAAATAATTATAACAACTCATAAGCAGCTTTTCAACAGCTGTAACAAACAGTCTATCATGCAATCAGCCACAAATCGTTTAACCACCAACTTAATCTATCAGTCATAAGTTATAAGTCATCAACCACAACAAACGAGCCCTTAATCTTGTCAGCTAGATCTTCCTAACCAAGAACACTCATACTAACACTCATCAGATCTGGTAAAATGTAAATCATATATTATCTGTTTGAGATGTTCATTACTTGTTTGATAATTTAATTTAGGGTCGATAACGAGTCGAATCAACTTTGAGTGTTGGGGTCTTTAATTTTGATCATACTCGATCCAAGCCAACCTTGACTTGAGTCAAGGAACCGATGTTCGAGCTACTCAATGAAAGCTATTTATAAGCTGATCTCGAGCCTAAGTCCAAAAATACATGATTCACTAAAACTTTAAGACCTTCGCGCTTGTTCGAGCCGATTCAAGCCAATCTTGCTAATAAATCAAGTCCAACCGAACACAACAAGTTGGACGCTTGAAGTGAGTGGAGCTTGAATCAGGTAAGTTGGACGCTTTTATAAATACAGGATTCAAACACAATCTCATAACATGGCCACGAATAAAGGTTGCCATTGTCTCAGAAATTGTACTAAAGAGTTAAGATGGCAGTAAACAAGCTCAGCCTAACTTGAAGCATAGACAATATGAGGCTGCAGAAGTTCCAAGCATAGATCTAGCAATACTGATTTCCAGAGGGATATGTCCAACAAGTAAGTTGCTTAGATTTGCAATTTAAAAGGTCCTCCAGTAACTTAACCTCTGTAGGAGCTAAGATTAATTGAAAGCTACTCATGTTCATAGCCTAAAAGATTACAAAATAAGAAACTAACTAGATAGCTATGAGAAGAGAGTTTCTAGTCAATTGTGAGACAGAGTAATAAAAAATAAACACAAAAATATTGCGAGTGGATATAAATAACCTCAAATATGTTCGCATCTTTAACGCCCCAACAACTTCCGACCTAATTATCTGTCCGTTGCTGTTGACAAGTATATTCACACTCTCCACAACATCTAAAAATACCTGAAAACCCAACAAAGTTCTTTAAAATCAATATATTTTAAACACAAAGAACTACTACACGAGAAATAAAACCTACTTCATTCTTCTTATAGCGTATCCCTTCACTACGCCAAGACACAGCATTTGTCACAGCCATGGGAGGCCTCTGTGAAACTTCCATTCTGTAAGCATCAGTCTTGATAAACTCGCTGAGAATCTTTGCTTCGGTGTATTGAGGGTAGCCAAAATCCATCATTTCGTCAAGTAACTCATACTGCAAACAGCTTGAAGAATCAGCTTGTTGGCAATTGATGAGCATACTTAATACGTTTATAAATGACCCAACTTAAACGAAAATAAAAGACATGATTAATACTCGTACCACTACAACAAAATTATCTCTTAGGGATTCCTCTTCTAACTCCTCAAAATAATGCTTAAATACCTGCCACGAAAAAAGAAAGGAAAATGATTAGCTCATAATCAAAGTTTCAAATGACATAATTGAATTCAAAGGTCAAACTTCTTAATTCTCCCTCCATAGTCCATCACATTAAGAGTCCCACTTTGTGATTTGGTTTGATCTAGAAAGAAAGACTCATTTCTGATCAAAGCTACTAATATTATAAAGTTTGACTTTTAAAGTAGGAAACTGTTTTGCGGCCTGAATGAGTAATATTTATGTGCAATACACGGTAATTGCACTAACATTACATATGTTTTACATGAAACATAAGAGCCTCACCATGATTTTGAAACATAAAGATATATTTGGATGAAAATGGGAATTTAAGAGCTAAAATGCAACTCTTCTTTCGAGAAAAACTCAAAAATGAAAGTGGCACTCTTTGTGTGGGATGAAGGTTATCATGCAAGTGTGTAAGGATGGTTCAAAGATTCTTTTGGTGCATAACTCAATTTCAGTGGAGAAAAATATGTCCATTATTCAACAGAGTTCCAGTTATAACTTGTAACTACTAAAGTTACAAAGCAAGTAACATTAATTACCAATAGCGCTTACATCAACTACACGGTGTAGAAATAGGAGAAGACTAGCGGCATTACAGTTCTGCCTCGACGCAGTCATTAGATACACATTGTTGTGCTGTATAAACATGTAGGTCACGCCATTGTCGTACACAACTGGATCTTGAGAATCCGGATCGCCCTAAAATCAGAGTAAAAACGCCATTAACAAATCATCAATTCCTCACTTCAAGCAAAAATACTTCATAAAGCATAGTTTCTAGTCGGCCTAATTGTGATTGGATTTATTCAGTTTCGTAATTGTTATATTTTTCAGTTCACCTAAATATTCAATTCCTGTTTTATTGACTTCACTTCTTATTTGACGAAAGTAGAAAGTCCGAATCTGAATATTTTCAAAACATGATAATTAGAAAGAGAGATGAGAGAGAGAACCTCTTTCTCGATGAATTTGGTGAAGAAGCGTTCGGCCTGAACGGCGGAGACGTCGCCGCGGTAGTCTCGCCACACCAGAACACGGCCCTTGATGTCGAGAAGGAACAGGGCAGAGGCCGCCCCTGCCATCAAATTTTCCGAGTATCCCTTCCGATTGTAAGGCCAGAGATCGGATTGGTGACGCTATATAGATTGATTGATTGAATTAGATCTGCTGATCTGGTAATAATTCCCGTATGTTCGACGGCTCGCCAAGGGTTGAAAAACAATGCGCCAATTTAGCTGTTACGGTCATGATTCGAAGTGTACCATTTGAGGATGATTCGTTGAGGTTTCTCTGTGATCTAGGAGAATGTTTTTACCTGGAGATGGAAATGGAGCTTGATGGTTTTGCTGTCTTATGTGTATTCGCAAACTGCTTACTAAGCTTTGTCATAAGCAAAAATCACTGTAATATTTATTTGTAGAAGCCCAATGGAAGAACTATGCATATTTGGGCTGCTATGATTATTTTGGCCTCCAATCAATTTAGCACTTGACAAGAATGGGCTTTGCTATTAAAAAGTCTGGAGAAATTGCAGACGGGTCTCCTTTCCAATGTTTTTCATCGTTCCAGTCCCTTTTTTTTAACCAGAAAAAGATACTTTTGAGGTAAAAAAATGGAATAATTATAAGCCGGTACATTTTTTAAAACATTTTTTCAAATCAATCCAGTTATTTTTTAGACATATCTTTTAGGTACATTTTTGGGGTAAAAATACATTACTACCCCCATTTGTATCGCATAGGAAGAATGCTCTGTTGTTAGTACATCCATATCTTTCTCTCTCTTTCATATTGCTCCCAGTACCTTTCTCTCTCTTTCATATTGCTCCCAGTACCTTTCTCTCTCTCTCTCTCTCATCGTTCTCCGATTTCTTGAAAGCTCCAGCTCCCATCTTAATAACAGTGATAATTACATGGAGTCAACAATACAACGTCAATGGAGGGCTTCAACAATAAGCTTTTATTGGATAAACATAGCAGAAGAATCAAAGACATGTTTGCAATTATAGCATCGTAAATTTCAACCCTATTTTTTGTTGGAGACCAGTAGTTATTGTAGAAATGAAATTGGGCATATAACATGATATGATATCGAAATCAAGAGTTTCAGAGACATCCATAGCTTGTTGGAATCGTCGTCGCCGTCGCAGTTCGACCGGCCAAACAACGGACCTGGTAGAAATCGCAGATCGTGCGAAGAGCGAAGACGACGGAGGACTCGGTCTTTATCGCCGAGATGAATCGGAGGCGAGCAACGCGAGGAGAAATCGAGGCCGCGAGACCAATTGATTCCGAAGACGCGCTGAAGATTATGAATCGCTTGCATTATAACGAAATTTATTGGTTTTTCTTGTAGTATGGTTTTGTTCACATTCTTTTACGAATGACAATCATGACAATGATGTTTAAGACTTTCATCTTGCTTATGCTACACTCTCTTGTGGCATGTTAATTTACCGATGATGGTGGGATGTGGTCATGGGATAGATTGGTGAAAGGGCTGCAAACATTTTAAAGCATCTCTTTCCAGTTCAAAGCCCGATACAAAAGCGAATCATCACGTTTGAATTGTCAATCAATCGATTACATTTCATTCAGGTGATATATATATATATATATATATATATATATATATATATATATATATATATATATATATATATATATATATTTATTGTTATCTACTTATCATTTTGATTTTAAATTTTGAAGGTTCTGATGCCAGGCATCAGGTTGATTTTTGGTATTAGGTTGATTTCTGATGCCTGGCAACAGGTCGATTTTTGGCATCAGGTTGATTTCTGATGCCTGGATCAGGTTGATTTTGGCATCAGGTTGACTTCTGATGCCAGGCATCAGGTTGATTTTGGCATCAGGTTGATTTCTGATGCCTGACATCAGGTTGATTTTTTGGCATCAGGTTGATTTCGATGCAGCATCGATTGATTTTGGCATCGAGTTTTCATTAATGGCATTTTTGTCATTTGGCAAGCAATTTGTAGTTACATGAAATGTCCAAAAAATTGATGGTTCTAGATGAAAACATTTTTTCAAAATTGTACCCACTTGAAATTCCCCCTAAAAAAATTATGATACCCTTAATGAGACTAAGGTACGACAAAAAAAATGTATCGCGGTGCATCGATTTTTGCACTACAATCAATTTAAATGGAATCAATTTTAATTAAAAACTCTAATTTTTGTACCGCGATGAAAACAAATTTTGCACCACGATACATAAATTTTAATTACCTATCCAAATTGCATCGTGCTACACCAACTTTTTATGTACCGCGATGAATTAATTTTTGCACTATGATACATAAAAATTTAATACTTTTTTATCGCGATACAAAACGATAATGAATCAGACCATGTCATTCACCTTTACAGTTGAAAAAAAAAAATTGTCTTTTACAGTTGAAAAAAAAATGGGGGTACTGGAAGGGTTAGAAAGTTTGTAAAAGGAACCGGCCAGTATTTCACCCTAAAAAGTCGGATTAATTGCGGGCCGGTACCATTTTGGTAAAATTATAACCGTCTAGATCTCATATATTTGTTTTAAACTGCTAAAGTACACTTTTGAGAAAAAGGATGAAGATACTCATAATGAAGAAAAGGCGCGCGGACAAAGCATCTGCCCAAATTTGGGCATCACAATGCCAAAATTGGGAATCGTCATGCAAATTGAAGAACAAAATCGTGTTTTTTAAGAAATGGAAACTTTGAATCCCCCCCCCCAATTCCTCCATTAAAAATGACAACTCTCACATTGAAAATGACAACTCTTACATTGAAAATGACAATTCTCACATTAAAAATGACAACTCTCACATTAATTATTTTTTATTGTTGATAGCTTATGACCCGACCTGGGGATTTCACATTAACAAAACACTGATTGAAAGAGTGGAAGCATAGTTGGTTGAGGGAAATCACTAGGGACTTATAGAAATGAAAACCGTTTTTTCTTCTTCTAAATGGAGACATGGTGCTGAGAGATTCAGTTCTCACTCTCTCACTATCTTTATCACTCTTTTTTTCTTCTTCTTCCTGAGTTTACGATGCAAATTATGTGGCCATAAACCATAAGGCATAAAGTCTCGGTTTTTTCTTATAAATTTTGGCTTCTTACCCGGCGCTTGGAGCCATTGCGGAGATCTCCTCATATTGAATATAGGTGAGACATTATTCATTTTCTTTTTCTCTCTTTCTCATATCTATAACTATGCATCGTAGCTTTCGATGCGAGCATTAGAGGTTGCGATGAGCATCGGAGGTTGTGATGCCCAATGTTTTACATTGAGATGCCAAAATTTGGGGGGCTTTGTTCGCGCGTCGTTTATTCATTAAGGGTATCTTTGTCTTTTTTTCTCCAAAAAGTGTACTTTAGCTATTTAAAAAATCATAGAATTTTTCAGTAATAATTTCACCACGGGGATCGGCATGAATTTCACCTTAAAAAGTCGGAGAAATAGCAGGTCGGTCCCTTTTCTGAAATATTTAACCCCTCCACTCCCCCGGGCTTTTTTTCAACCGCTAAAGTCCATTTTCGTGAAATCTTTCCTAAAATGCCCGCATAAAATAATTTGCAGTTGAAATTCACACGGATGGAGAGGAAGATAATGGGTAGGTCGAGTGGTGAAAAACACTTGAGCTTTTCATATTGGATTCGATTAATCCACTACCCTAACTTCTTATTTTCTTTTCTCTTCGTCTATGGATCTTCAGTTTCAACAGTGTATTCTTTTTCTTCCTCTACTTCTTCTTCTTCTATTGTTGCTTCTTTTCATTGTGATTGTGTATGTGATTTAAAATAGATTAATTTTGTATGTTGTGTTGTTATGCATGTAAAATGTTTGATGAAATGTCTGAATAGGTTTTAATGTATTGTTGGACACCGTTTTTGAATTTGGAAGTATTATTTTTGAATGACAATGCATCATTTGTGAATCATGATGTATCGAATTGGATTTAGGATGCAAGAAAGATGCATCAATTTAAAATCATTTTATTGATTGTGTATTGGAAAGAATGTATATGAAGGTTTGGTTCGTTTAATATTGCAGTGCGATGCATCATCAATTTTTGCATCGCGATTCAAAAATTAGGTCATTCTAATTGATGCATCTCGGTTAAAAATTGGATTATGAATTTAAATCGAAGCATCGTGGTGCAAAAATTGATACAATAAAATTGATGCATCGTGGTGCATTTGAGTGAATCATCCATAGCGCGCATCTGACTCATTAAGGGTATCGTAGTCTTTTCACTCCCAAAAGTGATTTTTTCTGATTAAAAAAAAACAATGATAAACTGGAGAGATTATAATCTTTTAAAAAGCGACCGACCCGAATTTCACCCAAATTTTTTTTTGACAAATTGCAGCTGGTCCGTTTTCCCAAATTTCTAATCATTCTATGGCCTCTTTTTTTTAACTGCTAATATTTTTTTTCTTAATTTCTTTTTAAAATGCCCCTCTACCCAGTATTTCCTTAAAACGATTTCCATTTTCCTCTTTTTATTGCTTTTGTCCATGCTTCCTCATTTTTCTTCTCCCCTATTCTAATCTCCGCTCACCCATTTCTTCCACCATCAGAAACATCCTTGTCTTCTAACTTGATACTATGATCTATTATTAAAACAGACAGTAGCCTTTGTAAGATTGATTCACCATTTTCATTGACTAAACAAAGCATAATTCCAGCATTTATGTCTGTTATATACCTGATCCATAGAAACTACTTGCTCGTAGCCTGCTTTTGTATAATGAATCCAATCTCCCCTCTTTGAAAGATGTGACCCACTTCTCTGTGAGGAATTTGTCCATACTTTAACTTCGTAGGCTGGAAAAAGATAAGAAGGTCTTGCATAGCCCTGAAAATCTAAAAATATGACTTTTAACTTAATTAAAGTTTATTTTTCAAAAACAACCGAGTCTAAAAAGCAACAAGATTGTTATTCTACACCACATTGCAAAGAGTCATAGGCCTAACTTTGATATTTTGCATAATCCAAAAATTTAGGAATGAATATTAGATTTTTGATGCATCGATTTAGAATCTCAATATATCGATTTGGAACCTCGATGCATCGCGGTTCCAAATCGATGCATCCCGGTTGAAATTGAGATGCTCTGGATGAAGTAGATAAAATTGATCGGAGATGCGAGGAAGAATGGCTTCTTCCTCTTCTTCTTCGACATTAGGTTTGATTAAAGAGGTTTATTCATCATCCTCCATAGATAGATAAATATTTCACAAAACTGAGGAATTTGTGTTCCTGTTGCGATATCAATAGGCTTGTGCGTGTGAGAAGAGAGAGAGAGAGAGTGGCAAAGGGACGTATCATATGGGCCTCGCTTATCCTTACTGCTTAGGTAGGCAGATGGGATTATCATATAGGTTTTAGGTGTAGTTTTATGAGTTGATTAAACAATCTCACTCCGTCTCTTACCATCTCTCAAGTTTGGAAGCATGTACACAAGTTGTGGTATTCACCCTCGATCTTTCTTTTGACTTCCTTTTTACACTTGATGTATGATGCCAGAATCCCAATGCATATACGATTTATCGTGATGCACAAATTGGATTTGCGATCTAACAGTTTGGAAATTGTGATGCATCAATTTGGAATTAGTAAATCTCAATACAAAAATTGGATTTGCGATACAGAATTGTGATGCAGCGTGCCCCTAATCCAATTTCATTCAGGGTATACTCGTCCTTTCGCCCGAAAGTGTCATTTACCGGTTTTACACATATTTAGCGGTTGAAAATTGATGGGAGGGGACCGACCCGATTATCACCCTAAAAAGTCATGTTTAATTTCATAGTTGACACATATTTTAAACTCTTTTCATTTTGATAAAAATGTCACTTTTGCAACCAAAAAAGGGCAAAAGTGCAGGTCGATCCTTTTCACAAATATTTAAGCACTTTAGTACTTTTTTTTTTTCAACCGCTAAAGTCAACTTTCGTTAAATTATTCCTAAAATGCTCACAAAAGAGAAAGAATGTTACCAATTCGTAGGTATGAAGAGTAAAAAGGGTGGGAAGGTAGGGTGGTGAAGAAGAACACATGTGTCTTTACCTTGAATTTGATTACTCCACCACCCAAACTTCCCACTCTCGTTTCTCTTCATCTATCGATATTCAGTTCCCACTCTTCTTCTTCTTCTCCTCCTCCCCCTTCCTCTTCTTCCTTTTCTTCTTCTTCATTATGTTTGTGTGTGTGATTCAAAATAAATTCAGTTTGCGTGTTATGTTGCTATGCATGTAATCTTTTCGATAAAATGTCTGAATAAGAATTTGTTCGTTATTGGACACCTTTTTTAAATCTGGATACCTCAATTTTGAATCTCGATGCATCATTTATGAATCGTGATGCATCGATTTGGACTTGGAATGCAGGAAAGATGCATCAATTTTGAAACATTTGATGATTGTGTAAATAAAGAAGAGACATGATGTCTGGTTCATATTGCGTTGCAATATTATTTGCAGCATGATGCATCAATTGACGCATTGTCAATGCTTGCCTTGGTGCATGGCGATGCATATATTGGATTATGTAATTTAAATTGATATATCGTGATGCATAAATTGATGCATGACGATGCACCTAGTAAGTGATCCGTAGCATGCCTTAGATTTATTAAGGGTATCGTAGTCTTTTCGTCCTCAAAAGTGCATTTTTTTTTCAATTTAAAAAATGTAGGATATCGCACCGGTTGAAAACTTATCAAAGTGGACTGATCCAAATTTCATTAAAAAAAAGTTTCTTTGTGGATTTTTAAAGTCAACTTAGTTATTTTTCATATGAAAATTTAACATGCATTTTTTTTAATTTCTTATAATTAAATGAAAGAATTGTAGTTTGGGTTCTCAGATTAAAACAAGAAATTATGTGAATGTTGCACACAATGTAACTTGGAATGTTGTACATAATGTTGCAACATTCACAAACACATTCACTAAATAAGTAGCGAAAATAAGAGGAAAAAAAGTAATAGAAAGAAGAAATACGGTTACAGTTATGGCAAAAAAAATTACTATAGAAAATAATTGTAAGAGTTACAACTATGAAAACTAACACTATGTGAAAATTAAACGAAAATATTCCTATCAGAGATCTTTCTAATACACTAACTCACAGAAAACATAAAGGATAAACATATCAGTGAGCAAAATACGAAATCTAGAAACTTCAAGTCAATGTAGCTTCCAATGATCCCACATTCGGTAGCACATTGAATTTTTCCAACAACACAATCTCTCTCTCTGAAATTTCTCTAAAGACATCACCTTTTATGAATACTTGAGCCTCTCTTTTATACAGCAAGGAACACGTCCAGGCCTGCAAGACAAAAAAGGGAAAGAACTAAACATGGAATAGTTAATTGTTAGGCAATAAATCATTCCATTAATAAGTTCAAACTTGATCACCAAGATTGCTAAGAAAGGCAACACCAATCAATCAATAGTCAACCTTTAAAGAAGGAAATAAAGCTAGGAAATTTTCTAGAAAGAGCATAATAACACATGCATTAAACATGTGCTAAAAACATGCTCTTACAATCTCTCCCTTTGTTGTGCCTTTCTGATTAAAGCAATTTATCATAAACCTCTAAAGATCTTCCCCTTAATACAACAGTTCATAATAATCAAAACAATTTAAGAGCATCCAAACCACAAGTTTAATAAGTTTACAATTTTAACAAAATGAACTGTCTAATAAGTTCGTCAACTTCTCCACCGGAACTTGAAGAAACAACTCTCCCTTCATCTACCCCCCCCCCTTTTGACCAGAATTGGAGGGATGTGCATAATCCGCTAACCATTGTACATGATAATCCCACATATATTGACAATAAGACAACTAGGACTCAAAAATTGAAGTTGAGACTTCATAAAGTCAATGGAGAAAGACCCAAATTCAGTATCAGAAGGAATGGGCGCATGGCAATATGGACCAATGAATGGGTGACCCAATGTTGCATGAGATGAGGGAGCAAATGTTGCAACATTTAGAGTCACATTGCTTGGGACATTTTCCGGAGCAGGAAATGAAACAGGAACAGAACATGTTTGAGGAGCAACAACTGGAGATGCATGAGCTGGAGAAGGTTGGACAAAACGTGGATGTACCAGAGGAAGGGAACTGTAGATAGGATAGTTGGTATGGAGAGACAAACCTTGGGCTTGAGGGCGAAAAAGAAGCAGATGAGTCAGTGAATCCTTGATAGAGAAAGTACCTGATTCCAAACCTATAAAATGCTTAACCATGAGCCTAAAAAGGGGTTAGCCGTTAGTGAGCAATAAATTAGGAAGTTGAATAGATTAATCACTAACAACGACTATAAGCACAAAAAGAGTTTGACAAAAACTCAACTACTAACCCTTAAAAAGTACACGACCAATGGAGTCCCCAATGGATAATGATTCTTGACAATAGGAAACATAATTTCAAAGAGATTTTGGTCTCTTAAAACTTACCAAAACAGAATAGGACTTACAAAAAATAATCAAGATACAAATAAGGAAAAAACACATTAAAGTATTTTACCATACTATCTTGATAAACCCTAGTTTTTCATGCCTCAATCAGCCATTTTTCAAGCCTCGAACACAACCCCTAACCCTGCATAACAAACCTCAACAACATTGTATTTTTTAACATGGAGAGATTGGCTTTAGTTTGCACAAATCTCACATTAGGACAAGAGGATAAGATGGAGACATTTTCACCAAGTATACATGTCCTACAATACTATGCCTAAAAAGATTATATCTGAAAAAGAACATCGTATACATGTGATAAGAATCAAAAACACTCAATGTGTCTGCCAATATTGCAACATTTTGAAGCATACTGGCCAAAATAGATTCAACGGGCCAAAAATATTTTCTCCCAACTAAAATATCACGATTAAGGACTACACCTTCAGTACACGTATACTTAGCTAATGGGTATCATACATACTTTTCCATGGATAACCATTTTTTACGAGATCAACCCATGAGAACACCTAGGTCATAAGTGCATCACAGTTCCAAGTGAACGACTTTCATTCCTTGTACACATGCAACTCTTTCCCTCAAAGGTTTCATATTGTGTGTATTGGTCATGTGTAGCTTTCACTCCCTTCCAAGGATAGCTCATTTTCATGAGATCAACTCATGTTAAAATGTATTTCGTACATGCAACACAGTACCAAAATGAATGAATAAATTCTTTGTATATAAGGTAGCTCTTTCCCTTAAAGGCATCTTTTTCTTTTCACAAGATTTTTTTTTTTTTGCAAAAACCAATCGGGAGATAAACAAGACACTTGATAATTGGACCCACATCTGAAAGGACAAAAAGCTCATTAGTCAATAACATATGAACATGCGTGAATAAAAGAGTGTCTAAGATTATGCAAGCCTACTAATGCAATATGCCTATTTTTTGTTTTTTTGTAAGTATACTAATCTAAATGACAAACAAACAAAGAAATCTTCTTAATCGAGAAAACCTCTCAAAGTCTAATGCCTTGGTAAAAATGTTGATTTTTATCCTAACATGTTACATGCTAACAGTACCTCTTTCTACCAAGTCACGAATAAAATGGTGTTGAATATCAATATGCTTGGTTCGAGAGTGCTGGACCGGATTTTTGGAGATATCAATGGCACTAGAATTATCACAATATACAATAAGTACCTTACTGTGTAAACCGTAGTCTTCAATCATTTAGTTCATCCATAAAAGTTGTGTACAACAACTACCTATTGCCACATATTCAAATTCGGTAGTCGATAGGAACATACAGTTTTGCTTTCTACTATACTAAGAGACCAAATTGTTTCCCAAGAAAAAACACTCACCGGTGGTGCTTTTCCTATCATCAATACTCCTCGCCCAATCGGAGTCACTAAAACCAACAAGATTGGTATTTGTTTCCCTAGTATACCACAACCCTAAAATCGTGGTGTCTCCCACTTAACGTATGATACGTTTGAGAGCTTTCATATGAGACACCTTAGGGTTGGCTTGGTATATAGCACATAGGCAAACATTGTACATGATATCAGGGTGACTAGCAGTTAAATACAATAAACTCCCTATCATGCTTCTAAACAAAATGTGGGATGGCCCGATTAGGGTTTGCAAATGTAAGATATTCTCATGATTGAATTTCTTCACCAAGTCATAGGCATACTTGGCTTGAGATATGAACATCCCGTCACTCACTAAATTTCCCAACTTATTGGACTTATTTTTGGAAATCCATGTTCCAAAAACATTGTCGAAGTTGTGTCTATGAACCAAAAACCACACATAATTTCTCGCAAAAATTTTATAAGCAAAATATGATCAGGTTCCTTTTTCATGGCACTTATCATCAATTCATCTTTTAAAGTCTCAACCAAAATTTCATACTTCAAATTGGAAACAAAACAAGAGTTTCTTACCTTTGTGTAATTTCATGAAATGCACACTAACCTTACCATTTTGTGGTAAGTCGCATTACCTTTCTTCCTATTTTTCATCAAATCATGCACACTACCATGAACTTGTGAAATGCTTGGAACATTTTGCTTCGATTAGTAGCAAAGTCCTTGTCAAATTTAGAATTTGTTACAATTACAGGTTCTGTTTCAACAGTTCCTAATGTGCCAGTCAATGTTGCAACATCGGGTACTATATCGACAATTAGGTGATTTTCAAAATTCAACTCTCTGATTTCATAATCAGGAGCTGCTGTGACCGGGGGATCATGTTCAAGACTTTTAGATTCTGAGTGACAATCATGTGGACCGAGGGGGCCTTCATCAAGCAAACCTTTCAAATCACCTTTTGCACTTTTATGAACAAAATCAGTATTATCACAATTTGATTTGTCATGTAGAACATCTTCAGTGTCAACAACTATTGAGGAGATGAGACCCTAAAGCTCCAATGAAAAATCTTTGAAAGCATCACTTGATGGAGTACTGGATGAAACACTGGATGGAATACTAGGTGGAGTGTCATTGAGAACTACATCACGAGCATCATCATAAACTACACAAGAGCATCATCGTACACTACATCATTGGAAATCGAATCCGAACATATTTCCTCAAAAGTACAAAGAGTAATTAAATTTCCACCATCTTTTTCATCCTCACTATCTCCAATGGTGGAGACATAACTCAACCCTTTCTTTTTCAAGGTATTTTCACATTGATTAGCATATTGTTCATACTCTAAACAAGTTGTACATTGAACAAACCCAATGTTCTTAACACCGATTGAGGAGAAGAATTAAAATCAGATTTTTCTGAATCTTGTGATTTGCCGAAATTGTCCTTTTGAAAAAAAAATGATTGGTTCAACAGCAAAAAAATTACTGAAATTAGAATTTGACTTTTGTTTTTTAGTAAAGTGTTGAACCTTTTTTAGAGAAGAGCCGAGGACTCATCTCCAAAATCAGAATCTTCTATTTCCTTAGACAATTCTTTCATCTCACAAGATAGATCAGAAACACCAGGAAAATAAACACCTTTGTTTTTTATTTTGTTCTACGTACTGAGCAAGATTCAGCTGAAAAGTTTGAAAAATGTCTGTCAAGTTGTCCAAAGACAACTTATCAGTGTCACGGGCTTCTTCAATAGCAGAAATTTTAATGTTGAAGCGTTCAGGAAGAGAGCACATCATTTTACTAACGAGTCTTGTATTGGAAATTGAATCTCCCAAGTTAATTGACTAATTAGAAATATCAACAAGTTTATCATGATAGGACTTAATGTCCTCATTGTCATCCATCTTTAAATTTTCAAAATTATTTAAAAGCATCCTTAGTTTTGTTTGTCGCACACTTTCGGTTCCCTCACACTTTTCTTGGAGAGCAGTCCAAACTTCTTTGGCTGATGGATATTAAACCACATGTTTCATCATATTGGGATCCAAAGAGCCAAAGATAGCATAAAGTGCTTTTGAGTTAAAGTTTGACAAAGTTCTTTCATTAGTAGTACAATATTTTTCATGAGTAACTTTAACATCACCATCGGGATCAACTACACTAGGTGGTGTCCATCCTCTAATTACAGATAGCCATGCCCTTTCATCAATTGATTTGATGTAAACACACATCAAAACTTTCCAAAGAGAATAGTTCGTAATTGTTAGATTCAGAGGATGTTGAGACCCATAACGTGAATCCATCATGGCTACAATCGGGACTAACACTTAGTAACGTCAAGTAGAGGTTGTGATACCAATTGAGGGAATTGTAGCCAGGGTTCTCGGATAAAAACAGTAAATTCAATGAATGTTGCACAGAATGCAACTCCGAATGTTGCACAGAATGTTGCAACATTCACAAATACGAACTAAATAAGCAACGGAAATAAGAGAAAAAAAGTACTAACAGAGAGAAGAAATACGGTCTTAGGTTCAAGTCTACAAGTAATACTTGTAGACTAGCCAAGACTTACAATTATGAAAACTAACACTATGTGAAAATCAAATGAAAATACTTCTACCAGAATTGGATGTTATCTTTCTAATACACTTGCTCACAGAAAACATAAAGGCTAAATAGGCCAGTGAGCAAAATACGAAATCTGGAAACTTAGCTTCCAATGATCCAACATTCCGTAGCGCATTGAGTTTTTCTAGCAGCACAATCTCTCTCTATGAAATTTCTCTAAAGGCGTCACCTTTTCTGAATGCTTGAGCCTCCCTTTTATACAACAAGGAAGACGTCGAGACCTGTAAGGAAAGGAAGGGAAGGAACTAAACATGGAAGGGTTATTTGTTAGGCAATAAATCATTCCATTAATAAGTCCAACCTTTATCACCAATATTGTTAAGAAAAGCAACAACAATTAATCAATAATCAATCGAATAGTCAACCTTTAAAGAAAGAAATAAAGCTAGGAAATTTTCTAGAAAAAGCATAATAACACATGCATTAAACATGTGCTAAAAACATGCTCTTACATTTTTTTTAAGAGAAACAGGGGCGACACCCTGCTAGATTTTATTAATATAGAAAAATAGTACAGACTTGAGGGGGACAACCAGCCTTGCCCTTATAGATGGGAGGACAAAGGAGCCTTACCTCGAAAAAGATAGGACTAAGACAAATAAATAAACTAAGAGATACAAACATAAGGGTTTCCGATACATTCAAGATTAATGAGCCCACGAATTCTGGAAGGAAGGGAATCAGGAGCAGAAAAATTAGAGTCTACGCAGAGATCACCACTAAGGTTAGCTAAAGCATCGCGAGTTCTCGAAAATATAATTAAAGGTAAGCTCCATAACATTAGCAATGGAGCAAATTTTGCGAATCAAGTAGCTACTGTGCCACGGAGGCTGGGAGCGGCTCAAAATACAATCAAGAAGGCAAGAGGAATCAATTTCCACGTTTACCTTAGAGTATCCACAACTTTGCAACCAGATAAGGCCATGGAGAAGAGCTTTACACTCTGCTAAAAAACTTGAGGAATGGCTATAAAAAGAAGAGAAAGCAAATATCAAATCTCCATGATTATTTCGGATGATACCTCCCCCCGAGCTCGGACCTAGATTTCCACGGCTAGCCCCATCTGTATTAAGCTTCACCCACCCGTCCAAAGGCTTAGACCAACTGACCAATCTAATAGATCTGCTAGCAATGCGACCGATTCTAGAAGAGAAGATATCATTCCAGTCAGACAAATCTGGAGAAGACATAGGAGAATTCTTAATAATGGAGAAGATCATATACTTGATTCGATAAATCAAGGAATTAGCCGAGCATAGAACCCCTTCATGTAAAGCCTTGTTTCTGAATTTCCATAACTCCCAAAGAATGATAGAAGGAGAGACAACATAAAGAATGGAAGCATCTCTCTTAAACCACCAATTAAACCAAACTTGATTGATAGTCAACGGAAGGCAGTGAATATCCCCACTGTTAAATTCGGACCACACAACAGCAGCGATCGGACTAGATAAAAAACATGGTAGTAAGATTCACTCTGACCTAAAAACAGCCAGAGATGCCATTTGAATTCCCTTCTTGATAATGCTTTCATCTATCGGTAACTTACGTTGCAAAAGGCGCCACATGAAAAGGCTAATATGCCGAGGCAGGTACTTACTTCAGATGAATTTGGCTGATTCCAGAATGGGCCATTTTGCCCGAACAGAATTCCATGCAGACCAAAGCGTAAAGTTTCCTCTAGCAGTGAGACTCCAACACGCATGGTCAGGAATGTTGGATAATTCAATACCTTCATTAATAATTAAGTCGGCTTTGAGATCACCCAACAAAGCTCTGGCAGCATCACTAATATTTGAAGACTCGTCAAACAAGTCTCTAACAGAAGAGAGATGGCTATTTGGAGGCTGGGGAATTAAATCAGAGGTCAACCAGTTATCCCACCAAATCGAACAAGAACCCGTGTCAATAATCCACTTAATATATTTTTCGGCTATACTCCTAACCGAACACATTCGACGTCAAGTATATGAACCCCGAGAGGAAGCCAAATAAGGAGGAAGAGTAGAGCAGTAGCTACGCCTCATAAATTGAGCCCAAAGACTATTGGAAGTGCGGAAACGCCACCAAAGATTCAAAGAAAAAGCATGAATAACGTCTTTAATAGATCGAATGCCCACGCCTCCTTCAACCACAGGCCTACAGCATTTATCCCAGGCAATCCAGTGCAATTTGTCCTTACCATCAATTGAACCCCAAAAGAAATTGGCCAACATTCTATTAATCTGATTGATGACCGAGACATGAGGATCGAGGACAGCAATTTGATACATCACCATAGATTGAAGGACATAATTAATAAGAGTCACCTTACGGCTTGATTAAGGAACGTGCTAAACCATGAGTTGATCTTGGCTTGCAGTCTCTCGAGCAGATGGTCAAATAGAGATTTCTTTTTCCGGCCTTCAAACAAAGGGCAGCCTAAATAAGTAACAGGGAGATTTTTGAAATTGAAACCAAGATGGCGACGAATGGTCGCAATTCTAGAGGGGTTAATGTGACTGGAAACCAAAAAGCAGCTCTTGCTCGAATTAATCAGTTGACCCGAGCATCGCTCATAAGAGGCAAGTAATTGGCGGTGTTTAATTAAAGACTGTTTGTTACCATTACAAAAAATGACAACGTCATCCGCAAAAGCAAGATGGGATATAATCGGACAACCAACAGATGAGTGAAAGGCAAAGTGAGGGTTTTTGAGTTGCAAATCATTCAGAGCCCGACTTAGGACCTCAGCGACAATAATAAAAGGCTCGGAGAAAGGGGTCACCTTGTCTTAAGCCAGAGTTGAGTGAAAAAAACCAGCCGAGGAGCCATTTATTAAGACCGAAAACCAATTATTTGAGATCACCCGCCATATCATGTCTATGAAGACCTCACTAAAACCAAATTTTCTAAGCACTTTGATCAAGAAGAGCCAAGAAACTCTATCGAATGCTTTAGCCATGTCCAATTTAATAATAGTGTTGGAACCGTTAATTTTCTTCTTCAGATGATGAGATATTTCATGCGCTAAAAGAAGATTATCCTGGATGACACGCCCCTTGGTAAAGGCACTCGATTATTAGAGATAATGCGGAAGAATACTAGCTAACCGAGAAGAAAGCAATTTCGTGAAAACTTTGTTACAGAAATTGCATAGACTAATTGGACGAAGATCTTTGAACGAGTCAATATGATCAGACTTTGGGATGGTGAGCAATAACGTGCTTGTCCAAGACTTAGGCATATCAAAGCCCGAGAAGAATTCGATAATAGCCATATAAAGGTCCTCTGCAATAATGTCAACAAGAGGTGTAGAATTTGCAGAAACCATCGGGTCCCGGACCTTGTCCCCATTCGGAGAAAACGGCATCTTTAATATCCTCAACTGACGGCGGAACTGTAAGGAGATTGTTTTGATCTTGAGAGATAAGGGAAGGAATATGCATTAAGAGGTCCTCATCAGAAATAGAGCAATCATTGAGCTGATCACTATAAAAATCAATGGCAGCTTTCTTAATACCTTCCTCATCACTAACAATATTGCCATGCATGTCTTTAATTTCATGGATGAAAAGCCTATTACGAGATTGCTTAACTGAAGAATGAAACAATTTGGTGTTTCCATCCCCATCCTTGAGCCAACGAAGGTGGGATTTTTTATGCCAGAAATCTTCTTCAGTCTTGAGCTTGAGCTGCAAATTAGCTTTAGCAAGATGGAGGGCTGCCCTATTATCGGAAGAAGGGGAGGATTCATAAATAATCTCCTTTTCAAGAACAGAATCTTCAGCTTCCTTAATGGCCTAAAAAATATTCCCAAAAGTGGTCTTGTTCCATTCTTTTAAAACCTTCCGAACTGATTTTAATTTATTAGCAAATTTGACCATCGGACGTCCAGTACTCGGGCTGTTCCATGCATCCCTAACAGCATCCAGAAAAGTGTTGTGAGTAGTCCAAACATTTAAAAACCGAAAGTGGTAATGAGCAACTTTTGTGGAATCAGAAATAGAGATAAGGAGAGGAGAGTGATCAGAGCAAGTTCGGTTAAGATGTTCAACAATAGTAGCAGAAAACGTTGAAAACCATGCCATATTGCAAATGGCCCTGTCCAATCTTTGGATTATAGTAGCTGGACTATCTCTATTATTACTCCAGGTGAACTGGCTGCCATGGTACCCCAAATCATGCAGCCCGGCAGCATTCAAACAGGCCTGAAAATCATGCGCTCCTTGACGATCCCAGCCATTTCCCCCAATTTTTTCGTGCTGAGCCAAAATTATGTTAAAATCACCAGCTACCACCCAAGGGACATTAACATAGCTCGCCCCCATGTCAATAAGATCACTCCACAGGTCCAATCTCCTAGAAGCTGAACACTTAGCGTAGATCGAAGTGAAGTTTACTGAATAATTCCAAGAGAAGTGTTTAAGGCGGCGTGAGATCTTTGCGAGTCACAAAGAAGCTGGCAATTGAAAGAAGATCTAGCAAGAACCCATATGGTATTAGCCGTGTTACAATAAAAGTGACGAAATTTGAGTTTATGAGCAATTAAAGGAAGCTTGTCATAATCTATCATAGGTTCATAGATAGAAATAAAAGGAATATGATGAAGTTTAACCAATCTCTTTAGACGGGAGACGGTGTAATCGTTACCCACTCCCCGAATATTCCAAGAAAGAAAATTAATCGTCATTGGGCGATGAAGAATGAGAACCCTTGTGGACCTTCTCTTGCTTTTGTGAGCGAGTCGATGAGTTAGAACTTGGATACTTTGGAGGCCTCCCTCTCTTTTTCTTAGTTCCCAAGGTTTCCAGGTTAAGGGCATCAAACTGGGAGTTATCACAATCACCGTTATCTTCCTCAAAAGATTGGAGGACCACAAATCTGTTATGAGATAGAACGTTTAAATTATCATTCTTCTGAGTTTGGTCTGGAAGCACCTCACTAGAAATATCAGATTTATCATGCCCTGGATTGAGAGATGGATCAGCTGCTACGTCAATATGGGAGTCAGTATTATGACCATTAAGAGAAGGTTCAACTACGTCGGCAATAGGATTTTTTTCACCACTAACATGCGAAGGATTAGAACACTTATCTGGTTCCACGGATCTTTTAGGGTTTTGGTCACTGTCCTCCTCAACCACAGGAGGCAGATCAATGGGGCCGTTATCATGCAAAGTGTGGCAGTTATGACTCATACCTGGAGCCTCGGGTTCTTTAGTAACATCAACAACAATAGGTGTGGTTTTGCTCGTACCAGGAATATCATCAGATTTGGTGGCTACTTTGGCTTTCCAGATTGTTTTGGGGATGACTTCTCCATTAGTTCTGGCCAGAATAGTACTAGGGTTTTGAGGAGTATCTGCTTACTATGATCACTACTGTTACCCTTGTTAATCTGCTTGTTGTATAACTTACAGGAGTCACCATCATGGCCTTGTCGATGACAGAAAGAACAATATAGAGGAAGCCTTTCCGCTTTGATAGGCTGCCAAAAGCCCTTCGATAAACCACTGTCAATCCAGATCCGATTCAGGATAGTATTGGTAAGGTTGACCTCTATGCATATTCTGGCCACACTCGGCCTGGAAAGGTTAGCAGTGGGAGAATCAATGATTAAAGGGGTGCCTATCATATTAGCTATTGAGAAAAGAGTTTGTTTGTTGAACAAGTAGATTGGCAAACCGGGAAGGGAGAACCAAACAGGGACAATGGGGCTTTCGACCTCCGGCCTGAATTCCGGAGTCCACTTGAAAACACGCATAGGAAAAGCACCCACGTACCATTGGTCTTTGATCCATAAACGCTGAAAGTCAGCCTCGTGGTGGGTTTGTATAAGAACATGTTTATGGTCAAGATGGCCGAGGGTTACAGCCGCTTTAAGGCCGAAGGTGAGGAACTCTTTGCGCATAATCTCCATTGTTGGCCTCCCATGAGAAAATTTACCAACCAACGAGAATTGAAAAGGTTTAGATAGGGGCTGAAACAATATCCAGGGTGAGACGAAGGGCGGGTTCACCCTTGTAATTGGAGGGTGGGATGAGCTGAATCTTGTCCAAAGAAGGAGAAGGAATAGAAGAAAATAATGAAGCAAAGGATTTTTTGGCGGTTGGAGAAGGTGGAGCCGGAGGGTTTTCTTCGGCGGCAGCCATGCCTAGGGCGGCCAAGGCCACAAACGGCAAAGGAGGAACCAGCCGCAACCCTAGAGAGCCGCGACCTTAGAGAGAGAATTTCTACGATTGATATTTTAGTTAGAAATTAATCAAATGAAACTAATCTAAATCAAATGTAATAAAATCTACCCGGTACAAACTGAATTGGCAGAAAAAAAGATTAAAAAAACTTTTACCATGAAAATTAAAGAGTTTTAATCAATTGAAACTCGTCTAAATCAAATAAAATTCATCCGTCAAAAAAAACTTTTACCATGAAAATTTGGAGTCCTAATCAAGTGAAACACATTTTAATCAAATGTGATAAAATCTATATGGTATTAATTGATTTTGACAACAAAAAATTGTAAAAAACAATAAATGAAAAAATGACCATGTATAAAGGAGGCACCGGTTTTAAAATCTATCACGTTTTAATTTTGGTAGCAATTTTTATATATATATATATATATATATATATATATATATATATATATATATATATATATATATGATCTGAGAGAGAGCGAGAGAGAGAGAGTACCGTATGCACGGTTTTAATAGTTTTTTTTGCAAAAGTTGTTTATAATAAGATAATTTTCTAAACTTGTAATAAATAATTAAAAATTTTAATTAGAATAATTTGAAAAAAAAACAAAAAATAAGGTAAATAATCAAAATTGATCATATGAATATGTAATCGAAAGATTAAAACCTATGAGAATTGATCAAATCTATCTTCAAAAAAAAAAATACCATGAAAATTTGGATTCCTAAAAAAGTGAAACGTATTTAAATCAAATGTGAGAAAATATATTCGGTATTAACCGATTTTGGCAACGAAAAATGGTAAAATAAAAACATTTTACCATGTATAAAGCAGACATCAGTTTTAAAATCTATCAGATTTTAATTTTTGGCAGCAAAAAAAAAAGAAGAATTTATATATATAGTACCGTATGCACAGTCTTAGTAGTTTTTTTTTTGTTTTTTGAAAAAGTTATTTATAATAAGATTATTTTCTAAACTTGTAATAAATAGTTAAAAATTTGAAAAAAATGAAAAATAAGGTAAATATTCATAATTGATGATATGAATATGTAATTGAAAGATTAAAACCTATGAGAATTGATAAAATCTATCTGCCAAAAAAACTTTTGCCATGAAAATTTAGAGTCATAATCAAGTGAAATACGTTTAAATCAAATATGATAAAATATATCCGACATTAACTATTTTTTGCAGAAAAAATGGTAAAAAAACTTTTCCCATGTATAAATCAAATGTGATATATATATATATATATATATATATATATATATATATATATATATATATATATATATATTCACATGAAAAATCTATTCACCAAAAAAACTTACCATGAAAATTTGGAGTCATAATCAAGTGAAACGTGTTTAAATCAAATGTGATAAAATATATCCGGTATTAACCGATTTTGGCATAAAAATGGTTTTAATTTTTTTTTACCATGTATAAAGGAGGTAGCAGTTTTAAAATATATCCGATTTAAAATAATACTATAAATACATATATAGTACCGTATGCACGGTTTTAATAGTTTTCTTGTGTAAAAATTATTTATAATAAAATGATTTTCTAAACTTGTAATAAATAGTTAAAATTTTTAATTAAAATAATATGAAAACAACGAAAAATAAGGTAAATATTCCAAATTGATCATATGAATATGTAATTGAAAGATTAAATCTATGAGAATTGAAAAAATCTATTCGCAAAAAAACACTTTTACCATTAAAATTTGGAGTCTTAATCAAGTGAAACACGTCTAAATCAAATGTGATAAAAATCTATCTCGTACTAACCGATTTTGGCAAAAAAAAAATAATATTTTTTTACCATTTATAAAGGAGACACCAGTTTTAAAATCTATCACGTTGAAGCACATAATTCATTTAAAACTTTATGCATTCAACACAAAGTCGTCATGTGGCAGCAGCAACTTCTATTTAAATAATAGTTACTACATAATTAATAGATTAGTAATTAATAATTAATAATTAATAATATATATATATATATATATATATATATATATATATATATTAGTAGAAGAACAAATAATATAAAATTATCTTGTGAATAATATGTATTAATTAAATAGTATGAAAATGAAAAGAGATGAAAATTGAAGAGTTTCAGTCAAATTAAACTTGTATAAATTAAACAGGATAAAATCAAATTAGTTTTAAGATTTTTATCTTATCTATAATTAGATTTAAGATTTTTATCTTTAATTAATCAATTTTGAAAAAAAATAAAAAACATTTACTATTTTAATGGTGACACGTGGCATCACAAAATCCCTTTTTTTAAAATTTAGTTTTTCACAGAAAGCCGCCACGTGGCAGCAGCGGCTTCTGTTTTAGTAATAGTTATAGATATAGATTTTCTTATGATACTCATGTGAGTATGGTGACATCAATTAAAAAGATAATCAAATTAAGACATCAAAACTATTTACACTTGCCAAACTTAGATTATTCCAGAAAACCAAACGCCACCTAAGAGTTCATGGATGAAACTAATGTCAAGTCAACTAAAGCAAGTTGAAATTGTGGCCACAAAATGATATGGATGCTATAAAATAACCACAAGCTTATGACTGAAGTGTATCCGAGAGAGAGGGAGAGAGAGAGAGAGAGAGAGAGAGAGAGGTAGTAAACAAACAACCCCATAGCATCGTATATATAAGAAAAGCAATGGACCCTTGTGACAATTTTTCAAGGAACCCATACTCCTATCCTGCAGGCTACTCCCTATGCCATATTGTTATTGTTCACTTTTCACTTTCACATTTCACATGCCTTCATAACACTCCCCCTTGAACATATCATTACAGTTTAAATAAGTGTGCCTTGTTAAAAACCTTTAAGCCGAAAAACCTAGTAGGAAAAAAATCAGATATAAGGAAAAGAGTACACAACTTAAATCTGAATCATGTGCATAGGCTGTCTCGTTAAAAACCTTTTCATGGAAAACCCAATGGGATAAAACCATGATAAATGGAAAAAGAGTACAGCCATATATGTTCCCCCTTAAGTTGACAAGGGTCAAGAGAAATCATCTTTGTAAATCTCGTAGATTCCGTATTCCAATGTTGTGAACATGCTTTCCGAAAGTTGTAGTGGGAAGTGTCTTCGTGAATAAATCTGCAGTATTATCACTTGATTGAACATATTGGATGTGTCTAACTTTCTTGATCATATAATCTGGGAATTGTGCTCTCAGTTTGATTATTTGTGCAAGGAACTTGGCAAATGTTGTATTGCGAGTTGATAATAGACATACGTGCGGCCATTTGCTAAAAGCATCAATTAATAGCATAAAGTATTGGAATGGTCCACTTGGTGGATGGATAGGTCCACATATATCACCCTGAATCTATTCCAAAAACGATGGTGATTCATATCCAACTTTAGTTGGTGATGGTCTAATTATCAACTTTCCTTGAGAATAAGCATCATAATGAAGTTCATTAGATTGAAAAATATTCTGGTTTTTCAATGGATGACCACTAGAATTCTCAATAATTCTCCGCATCATTATTGACCCTGGATGCCCCAATCGATCATGCTAAGCTTTAAATGTTTCAGTAAACTTCAAGTTTACTGTGGAATATGATTCAAATATTCTTATGATTGTACTATACAATCCAAAAGATAGAGAAGGCAATTTTTCCAATATACACTTGCTTCCGAAAGTGTTTGAGGTAATGCAAAGATATTCATCATTCCCCTTATTCATAGTCTCAATATGATATCCATTCAGACGAATGTCTTTGAAACTTAACAAGTTTATTTGAGATTTAGGAGAGAACAATGCATTATTTATCATGAATTTTGTGCCTCCAGGCATTAGGAAAATTGCTTTGCCAAATCCTTCAATTATTTTGGCATTACCAAATATAGTGTTGACATTAGCCTTGTCAACTTTGAGATAAGAAAAATATTTCTTATCTTTAAGTATGGTATGCGTAGTAGTGCTGTCTGCAAGACATAAATCACCTCCTTGGATTTTGGATTGAAACATATTTATGATCTATTTCAATATGAGAGAAAGAAAAATATGATGAATAAATATGATAATACATTGAATGCAAAATACATATATAAACTTTATTGTGAATATGCTAGTATACATAGGAAAAACAAATAATATTCCTACATAACAACATGTTATTTTTTCACAGCTTCTACCTCGAACTCGGACCATAGCTTCATTCTTATGTTAATTTATTGTTCATGACCAATATCATCACTAATGGTATTGGTCATGTCAACGTTGGCCATTTCCCCAAAATCAAAATGAAGATCTTCAGGATCATTTTCAAGGAAGTTTATCTCAACATTCTTTCTTTTTTGTGATCTCTCATAGAGATCAACTAGATGTTTTGTCGTTCGGTATGTGTGTGCCCAATGGCTTTTCATGCCACACCTAAAACATAAACTTTCTTCATTGTTTTGACACACATTTTGCCCACTCGAAGAGTTGTTTCTATCGTCATCTCTGTTCTACTTCAGGTGACGAGAGGAATTTCCATTATATGGATGATGATGATAGTTATTTCTTCCATGGACTCTACCTTGACCTTGATTTCGACCACAACCCCGGCCTTATCCATGATTTCCTTGGTCTCGACCACAACCACGACCACTACCACTACCACGCCCACGCTCTTGGCCTTCATCATACATAGTCCCATTTGTTTCAGGGAATGGGGCTGAATCAGTTGGATGAGATTCATGATTTTTCATTAGTATCTCATTATTCTGTTCAGCTACTAGGAGGCAAGAGATCAATTTGGAGTACCTTTTAAAACTCTTTTCTCGATATTGCTGCTGCAGGAGCATATTCGAGACATGAAATGTGGAGAATGTCTTCTCCAACATATCATATTTAGTGATGGTTTCCCCACATAATTTCAACTGTGAGGTTATTTTATACATCATAGAATTATATTCATTGATGGTTTTAAAATCTTGTAGGCGGATATAAATCCAATCATAATGTGCTTTTGGGAGAATGACCGTTTTCAAATGGTCATATCTTTCGTTCAAATTTTCCTAAAAAACGAGTGGATCATTAACCGTGAGATATTACATCTTAGGTCTTCGTAGACGTGGTGTCGTAGGAAAATCATGGCCTGAGCCCAATGTTGATTACTTATCCATTCATTATTACTTCGTTGCATCTATTTTCCAAGATAATATTTTCAAGGCTTCGCGTGGGTTTAAACATCTATTTTCCAAGTCTAGCCATTCAAAAGCTTATGTCTAGCCTTTCAAATTCGAGCTTAGTGATGTTTTCCATTTGTGAAAAAAAACTATAAAAATGAAACATATATATTAATAATATTCTAATACGAAAATTTATTTAAAACATAATAATTATTACATGATGTAGTAAAAGTCAAAAGTTATTGCTAATGCTTACAGAAAATACATAATACTGAGATAATAAAAAATATATAAAAATCGTTTGGAGAGTATTAAGCAATACAAACGAACATGGTGCATGCAATAACTAGTATGATAATAATTATCAATATTGGGCTAAACATATTGTAGAAGTGGATATGTTATTGAGGGTTTGTAAGGAGGTAGTAAAAAAGGACCGTTTATGGCCGTTAGCAGCTGTTGGAGGAGAGAGAAAAAATGTAAAAAAAATTGATTTGATAGAATTGCATTTATATTATGTGTAAATATAAATCTTATCAGGGGTAATAAGTTGATCACAAATAAACTAACTTTATATTTTATTATTACTGTTCTGAACATGATTACTATTGCATATTTATTCATGCCACGTTACTCGGCAAGTCTTTCGGGTGGGTGTTTAAGAATCAATAATAAAATTATCCGTATAACGAATTGAAAGTATAACAATTCATAATATATATATATATATATATATATATATATATATATATATATATATATATATATATATATATTCAGTTTATAGCTTGGGGTTATTTCCGCTCAAGCATCAACGAACATATATATTGCGTTAAATAATAAATTATTATTTCGTCATCACACCATTGATTATCGACGGTGGCTTAGCAAACATTTTCTTAATAATGGTGATATACGATATAAATTAAGGTAAGACAGTAACGTAAATGAAAATATATCGGCAGAAATTTTTATCGGTGGAAATGCTAAGAATAGAACAATCGTGCTGATAACGTGTCATAAAATAACCACAAACTTATGTCTCAAGTGTATCAGAGAGAGAGAGACTTCAGTGAGCCGAAAGGGGTAGTAAACAAACAACCCCATTAACATCGTATATATAGGAAAAGTAATGGACCCTTGTGCCAATTTTTCAAGGAACCCATACTCTTATCCAGCAGCATACCCCCATGTCATATTGCTATTGTTCACTTTACACTTTCACATTTCACATGCCTTCATAACAATGGAGTAATTTTTGGAATTCTTAGCTTTTCCACATTTTTTTTAATCTGTGCAATAAAGTGTGCCTCCTCATTTGCGTCCGAAGTAACAAAATAAACGAATATATATATATATATATATATATATATATATATATATATAAATATATTTAGTTTATAGCTTGGGGTTATTTACGCTCAAGCATCAACGAACATATATATTACGTTAAATAATAAATTATTATTTCATCATCTCACCATTTATTATCGATGGTGGCTCAGCCAACCTTTTCTTAATAATGGTGATATACGATATAAATTAAGGTAAGACAGTAACGTAAATAAAAATATATCGGCAGAAATTTGTACCGGTGGAAATGTTAAAAATAGAACGATCGTGCTGAAAACGTGTTATAAAATAACCACAAGCTTATGTCTCAAGTGTATCAGAGAGAGAGAGAGAGAGAGAGAGAGAGAGAGAGACTTCAGTGAGCCGAAAGGGGTAGTAAACAAACAATCCCATAGCATTGTATATATAAGAAAAGTAATGGACCCTTGTGCCAATTTTTCAAGGAACCCGTACTCTTATCCTGCAAGCTACCCCTATGTCATATTGCTATTGTTCACTTTTCACTTTCACATTTCACATGCCTTCATAACAATGGAGTAATTTTTGGAATTCTTAGCTTTTCCACATTTTTTAATCTGTGCAATAAAGTGTGCCTCCTCATTTGCGTCCGAAGTAACAAAATAAACGAACATAAAAAAAAAATAATAATATATATATATATATATATATATATATATATATATATATATATTCAGTTTATAGCTTGGGGTTATTTCCGCTCAAGCATCAACGAACATATATATTGCGTTAAATAATAAATTATTATTTCATCATCTCACCATTTATTATCGACAGTGGCTCAGCCAACCTTTTCTTAATAATGGTGATATACGATATAATTTAAGGTAAGACAGTAACATAAATGAAAATATATCGGCAGAAATTTTTACCGGTGGAAATGTTAAGAATAAAACGATCGTGCTGATAACGCGTTATAAAATAACCACAAGCTCATGTCTCAAGTGTATCAGAGAGAGAGAGAGAGAGAGAGAGAGAGAGAGAGAGAGAGACTTCATTGAGCCGAAAGGGGTAGTAAACAAACAACCCCATAGCATCGTATATATAGGAAAAATAATGGACCCTTGTGCCAATTTTTCAAGGAACTCATACTCTTATCCTGCAGGCTACCCCCTATGTCATATTGCTATTGTTCACTTTTCACTTTCACATTTCACATGTCTTCATAACAATGGAGTAATTTTTGGAATTCTTAGCTTTTCCACATTTTTTTTAATCTGTACAATAAAGTATGCCTCCTCATTTGTGTCCGAAGAAGTAACAAAATAAACGAACATAAATACTCTTGACAAATACTAAAAGAAAGGAATATTTAGAATTCGTTTGGATACATTGATTTTGAATTTAATAAATATTCAAATTTTATAGAATTTAAATTACTTGGAATTTACTTTCAAAATTATAACATTTCCATTGTTTGGATAATGTATGAAATTCAATTATCATTCTACATTATACTTAAAATAAGAGTTCAATAATATGTCAAATATATAGTTTAGTCTAGTGGTATATGGTTGTTAGTTATTATGAATGACAATGGTTCAAACCTTGCTAACAACAAAAGTATAAAAAAATTATAGTTTAGAAAATAAATAGTATATAGTGGTGGTGGTTAATGGCAATGGTGGGTGACAACCGGCGGAGGTAGTAGGAGGCGGAGGTTTCTGGAGGTGGCGGGGGTTGACCGGAGGCAGTGATGGTGGTCAGAGGTGTTGGCGGCGGCAAGAGGTGGCACAAGTGGTGGTGGTTGAAAGTTGCTTCGGTGGTGGTCAAAAGAAGGTGATTTGTTACTATGTAATAATTGATCAAAATTTAGAATTTAAATTATTAGGATTTAGGATGAAATTAGTTTTATAAAATTGATGCATTTGGAATTGCAACTCAAGATTTTAAATTCCAAATTTTGGTTCCATTTTTCCTCTATTACTTTATAGAATAACAACTCACCTTCCTTGACCACCACCACCACCACCACCGTCGTCACCTCCGAAAAAAGAACATAAAAATGAAGTAATTAATAATTAATAGATTAAAATTAATTAGTGATTTTATATTGAAATTGATCGTTTTAACAGAGAGTCACTACATGACAGCAATGACTTCTATTAGTAGTAATTAATAATTAATAGATATAAATTAATAGAAGAAAAAATAACATAAAATTGTCTCGTGAATAACTTAGAGAAATTAAATATGAGGGAAATGAAAAGGGATGAGAATTGAAGAATTTCAATCAAGTTAAACTTGTATAAATTAAATAGGATAAAATTAAGTTTTATATTAAGCTATATTTGACAAAAACAAAAACAAATATTGTTTCTTATTTTACAGAAAGTTGACACGCGACAACCATTTTTATCCGTAAATCTCTATCATAAATCTGCTTATAAAACTATATATATCCTAAATCTATTTTATTTATCTGGAATATTAAGATTAGTTTTAGGATTTTTATCTATACGTTCTTATTAGTAAAAGTTTCTCATAAATCTCAAAAGGGATAAATTTTAGTTTTGATAGAAATATGGAAAAAACAGAAAGTTGTCACGTGGCAACACTAGTTTCTTTTTAAATGTTTTCTCATTTCACAAAAAGCTATTACGTGATAGCAATGGTTGTTTTAGTAATTAGTAGTAATTAATAAATAATTAATAGATATCGATTAATAGAAGAAAAAATAAAATAAAATTGTCTCATGAATAACCAGTAAAAATTAAATAGTATGAAAATGAAATGGGATGAGAATTGATGATTAAGTTTCAGTCAAGTTAAACTTGTATAAATTAAATATGCTAACATTTAGTTTAATATTAAGCTATATTTGACAAAAAACAATTTTTTTTCTTCATTTTATTGAAAGTTGACACGACACTTTTATCCGTAAATCTCTATCATAAATCTGCTCGAAAAACTATATCCTAAATCTATTTTATTTATCAAATTGATTTTAGGATTTTTATCTTAAGTTTTTTATTAGTAAAACTCTCTTAATTATAAATCTAAAAAGAGATAAAATTTAGTTTTAATAGAAATATAGAAAAAAAAAAAAACAGAAAGATCCACGTGGTAGCACTATAGTTCTAGCTATAGTAGAGAAGTAAAAATGGTTATAATTGAAAAGTTTTAGTCAAATGAAACATGTATAAATCAAATATGATAAAAACTATTTTAAACTAATCCATTTTGGCAAGATTTCACATAAAGGGGACATGTGGCAACACAAAATTCTTTTAAAGCTTTTAGCATTTTCACAGAAAGCCACCACGTGACAGCAACAACTTATATTTTAGTAGTAGTTAATAGATAGTTAAAACATGCATGATTTTATCCTAATATAGATAGGATTAAAATAATTATTAATAAATAAAGTGGGTACACTACAATAAAAATGATATTATAGGACGCCCAACATAGGACGCTTCTAAAAAGTCATCCTATAAAGGTCGCAATAGGGCGCCTAACTATTATGGTACCGTCTAACATGATGTCTTACTCTTTGTGTCCTATTATCACAAGACTTAATAGAAAGCCCTCCAATGGCATCCCATAAAAAGGCCTAAAAGGACGCCTAAGCCGTAGGGTCCTATTACGGTGATGCTTAATAGGACACAAGACGCTAGTAGCCCTATTACCACAAGGGCTAATAGGACACCTTTCAAATAGGCATCTCAATAGGCCATTGGGACCTATTAGGGGTGTACCTAATAAGATGTCTTTCTATAGGGTTCTATTATCATAATACTTAATAGAACACGTAATTCTTAGGCCCTATTATCATAAAGGGTTATAGGACCCTTTTTAAGTAGCATCCCATTAAGCCATTGAGATAATATGATACTTTTTAGGTAGGTGTCCTATAAAAAGGCTAAATGCACTTAATAAAAGAAAACTTAGTTTTGGTGACACTTTTTTTCTTGACATTCGAAATAACCATAGTCAATCCCCTACACTTCCATATATTTGTCGAAAATAAACTAACATATTTATTAGAAAATTGACAGCGTTTTGGTTTAATGTCAGGTCTTTGCAATGCTTTACCAATTTAAAGTGTTGGGAATTTTTTTTGACATTTTCTCATAAGAATCGGTAACTATTCGACGCATCGTGCATATGTCGGGAAATATTTGTTGAGTGAAATATTGTGTGTGTAAGTAAATATGTGTAATTATGACAGGGGGCGGAGGGTGCCCGAACATTTGGAAAACGACTTACGGAAAATGAATCCGTAAGTCATTTTCCGGAAAAGAAGCCTTCATTTTCCGTTGACTCGGAAAACCTTTTACGTTGACTGCATTTTCCTAAGGTTACCAAACACCGGAAAATGAGGAAAACGTTTTCCAGAAATCATTTTCCGTGAAACAAACGGAGCCTAGGTGAGGATCGTATCCACAGGGAACGTTGTACTTATTTCTTTTAGAATTTTACTAAGCAATAAAAACTTGGTTTGAGGTTTTTTTTAAACTTAACTAAGAACTAACTAACACATTAATTAAAGCTAAAAATTAAAGACTTAATGAAAGTAAACAGATTTCTATTGGATAAAATTCAGTAAATAAAAGTTCAGTCTGTAAGGGTAAAATAGGCATGACCTATTTTGGTTTTGTTTCTCCTTTCTTGGTCCCTAAGTTTAGGCATTTTTGGAAACAAAATCTGTAATTAGATTTAGGTTTTTCTTGGTCCTAAAGTTTAGGAGTCATTTTTGGAAACAAAATATTCCTAAAGATTTTTGGTTGCATATTTGGAAACAATATAATTCCCTAGATTTTGTGGTTTCTTGGACCTAAATTTTAGGAGTTGTTTTTGGTAATAAAATCTAGGTCAAATCTTTCTATAAACCGTGTCTTAGAATCCTAATTGATATGGTAAGAAAATCTAGCATCTAAGGTGTTTGATTTTATTTCCAATTCTAATTTTTGCCCTTCTTGGAGATGGATTCCTTCTTTGTGTGTAGGTTTCCTCAACATTATAAATAGAAGACAAAGGGCAACGTCTGCCGCACACTTTAAGAGAGAGTCTGATACGTAAACATTGTGCAAAAATTCGATTCAAGTTTCGGTTTCGGCGTGCAACAGTTTTTGATTGAAGCTTCGGATGTTACAACATTGGAAGCTACATTGAGTGCTGGAATTGTTTTGTCTTCCTAGCTGATTTTAGAAAGCTGTTTTGTTTCTTCCCACGTTTGCTATACCTGTTTTTCTGTGGGTTTTTGCTCTCCAAGACTTGTTGTCTTGTGAGAGTGTTTTGTTTGGTGATTTCACTTTCTTTTTTTTAAAACAATTCATCTTTTTAAGTGAAATCTTTTTTGCCATGAAGCTAGATCTACAAGTATAGGCTTGTAGGTTGTTTGGTAAACTTTTGTGCATAAATTTGCTGCTTTATAATTAAGTCTTCCGCTGTTTTACTTTTCTGACCATTGTGACTTTCATTGTAGCTTCATCAGAAGCTACATTGGAAACTACATTGGCTTCTCTTGACAATCCTAGCTATTGTGTTCTTGCAATTGGTATCAGAGCCTCCTCTTGACGTCACTAAGAGTTGATTCTGGTTGTAGCCGTGATGGATCCTCAATATGAGAATGTTGTTCGTCCTCCAACTTTGACTAATGCAAATTATTCTATTTGGAAAGTCAAGATGCGTATCTTCATCAAATCAATTGATGAAAGAGCGTGGCTTGCTATTCTAAATGGTTTGAGTCCTCCTAAGACTACTGATAATGATGGTGATGCTAAAATCACTAGTGAGGAAAATTGGACCACTCAAGATAAAACCATTGCTTCGTTTAATTCTAAGGCTCTTTCAGCCATATACAAGGCCTTAGATGCCAACACCTTCAGAGTTATTGCAAATTATGACTCTGCCAAGGATGTTTGGGATGCCCTTCAAACGTTATGTGAAGGTCCTGTTAGTGTTCGTGCTTCAAAATATAGAATGCTTACTACTCAATTTGAGAACACTAGAATAAATGAAGATTAAGATATTATGTCTTACTATGCTAGATTACTTGATATATCTAATACTGCTTTTGCTTTGGGTGATCCTATCACCAATGATCGTCTTGTTAGCAAGATGATGCGAACTTTGCCTGAAAGGTTTAATGTGAAAATTTGTGCTATTGAGGAAGCTCATGACATTGACAAAATTGGTTTTGAAAGACTAGCTGGCATTCTACAAAATTTTGAGTTAAACCTCAATGAACAAATTAAGAACAAAGGCAAAGGTGCATCATCTTCTACTCCTTCTGTGGAAAGTATTGCTTTTCCTTCTGTTGTTGATATCTCTTCGGAATTTCTTGAATTACATAAGGAGATTGAGGAATCTGATTTTGGTGAAAAGTCAATGGATTTTTTAACAACAAAGTTTAAAAATATTTTGAAAGCAAAGGGGCAAAACAGATCTCCATCTTCTATCACCAAAACAGTTTTCAAAACTGAGCCTAGCAAATTTCCTCCCAAAGAAAGTTCTTTTCAAACTCCTGAAAAATCTTTTACCAATCCTTTTGTTAAGCAGCCTACATCTAGAAGTAAAAATATTGATTATATTCAATGTAGGGCTTGTCAAGGGTTTAGGCATTATGCTAATCAATGTGCTAATACTTTGAGAAAGAAGGGCTTGAATTTTTCTGCGACTTTGAGTGATAGTGATGATGAAGATCCAGGTGATCTCATCACTCTCACTGCAGTACACAACTCTCCATCTGATTTTGCAGGATTTTCGGCCAATGTAGCTCCGAATGTAGCTACATCAGAAGCTACAATGGACAGAAGTTGGGAAGATCATTGCTGTTTTAACTCCTCTGTCACAGAAGACGATAGAGAATCCGAATCAGACCTGCTGGAAGGTTACAAAGAGCTATACAAGGATTGGGAAAAGAGAGCTCATCAAGTTACTTTGCTTGGAAAGGCAAATGACTTGCTAAAGAAGGCTAATGAAGAACAGAAGGAGTGTATTAGAAGGATGTAGAGTCTGTTGAGTAAGAAAGATGTTGAGATCGAAGAACTGAAAGAGGAGCTCATCCAAGCCAATGAAACCATGGCTAAATGGAACTCAAGTCAATAAAAAATGGATGAGATGCTGAAATCTGGTAAGTCTGGAATTGGTTTTATACCAAAGATGTTTGTTAGAGAAGGTGAAGGTACTTCTGAACCTAAACACCCCACACAAAATTTTCAAAATCCAAATTTCTTTGAAAAACCCAAATCAAGAAAGAAGAATTTTGTGTGTCATTTTTGTCACAAGCCTGGTCATATACAGCCATTCTGCTTTCTTAAAAAGGCTGTATATGAAGAAGAAGTAAGGCATGCCTTTTTGTTTAGAAATCAGATGCAACATCGAATGCATAAACCAATGCAGCATCCAATGCAACAACATTGGAAGTCACATTCGAAGCTACATCAGAAGGTACATTCACAGAAACAGCAACCAAAAAGCTTTAAAAAGATGTGGGTTCCCAAAGGCAGCTACAGGAATGATAAAGCTAAATATTGTGAGCCTTTTGATATATGTCATGGTGCTAAGTGGTCCTATGATGATTCTCCTGACTTTGGAGATCATGAATCTACTGCACAATCTTCAGAACTTGCATCTGCAATTGAACTTTGCACGGCAGACGCAGAATCGCTAGTCACGAAATTCGAGAATGTGACTCAGAATGTAGCTCCGAATGTAGCTACATCAGAAGCTACATCGGAAGCTACATTGGTCGAAATCTCGCGGATTCGAGAACATGTCACGAACATTCGAAATTCATCGGTTTGATCACATCCATGACATTCCCAGCATAATTCAGAAAGTGCATCCCACTTCACAAGTCATAGGTAATATTCATGATGACATATACACAAAGAGAAGAGGTAAGGTTGATTATCACAAATTAGCATGCTTATCAAAATATTTTTGAGAGAAGCCTTACAACTTTTATGGATGCTCCAAATGATCAAAGATTATGGGCTACACATTGATGTGTTAACCTTGTATTTTGATAACACCTATGCAATTTGTTTAGCACAAAAATCCAGTTCATCATCCTCGAACAAAACACATTGATATAAGACACCACTTTATTAGAGACTTGGTTGAATATGGAAATTGTTTGCATTGAACATGTTGGGACTGAAAATCATCTTGCTGATATATTTGCCAAGTGTCTTGATTTTGAGATATTTTTCAATCTTTGGAAATCTCTTGTGTTTTGTGTGTCATATGATTTTACACTTAGTTATAAAAAAATAATAATAAATAATAATTTAGGCATGATTGCATTTTGTCTTTAGAGAGCACTCTAAATCATTGTTTCACATGTATGTGCCTCATATAGTTGCTTGGGAATTGCATTCAATATCAGTTGTGATTTTTCTTATAATTCTCACTCTCTCCCAGTTCTTGAGCATATTTGAAGTCCACAAAGGAAAGAGCTACCTTTAAAAATCAAGGGTTGTAGCAATTTATCTTGGTACTATGAACCTTAGGTTCTCATGGGTTGATCTTGAGAAAATTGAATTCCCTTGAAAGAAAAAGTGTGAAAGCTACCTAATGGAAAAGAGCTACCTATGAACAAGGTTTGTGGCAATTCTCTTTTAGGACTATGAATCATTGGATTTCATAGGTTGATCAAAAGCAAAATGGCTTCCCTTGATAAATAGTGTGAAAGGTTCCAAGTGGCATGTTTTTATAGCGTGAAATAAAGTAGAGCTATATTCCTAGGGAAATAAAGTACCTATGGATTTTTGTTGTGAAAAATTTATGATCTTGGGAGAGAAGTTTGGTTGAGAAAACAAAAAATGCAAAATTGAAAATAAAATCACAATTTTGGCGAATGCACCTCTCAATGCAGCTACATTAGGAACTACATCCTTTTATTTGGTCTTTATCACTTGTGTGTGATTGCATTTATTTATTATTATTATTATTATTTTCTTTTTTTTTTGCCTAGCTTTTAGTTATCATGTTTTTAGGCATAAAAATTTAGGACATGCATTGTTGGTAAGGATATCAGGTTGGTGAAATTTTGTCCTAAAATAAACAGTGCAAATCAATTTCCAAAAAAAATTTCCATGTTGAAAAATATTTAGTGGATGTCTAATTTTTGTGTGGACCTAAGAGGTATTGGATCTGGATATGATGTGCTCAGTTATTGCTAGTGGTGTGATCAAATCATTGAGAACACTTAATTGTGTTTTTCAAAATCTTGGATTTTTTGAGAATTCCTATAAGATGGTTTATCCCTATTTCTTTTCCGGTCAAATAGGAGGAGAGAGATCAAGTGTTTCTGGTGATGATGATGAATTTGATTCCTTGTAGATTCATCATGTTTGTTTTGTATGCATGTGATTGCATCATTGGTATATTCTGATTTGTGCTTAGTAAATGATTTCTGATTTTATATCTTGCACAAATTCAGGGTGAGATGAGATTTTCTAACCAATGCAGGTTAGATGGTTTGATTGGTGTTGAATAAACACTTGTCATTTGATTTGACCAGAAATGTTCAACAAAGGGGGAGATTGTAAGGGTAAAATAGGCATGGCCTATTTTGGTTTTATTTCTCATTTCTTGGTCCCTAAGTTTAGGCATTTTTGGAAACAAAATCTTTAATTAGATTTAGGTTTTTCTTGGTCCTAAAGTTTATGAGTCATTTTTGGAAACAAAATATTCTTAAAGATTTTTGGTTGCATATTTGGAAACAATATAATTCCCTAGGTTTTGTGGTTTCTTGGACCTAAATTTTAGGAGTTGTTTTTGATAATAAAATCTAGGTCAAATCTTTCTATAAACCGTGTCTTAGAATCCTAATTGATATGGTAAGAAAATCTAGCATCTAAGGTGTTTGATTTTATTTCCAATTCTAATCCTTGCCCTTCTTGGAGATGGATTCCTTTTTTGTGTGTAGGTTTCCTCAACATTATAAATAGAAGACAAAGGGCAATGGCTGCAGCACGCTTTAAGAGAGGCGTCTGAAAGAAACACAGTGCGAAAATTCGGTCTGTTTTAGTTTCCGGACGTGCAGCAGTTTTTGATTGTAGCTTCGGATGTTACAACATTGGAAGCTACATTGAGTGCTCTCTAAGACTTGTTGTCTTGTGAGAGTGTTTTATTTGGTGATTTCACATTCTTTTTGTAAAACAATTCATCTTTTTAAGTGAAATCTTTTTTGCCATGAGACTAGATCTACAAGTATAGGCTTGTAGGTTGTTTGGTAAACCTTTGTGCATAAATTTGCTGCTTTATAATTAAGTCTTCCGCTGTTTTACTTTTCTGACCATTGTGACTTCCATTGTAGCTTTATCAGAAGCTACATTGGAAACTACATTGGCTTCTCTTGAGAATCCTAGCTATTGTGTTCTTTCACAGTCAATGAACTAATTCTCATCTCATATTTTACAACTGATCATTGATGCAAAAATGTATCACTCAGTTACAAATAAACCGGTTATATGTGTCGACAAACGCCTAACACCAAATCTCTTCTTATCGTGTTGATAATTAAGAGAAGCTCATTAACTATCGTCTAACCGAAATACAACCCTCGAGACGCTCTTAAGATTTAGTAATCTCAATTGCATTACAGAGAGAGACCCAATTCTAAACCATTTATATTGAAGTAATATCATTTAACTTAGATTATTCGTTTCCGTTACACGGTCTGATTATGCTTGTGATGCCTAAAAGGTGAGTTTCTTGCCACTTCGTTAAAACCCGAGGACAATTACGGATAAACTGTTCTAACTAGCAATAAACTATTATGGTAATTAAAATTATGGCCATGAACATCAATTAAACACAATAATCATATAACGTGTAAACTGGAGAACGAAGAAATATTTGTAACTAAACAAGATTTAATCCCATTAGATCTCACGGTAATAAAAATGTTTGAGACTTAATTGTTCATTGACTGGAAGAAAGAAATTAGCTACTAAACATATTTAAAATAACTTACAAAAACCAAAACAGATTATCCAACAAGCGTTGATCTCCTTAAGGAAAAGCTGCTTCTTAAACTCTTTATTTTCTCTCTAAAATGTATGTGATTCTCTACTTCCCTAACTGTGACTGTTTTTTCTCTAGGATTATCAGCTCTATTTGACCTCTCCCCCCCCCACTAAGTCCACTACTTGACAGTTTTTAGCAAGGTTCTAAAAATCGCTAGGCAGGTGCTAGGTATCATACCAGCGCTTAGGCGGAGCCTAGAAATAAGATATAATATTCGATTTTTAATATATTTTTTATTATAACTTAATTATGAAACATTAATTTTTTAAATATACTAATACTAAATATCATCTAATAAATTAAAAATAATGATTACATTGTGATGTTAAATTTTAAAAGTAAAATCAGAAATTTAATATCATTTAAGGGTTAAAATATTACAAAAATTAGAAAAAATAATGAAAAATCAACAGTTGGCCGCCTAGCCGATTTTTTCGCTGGTTTGCCAAATTTCTAGGAGCCGAGGTGGCGCCTAACGCCTAGGCGCTAGGCGCCTGCCTAGGCTGATTTTTAGAATACTGGTTTTTAGCATGAAAAAAATGTTCTTTTAATAACCGACTCTAAGAATTTTCTTTTTAAGAAAAAGATGAAAATAATAATTAAAGAGAATATTTTTCTTTAGAGATAAATAATTCCCCAATTTACCAGCATAATTGTCGTCTAAAATCCTTGAGTCTTGGAAGACAGACTTGCATTCGCACATTAGCTAGCACGTGTCCATTCGACGTTTGTTTTCAGCTACAACATTGCTTAGTTCAAAAAACACATGCCCACACGACGACCACTGAAGTCATTTTGTTTTCAACACAACTCTTTTGCTTCTTTTTTCTTTAGCAAGCCTTCCTCACACCTACGATCATCAAACAAGCACAAAACAATTACAAGTGTAATATTTACTCACTATTTAAGCACAAAAATCAACCAAAAATATCAAACTAATGTACACTCATCAAAGGTTATTTACTTTAATGGATAGCTGAGTTGACGGCTGACATGACAAATGCGGGAGAATAGCTACATCATGGATAAATTAAAATCTCCTTCACTCTGATAATGGATGGACAGATCAAAACACACGAAGGAGATTCATAGGTTATGAAAGACTTAAGGACAAGTTATTTTTTATTTTACTTTTTGTGATTATCAAAAGAGATTGAGAAATAATTATTCTCACATTTGCCATTAACCAAATACTAGTCCTCGGTAGGTTGTTAGAAACTTAGACTAAACCAAGGGAAGCAGCTTGGATAAATGTAGGTCATGTTTGATGTAGTTTATGGGTTAGTATTTATGGCTTATGATTTCTCATAAGTCATTTAGAGAGTATTTGATTTCAAATGTGGAGTAATAAGTTATAAATAATGTACAAGTCAACTAAAGCACAACTCATCTTATAAGTCATAAGCATTAGAGCTGGTGCTGAAAACTTATCAGATCAAAAAAACGGATGAACATTGCCATTAAATAAAATTTTCATATTCCAAAACTACCCTCATTTAATAATAATAATAATAATAATAATAATAATAATAATAATAATAATAATAATAATAATAATAATAATAATAATATTATTATTATTAATAATAATAATAATAATAATAATAATAATATTATTATTATTAATATTAATAATAATAATATTATTATTATTATTATTTATTAATAATAATATTATTATTATTAATTATTAATAATATTATTATTATTATTTTATTTCAGTACTATTTCAACTTATTAATCAAACACACACATACATTAACTTATGAAAGCTAATAAGCACTTTTAAAAAGCTAAATCAAACATCATCAGTCATTAGTCATCGGTCATAAGTCATAAGTAATAAGTTATCAGCACATATCAATAAGCTAAATCAAACGGGCCCGTAGTTATGTACTATCTCAAACATTTAAGTTTTCTAGCAAGTTCCTCAACTAGTGGTTTTATTAAACTCAAATATCATCGAGCTAACCCCGAATAATTGTTTGCCGAATGCCGAAAAATTCAAATAAAATCTAGTTAACCCATGTTCTAAAACTCCTCACCTATCTCCGCCTAGGTGCTGCCTAGGCGCTAGACGCCTCTCCACCGTCGCGAATTTCTTAGTCGCCACCTAATCGGTCAAGTTGGCACCTACGCCAAACCCCGCCAACCTTAATTTATTTTGTAACTTTGATTTTGTGACGTACTGTGATCGAAGAAGGAAGGAGGGCGAACTGGAGAAGGAAAGGGGAGCGGTAATGGTGAGGAAGAGAGGGAGGTAGAAAGAAAATGAGTTTGATTTTGTGGATATTCGGTGGGCTGAGAGAAGAGGATAGATTAAAAGGTTAGATCTAGGAGGAAAGAGATTGTAGGATGAAAAAATGAAAAGAGTCGGTCTACCAGAGAGAGAGAGAGAGAAGGAAAAAAAAAAGAAAAAAAAAGAATTGTCGGTCTGCCAGATAGAGAGAAGAAAGAAGAAAAAAAAGATGAAGAAGAAGGAGGCTGTCTCGGGACTCAAAATTTAGAATGAGGAGAAACTATGGGGGATATGCTAGACTGTGGGTTGTAGGGGCAGTAGGTAGGTGGAGTAATATTATTTTTTTTAGTTCTAAACTTGGCTGATTTATTGCTTTGGGATTGTTAGGAATTGAGATTAGTAGTAGGTTTGTATATTTTTGTTCATTTTACAAATATAGACAAGTGTTTGATAAAATGACAAACATAAAAAAAAAATTGTAATCATTGTGTTTGATCTTTGATGTAAATTATATAAAAATTGGTAATTATGCCTTAATTATAGGTCCCGCCTAGGTCCCGATTACCGACTAGTCCCCTAGGTGCTAGGCGCTAATGTGTCGTCTAGCGGCCGCTGAACGATTTTTAGAACCTTGAAGTTAACTACATATAGACCCCCCTGATTTGATAATTCATTACACACAAAAATTTAAACCGAAAAATACTTGCCTCCATATTATGATAAAAAATAGTATCATATTGTTGCATAAATTTGTTCGAGTATTGGAAGCTTTAAACACCGATTCAGTTCGCCAAGAATCCGAGTATCGAAATGCTATACTTACCCAGATTGAAAAGTCGTTACATCTTAGAGACGATTGTCGAATAACCGTGACCACAGTACATGTCAATTTCGTCTTGCGGAGATCATGTCTAACACGAGACTCGACTTTAATTTGTTGTTTTAATTAATATATAATTAAATTTCTCTTCATCTCTTTTTCTATTTAAAATATTATTATTTGCTATTTTGAGGAAAGTACAACAAACTAAACAACACTTCCATCCAACGTATGTGGGTTCAGCCTGTTAGCCATCATGATTCATGGGGTAAGTGAAAACCATTAATGGATCCTTTTTTGATTGAGATATTTTGAATGGTAGAGTACCTAGGGTAGCGATGCACGAGCTAGGGATATCTATATTATAAATAGGGGTGGCAATTGGGTGTTACCGGTTAATTTGGATATTATCCAATAACACCCATTAAGGTTAATGGGTAGTTTTGGATATTATACAATAACACCCATTAAGGTTAATGGGTGTTATTGGATAATATCCAATATTATCCATTAATAAATGGGTATTATCCGGATAATATCCAATAAGGAATATCATTTATTATTTTGAGTATTACTTGCCTACTTATATTATGATTCACTAAGTATAACATACACACACAAACTCACTCAAACACACACACACATGCCAAAATTGTGGCGACCCGGCCCGGGCCCGAGGTGGAACCGAGGGTCGGACCGCCCAAATAGGAAGGAAACAAGTAGACAAATAAACATGCAAGGACTTAATTTATAAAAACGACGTGACGCAACATTAGAGACGTAGCACGCCTCGGCACCAAAAGGCCGGTATTTTTAAAACTTTTTCAACCTGATAAACAGTTAAACAATATAACCAAGTCATCGGCGACACTACATGCCGGAACCCAAGCTAACAGTTTATGGACAAGAATTTAAATAAGAGCTAATAGCATGCTCAGCGGAAGACTAATACGTAGAGGAATAATAACAAGTTAACCAAAGCTCGGCTTACACAATGCCGGCACAAAAAGGGTTACAAGTACTACAAGTATTAAACTACTAGTAGCTAAAAAGAGTTACAATCAAGTTCTACACAAATACCCAAGCATAGTCTAGTTGACTTGCTTAACCCGTCGTCCTTACAAAAATATAAACAAGAGTAAGAGGCCATCAAAACCACCTCTTCAAGAATCAACGGTCACCAAAAAGGGGTACAAGGCACGAACACAGCTAGTCTCAACGAGCAGGACCTGTCTTGCTAGGATCTAAAGCAGTAAAGGGGAAAAGGGTAAGTCATAAAGACTTGTAAGCTATTAATCATGCATGTCATGGTAAGATGCAACATACAAGGCAAGATATCGTCACATAAGCATAGAGTCATATATCCAGGATGCACATTGTTTCACATAAGTGCGCATAAATAAATCACATAGGATAAGGATATATGGAGAGCCGGCCGCTACGTAGTTCCTCGCATACAAGCGTTATCGGAATGTGCGGGTATCGATGTGTGTAAGTACATCGATCTTCCGAGGAGATGCCGGGATAGTCACCAATGGTGCTCTTAAATGATTACAACAAGGGAGCTACTTCCCACCGGTGGCCACAAAGGGAGGCGTGTGTGAACAAAGAGCGGGATGCCATTTGGACTCATGCAAATGCCAAGTAATGTATACTTAACAAAATTCTCAAGTAGAGAACGAGGTCGACAAGAGCGATCTCGTTCAAGACAAGTAAATTATTCTCATCAATAAACATGTAGGATTAAGTTCGACAAGAGCGAACTCACATGTCAATTAGTCATTCTATAATATGACATTCAAGATCAAGCAAGGTAATCAATTCAAGTTCAAAGTCTAGAATTATTATTCTTAGGGAAACGCGTTTAGAACGTCGCAGGGATTGATCGGTGAGCCGGTATTGTTCAATGGCTCGCTAACTTGACTCCGTTGAGTCGTCTCTAACAATTCATCCAATAGAGTTAGGACGCTAAATGCATCATGAACCCTTTTCTAAGTTCTCGTATATGATCGGCTAGGTCATTAATCCATTTAACAACCGTAGTTAAGAATTATCGATAAATTCGAATTCAAGGGGACCTTAGAATCATTATTTCAAAGGTTATTAAAATGCAATGGTCCAAGAACATTTATTATTCATAGGGGGACATAGAACACAATTAATTCTAAGCCTAGGACCCAATTCAATAGGATGATCAATACATGGTATAGGAAACCCTAGAAATCATAATTCCCAAGAGTTATCAAAATCTAATAATCCAAGAACATTAGTTGTTCCTAAGGAAGCATAGAACATAATTAATTCTAGGCATAGGTCTCAATCAACAAGAAGGACATAATATTCAAAATCCCAAAAGATCAAAACAACCATAATCATGGCTTGGACATGGTAGGAGCATGGAAATCAATGGAAAAGGGGGAACATGGCAAGTCTAACATACAACCTAAGGGGAAATCAATAGCTTACCTTCACCAAGGAAAAGGATGGTTGGAGTGTAAACTATCCGGATGGAAACGTGCTCCTCGTCGGTAGCTTCACTGTGGTCTCTGCTTGGCAATCGGAGGTCGGAGCTCAATCCATGGAGGAACACACACTAATCTCACCTTTTCTACACACACTAAGCTTGGTAGGAGAGAGGAGAAAATTCAAAATGAGGCTTAATGGTTGGTCAACAAGAGGAATCCTTTATATGTTGCATGAATTTGGTGGAAATCCACATGTCAAGAGGAGAGGGCTCCAAATTCCACTTGTCAAGTAGGTTGCTTGAGGTTAGGACTAATCTAATTTGATTAGGTCTAATAGGTAGGATTAGGGCCAATTAGAAGGAGGCTTAAGTGGCTAATTGGGTCACAAAAGATTGAAGGAGAAAACTCGTGAGGTTGATCGCAAGTGAGGCGGGCGCCAACCCATCATGCCGCTCAACTACTGGTTCCATTTTTCAATTGCTCTCGCATTGGGGCGGGCGCTCACTGATCATGCGGCCGCCTGGGCTGAGCTCCAAAACTTGACCTAAACAAGTCCTAAATGGTCCCAAACTTATGGGCAACCATTCTAGGTCTAACATAACTCAAATCAAGTCCGAACACACCCGAACAACACCCGAACAAGGTAGGACAAGGTTCGAATCATGATTTATTGGTTGACGAATCAAACCCGAATCAAACGTCAATAAAACTAGGATAACTTGGGCATGGAAAGGCTTGTTTAAACATGGTTATGACTTGAATACAAGTCCGGGAACTCAAGAACACATCGCACACGAAATACGAGCAATACGGGAGACGAGGGAAATCGCTAAGGCCAAAAACAAAGCAAGAAGGTTTCTAAACTTCCAATCAAGCTTACTATGATCAAGGCGAATGTTCTAAGTCATCTATGGAAGACAATAGAACCCTAACAAGTCTTGGTTGAGTGCAAATCATAAGGCAACACTCAAGGCATAACGGCAAGGTATGCTAAGCATAGAAGGTATTCAAGCCAAGGAACTAATAATTATAATAATTTGTTTACATGGACAAATAGAAGTATCTAACATGTTAAGGCATAAAACAAACATGTTATTAAGGTATAAAACAAGTAATGCAAGTAATGGGTTTGGGTTCTCAACATCCTCCCCACTTAAAGGAATTTAGTCCCAAATTCTACCGAGTCATCAACAGGAAAGCGGTATTTCATCAAGCTCGGCCTCCACGTGGCTTCCTCAATATCATGATTCTTCCACGCACTTCACTGGCGGGAATTTCTTTGTCCTCAACATCTCCCTTTTGCGGTCCAATCCTCACCGGCTTCATCATAAGCAGCGTCGTGCTCAAAAGAAATTTCATCATAGGTAAGGACATGCGACTATCCTCTCAAGTACTTCTGCGTAGCATCGGAATTACGAAAGACATCATGAACATCCATAGAAGGTGTATGCAACTGATACGCCAAAGCCCAATCCTCTAGATCTCGAATGGTCCAATGTTTCGAGGTGAAAGTTTACCCTTCTTCCCAAATTCCAAGTACCGTAAGCGATATTTCAAGAACACATAGTCACCAACTGCTAAATCAAGTCACGCCTCCTTTTGTCCGTAGCTCTCTCGGCTCACTCGGCCGTAAGCACTTTTTCTAATAAGTTTCACGCCTCACCGACTGTTGTACCATCTCCGAACCTCAAAGTTTAGCTTCACCAACTTCATCCCAAAGAAATCTGAATAGACACTTTGCGCCATATAAAGCCTCTTATGGCGCCATCTCAATACCGACTGTAACTATTGTACGCGACTGCTAATCTGCAAATGGGAATCCTAACTACCTGAA
>CM028377.1:44709126-44777129 GCA_013146195.2 Codonopsis lanceolata
CTAAAGCCATCATTTTAAGGATATTATGAATAAAGGAGGAATCATCTTTCGGAATGACTCTCAAGCATGAATATCATCTTTCTCGCCGACCCTTCTGCGTTTTAAAAGGCGATATATTTTGTTTGTTTCTCTTATTTTTGGGAATGAAGTAGGGGCAAAATTGTATTGATGAAGATTATGAAAAAGAATCCCTTTGTTTATTCACATTTTCTCTTTTAAATTCATAAGGGAAAAATAGCAACGTTGTCCTTGCATGTTATGTATTAAGCAAAATGTGTGTGTTGTATTAAGCATTGCCATTAATTTATATTAGACTAGTTTTACATGCGTTAAGCGCACGACCATACAATTAACTTATATTCAAGCGAAACAAAGAAGAAAAAACAAAATTTCAAAAATAAAGAAAAATAATGTTGAAGGCAACTACTTTCTATTAAAAAAAGCGGTTTGTTTTGATTTAAAAATTAGAGACTTGTATATTTAAGATTTGAGAAAATAAGTCAATTTTTAGAAAAAAATTGGGGTTTAATAATATGGTGTGTTTCAAAGAGTTTTGACTATTTAATGTTATAAGGGACGCAATTGTAAATGATAAAGTTTGTTGTAAAAAAATGATGAATGTTTGAAAAGTATTCAAATCTAATGAAATCACATAAAAACATTGTGTTTAATTTTTTGTATAAAAAATATTTTTGACATTTAGATCTATTGAATTTGTTAATATTTTTTATACATCATTTTATTATTTATTTTAGATAAATCTCAGAACTGTTTTAATCATTTAAAATTTTGAAAGATTTTTTTTAGTGATTTTTATTCCATAGTACTTCTAATTTTTCAATGGTTTTTTTACATCTCAAATTTTGGGTATTTCTTGATTTACTTGATTTTTTTAGTATAATATTTCAATATTTGATAGGTTCATGTTGTGAAGAATCCTTTGTTTAGGTGAGGAAGGAGGCTGTGAAATAAATGTCAAACAATATTTGATGAGTTCATCTTTCTTATAGGTAGGCGATCATATCTACGAATAAAGACGGTGATTGTGAACTAATCATTTTTTATTAATCATCATTTACAATGCGTTGATTTATTTTCGTTTGACACAATCGAGAATTAGAAAAGCGTGCAAATTGGGATAATTCATGGTGGAAATTCAAGGAGTTTTTGAATTATTTAATGAAAGAATTTATTAATTGTTTCTTGTTAATAGAAGTTTCTTTTTGAGAAACAAAGTTTTGCGGATTTTTCCCTTATATAGACTACCCCGCTTTTATATATATATATATTTTATGCATGTGCCTATAATCGGTATGATGAAACGATCAATGTATGGAGCAAACAGTATTCAAATGAATCAATATATGTTTAAGAATTTGTATGGGTCAGACCAATGTACGGTACACAACGAAAAAATGACAAACCCCAAAAAATTGAACAAAAAACAAAATTTATTGGTCGCAAAAGTTAGTGATTCATCATATATGTGAAAAAGCCTTACTATTTTAACGCACTCACATAAATAAACATCCAAAAACATAAAATGAAAGTTATTTTGAGTAACCAAATACTCCACTCCTAACATCGAAAAAGCAAATTGGGGCACAACTCTATTCTAGGGAAACATAACCTTGTTAACAAATAGAGGCATTGATATTACGCTAAAAAATCTCGAGCATACACTAATTAATCATGCATGTCTGGTACAATATCGTGTCATAAGCACGGGCACAAATACCTATATATTAACATGCATATCAAACAAATTAATCTCGCAACGTGTATAATCAAAGAAGTAAAATATTGTGTATAACACAATTCTATACTCTGGGAACCTGGATTTCAACTATGTTCATATACTTAACATGATTAAATTTAGAACACATAAATACATCATTTAGAATACATAAATACATGATACTTGACTAATCAAAAACCAACCACTTGGATTTCAACTATGTTCATACTTAACTTTTTTTTTAACAGGTTGAATCACAGGATGCAGTAGTTTATCTGGTCCCTCATTGCTACTACCGGTGAAAAATCGCATTTGGATATGCCCAGAATGATACAGATTTGAGAACATGTCAACTAATAACACATACAAGGTCCAACCTCAGAAGAAAGCAAATTGCTTCCACCAAGTATCGAACCCACGCTGCATGCCTCCAGAATCTTATGTCCCCCTCCTTTTACCACTCGGCTATGCCCCGGGGGACTGTTGATACTTAACATGATTAGATTTAGAACACATAAATACATGATACTTCAATAATCAAAAAACAACCACTGTCATTTTTTAATGCAAAAATTCAAATTCAAAAATGAAACAAAAATCTTAGAGAGGATTTCAGGGGTGAGAGGGACACTTAGGGGCATTTTCAAGAAAAGAAAAAACAATAGACCCCAAAACATATGCCCAGTATCTGAGCCAAATATTTACAAAAGGCCTTTTACCAATATGTATTTTCAAGAAAAGAAAACACATAAAAATACCAGTAAGACAATTTTATCTTCATGTTTCTAACAAACATCCACTAAAAAAAAGTTGAAGAAAATAATGAAAATACGACGATTGTTTATATGCAATGAATTCTGATATTTCAAGTTTGGCACCCTCGAGATATCTGTGACTCTCTCCGTCCCAAAATCTCCAAGGATACAGCATTATATTATATACAAAAAATGATATTCATATTTAGACGGGAATGTAGGAGTTTTCTTTCATTTTGGATGTTGATGCTTTATCCTTTTCCTCTATGTTCTTGTAAATTTTCATCGTTTAACTTTAACCTATAGAGTAGCAATGATAGTAATATGTGTTTTCTGAGTGTTTAAGGTCAATGTCTAGTTCTTGCCTTAGTCTTGCAGATATGTATTCTGATCCAATATGTATGCATTCTCGACTTTGACTTCCACCATCAATTTTCTTGCTATCCGTAGTTTTCCTAACTATATAGTCATTTGAATTTCTCAAAAAATCTAATGAAAACGTTCCCAAATTGTGCAAAGGAGAGACGAAGAACTCACAACAAAAAGAGATGGGACATGGGTTTTGATGTAGAGAGAGATATAACAAGAATGGGCTACACAGAGAGAAAGAAATCGAAAGTGTACATGACTCCCATCTCTTTCAAGCATTTTTTTTCAAACACCTAGCAGGCTTCACAGTCATGCCGAGTTAACAGATTAAGCTACACCAACCCACCTTCTCACAACAATTAACAGAAAAACCTCAGTACTCAAAAAGACAATGAGAGACAGAGAGAGTCGATGAAAGGCGAGCTTTGCTCTTGAGGGGGCTTGGAGGAGGGTTTTGTAGACGCTGGAAACTCCAAAAAGAGGATGGATACGAAACTTGGAAGAATAACGAAGGAGAGAATGCGCATGAGTGAAAAAGATGCGGAAGACGATAGAAATGGCATAAGAATGTAGGACGTTTACACGTTAGGACATCCAAAATATTCTTAACCGTTGGATCACCGTAAAATAATAAATATCGATCAAATATTTATTTCAACTCAATTACATACGTATTTTAATATATATCGGTTGGGCTTTATGCATTAAAGTTGGTTGGTTTACTTTTGTCACTTCCTTTTGAGCCAAGAAGTTAGTCTTCCTTTGTGTGTGTGTGGGGTGATGTAATGGAGTACTTTTCAAAATTAGTGTGATTCTAGTTAAAGCTACAATAATTATTTGAATATATGTGTTCGTTTAGGTTTAGCTTATTTTCTCTTAATAGTTACTCCCTACATTTTGGGTAAATTGTTTATTATTCTATTTTGAGATGTTTCACTTAAAGAGTTAATTTTTAAAAATTAAGACATAAAAGTATTATTTTATTATTAATGAACTACTAAAGGTGTCATTTTCTTTTAAAAAAAATAAACTTTCAAATAAGAACTTTTTACCCGAAATAAAGAGAGTATCTCTTAATTTTTCTTTCCAACTACTCCTTGCACAAAAAAATAAATATTTGTTTTTTTACCTAATTTTTTTATATATGTGTGCATTATACTAAAATGACACTTGGTTTGAAATGGAGGGGGGAACATCTCTCATCAAAGTAGTTCTATTGCAAGATAATCCATCCACCACGAAAAAGGACAACTATACTTTTACATATTAATATATTTTTAGTAGCTATATTAAATTTGTCACATTCACACACTAGATAAATATCATAACTTGGAAGATAATTTTGAAAAACATTGGATATTTGAAGCTTAAATGTTAGAAATGTGACTCTTTTTTAGGTTATAAATAAAAATTGAATGCATGCCTTTTTTGTTTTTGTTATATGCATATTTTCTACTGGGATAGTTTTGCTACTTAAGTAAAATCTATATATATATATATATATATATATATATATATAAAGTTGGTGATGAGTATTATGGTTGTGCCACCTCATCGAACTTTTGATATTATTGAATCATCAAGCCTTTACATTATTTGACTTGAAACTTTTCATTTTTCCAGCCATTAGTTAAAAATAATAGTTAATATGATATTGTGATATTAATCATTTACTATTAATCTCTTCTATTGTTAATGATAGTGGAAATCTTATATTGAAAGATTTTTACTACCAACATCATTTTTTAACCAATATGGGATAATATTATTAGATTGATATTGGGCAAGTACTTTACTCTAATAACTCACTTCTAATACCATACTTTAAGCATTAATATATTATTCATCTAAAACTCGATTTGGACAAATAAATATATCATTTTGATACTCTCACCAAGTAAAACACATTTGCACAATTATCTTTGCCAACAAACAAATGACACATAAAGAAATTGTGTGTCTCAAGTTGCACAATTTCTTTTACTAAAAACACTAATTTTTAAACAAGTATTAGGTGAATACTTTAACGATTTCTAAAATCAACATTAATTTATAACCAATGTAAGATGCATCTCTACTATAATTATCAATAAAAGTGATTTAACAAACATTTGTTAAATATTGATGTTGGTTTAAAAAGTATTTAGATAAATGACTTTTACTAAACTAACAAAATAAGATATATGTTTACAATTGTTAGAAGTTGATTGATGTTAGCTTTAAAAGTCCTTAAACACAATCTTACCAATAAAAATGATTTATTCCTCATTGGTTACGAAGAATTATTTTAGTTTAAAAGTTGTTATATAAAATTATTTTACTAACAATAGAAGAGTTGTATCTCACATTAGATAGAAAATAATATTGGTTTCAAAAGTTTTAAGATAAAATATTTCTACTATTATTATTAATAGAATAAATGTATCTCACATTCGTTAGAAAATGATGCTGGTTTCAAAAGTTTTAAGATAAAAGACGTCTAATGACTTTTAAAACTAACATTAATTTATAACAAATATAAGAAACAAATCTTCTAATGGTAATATTGGTAGAGATGCATTTCATATTAATTATAAATTGATGTTTGTTTTAAAATTCTTTTGATAAAATATTTCTATTTATTACTATAGAAGAGAGGTATCTTACATTGTTTAGAAAAAAAAAATGTTACTTTTGAAAGTCTTATATAAAAGACTTCTTGAAAGGATGAAACCATGGAAATCAACATCGGCATGATTACACGACCCACACGAGATAAAAGCCATTAGCTGGTTCGGCAAAACAGCCGAGCCAATGCAAGCTCGCCGGACGAAACATCGTAGAACAGCTGAGCCGAGGTAGGGAGCAGACGGGATCCGTGGCCCTTAACCCCTCGGCCTGGATACGTAAATCCACGATCTCGCACCATTCGGCCTCGGCAAAAAAATATCAATGATCACCGGACAAGACAAGCTTCCCAAGGCCCGCTTAAACCGCCACACGTAATCACCAACTCTCTAATAGCGAAGCCCACTCATTCCTGATAAAGTCTGCAGCTCATTTAATGTCTGCCGCATCCTGTCCCCCTATCAAAAGCCGTCACCTCACAAGGCAAATTAGGTATAAATAAGGGACATTCCTCACTATTTAAGGACAAGTCATTTTTCAGATATCCTAACTCACTTATCAAACCCTCTTATCGGAACAACCAATATTACAGCTCATTTATTACATACTCCACCAGAAATCTCACTCTCACGCCGGAGTGTTCTAGTCGGGACACCCCGACTTCTTAACGGCGTTTTATTTGTCTTGTGCAGGTAACCACACAGGTCACCACGAGCGAAGCGAGACCGAGCCACCTTTGCTTCTTACGTGGACAAAACGACAATGTCACCACAAATTTTACGTGATCACTTCTATTCTTATTACCAATAAAAGAGATGTATATCACGTTATTATTTAAAAAGAAAAGTTGGATTTCAAAGTTTTTAGACTAAAGACTTTCATACTTACAATAGATGTATCTCACATTGGTTACAAAATATTTTACTATTATTAACAATAGAAAAGATGTATCTCACATTGATTAGAAATTGACGTTGGTTTTAAAAATACTATTATTAATTACCAATAGAAGAGATATATCATATATTGGTTAGAAAGTGATGTTGGTTTTCAAAATCTTTTGATACAAGACTTCTACCATTATTACCAATAGAAGATGTATATCTCACATTAGTTAGCAAATGATGTTGATTTTAAATTATTTTAGATTAGATACAAGATTTCTTCCACTATTACCAATAAAAGAGATACATCTTACATTTGTTAAAAAGTGATGTTGATTTTAAAAGTCTTTAGATAAAAAAAAACCTTATATTTTTATCATCAATAGAAGAGAATATAAGAGAAAAGGTGTATCTCATTATATAGAAAGAGATGTTAGTTTAAGATTTTTTTAAGATAAAAAATTTCTACTATTACTACTAAATGATGAGATGTATTCCACATTGGTTAGAAATTGATGCATGTATTAAAAGTCTTTTTATAAAAGGCTTATTACCAATAGAAAAGATGTATTTCACATTGGTTAGGAAAGTGATATTGGTTTAAAATGTTTATAGATAATGTATCACACATTCGTTACAAAGAGATGTATCCCACATTATTTAGAAATAGATATTGATTATAAAAGTTTTTGGATAAAATAATTTTTATATTATTATGAATAGAAGAGATGTATCACATCACCCAACTTTTGATATTATTGAATCTTCAAGTCTGGCCACATCACTTGACTTGAAACTTTTCATTTTCTAGCCATTAGTTAAAAATAATAGTTAATATGATATTGTGCTATTAATCATTTACTATTAATCTCTTCTATTGTTAATAATAGTGGAAATTTTATAGGCAAAACCCCCCATTTGGCCACCCAACTTTTCAAAAACTTGCAAGACGGCCACCGAAAGTTTAAAACTTGCAATGAGGCCATTGAACTAAATTAATGTTGCAAGCGTGCCCATATTTTGGATGTCCGTTAGCTCCACCGTTAAATATGAGTGAAATCCCTATTTTGCCCCTTTAAATAACAATTATTCTCTTTATGTGATATTAAAAACCCAAAGGGGTCCAATTGAAACATAACCAATTCTTAATACATTGATCTAAAGGGGGTAATCGGAGACAGCGTAACCAATCGAGACCATCGCCGAACGCCAACGACTTATCCTCGTCGAAGAAAAGGTTGAAATCAAGATTCAGCCTTTCATTGTTCTGCACCATTTTGTTTTTTTCCCCTTCCGAAGACTGCATCAATATCGACTAATAAATGCATCTTCTAACAAATTGAGCAAATTCAGGTGGAGCGGGGGAGTAAAAATATATGGGGAGAGTGATTATTGGTGGCAGGGGTGCATGACCTAAAATCATAGAGAGAGAGAGAGAGAGATAGTGAAAAAAGGGAGGGAGGGTCACGATCATTTAGAGTGGTAATTGGTGGCAGCGGCGCACGACCTAATACCCTACCGTCGTCAATAAAGCCGCTAACACGACCGTCTTTGTCATCCAACACAACAGCAGATCCGTCAATTTCGGCTTTCTCTTTTCTTCCCCTTTCCCTAAATCCTTTTTCTCCCGACTTTCTCTTTTCTTTCCCTTCCTCTTCTTCTTCTTCTTGTTGTTGCTCCATTAGTTTCTCTCTCTCTCTCTCACACACACACACACTCTCTCTTTTTCTTTCTTTCTCTCTCTCCCACCGTCGTTGATGACGTCATTTTTCATGGCAAAGCTCTGTAATGTCTCCAATGGCAGAGTTATGTGATATCAAATATGGATTCTTTGGGTATATTTTGACCCCCTATTGTTTACATAAATGATATGTATATTTTTTTTCAATTGGACCCCTTTGGGTTTCTAATATCACATAAAGAGAATAGTTATTTAAAGGGGACAAAAGAGGAATTTCACTCATATTTAACGTTGGAGCTAATGGACATCCAAAATATGGGCACGCTTGCAACATTAATTTAGTTCAGTAACCTCATTGCAAGTTTTAAACTTTCGGTGGCCGCCTTGCAATTTTTTGAAAAGTTGGGTGGCCAAATGGAGGGTTTTGTCAATTTTATATAGAAAGACTTTTACTATCAATATTTCTTAACCAATATGAGATAATATTGTTATATTGGTACTGAGTGAGTACTTTACTTTAATGACTCACTTCTAACACCATAATTTAAGTTTTGATATCTTATTCATCCAAAACTCAATTTGTACAAATAAATATATCATTTTGATACTCTCACCGAGTAGAACACATTTGCACAATTACCATTACCAAAAAACAAATGACACGTAAAGAAATTCGCGTCTCAAGTTGCACAATTTCTTTCACTAAAAACATTAATTTTTCAACAAGTATTAGGTGAATACTTTAATGATTTCTAAAATCAACATTAATTTATAACCAATGTAAGATGAATCTCTATTATAATTACCAATAAAAGTGATGTAACAAACATTGGTTAAAAATTGATGTTGGTTTAAAAATTATTTAGATATAAAGGGTCCCGGCCAGTGCCGACCTGGGACCCACAAGGCCGAGCAAATCCCAATTCTTCTCATGAGTTCTCCAATCAGTCTGTGCCGAGCGAAGATCCACAAGGCCGAGCCGAGCCCAATCTTCTCATGAGTTCTCCAATCAGTCTATGCCGACCTAAGACCCACAAGGCCGAGCCGAGCCCAATTCTTATCATGAGTTCTCCAATCACTCGGTGCCGACCTAGGGCACACACAGCCGAGCCAAGCTGAGAAAGGATCAGATGCTACCATGCCGAAACACCTGGAGTCGGCAGCGCTCGTCCCAATGTGGCACGCACCCCGATAAAGTCACTTCACTGTAGTTCTACCTCATAAGCTGATCATACGACAAAAATACTGCTACAATCAGCTACCTGCTCCCTGACAGACGCCCATCTTCCTAAATGACTCACCTAATTCCGTGTCATGCAAATGATGAAGGGCTGCCCAGACCTGCCAATGAAAAGATGTTACCTCTATTTCACGGACAAACATGCACCGCTCCGATTGGGTATAAAAGGAGAACTAAAGGTTACTAGAAAATCATCCCAAAAATAGCCAGAAAAGAGAGTATTAGCAGATTTCCCTTGAAAAGAGTCTCCTAGTATCCTGGAAACACATAACCCAGAAAACTAGATGCCTTCTTCATTCTTTACAAAAAATCTTAGTTCTTCAATTCAGTTCAGTAATAGTCAATATAACCATTGTAACCCAAATGTTAGAGAGGGTTTGTTAATATTTGGAACACTGATCAGCCAGATATCTTACCACGTTTATTATCTCTCGCAATATTTTGTTGTCTCATACTAGCATAAGATAAGATCACCAATTTTGTGTGATCAAGATAAATGACTTTTACTAAATTAACAAAAGAATATATGTGTTCACATTTGTTAGAAGTTGATGTTGGCTTTAAAAGTTCTTAAGTAAAATCTTACTAATAAAAATGATTTATTCCTCATTGGTTACAAAGAATTATTTTAGTTTAAAAGTTGGTAGATAAAATTATTTTACTAACAACAGAAGAGATGTATCTCATATTAGATAGAAAATAATGTTGGTTTCAAAAGTTTTAAAATAAAAGACTTCTACTATTATTATTAATATAATAGATATATCTTTCAAAAGTATTAAAATAAAAGACTTACTATTATTATTATGTATCTCATGTTGGTTAGAAGATTTCCACTATTATTACCAATAATATATATATATATATATATATATATATATATATATATATATATATATATATATATATATATATATATATATATATATATATATATATTACATTTGTTAGAAAATGATGTTGCTTTTATATTCCAATATTTAAATCATAATGGCTAAAAGTTTAAAAATTATACTACTATTATTGTCAAAAAAAAGAAAAGAAATGTATGTCACAAATTTAAAAACTATAGTAGTATTATTAACAAAAGAACGGGTGCGAAGCGCGTTCTCTATAACTAGTATTTATTAAACTTATCCACACATAAACCTAGTTTAATTACTCTCTAAATTATATTTAATATAACTCCAATTTTATCGATGAATATATTGGTTTTTTGGATATTAATTTCCAACTATATATAAGCTGTCAATCTCTTAACTACTTTTTTTTCCTCTTAAGGAGGCATAGGAAGGGATCGAACCTAAGATCTCACACTTTGTGAAGCCTCATATCTACCACTGAACCACCCCCTTAGGGCTCAATCTCTTAACTACAACTTTCTAGAATCCATCGTCATCGTGACCGTTTGAGTTCTAACTTTTCAAAATCCATCTTCAGCGTTCCACACGCATATATATGGTACTGATGTTGGTGATTGAGCCTGGAGTGGCAGTGCAATTGGAAATAGCTAGACTGTGATCTCAATTGTACTGATTTCTGTGAGGTTCTTTGATCACTCATCAACAATGTTGGATTTGTCTTATTTTGGCTTTTCGGAGGAAAGAGACCATTTTGGTCGATCCCTCATCCCATGAAACTCTTTTCTTTGGAATATTTTAGTGTACATGTTGGTCCTTAAATATGGAATAGAATTATAGTCAAACAGGTAGGAAAACGTGAAGAGAGAGATGAGGTTTCAAAGGTTTAAATGGTTCAATTTGATTTGGTTTTTGTCAAAGTCGTAAACTGAACAACTATCATCAATTCGGAAATTTTACAAACTAAACCGAACCACACAAAGATTGAAACCGAACCAAACCACTTGATTTGATTCAATTTTATATATATATACATATTAAAATGATGGTTCGATATTTGATTCAATTTTGTACCAAAAACCAAAAACCGTACTGAACCAGTAGATTTATAGTTTCAAGAAGCCGTAGCACCAAACCAATGGAGCTAATTTGATACTCCATCTTACATTTGCGTTTTATGTATTAAAATGCTTTGTCACTTCTTATGGTCATATGGTTACAATTGCGCTAACTTTAAATACTTGTATCGCGTTCGCGTCCACCACCCATTTTGTTTTGCTTGTAATTTGCCTTTTCAAACTTGTTTTAATTGGAGTATTAATTTATGTTCTTTTCTTTTTTGGACTTGAACAATTTAGCATACTTGCTAAAATCTCTGCTACACTTGCATTTGTGACCTGAGTGAGCTAGCTTGAACACAAGCAGGGCCGTTTCTGGGCATAGGCCCAAGGGGCGACCGCCTAGGCCCAAAAAATTAGCCCAAAATTTATTTATATGTATAGTATATATATAATATATAAATATAACATTAATAAAAATAAATAGGAATATGGAAAATTGTTTGGAAACAAGAAACGGAAGCATGAGCTTGATGCGTGATACCGCATCTAAAGGTTAATTAGATGGAAGGGCGACAATGGGACAATGACATAAGGATCAAGGAGATGGAACGATCAACGGCGACCTCGAGATTCACTCTTCGCCTTCTATGTATCTATGACCACCATATTAATTTCCACTCCACCTTCGCCTGCTTTCGCCTTCGATTTCAAAGGCTCAAAGCAAGAAAACTCTCACAGCCTCACTCACTTAGTCACTGGCTGCCTCATCCACTAACTCAAAGCCGCCGACGCCGGTGAAGGACTCGATGATGTGTACTGCCCAATTTTCCTTATTTCACTTCAATTTTCAAAAGTTTCCCCTCATTAGGCCCTTCTCTTTAGACTAATCGACATTCGCACTTAAACCCTCAAAGTCTCAAACCCATATTTCTTTTGGTTTAAGGTTTTAGGGCTCAGAATTAATTTTTTGTTGATCCACAATTTCTTTTCAAAATCACATAGTCTAAAAAATTGTTTAAGTAGATAATAGATTAGAAATTTACAAATTATTTCTTATATGTTGGTGCAGCATTCCAGCAAACAATCGAGCTTGGGGCCCTTATTCGTTATTTTGCCCCGGGCCTTTGAAATGTCTGGAACGGCCCTGAACACAAGTTCAAGTTTGATGGAGAAAATGAATCAGCTCTATCGGATCTCCTTCACCTTCTTCCCTTTCATTATATCTGCCACAGTTTGACAAGTCAAATCCAACAAACTCTTAATTTTCAAGTAGGTTGCCGTCAGCATGACATCAAACAGTGTACGTTTCTTGATCAACATTGACAATAGTTTTGATTAGTGACTTTGGCTAGGATCTTTCCTGTGATGTTTTCAATAGGGATATATGATCCAAGACGATGATCATGTGCTTGAAATGATGGTTAGCGCAATTGGACGGCCACTGCTTCATCAACCTCAAATGTTTCTCTATCAGAGCTTTGTAGAACGATCAACATTGTTTTTGTTTTCTGATTTGGCACTAGTGTGGAGACAAATTTAGTCCAAGTTTTGTTCTTCTTCCTTTTCGACTAAGATGTCCTCATCCTTAATGTATGTGCGTGGTGTTTTTAGTGGATTGTAGCTTTATTGCAAAATACAAAAAATATAATACTCCCTCCGTCCCTAAATAATTGTCCTGCTTGACCCGACGCACAGTTTAAGACAAAGTAATTGACTTGATTATTTATATTGGTTTAATTTGTAGTTTCCATTAATGTCCATGTATATGTGGCCCATAATTAAAGTAGAGTGAAAAAGTAAGGGTAAAATGGTAAAAATGATGTTCTAAAAAAGTAAGTTTTAAAGTGGACAATTATTTTGGGACGGACGAAAAATGAAAGGAGGACGATAATTTAGGGACGGAGTGAGTAAAAGAGTATTACAAAGGTCAACTTTTTTAATATTTTATTTATTTAATTATATTTAAGCTGTAATTTTTAGATATGTTAGACAATTATCATATCTTCATAAATATGGAAAATGAAGTACGAAGATTTAAAGCTTAAATATTAGAAAAACAAAACAAAATAGGCAATCTTTTGATTTGAATACAACTTTCTAGAATTCATTGTCATCATTACGGCTTCAGCTTTTTACTCCAACTTTCCAATTCCATCATAATTGTGACCCTTTGAGCTTTGAATTAAAACTTTCTAATTCTATTGTAATTGTGTCCGTTTGAGCTTTTGTGCCATTAACTTTTTAAAAATCAGTTGACGAGGAGTTTGGGTATGCTTATATATATATAATGGTAATGGTAGATTTTTCTCCTTAAAATCTCATTTTTAAATTATTAATTTTTGTGTTATCATTTTACTCTTTCTCTATCCTATGTTGTATTTTTCTTTCTCTCTTCCGTCTCCTCCATACTCATTATCATCATATTCTCTTTTTTAATTATGTTTAAACATTTTTCTCTTTTTAAACATAAAAACTAGAAACTAAAACAAAAATAATAGTTTCGGAGTCAAGAAAACAAAAATATAAGAGATTAGTAAAATCAAAATAATTTATAGAATAAGCCATTATAAAAATAAAAGTTATAGAATCAACAAAACAAAAATAACTTAATACGAATGTTAATAATATAAAATAATTTACAAAGTAAAAGTTTAAAACAAATTCTTAAAATATATATGTAAAACAAAAATACGTTAATAAAATAAAAATATTTGATGGAACAAAAATGATAGTTACAAATTCAATAAAAACAAAAACAATTTAAACCGAGGTTACTAAAATAATAAAAATAATTTATGGAACAAAATTTTAAAACAAATTCTTAAAAATAGCTATGTAAAACAAAAATGCATTAGTTAAATAAAAATATTTGATGGAACAAAAAGAATAGTTACGGAAGTCAATAAAACAAAAATAATTTAAACTAAGGTTGGTAAAATTATAAAAATAATTTACGGAATAAAAGTTTAAAAAAATTCTTAAAAATAATTATGTAAAACAAAAATACTTTATTAAAATAAAAAAATTTAATGGAACAAAAATAATAGTTACACATTCAATAAAACAAAACAATTTAAACCGAGGTTAGCAAAATAATAAAAAAATTACGGAACAAATTTTTTCTGTAAAACTAATTCTTAAAAATAAAATAAAAATAATAGTTACGAAATCAATAAAATAAAAATATATAATGGAAGTTATTAAAATCAAAATAATTTACAAAACATAAATAATAGTTAACGATAAAATTAATTTCATTATTTTGATTTTAGCTTATTTTCTTCTCAGAAATTTCTTTATTCATAAAATACAAATATAATTTAATTCAAAATGAAGAACTTATTTGAATTCAGATTCTATTTGTAGGGCGGAAAAAATTAAAGTTTGTTCGAAGACATTAATTATACAGAGTTTTTGAATAGTATAAAGTGTTCGGGGTTATCAAGTCATGAATTGACACTTAAAATTAGTGTTCCAGTAATGTTATTGAGAAACATTAATCATGATGCAAGGTTGTGCAATGGAACAAGACTAATCATCATAAATCTTGGGGATCACATTGTTGAAACAAATTTTTTGAAAGGAAACAATGTTGGAGAAAATGTTTTTATCTCAAGATTGTCATTAACTCTATCCGATGTAAGACTGTTTTCAAGTTTCAAATAAGACAATTTACATTACTGGTATCATATGCAATGACAATTAACAAGTGTCAAAGTCAATAATTGCATGTATGTCTCTTTTTGAAAAAATCAGTATTTAGCCATAGACATTTATATGTTGTAGTTTTTAGAATAACAAATTATTTTGGTTTGAAGATATTGATATGCGGTGAAGATGAAAAACCAACTAATAAAACAACAAATATTGTGCATAAGGAAAATTTTTAGAATCTATAATGATTAGTGATATACTTATGTGTAATTACTAATAAATTGATCCTCCTTATTTTGTTTATGTACGATTTAATTGACATACATTTAACGCACGGATTAAAAACTCTAGTTAGTGATAATTTTATCCTATTGTATGTGTCATGGTAATGTGATAAGACTATGGGGTAGTTGTATAGAACCTCAGGGGGATCGGGTGTATTTGTTTCATAGTTGAGTGGCCTTTAATGTCTTTATATTTTGAGGTAGTTAGAGGAGGAATTGTTAGTTTGAGTTGTTGCAGTCATTGAATACACAGCTTGAAAGAGAAGTTTATCCTTGTCTTTATTTCTTCTCAATATTCTGCATTCCTCTTTTGCTCTTTTTCTCCCTTACTTGTTGACACGCGATTAACGATTTTGATGTTCTCAATGAATATATATTCCCTCAAAAAAATTCAGCATGATACTAATTAGTTGGATGTGTTTGCTCATTTTTCCTTATTTAAGGCCAGTAGCAAAACGCTTGCTTTTTTTCTTTTTAAAGGTTAATCTAAATCATAGTTTTCACTTGACGCTTGTTTTTACGAGTATTTCTGTTTTACTATTTCATCTTCTATTCACAGATCGTTTGATTGAAACTACAACAAAATTGACGTGGAAACAACTTTGTTGTTTGATTTAAACTTAAACAGCTAACATCAATATATGATGTGCCCGGCCCAAAACCGGTCACAAGGAAACCACATGCTACCATCACGCGCGTGCTAATCACGTGCTTATAAGCAGAAGCCCGCGTAAACACTGAGCATAGCAGAAGCCCGCACCAAGCACCGATCATAGCGAGCACGATGCCCAACCAAGGATAACATTCAATCCCGATCAAGTCTGACGAACTAAGGCCTTGTCTCTCTGACCAGGGGGTCATGCCAGGGAACATAGACTGCTTAGGTAGCTAACATAGCTAATAGCTTACACCGGGCAAGCGTGGCAACCATCACGCGGCAAAGCCCCGAGCTCAAGAACATGAACTCGTGCAGAGCATCGAGCATACCGAGTTAGAGATCCGACGAACGACGACAACAAGTCTCGATTAAGTCACTAAGCTCGCCGGGCAAAATCCTTACCTGTCCGAAGCAGACTCACAGAGAAGCGTTCTCGCCTGAAATCTAAGCAATCACTTAGGCGGTTATGCAATCAACCGAATTGGTAGCCACCGATCCCTACAAGCTCGCCTCCACTACCAATCCATCTCGATTTGGCTCCATGAGGGCTATACACACCCCTCTATATATAAACCCTAAACGAGGTACACTCACATACACATATCAAAACTAAGTCAAATTGTTTTCTCTAACATACGACTTACTCTCACGTCAGAGAGGTTTCGTAAGACCTTGCCTTGCATTCCCACTTAGGTGTCTCTTTGCATTTGACAAGTTCAACAAAGATCCAATCCTACACATAAGTAAAAATATCTTACAATCAACGTTGGATGACCCAAGGCTGATTTTTGTTGCAACCATATATTAACAACTTTGGTACAGTTTGATAGGAGTAATTTTAGTGTAATATTTCCTATGGATTATTGCTAAATATTGGGATAAATATTACACTAATGGTGTTGTTTTCATGACTTTTGATCATTTAAGGTACAATGGAAGAAATTGAAGAAAAAAGTAAAATTGGCACAAGAGGTAACATGTGGGCATGCGAAAGACTACAAGTTGTACATAAAGCAAGCTTGCAATGCTGATAGTATATGGGCATCCAGAAATGACTGACATGATTTTCAAACTAAAACATTAATATCTTTATGATATACACGAAACCGGACCCCTCAAACGTACGTTCACAGTCTCTTTGATGTTTCCACAAGAAGCAAACTGATCCCTCAAACGTGCGTTTTCACAATATGAACAAAATCTCATAGGAGCGCTACAACTACAAGACTTGTCAATCCCTAAATTACTCATCCAAGATGGATGTAAATGGATTTCCCGCCCCCCAAAAAAAGTAATTTTGCAAGAAGGAAAAAATGGTTATTGAATAATTAAGAGATAAATTGAGTAGCTGAAATAATTGTCTAAAGTAATATTATCTCCGTCTTAATTGAAAAGGTTCATTTTAATATTTTTGATCAATTTGATATTTGGTGATGAATATTTAAAGTAGTTTTATTTAGTTAGAGAAAATAAAACTACATATAAAATAGACGTGGGTTTTATAAATTTTTGGTAACGCTTTATTATGAAAACATCATTAAACAGATGTAAATTGTTTATTAGTACAACTACTTTGGCAAAAACAATCCTTCTTTTAGCGCTTACAAGAACACCTCTTGATAGGGTCACTTTGAGGTTATTTTCAAACATGGATTTTCAACCATTACTAGTTTGCAGCATTTTTTTTATGGTCACTTTGTGGTAATTTATATTAACCATCAAAGATTCAAAGTGGCTTTAGAGCCCCAAATTATCGTATTACACGAACAATCTTTGAGGGACGCCTTCAACGGTATAACCAGTCTTTCCCTCCAAAAAGACTACACCAACAACTTCCCCATCACCCCTCTATAAATACTTACTTCCTCATTCTATCCCCCTCAGAAGCTAGTTTAGTTCCCAAGAGCCCTTTAAAATGGAAGTAATTAGTGCCAGGGTTTTTGCAGCAATCTGCATTTTGTGCTCAACTCTCTCCCCTCTGGCATCAGCTTCCTTCAGTAGTGAGTTGTACGAGTTTTTCAGCAGCCCTGTGAAACCTCCGTTTGAACCATGGGACATAAGTGCTGATGGTTCATCAAAAAACAAACAACTCCCCAAACATTCGAAAAGCAAACAACTCCCCAAACATTCGAAAAGCAAACAACCCCACAAACGTCTTGGCAATCTACAAATGTCTGCTAATGAAGAACCTCTACTTGCAGGATTCTATGACAAGACATGCCCTCGAGCAGAGCAGATTGTGACTGATGTAGTCACAAAAGCTATTCAGAACGAATCAGAGGTTGCTGCTAGGCTTCTTCGCCTTCATTTCCACGATTGTTTTGTCAATGTAAGTCTTTTGGAAATTCTACAAAAATTGTTCCAGGAATTTTTCAGAGTTTCATTGTGTGAATATGTTTTATTAGAAATTAACATAAAAGCCTAGAAAACAAGAGCAGTCGACAAGAAATATAAGACTGCAGGGTGGTTTCATGCACTGATTCTACTAGTTTTGCCAGCTAGATCCAGGCTACGGAAAAAAGATCTTCTATTACTAGAAAAGTCTGAAAAAGTATCCTTAGGCAGTAATCTCACTTGTTTGGCTAAAAGTTAATGGTCAAAGGCATGAAAACACTTCAAGGAACTTTCTGGTGTACCTTGTTTCAATTTAAAGCACGAGGAATGCAAAATCTCAAAGATAAACGTTTATTCATATATACACAGTTGACCTATAAGTTACATGTATACATTTATATGTACCGTAAAAGACAATAGTATGTAAAGATAGGTGTACATAAACCTACATAAATATAATCACTTATAGATCTTCTATATAGGTGCTCATTCATACATACCATATATGTGTCATCACCATCAAAATGTGTAGTGCTAATTATAGTCTTGGCTTTGTGTATGCTTTTGTTGCAGCTATCTCATTTTTATGATTCTCCATTTATCAAGTTCAAAAAATTTCTTAGGCTGAGTAGTGCCCTAAAATTGAATGAGTACTGATAACTAATGTGATACACAGGGGTGTGATGCATCACTTCTTTTGGACAAGACTCCATCTGGTGAGAAAACAGAAAAATTAGCACTCCCCAATCTTACTCTCAGGGGATTTGAAGTCATTGATGCAGTGAAATCCGAGCTTGAGAAAGAATGTCCTGGAATAGTGTCTTGTGCTGATACCTTAGCATTTGCAGCCCGTGATGCACTTGTTTTGTCAGGTTTATCAAGCTACAAGGTCCTAAGTGGGAGGCGTGATGCGCGGGCTTCCCGTGAGGCAGATGTGTTAGACAACCTCCCAGAAGCTTCTGATCCTCTTGATAAGACATTAAAAGTTGTCGAGAGAAAAGGCCTGACGGTGGAAGACTTGGTTGTTTTACAGGGTGCACACTCAATTGGTGTGGCCCATTGCCGCAACTTCACTTACAGATTGGAAAAGCCCAATGGAGAGAAGGAACTAGACCCGCAACTGGTGACCGACATCAAAGCTACATGTCCAACGAACAGGAACAGAAAAACAATGTCCATGAACAGAGCTACACAGTACAAGATGGATGCTGATTTCTACAAGCAGCTGTTGGAAAAGAAAGGGCTACTTGAATCAGATGTGATAATGGCTAATGATCCTAAAACAAGCTATCTTGTGAAGAAACTAGCTGCTGATCAAGGCTTATGGTTTGAAAAGTTTGTTACGTCTATGATTCGGATGGGGAATATAGGAGTGCTCACTGGAACTCAAGGGGAGATCAGGAAAATTTGCACATCAGTCAATTGAGGGTGTTTTTTTTGGACCCCAGCCAGCCAGCTAGACAGGTCTGATCGGGGTTTGTGTTTTACTTTTGATTTTGTTTCTTTCTCTATTCAATGCAGAATAGTTTCTAACTGAATGCACTAGGGTAACTCCATATGTGAATTGTGTAGTTGACGAAATTAAAATGAATTGTTATAATGCGTCAGATCTATTACGAAAGTTTGTTATTGCATTTGAGTCATGGCAAAGGGAGGGGAAGGGAAAAGGAAGTATACATTTGAATCAGAATAAAGGATAGCACATGGCTGCAAAGCCAAGTTCATGATTAAAGCAGCAGATCTTCTCCAATTTCACTGATGACTCTCTGTACTTTACTCAACATATCTGGTAATGGCACAAAAAAATTTCAGAATTAGCATTCCAAGAAGTAACCAATTGATTAAACATGTCTTGGAGCAAGAATACATGAAGATGTTTGATCAGCATTCAGTTATTAGTAGCTCCAGAATTTGAAATTTGAGTATTTCTCATTTGTTGTACATGTGCATACGCATGTCTTTTTTGCTCGTCTTTTTTCTTTTTATTGGTGAAGTTATCTGAAAACTTCAGTCAGTGTAAGTGTGGCATTAAGGCAGCTCTCTTTAGCATTGAAGAAATGTCAGAGACATGAATTACCAAACAACAGGTTTACATGTTAAGGACATCAAAACCAGCACGTAAAACTTTAGGATAAAGAAAGATAATTTGTCAATTCCACTTCCATAGTCCACATTTAAAATCAAAATAAAGTATAACCTTGGCTTTGAAGTTGTTTATTTTTTTTTTTCGAAGTAGTTGTTAAAAATCACAATTGTTTATAATATATGATGGTATAGATGAAACTGTATGCTGGCTTTTCATATGGAACCTCTCTTGGTGGGATAACCACAAAAGAAATAAAGAGGAAGTCTATAAGTTGAATGGAGAAGAGTCTAAGAAAAGTTGTTTATAAGGGATAACATTCAGCAATACATACCTTGGAAGGAAGAATCCTCCAAGTATTTCTGCAAAATGAAACGAATAGGAAATTATCAAGGAGGTTGTAGTTCACTGACAATCGGAAATATGTTAGTGTTAAAGACTATAAGGGTGCTTGATGTATTAGTGGCAAAGTTTCTTTATAAGTATAGGGGTGTCGAGTGTGTTTATGGCAAAGATTGGTTGTATGTATGCTACTATGAAAACTTTGGTAGTTAGATTGGGGATCTTTCAGTTGTTGTATTAATACCTTCTCTCTCCACATTTGGGGATATACGAAATAGACAATTACTCTCGACCTCTTTTCTCTCTTCTCTCTCTTTATTTTCAGTATGATTCTTGATTGAAAATCCAACATGGTATCAGAGCAAATCCAATGATTTCCACAATTACACTGAAGAGTTTGAGTAATCAATCGGTCTGAAATTAAGTGAATTTCAAATGGAGACAAACAATGAAGAACGCGAGCCTCGCCAAGAACAACTAGATGAAGAAGACAATGTTGCTGATGAATATGATATCGACATATTTTCTCTTCAATTGCACCCAAACGATCACCTCGGTATGGCTCTAATCTCACAAATTCTCTCTGACAATGTGATTTTTGGGCAATGGAAAAGATCGCTTTGTCTTTATCTGCAAAGAATAAACTAGGATTGGTTAATGGCATCAATAAGAAACCATCATCTAGGTCTAAATACCTAGATCAATGGGAACGATGTAATCATATGGTGATTTTGTGGTTGTTAAATGTGGTATCACCTGAGATCAAATCTAGCGTAATCTATTTGGACACAGCAAAGGCTATTTGGGAGGATTTAAACACTAGATTCTCTCAAAGTAATCTACCTAAGGTCTTTCAAATTAGAAAAAAATTGATTGACTGCCATCAAGAAACCCTAACTGTCTCAGCCTATTTCACCAAGTTCAGGGCTCTATGGGATGAACTTGTCAGTCATAATACTCTTCCAAAATGCAATTGTAATTGTATTTGTTGGGCAATACAAAAGCAAGATGAGTATGAACATGAGCAAATGTTAATACAGTTTTTAATGGGACTGAATGATACATTCACAGTTACTAGGGGTCAGTTGATGTTAATGAATCATTTACCTAGTCTAAGCAAGGCTGCAAATCTGTTAGCTCAAGAAGAAAGTCAAAGAAAACACAGTCCAGGGACTTTGAACATGGATGAAATCACAGCAGCCCTGTTGAGAAAGACTAACTACAAATCTTTTAAGAATAAGAGTGGGAACAACACAAGCACAAATTTGCAGAAAGGCACTAACACAGGAGGAACAGCACAGAAAAGGAAATTGTGGTGTGATTACTGCCATGGAGACACTCACTCCAAGGATAAGTGTTTTTCCTTACATGTGTACCCTGAGTGGCATGCCCTGTTTGGCTCTAAACCTGATCTTTCCAGGATGCTAAAGAATAAAATCAAAAGGAATGGTAGCAAATGTTTCTGCAGGAAAACCCTAAAGTAACCCAAGTGCTCTTGATGCTTTCATTGGTTTCACACCTGCTCAATGCCAACAACTTCTGTCATTGATCTCATCTTCTGGAGCACAAATGGATAGCCCAGAATCTCATATGGCCGGTAAAGCTATAAGCAACTCAAGCTTTGTTAATCCTAAGTGTTTCTCTAGCCATGGATATAAAGTCAGTGAATGGATTGTGGATACTGGGGCTACTGATCATATTACTGCATTCTTTGATTTACCAGTTTATCTCCCTAATGGTCACACTTCCAAAATAACACACAAGGGTACAGTCTATCTTACACATGATATTGTTCTCAATGATGTTCTGTATGTCCCCACATTCAAATACAATCTGTTGTCAGGTAGTAAGCTTACACTTGATAACAAGATTACCCTTGTGTTTAATTCCAACATGTGTGTTCTCCAGGACCAGGTTCACAAGCAGATCAAGGGGACTGGTAGAGTGTTGGATGGACTGTATAAGCTGAGTACTGCTAATCTAGGGTCTATTTTTGTAAATCCAGCTTCTTCAGCCTGTAACATATCTCATTTGTCTTGTACAAACTCAAAAACCAGTACTACAGAAATTGTATTGTGGCATTTGAGGTTGGGGCATATCCCCCTCAATTCATTAAAGCATCTCAGTATCTGTAAAATTGACAGTACTTCTTCTATTTCTCCTTGTGATGTTTGACACTTTGCTAGGCAAGCAAAGCAACCTTTTCCTACAAGTACTTCTCATTCAGATTCTTTGTTTGCTTTGCTTCACTGTGATCTTTGGGGCCCCTATAGACATACTACCTACAATAATTACAACTCTTTCTTGACCATGGTGGAAGATAAATCCAGAACTACTTGGACTTTTTTACTGAAATCCAAGTCTCAAGTCTGTTCTGTGTTACTCCTCTTTTGAACTCTCTAGGGATTTCACATCAGAGTTCTTGTTTTGCTACACCTCAACAGAATGGTAGAGTGGAGAGAAAACACAGACATCTTCTTGAATTAGCCAGGGCCCTTAGGTTTCAGTCCAAGCTTCCTATCTCTTTTTGGAGGGATTGCTTGTTAACTGCCACTTACCTCATTAACAGATTGCCTAGTTCTATTCTTCACTTTAAAACACCTTATGAAGTTCTGCTTGGTCATTAACCTGCTTACTCACATCTTAGGGTGTTTGGCTGTTTGTGTTTTGCTTCCACACTTGGTCAAAACAGGGACAAATTTGGGCCTAGGGCTAGGAAGTGTCTTTTTCTTGGATACCCCTTTGGCAAGAAAGCTTATAAGCTTTATGATCTTCAGTCTAAACAGATCTTCTACAACAGAGATGTAGTTTTTCATGAGTCTCACTTTCCCTATTCTTCCATTTCATCTACTGTTAGTCCTTCATCTTCTGTCAGTCCTGAACTTCTAGATGAAGATTTATATCCTTTGCCTGCTTCTCCTGTTGTGTCTCCTTATCTCCCCTACCATCTAGTTCTACCCCTTCTACAAATCTCCATCATCTTCTACAGATTCCCTGCCACCTCCTCCTGCCTCTCCTAGGCCTACCAGGACAAGACATGTTCCTTCCAAATATAAGGATTATACAGGACATCCTTTCACAGTTCCAGTTTCCACTGCTTCTTGTGATATCAGATATCCTTAACATTCTGTCCATAATGTTCTAACTTACAGTCATCTTTCATCTGCATATCAGAAGTTCATTGCTAATATAGATACTATCTTTGAGCCTAAGACCTATCAACGGGCAGTAAAATTTCCTCACTTATGTGAGGCCATGACAAGAGAGTTAGAAGCTCTTGAGAGAACAAAACTTGGGTGTTGGATACCTTCCCTGCACGAAAGAAGGCAGTTGGATGTAAGTGGATTTTTAAGGTAAAATATAAGGCTGATTGGCTCAGTTGATAAGTACAAAGCCAGAATAGTTGCAAAGGGCTTTACACAAACAGAGGGGTTGGACTACTTTGAGACTTTTGCCCCAGTGGCAAAAATGACTACTGTAAGGGTTCTGTTGGCTGTTGCAGCTATGAAAAACTGGCCCCTTCACCAGATGGATGTGTCTAATGCCTTTCTCCATGGTGATTTACAAGAGGAAGTCTTTATGACTCTCCCTCTTGGATATTGTCCTGCATCATCTCCATCCAATCCTACTCCTGTGTGTAGGTTAATCAAATCCCTTTATGGATTGAAGCAGGCCCCTAGGCAATGGTTCCACAAGCTCTCTACAACTTTGAAAGGGTTTGGCTATGCTCAGACTAATAGTGATCATACTCTCTTTACTAAGGTGACTGATGATTCCTTCACTGCTCTATTAGTATATGTAGATGACATTGTGATCACTGGATCCTCCTCCACTGCCATTGGTGATCTCCAGAAGTTTCTTCACCATCAGTTTTCTATCAGGGATCTAGGACAATTGAAGTATTTCCTAGGCCTTGAGTTAGCCAGAAACTCCACAGGAATCTGTCTTCACCAAAGAAAGTATGCTCTTGATATAATCACAGAAACTGGTCTTTCCAATGGCAAAGTCTCTTCAGTTCCTATTGCCCCCAATCATGGGCTGCCTGCAGAATGTGGTATCTTACTTACTAATCCTGATCAATACAGAAGATTGGTTGGTAGGCTAATCTATCTTACCATTACTAGGCCTGAAATAGCCTATGTAGTTCATGTCTTAAGCCAGTTTTTGGCTAATCCTAGACAACCTCATCTCCAGGCTGCTTTGAGAGTGGTAAAATTCCTCAAGCAGGCCCCTGGACAGGGTCTATTTTTTCCAGCTGAATCCTCCTCCAGACTTGCTGCTTACTGTGATACTGACTGGCAGCTTGTCCCACAACCAGAAAATCTGTGACTGGCTTCCTGCATCTTTCTGGGCTCTGCCTTAATTTCATGGAAGAGTAAAAGGCAAACAACTGTGTCTAGGTCTTCAGCAGAGTCTGAGTATAGATCTATGGCCTCCACATGTTGTGAATTGGTGTGGCTTAGATCTTTGCTACAGGAGCTTCATGTCACTCTTGACTCTCCTATTCCTCTGTTCTGTGACAACAAAGCTGCATTACATATTGCAGCCAATCCTGTGTATCATGAGAGGACCAAGCAAATACACATTGATTGTCATATCATCCGAGAAAAGGTCTCTCCAGGCATTATAGCTACTTCTCATGTTCCCTCTAAGGAGCAACCAGCAGACTTATTTACCAAGGCTCTCCCTCAGACTCAACTGCAACATTTATTGTCCAAGTTGTGCATGTTTAACTTGTTCACCACTTCCAACTTGCCGGGGGGTGTTAAAGACTAAGGGTGCTTGATGTTTTAGTGGCAAAGTGTCTTTATAAGTATAGGGGTGTCGAGTGTGTTTATGGCAAAGATTGGTTGTCTGTATGCTACTATGAAAACTTTGGTAGTTAGATTGGGGATCTTTCAGTTGTTATATTAATACCTTCTCTCTCCTTTTGGGGATATACGAAATACAGACACAATTACTCTCAACCTCTTTTCTCTCTTCTCTCTCTTTATTTTCAGTATGATTCTTGATTGTAAATCCAACAGTTAGCAAGTAAAACTAATAGCCAATAGGCACCACATAACAAGCTATAGAATTACGATTTAAGATATAAACTAAATAGTTGTAGCATTCAAATAATACCGTGATTTCCATTTTCAGATCAACTTCAGCAGATGCAATTGGTTGTGCTGCACCTACATTGTAAAATCAAGGGAAAAGGGTCGTTATACTCAAACCACAGTATAGAGCATATCATGACATAACTATATGATTCACCAGTTTTAATGTATCCCCAGCCTAAACCACACCAAAAGGGAAGGAAAAGAGAAATTACCTTGTTCAGGTACTGTGCAACAGTTCATCAGTAATGATGTGAAACTAGGAGGAAAGACAGAAACACTTCCTCCAACATCCTGACTAATTGCAGTTTCCTGGGAAATCGAGTTCTGGCTGACTTCACAGTTCAAGTTTTGGGCCACCTGTTGCGCAGAAGTGTCAGCGGAAGTCATGGGGCTCCAATCCTGTCTTGGTCTGCAAAAACGGATCTTAACTGAACCAATTCCAGATCATATATCAATAGGAAAGAATGGAGATGTAGTTAAGTAATCCTTATCCCACCTATAAACGGGATCATCAGAAGGGATGAACTCAGATTGAGATGATAGTTCAGATCTAGAGTTACCACATGCGAGCCCAGTGACCTTATCATCCTCCAAACTTTCCTGGAATGAGAAGATAACATTATACTGTTATTCCAAAAGAAAGAGGATAGCCAACAAATGGTACGGCGTCACGGGTATAAAGTTCAGTTGACATCAACATAGCGCACTTAGATTGTAATGGTTGAACCTTCAAAAAATTTGTAAATCTTTCTGCTTCATAGATTGTCAGAAAGCGCAAAGCAAATTTCTGAATCTGCAAGGAAGGAAAAAGTAGTTGCTGAGGTTTGAAATTGCATTAATGAGAAAAAGTTCTAAATGAAATATGACAGACCAACATCGTGTCACAAGAAAAGCAGGGGTGCAGATATACCTCAACTTACTCCAAACATCTCTAGTAATGCATCACAGATATTTATGTTTTGTTATAATTTCTGCAAACAAAGTCTTTGCTATTTCTGATTCCTTTTTTGTGCCAAAGTATCATTTGCATGTAAGAAGCCTTCTGTATAGTTTGCTCCATTTAATGACGGACTACTATTTCTGCATTCTTAATATACAATGAACTTCAATTTCTCTATAATGACAATATGAAGGACATCCCAGAGCAGACAATGCTGAGGACTTACCCTACGAGTCATGAATACTTTAATTTAAGCAGCAATTTTGTTTATGGAGCTTTTATAGTTTGGAATGATTGGACTTACTCCACACAAGCCAGTCTGATCAGAATGCTACAACTGTATTTGAAATTGTTATAGGCTTAACGCAAGTTTTGACTTTATTCTTACGGGAAGAAACATTTGTTTGGGAAATTGATGCAGCTATTATCATCTTTATAATCAGTAGTAGACTCTTAAGTTAACTAAAACAGTTTCCTGTATCCTTAACTAAGATTTTGACACAAACATGCACCAGTAAAAATTGAAGTAACAAGACCAAGTAGTATACATAAATTTGATCTTTGTGAGCATTTTAAGGAGTATTGAGTATCTTGCCTGGCCTAAATGATCTTTATAACTCACGAATAAAACTCTGCTGCCCCTAGGAGGATATCCAGATACACATGACACCTGAGGCCAGGTAAAATGAAGCTTTGAAATGTAATGCTCTTCCTGCACCACGTCAACATAAATAACTTCAGGAGTTTGTGGAATTTAATTAAAATGTTAACGTAAATTGAACAAGATAAAAAAGAGTCAAACTAGGTAATATTATTAACGAAGAACAATGTACAAAAATCTCTTTTAGGGATCACACTATCAAAAACTGTGACCTATTATATAAAACATGCATCCGGGATTAAGAGGTTGCAGGTGATCCCAATAAAAGGGTACTCAACATACAACACGCATGTTGACATGTATGCTGCCAATAGACACAGTTGGTGTGGTTTTCATAAAATTAAGGTCTCACGCTGCATCATCAAGTCTATCAAATGCAAACTAAACATATTAAAAGCTCTACAGGTTATTTCAATGTGTCTTTCTTACAAGCTGCACAATGAGGCAACTCAAGTGACAATCAACAACAGTAGATAGTAATCAATTGACAAATCAGCTAGGAATGAACATTCTGCCATACTGTAAGCTACTATTGAGCCGCCTGCCAAGCGCCATATAAGCATGATAAATCTGTCAATAGGTACACACAAATATCTTATTGAAGGATCCACGATTTCATAAAGCTAACTGACAGGTAATGCCATACAAACTAAAATAATCAGAATCTTAATGACTCCAAAAAAGATAACTATAGCAACAGAGGAATGTAAAATTTTACATGCGGATATCTCAAAATCAGTCGCAGAATCCCACATCATGTCATCATGAGCGTTTACGAGTTCCTTTTCCCTTCTAACAGTTGTATAACATTCTCCTATTTGTAAATGAACTTCACAAAAACACAAGCGAAAATCAGACATTCAGCATAAAAACACCAATCAGAAAATACTAAAATTTTACTGTCTAAGCTAATAGTATACAGATTATGTACTCCAACGAAGAGTGAAATAATCCATTATGAACACAGAATTCAACAATATGCCATAAAATGGAGAAATTCTTTAAATCGGGTATGAATCGTTCAATACAGCATACAGAACTATTTCGCCATGGTATGGACGTGAAAAATTCATGAAATAGGAATCTGTTTACGTCTACAAGCCACAATTAGCGAACTCAATCCATCATAAGAACAGATAAATCAATACTCAGGTTATAAAGCATAAAAAAAACGAAATAATCATTTCATCGAGCATGAATCAAGCGAAATACAAACGCAAAAAACACACGAAATATGAGTTCTACTTTGTATGAACACAAATTTAACAAACGAAACTGAGGTTCAAAATGATGTCAAAGAAACTATCAACTCACGAGGACTTTGTGGTGGAGAGTGACGGTGAGGATAGAGTCGGAACGAGATTGATCGGCGGCTAAGCAGAGGGAAGCGTCCTGCGAGGACGTAGAGATCCAAGTTCCTTTGCAACCTTGGTGTCTTATGCCGATAGAGGGATGGGGCGCGGCGGAGGGAGGAGGAGAAGGATAGTTGAAGAAGCGCGAATATTGAACCGCCCACTGGTCTCCAATGGCGGTCGTTATCCCGCTTTGGTGTTCGTTGTCTCCGTTCGAAATTGGCATTAGCAGGAGAGATTGAGATCCCGCCATTTTCAAATTCTGCGCTAATTTTGATTACTTTACGAATTTCAATACTACAGTCACTCTATTTATACTAGTGTCTAGTGCACTGTTTTGAGAATTGATCTGCCTCTACTTTTTTTTCTTTTTTTTAAAGTTAATTTATCTGTTCCCCTAATACAACTACAACTCTCAAATATGAGCAAATAACAAAATTTGAAAGGCACTCGTCAAATACTCCTTCGTCCTCCAAAAACAGTTAGCATTTTGACTTTTTATAGAGTAATAATAAATTTGACCGTATTTCGGATCTAGTAACGCTCGTTCAGTGCCAAAACAAAAAAGTCTATTTCTTAATTCTTTTTTAGTTTGTTCTACAAAAATAGTCTTATTTCTAAATAAAAAAGTTTAGTGTAGATTTTGAAACCACCAGCATGTAAAACAACATCCCTAAAAAAGGTTTAACTTGACAAGTAAATTTAAAGTTAAGGAATAAAAATATAACATACTAAACTACACTATAAAGTGGAGTACAAGTTTCTTAAAAACAACAGCAAATTTCAAGTTAGTACAATTTTAAAAATATGTTTTTATTTAGGATTATTAATTTTTTGAACATTTTATATAACTATAAAGTGGTTACCAAATGATAAAAATGTCATTAATTAAGACAAATCTCATCTAGCCTAAAAACCCAAAAAATGTTGATGTCAAGGCTTGACATCATGACTGTTTTTATAATTTTTCCATAACAAAAAAAAAATCAAAAATGCTAATGTCAAGGTTTAGCATCAGGACTGTTTTTACAGTTTTTTCATTACCAAAAAAAATTCAAAAATGCTGATGTCAAGGCTTGGCATCAGAATAGTTTTTACAGTTTTTCCAGTGCAAAAAAAAAAATTCAAAAATGTTGATGTCAAGGCTTGGCATCAGGACTGTTTTTACAATTTTTTCATAACAAAAAAAAATCAAAAATGCTGATGTCAAGGCTTGGCATCAGAATTGTACAGTTTTTCCAGGACAAAAAAATTCAAAAATGCTGATGTCAATACTTTGTATCAGGACTGCTTTTACAGTTTTTTCAAAACAAAAAAAAATCAAAAAAATGCTGATACCAAGGCTTGGCATTAGGACTGTTTTTACAGTTTTTTCATAACCAAAAAAAAATTCAAAAATATTGATGCCAAGGCTTGGCATTAGAATTGTTTTTACAGTTTTTCCAGAACAAAAAAAATTAAAAATGTTGATGTCAATGCTTGGCATCAGGACTGTTTTTACAGTTTTTTCATAACAAAAAGAAATCAAAAATGTTAATGCCAAAGCTTGGCATCAGAATTGTTTTTATAGTTTTTCAGGACCAAAAAAATTCAAAATTTCTGATGCCAAGACTTGGCATCAGGACTGTTTTTACAGTTTTTTCATAACCAAAAAAATTCAATATTGTTGATGCCAAGGCTTGGCATCAGAATTGTTTTTACAGTTTTTCCAGGACAAAAAAAATCAAAAATGCTGATGTCAAGGCTTGGCATCAGGACTGTTTTTACAGTTTTTTCATAACAAAAAAAACCAAAAAATGTTAATGCCAAGGATTGGCATCATGACTATTTTTACAGTTTTTTCAGAGCAAAAAAAAATCAAAAATGTTGATGCCAAGGCTTGGTATCAGGACTGTTTTTACAATTTTTTCATAACCAAAAAAATTCAAAAATACTGATGTCAAGGCTTGTCATCAGAATTGTTTTTGCAGTTTTTCCAGGACAAAAAAATTCAAAAATTCTGATGCATTACAAGAAAACAGAGCAATTGAAACGAAAAATTCCGTTGCAAAAAATAAAAATCAGTTACAATTAGACGATTGAAACGGAAAAAGTTTGTTGCAAATTCGGTTTGGAAAACCCTCATTGCAAATTTTGTGCAACCGTATGTATTCCGTTGCATGATATTGCAACGAAAACCGAACGTCGCAATTTCAAATTTTTCGGTTGCAAATGTGTTTCTAAGGGCAGTTGACGTCTGTTGCAAATAGCAACTAATTTTTTCTGTTGCATTCTTGCAACAAACTTTTTCCGTTGCATTCGTGCAACAGATTTTTTTCGTTGCATTTTTTATTGCATTCTTGTAACATACTTTTTCGTTGCATTTTTTGTTGCAAGAATGGAACAGATTTTTTTCGTTGCATTTTTTGTTGCATTCTTGTAACAGACTTTTTCGTTGCATTTTTTGTTACATTCTTGCAACAGACTTTTTCGTTGCATTTTTGCAACAGACTTTTCCATTACAATGTTTATATATTTTGTTGCTAGTTCATAATTGAATTTTTTTAAAAAAAATATTATTGCAACAGAAGATATTGTTGCAATATATATATATATATATATATATATATATATTATCGTACCTGATTGAACATTTTCATAATTCACATTTTACAAAAAAAAATGAAATCTAAAATCAAACATTTAAAACAACTCAAGTTTAAGCATTTCATTCAAAAGTCATTGCCGAAGTGTCGGATTACATGAAAGTGTAGAAAATGTTGAGAACTTCCAAGTGATTAACAAAATGCAATGTCTAACTGTCAAACTACATAGACGTTGGTGGAGGTTGTTGGGCTCTAAGTGACCGAATTTCCTCTTGCATTAGCTTGAAATCAGCTTTGATTTTCTCCATTTCCGTAGCATTGTCAGCTTGTATTTGTTTTTGAATATCTTCCCTCACTTGTTCTACTCTTTCACAAAGCTTATCTTGAAATTGTTGGGTTTGTGTGAAATCTTCATTCACACTTCCATGTGACGAATAACTTATGTGGCCACTACCACTCAAGATCTTTGATGCAGGAACCAACGAACCAAAATCATACAAACGATTTTTTGCAACACCACCAGATGCATCAACCCAAGCTGTGGGATCGAAATCTATACCTTTCTTTCGAGCAGTATAATCCTCCTAAAATGTTAAAAATTAATATTATAACTCACTTTTCAACTTGAGTTTTAAATAATATTATGAACATTGAGATCAAGGATACATCTATAAAAAATGAAATGCTCAAAGTAAATTCGTAAAAAAGATAAAGTATCATAAATAAACTCACAAAAAAAAATTTTGACTTGGCATCCACAAACTCGCCCGTTCCTTTCTTTTTCTTATGGGTTCTCAAGAAAACATCATCTTGTGTTATCACTCTCTCAGGATTCTCCTTTATCTATAATGACAAAGAAAATAAACAAGTTAAGTAACGACACTATACACAAATGCAATGGATGTCCACAAAGACGATATAAACAAGTAATAAACTCTTACCATGACAAGCTCGTGAGACGCAAAACTCCTAGAACCCCCTGAATGTTTAGATAATCTCAAGCCATTACCTCGGTTTTTAGTAGCTTGTTGACATTTCTTTCTCGTGTTGTCATTTGCATAAAACAACAAATGACGATTCCAATCGTGCTCTGTGCACCAAGATGGATGCCCACTTCGCTTGAACTGTTGGCGTCCCCTATGACACATAAGCTTGTATTGGGAGCTCACCATTGTATGCCATATTTTTTTTATCTGTCTTTCTGGAATGTTTGTCACACACTTGTAGTGTCTCTGCAAATGACAAGTCAAAAAACTAATGTTATATTTCAGTATAAATGAAATAGCTAATTAACTAGATTGAATGTAAAGAGTTTTACATTCCATTCTCTAAAATAATAATCTTTCATCTCCTCAGACACTTTCTTCCATGTGGGGCCATCATTGCCCACAACAAATTTCCCTTGAATTGCATTCCTAATCCCAGTAGCAACACAAGGAAATTTGACACCATCGTCTGTGGCGGAACTACCAACCTGAAAGGAAATTAGATCATCTTACTATGACAGAGAAGGAAGGAAGAGTCACAGAGATGAGAAACATATCAATAATATTATTATTCCAATTGTTTCATTACATATGCATCAGCCACATCCTATACTATAACAAAGTCAACAAAACAGCCACATCCTTGCAAATTCGGGAATTACATTCTGTCCAAATGCACCAAAACACAAATAAATGATCCATAGTAGTCATGTGTAGAAAAGAAGCAATGGATGGTGATGTTCATTACTACTATATTGATCAGTTTCCTTTTTCTTTTCTTTTTTTTAAAGAGGGTTGTGTGGCTGATGCATATTGAATATTGATATTGCCCATTTGGATCCATCATTTTCTGGGACTTAAATCCCTGGACCTAAGTGGTTACCAAATACTCCAACAAGTTAACACATTACTAGTTGATATAGCTACTGGCATAACACATTATTGCTACAGGCATAACATACAACAAAACATCCAGGTACCCCCAACAGAATGCCATCAGTTAAGAAGCAGCAGAAAGTATTGACAAGAGCCCATAAAATAAAATGGGTCATGCATGATCCCACAAATGTCTCAACCTAAACTCTTGCATTCCTTCCAAATAGAATGCAAGGGAAAAGAAGACCTACACAACCCGAGCATAAATAATAGACTAATAGAATAACTTAGAATAAACTTAAGGTGATCGACAGAAAATCATTTCCACCACAGATGAAACAAAGAAGAATAGAGAACATCAAAAAACATATGGAATGCAATGCACACTTCAAATAATAGACGAAACTATGGCATTCTTTGCAGTGCCAAAACAGCATCCCTTTATGTTTTTATTTTAAGTAGAAGTTATGTATAACAAAATTTCCAAATAATATCAGTTACAAACTATCAGTAGGGACGACGGGGAGCAATACTCACATCTCTAAGAAACAATTTATGTCAACCACATAATATAAATGAAGCCACTCACGAAAAACACCACCCTCAAAAAGTAACTTCCTAGTTACATTCCCAAACTCAGTAATGTGCAGAAAATAAGCAATGGATGGTGATGTTCATTACTACTATATTGATCATTTTCCTTTTTCTTTTCTTTTTTTTTAAAGAGGGTTTTGTGGCTAATGCATATTGAATATTGATATTGCCCATTTGGATCCATCATTTTCTGGGACTTAAATCCCTGGACCTAAGTGGTTACCAAATACTCCAACAAGTTAACACGTTACTAGTTGATATAGCTACTGGCATAACACATTATTGCTACAGGCATAACATGCAACAAAACATCCAGGTACCCCCAACAGAATGACATCAGTTAAGAAGCAGCAGAAAGTATTGACAAGAGCCCATAAAATAAAATGGGTCATGCATGATCCCACAAATGTCCTGAACCGAAACTCGCATTCCTTCCAAATAGAATGCAAGGGAAAAGAAGACCTACACAACACGAGCATAAAATAATAGACTAAACTTAGAATAACTTTCGACGGTGATCGACGTAAAATCATTTCCACCACAGATGAAACAAAGAAGAATAGAGAACATCGAAAAACATATGGAATGTAATGCACACTTCAAATAATAGACGAAACTATGGCATTCTTTGCACTGCCAAAACAACATCCCTTTATGTTTTTATTTTAAGTAGAAGTTATGTATAACAAAATTTCCAAATAATATCAGTTACAAACTATCAGTAGGGGCGACGGAGAACAATACTCACATCTCTAAGAAACAATCTATGTCAACCACATAATATAAATGAAGCCACTCACGAAAAACACCACCCTCAAAAACTAACTTCCTAGTTACATTCCCAAACTCAGTAATTCTTGAACAATGTTGAAGTAGGACCAAAGCTTTAAATCTAGTATATATTAAAAGCACTCACAAAGTTTCTCCTGATCTTCCAAAACCAAATGCACTAAAGGAAAAAATGTGCGACTTTCTAGCCACCCACCCAGCTTAACTAGTAAGGCCAGCACACTAGCACCAACCATGCAACCACTTCCAAAACAGCACACCCGTGCATCTGCTAACATCCACCAAAAATAATCATAATAAGTAACCCACTACTAACCTCTTTTTTTTCCCTGGATGCCTACCCCAGCAAAATGAGTCAGGATTTAACTATTTAACAACACCAGCTGCATCTTTGTAAAGTACATGGGACAGATTTTCAAACCTCTCTAATCCAAACATGTTTGACAGCCTTCTGATTCCAAGAATACTTTGCAGTGACCAGTATCTAATTCAAGCTCAGTCTAGTGGAAACCCTGGTTCCACAAAAATCCATCGCGACTCCCATCCGATGAACTTTTACTCATCAAACCTTTGAAGGCGCATCACCGAACGACCACGAGATATCTGGCCGGCCGCAAGTATTGGCTGACCAAAAAGTAAAAACAAGGGTGCCTCCACTTTGTCATCCTTGTTATCCAACTAATGACTAGAATGACCCATGGTCAGCAAGCAAGATACATGAATGATGACTGGAGGGGATAAGCCCCATCTGCAGCTTACTGGTAAGGTTGAGATCCACTATTGGGATCCCAAATCGAGTATGCCTAGCTCCATATAAGCATTTCTTGCTTACATCTACAGATTTACTATTACACATATGAACTATTGAACTATTTCAAAGTAAGTGATTCAAAGATGGTTTTGTAAATATTGGTACTTAGTAGGGCATCAAGAGTGTCATGTTTTTATCCCTGAAATATACATAGAGAGAGAGAGAGAGAGAGAGAACCTGATTTCTGGTCCGCAGCAAAGAGAACCCGACTAGAACTTGCTTAATTTGTCATCAGATATTACAAATTGCAGCATTATATACCAAAAGATGAACAAGTCTACCAAGATGAAAAAAAAAAATTCGAATATAACAATTTAACTTACGTGTTCCTGTGAATGATGACCGGTATCCTTTGATCAATATTCTCAGGTGGTTGCGGAGCTCTACTTTCACCACGAAATATTCTTTCTATAGTAGACTCACTCCCACCATGTCCAAAAGAAGTGCCTCCATCTATCATATCCTCATCAAGGGTATGTGATGAATAGACATTCATACCATCTCCAGTCGGCTCAGTATTCAGGGGTTCATCTATGGGCTCATCTTGCAACTGTTGGCTTCTACAAATATGAATCCTATTGGATTCGTCAATGCTCGCTCCCCTGCCCCCCGTGCCCGTGCCCCTGAGTGGCATAACTATTTATACATACATAGAAAATTAAAACATTAGTCCTCTAATCAGTATATTTAAAACATGGATAAAATTACTCAAAATGCAAAAAATTAAATGACTCATAATGCGTAACAATTAAATAATAACATCATTAAATAACACAAACATATATTTGAAAGTAAATAATTCAATGGGAGAACGAAGTATTGCATATATTTAATAGCCACAAACAAAAACATATATTTCAAATATTTCAGTCTTCCCCACTACTAGTGTTCTCAAAACTAAATCCATCTTCTTCATCATCTAATGTGTCCAATTCCTGAACTTCCTCTTCTAATTCATCCTCTTGCTCTTCTAATTCATCTTCTTGCATGTCATCTGCCTCTTCAATTTCCATTTGGTTAGTTGTTCGTGGCAAATCAGATGCGTCAACTTCATCCATTTGACCACCTTCACCTACGAGAATAACATTATTGTCAAGCTCATCATCTACTTCAACAACGGTTGGAATTAGCATCTCAACCTTTTGAAAAAAATCATCGACTTCTGCCTCAACACCATCAGACACATTTGAATTGCTTTGGTTTTACACACGGCCCACCATTTGATTTTATCCCTCTTATTGCAACTAGGGTATTCTATGTAGTACACTTGTTCAGCCTGCGACGCAAGTACAAAGGGGTCATCTGTAGCAAGTCTTGATTTAAGATTGAGATCAATGATGTTGTATCGTGGATGCACTCATGGATCTCCACTCATGGATTGTTACTAAAGTCTTTAGTTGCATATATATATTCTGCCGGAGGCCCAAGAATATTATATGTTGACGATATGGAGTGTAGTGGCCTGAACAAAAGTCGTTATTAAGATCTTTTTTGTGTGTTAATTTAGGTACTATATAACATGGTTTTCTACTTATGATGATACATGTTTTATCAGCAGTGTCATTTTCTTAAAAAGTTTTAACTTTCAAATAGGCCTCTTTCCCCGGAACAGAGGGAGTATAACTTTATTCATCTTTGGGATTTGACCATGTTACTTGGGTAATGGAGTGTAGAGCTAACTTGGAGCAAAATACTCTACATTCAATACAAGTGTTTTGACACTATTTATTATTTTAAACCTAACTAAACGCTAAAATGATCTATTGAGTCGGGTCAATAGGCGGATGGTATCAGGGTCCAAGGGGAAGGTAAGAACAGAAAATTTCTGAACCTTGACAAAACAAGAAGTGAGAAAGGAAAATTATGTGGTTATTGCTACTAGTGTAACCCCCAGATTTTGGACTAAGATTTCGTAACTATCATTGCGATTTGACAATTCATTATGTGATATCTATGTAGTAAGAAAATCAAAAGTTCCCACAGCGACTCATTATGGATATGACTTTGACTTCTGCAGGATAATTAGTTCTTTCTGATGATCTCATAATCTTCTTTTCCTTTTATTTATTTGTTACATTAGGTACATAACTAATTTCATGTTTTCACCTAGTGCTCATCTTCCTTCCTTATATATTTGGTTTTTAGAGTTCCCTTCTTGTAAAGGAATTGCCATATTATTTGCAAAGTTGGGTTATTTCTTTCTCTTTTGCTTATATTTATTTTTGGTGCGCTGGTTCGGGGAGTTCGATTTAATTATAATCACTACTTGCACATGTTCACATACTGAATAGGAAAATGTTGTTTCCTTGTAAGCTTATTTGGCTCCCACTGGGGGAAGAAAAAGGTCCACCCTAACTAATAAGTAAATATAGTTCTTTTGCCTGTCCATTATTTATGTTGTACCAAAAGGTAAAGTTCCTGCATCATTTACAACTGATTTAGATGCATTTAGAACCAACAATCGGACAACTGTTCCAAGTTAATAACAGAGCTGGAGTGTTTTATATGGTTGATACAGAGCTTTATCTGAACTTGTCTGTCAATTATAAGGACTAAAAATGAGCTTAGTCAAAAGCTGGTTGTTTGTTCAACTGCGCCCACCAATACTAACTCTTAAAAGGGAAGTCAATACTAGCTCAATAAGAATTTGCATATCATTCAATAATTAAATCAACCATAACTGTTTTAAGAAATGTTTCCGAAAATTACACCCAAGATTCAAATATTGCAAGAAGTTCTTTTCTGATATTTCATTAATGTCCTTCATCTGTTGTGAACCCTGATAATGACATTTTTTTTCTGGTGGATGTTCTCACACTCTTGTCAGCCATAAAGACACTTGTCTGTATTTGTGCCAACCTATGACAAACTTATCCAAGGAGAAATAATGAACTAGGGAATCCATAACATACTCAAGGCCGACTTCCATCCAGCATGATTTTCCTGACGAAGAAGCATCAGAATACTTTACAAATTACTGTCAAGCATTGAACCCTACAGTCTAATACAATTGAATACAATATTTGGACCATAACCTGATTGATCCAACTACTGCTATGACCAAAAATAAAGACTAAACTGTGACATTCAGGTTTCGGTTATGAAGAAGTTGAACTCCACTCAACCCAATGAAATCAATTTTGATTTGATACTTAAATGTGTTTCAAGTTGATGCATCATTTACAACTGATTTAGATGCATTTAGAACCAACAATTGGACAACTGTTCCAAGTTAAGAACATAGCTGGAGTGTTTTATATGGTTGATACAGAACTTTATCTGAACTTGTCTGCCAATTATAAGGACTGAAACTGAGCTTAGTCAAAAGCTGGTTGTTTGTTCAACTGCGCCCACCAATACTAACTCTTAAAAGGGAAGTCAATACTAGCTCAATAAGAATTTGCATATCATTCAATAATTAAATCAACCATAACTGTTTTAAGAAATGTTTCAAAAATTACACCCGAGATTCAAATATTGCAAGAAGTTCTTTTCTGATATTTCATTACTGTCTTTCATCTGTTGTGAACCCTGACAATGACATTTTTTTTCTGGTGGATGTTCTCACACTCTTGTCAGCCATAAAGACACTTGTCTATATATGTGCCAACCTATGACAAACTTATCCAAGGAGAAATAATGCACAAGGGAATCCATAACATACTCAAGGCCGACTTCCATCCAACATGATTTTCCTGACGAAGAAGCATCATAATACTTTACAAATTAATGTCAAGTGCTGAACCCTACAGTCCAATACAATTGAATACAATATTTGGACCATAACCTGATTGATCCAACTACTGATATGACCAAAAATAAAGACTAAACTATGACATTCAGGTTTCGGTTATGAAGAAGTTGAACTCCACTCAACTCAATGAAATCAATTTTGATTTGATACTTAAATTATGTTTCAAGTTGAAAGAGAAATGGAGATTCCATACCAGCGAAAAGTAACACCTAATTTCAAGCTTGTGGGAAGTGAAAACTATCACCACACCTTCAACCTATATGGGTTCTCTTTCATGGGGGGCGCAACCCTTGTACACTAGGGATATATATACATCACACTTCCAACCAAAAATCACTTAGAAACGGATAAAAAGGTTCAACATCAAATACTTCACCTTTTGTACCGACATTCCACTGACTCGAAATCCCCCCTATTTCTCTCCTTCTGCATACTTCACATTAAAAAGGTTCAAGCTGGCTGTTTGATGCAAAGATGCTACTCTCTTTGTTTTCCTTTCCTTTGTCCTCCCACTGCTATGATTCTCCCCCTCCTTGTATTTCTTTCTTTTTATTAATCAAATTTGAATGCTTCATTTTTCAGTTTATCACTAAAACTAAAAAAGTTGCATTAATACACTTAATCTCCACATACATTCGCACTAGGACATTAATGTAAGTGATGTGAATGGAGATCCTTGAATCTTCAATCTGTCCCAACAAACTAAGGCAACAACAAGTTGTCTCGAATTTAATTAAAAACAGCCCAAATAAGCACCCAAACTCTTAATAACCCTACCCGAAATTAAAAGAATTTCCCTTACAACTTTAACCCAAACCCTAGCTATGTTTAGCAACTTTAAACAACCCTTAATCGGCCCCAAAATCACAGAGACCTCGATTTGGGGATAAACAAACAAATTTGGGGATAAACGAACAAATTTCTAATCAAAGCACACATAAGATTTCTTTGAACAAAACCTCGATTTCAAAGCACAGAGATTAAGGAGAAGAGAGATACCTGGGTAGTGCGTCGACGTTGGCGTAGGGAGAAATCGGGTAGTGCGGCGGCGGCAAAGACTAAAAGAACAAAAAAATCGATATCTGACGAACAAGGTGTTTGAGAGAGATAAAGAAGAAGGGAGAGTGCAGTGGCTGAGCGATGAGGGCGTCGACGGCGAGATTGCGAAAAGAGAGTACTGTGAGAGATACTGTGAGAAGGGATTGTTTTACTGATACGTTTGTGTAATTGTGAAGGGAGTTTATTTTTCAATTATATAGGAAACACACAAAATCTAAAATTGTTGCAAAAATTGTTGCATATTTTGGTAACATTTTTCCCTCCAATTTTTTCCCCCAAAAAGGACGCGGCTAATGGGTTTCCCGATAAAAAATTATCTGTCCACTTCATATTGTAACTAAATTCAATTCTATTGCAATAGTCTGTTGCAGTTGCCCAGTTTTCTTGTGGTGATGTCAAAGCTTGACATCATGATTGTTTTAACAGTTTATTCAAGTCTAAAAAAAAACCAAAAATGTTGGGTCGTTTAAAAATTACGTTTGGATATTATAATCTCTACAAAATTTCACCTTGTATATTTAATATAATTATCTTAACTATGCTCAAATAAATTTGTAATTATAACCAACTCTCGATTCAATCCAGCCTTTGCTTAAATCACTTGTAATCCTTTTATATTTTGTAATTCGGTCCAAAGTTAATAACACACGCCACTCATTATATTTTCCTTTATTATAAATGTTCACATTAATTTTAATCTTCCAGTTACCCTCATTTGTATGATTCATAGCATTGCACGATGATTCAAAATAGACTCCTCAAATTGTTACCACAAACATATTTATTTTTATTTTAGTTATAGAAAAGATTACTAAAAGAAGAGAAAAGAGAGAAGCAAAATAGGTAATAACAAAAAAATTTGAGGAGAATGAGATGAAATTTGAGGTTATGTGCTCCTTTAAAGAAAGACCACTTCGATCTACAACCCTAGAACAATATGTAAAAGTTACAAGTAGGGTAATAGCAAACACGGAAGCTGTTACAAAATCATCACCTTAAATATGAATGATTTAAGATGGTGACATTTTGAAAGTTAGACAAGGTACAGTCTGCTTGAAGCAATGGATTTAACCTTCTAGCAAGAGAGAAACCATTTGAGTGCACTCCACTGGACGGGAGACCAATAAGCACATCTCCCACCACGATGTTCTTCCCGTTGATTACTGAATCCTGCTTTACTACGCCTACAGTAAAACCACTAAGATCATACTCACCATCTGCATAGAAATCTAGTATCTCTGCAGTCTGGAAAGAACAAATGACAACCAACTTCAAGACAAGGCAACAATACTACACATTTCCAAAAACATATCAAACACATCAAAAGGGATGGAAGAAACATACCTCTTCCCCTTAAGAGAGCACAGTCAGATTGTCGGCAACCATCAACGATGCCCTTTATTACATGCACAAGGACATAAATGATAAGAGTCCCTCATTTTACCATCGACTAATATAGCTTCCATCTGTAAAACCAACTAGTTAGTGTTGCAGTTTCCATACCTTTTCAACAAGATCAACATCAAGGTGGCTAGTAGCAAAGTAGTCAAGGAAACATAAAGGCTTAGCTCCAGAAGTAACGATGTCATTGACACTCATTGCAACCTACAAAATAAGTGTACATGCTGACATTCTTGATATTTGCAGCAAATTACATACTTTTTGGTACGTGTCAAATGAGCAGTTACACATAACAAAGATTACAAGCTATTTCTTTACCAGATCAATCCCAATAGTATCATGGATCCCAGTTTGAATGCCAGCTTAAGTTTAGTTCCAACACCATCTGTACAAGCCATAAGATATGAATCCCCTACTTGGAGAAAGGAAAGTTCAAATTCATAAAAGAGAATGGTAAATTCTAAGAAAATGACTGAAATAATAGACTCCATAAAGACGGAAGCACTAACCCCATCTTGGAGGATGGAAAATAGTCAGCTAAACACTCAACTTGATTATCATGATGCGCTACATACATGTTACTACAAGTCAGATTCTGATACAACTTCTCAATCAGGACCAAAGCAATTGCAGCATCAAAGTTTACACTTAAAAAGTCTAGTTAATAGTTCCAACTTCCAAGTGCAAAAAAGAAGAAAACATGGTGTTAATCTATAAAATCGATCAGGTTCTGAACCAATCACACATCAGAGTTAGGCAATATGTTTACATCATGGAACACATATACTAAATAATAAAGCCACAATTATGAATATGTTTCATTTTCATTCTAACGGCCATTCCATTTTCCTCTAACCAAACAAAATAATTCATTTGTTGGGTAGCTCATTTTCTACTTCAAAGCCCCTTCCTCGTAAAAGAATTTCACCAATGTGGCAAATTGAGGAATCAAAAACCAAACAATAAGTTTTAAAAAAAAGTTAAAGTAAATATAACAATATTAGCTTACCAGAATCCATTGAAAGCGGCTTTAATTCATCCAAGGACACATTTTCTTCCGATAGACTCATCGCAAAATCAAAATTCAATAGAATTGGATGGTCAATGGGAAGAAGCAAAGCAAATTTAACTTCAATGTGATCATCCAATGCCTTCAACTTAACCGGAGATTCAACATCAATCAAAACCCTAGGTGATGGAGCCCTAAGTGATACCTCTAGATTTGATTCAGCCTTCAAACCAATTACCGTGAGGAATAATTGTTCTAGAATAACTTTACGTTAAGTTCATCGTATTGATTCAGCTTGGTGTGAGGGTAGAGAATCGGAATGTGAGATTGAGCTCCCCATGTGAATCGCCATGTTCTAGGGTTTATGGAAGGTTTAGAGGTCATTATGTTTAGCGTTTGATCGGTATGGGAAATTGGCGATAACGTATCGGTTGTTTTTGGGTTGAAACACGACACAGAGGGGCAGAGACGTACTTCCACTCCAAAATTGTACCTAAAAGATATGTGTAAAAAATAGGTGGATTCATTTGAAAACATATTTTAAAAGATGTACTGGCTTGCAATTTTTTCTAAAAACAATATAAAGTACTTACAAGTTATTACCGTAACCCACTTCGTAATAATAATAATAATAATAATAATAATAATAATAATAATAATAATAATAATAATAATAATAATAATAATAATAATAACAATAATAATAATAATAACAACAATAATAATAATAACAATAATAATAATAATAATAATAATAATAATAATAATAATAATAATAATAATAAAGCTATTTAGGGGCTGAGATTGATTCCTTTACTGAGATCTTACGGTCATTATTACTCCCCGAGTTCACATGTGTGAACGGCGGTTGAGCAACTACGTACCCCCTCTCTCTCTCCAACCCCCTCACTATTCACGGTTGGTGGCCACTAATCCTTCCTCCATCAAACCCACGTCCCTTTTCTTTTCGATATTTTAATTAATTAATCAATTTTATGCAAAAAAAAATCGTAAGTTTTGTAATTTGAAATATTTGTTTTTTTTCTTTTTAACTGTTATCATAATTAACTTAGACAAATTATAAGTAAATATTAATTCATTTCCATATTATCTGCTTCATTTATTGATAAATTCACAAACTGGCGTCGTGCCATCGATATGGACAAGAGCACTAGTTCAGGAACTATGATATATTACTGTAAATAACATACGAAAGGGGACAAACTTAGTCCAACAAAATGAATGAATTATGCAAAATGGTCTCAAGGTAATCAATAATCTACATTATAAAAGAGCTCAGGGTTTAATCGACGCTTCTGATCGAATTGTGCTAAACACAACTGATGGTCCAGATTGATTCATAAGTATGCGAGTTATAAATGAACCCCTCAGTTATGATTTATATTTAAATTACCCCTCTACAATTATATATAAAACCTTCAATTGTTGATTTTGTTTGAATTACCTTATTAGTTTTGTTTATCCCAACTATTCATTGAATTGATCACATACTGACACCGTGCCTATAACACGAACACATATACTGATCAATGATAAAGACATAAAAGGCCATGTGTCCCCCCCTCCCCCCACAATTCCATAACTATCAAACAACTCAAGTTTTAACTCGTGATCGGTTCAATTAAAAAACCCTTTTGAGATTCACTTCATAATTGATCAAATCAAGCTTGTGTTCTGTTCAATAAAAAAGCCCATTTGAGGTTGACTTCGTAAGTGATCAACTCAAGCTTAAACAACATATCACACTTGTTAGATTATCGATCTTGACTCGGTAGGCTCACAAATAAGCTCTTTAATGCTAATCTACTTGAGCTTGAGAGGATTAAAAGCTTATTCAAAATCGGCTGGTAAAATAATCGAGTCAAACTTAAACAATTTTTAAAGCTTGACAATGTTCTCAAACTAGTTTATATCCGTGCGATGCACGGTTCGAATAGTATTTTTGTTTATAAAAGCTATTTATAATAAGATGTATTTTAAAACTTTTTATAAGTAATTAAAATACTTTGAACAAAGCTAAAATAATATAAATATTGAAATTGATCAATCAATGTGTAATAGAAAGATTTGCATAAGAATTACTCAATAATTGATATATATTAATTAGTAATTTTCTGGTGAAGTAATTAATAAGAATTAAATTTTCATCCACCAAGCTGTGGTAGAATCTTTCCCTACAAAATTGATCATTTTAAATGAAGTCGTGACGTGTGTAACGATCCGATCCCGAGAGCCTGGTCCGCTACGTGTAGCCCACACACTGGCCCACTGAGCACGCATCACCTTGGGTCATCAGGCTCACCACAAGCCGACCCAAAAGTCCATGGATGATGTTGGTGCTCAGTAATAGCGCATGGCTACCTTATAAATCAAACACAAGTCCCACATCTACCCGATGTGGGATTGTGGGGTATTACAATCTCCCCCACTCAAATCCTTAACGTCCTCGTCAAGGCCGAATCATACCCCGGGCGATGCAGGAATCAAGAGGTGACTCGTACGGGGATCAAGAGGTGGCTCCCACCTTCTGCGGTAGCACTTTGGCCCGCACAAGACTTTGTTCCCACATTTCCAGGGACCCGCTCGATACCAACCGCAACGACCCGAGAGCCCGAGGCCGTACGTAGCCCACACACTTGCCCACCGAGCACGCAAAGGCACTGGTCATCGGGCTCACCACAAGCCAACCCAAAAGTCCATGGATGATGTTGGTGCTCAGTAGTAGCGCATGACTACCTTATAAATCAAACACAAGTCCCACATCTACCCGATGTGGGATTGTGGGGTATTACAACGTGGCAGCCGTGACTTCTGTTAATAGTAATTAGTATTAAATTTCTATCCATCTGCGGTCTAGAATCTTTTTTACACAAACGACATTTGAACATTACATGTTAGCAACAAAATCTAAATAAATCAATACAAAGATTGTGATTAACATGAGTCATGATTCAAAGGTCACTTGTGTAAAAAAGATTCTACACTGTCAATTGATGAAATTTTTTATTCAATTAATAATTAATGATCTAAATTAATAGAAAAAACAGTTAACATAAAATCATAAATCTGTTTTATCTTATCAAATTAGTTTTATGATTTTTATCTTATCATTTAGGATTCTTATCTAATTAGATTTAAAAAATTTATCTTAAACTAATCAATTTTAGAAAAAGAAAAAAACTTTTGTCATTTCGAAGGTTACACATAACAGCACATAACCTTTTTAAAACTTTTAGTTTTCCACATAAAGTCGTCACGTGACAGCAACGACTTCTGTTTTAGTAATAGTTAATAGATAAGATTAACCATTCAATTATTTGATGTGACTCAATCTTATCTTAGGTATGTGTGCATAATTGGTTCGTTCAATAATAATAAATTAATAATGATAATAATAATAATAATAATAATAATAATAATAATAATAATAATAATAATAATAATAATAATAAATATTATTACTTCTAGTAGTCTACGCAATTTTATCAGCATAACTTTCAACAAAAACAAAAATTGTTTTCATTTTAATAAAAGCTTTTACCAAAGAGTGACCCTAAACGTAATACCATTTAATGTATAAAATGACTTAAATACTCTTTTAAATATTTTATAGATACTCACTTGTGGTATATACTTGCGGATGTTTTATAAAACACCCAATACGCTCTAGGGATATTTGACAAAACATCCACTAGTGTGTAGCGGATGTTTTATAAAATATCCGCAAGTGTGTAGCGAATGTTTTGTCCAAAATCGAAAAAAAAATATAAATCAAGGGTTTTTTGTTCGTAATTGAAAAGAAAAAAATAAATCAAATCAAAAGCAATCCAATTCATATGCGATATCATGCCTTAACAATTGAAACCGAATCAACAATGACACGTAATCAAAATTACGTGAAGGGGGAGGGAGGGAGGGGTAGTATAGTTTAAATGTGGAGAGGGGTAGTGAAGTAATTTTACCTTTTAAATGGTGTTACGTTTAAGGATTTTAGTGTTATGTTAAGGTATTCTGTGTAAGACCCCGAACCTTTATGTGTTTGAGTTACTTGCTTTGCGATTGAATGACCATTGCAACTCGTGTCCGACTTGATATGAGAATCTTTATACGTGTAGGTAGGCTATTTAGAGGCCTATACTTTAGTTCTTTATGTTCCTCAAGACTTTAAGTTGTTTAAGTTACAAGTCGTAACTCGACGATAGACAGAAGCCGACTCGGTTAAGTGTTCTCGCGTGGTTCTTTCTTGTGATTTCGGTTATAGCCTAGGTCATTCTTGAGTATCCTGAGTAGACTTGGAGTATTAAACTTCCTAAGGAATAGATTCCCTAAATCTAATCTTGCTTTGATGCTTAACGCATCACATTCGTCTCTATCGCGTTGCGTGAAACCGAATCTCGCGTGTATCGTGTCTCTGGAGTTTCTATACTCGTGTATCATTGTTGGACCTTATAGGAGTACTCTAGTCCTTATCATAACCCTTCTCGTGTGTTTTATAACATGGATCTTGATCATAGTATGCTTGGTTGAGAGTTTGGAAGCATTGTTACTCCGTTTGACCTTTTGACTCTTAGGGTCTCTCGGTTTGTGTTTCCTTTTTGCCTTGTTTCGTGTCTTTGAGACTCATGAGATGTTAACTTGAATCCTAGACCTTGTTTACTAATCCTTAACATGTTTAAAAATGTTCATTCATGCTTATTCATACTTGTAGTATCCTTGTTTAACTCGTTGTTGAATCGTTTGATGTTTGTCGCGAGTTTCGCCCTTTATTCCTTCTTGTTTCGGATGATGTTCGAACCTGTTTCGGACTTGTTTCGAATGTGTTAAACATCCCTTATGGTTTGGGGTTGCATTGGACACAAATGAGACTTGTTTTCAAGTCATTTTGGCCATCCAACCCATTGAGCGCTCGCTCAGTCATGTGACTGAGCGACCATGCAAAATCCAGAATCTCATGAAAGGAAGAAGTAACTGAGCGCTCGCTCAGCCATTCCATTGGGTGACCGCCCAGCCCTATTTTCAGCATTATGAGATTTTTCTAATTTTGAAATTTGGCTTGAACCTTTGAACCCTATCCGACCCAAATCAAACCCCAACCTTAATTGTGACCCTTTTAGGTTTAATTTCAACCTTTTGATGAGTTTTAATCAATGGCACACATGAATCCACCAATAGGAAGCTTAATAACTCAAACGTTAGATTGACCCTTTAGTAATTTCTTCATCCCCAAACTCCAACTTGACAGCCATTGTTTGTTCTTCACCATTGTTGCTGGGTTCCTAGAGAGAGAAAGAGAGTCTTGAAGTGCCTCACCTTGGTTGCTTGATTGCCGGAGATCCAACCATCCTATTTTCGATTCGAGACCACCAAATCGAAGCCCTTGGCAAGTAGCACACCTTCCACCGATTCAATCTTCGATCCGAATAGATTTGATGGTCGATATAGCTACGTGACCACACCCCCTACTTTCCTTTTCTAGCCTAAAATGTTGCTAGGTTGTTGGAGGCTTGTTTCCCTTAGTTCTTCGTGTTATTGCATGTCTAAATGGAATGATTTAATTGGGGCTTTAATTAGTGAACATGTGGGTTTGAATCTTTATGGGTTTATTGTGTTTATGGGAGTAATTTAGTATGGAATCACTTGTTATTTGGGTTTAGAAACCCGAAGATTATTAAATCCTGAATTTGGATTTGGCCTAGAATTTGTAAAGTTTGTAAATTAACTCAATGGAAATCTTTTGTGTCTCTAAAATGTTATTTCGAGCCTAGGGATAAATCCCTAAGACTAATCTTGTTCATTGGATCTCAATGGTGAGATCTCAAGAATTTATTGGTTGAGATCGATTTGGTGTTTGGTGTTAAATTATGATTTAGGACTTCAACCGAAGTCATTGGATAATGTTAAGTGTGAATTTATCTCTAGCCATTGGATTGAGGACGTTCGGGTCATAAAGGTGTGATTCAAATAAAGAACGTATGAAATGATCAAATTATGAACTAAGATTATTGATATTTTGTGGATTTCAAATGAAGTCCTAAGTCTTGTAAGAGTGCAATCTAGACTATAGTGGACTTTAAATGGAAATTGGAGTTCAATATGATAGGAACCCCGACTCACGAGAGTCACCTTGTAAGCATGAACCCACCTTGACTCGTTAGAAGTCTTGCTTGAGAATCTTGTGAACATCTTTAGGAATCCACGATGGTGAATTAGAAAATTCGTCCACATGATGATTGGGAATTAGGATGTTAGATACCATAGCACTCTACAATTACAGTCTACTTGAAATGTTGCGAAGATAACTAAGTTATTTTCTAAAACATACTTATATTGCCTCGGTCTTACGAATTAGTATTGCTCGGACACCTTAAAGATTCTTGACTATATCTTATCAATTTATCCTTTGAGAGTGTTTCATGGCCCTTATCGTTTAGAGAACTTCAATGGAGTCTCGTAGTGTTATAACATGGTTTATCTTGAACCCTCAAGGACTTGAATGTGGAAAGAGTAGCATGTGACCTTGTTGCTTGGTAAACCTAGACAATTTAGGTAGCCTCGAGAAATCATGTGAATTGTGAGTATTAAGTTATAAACTTAACTTGTATTATTCTATAAATAACCTTCCATGTCTATTTCAATACTATGACTTATGAGACGTAATTATGTCTATTCTTGACAATATGAATTCTTATTTATAATTTACATTGTGATATGAGAGAGCATAACCATGATCATTGTTAATGATTGAATTCTTCTTACTGGTTTTACGAATATGATTTAATAAGCATATTGCATATCTTGGCTCAAAACATGATTTACTCTTGAATACCCTATTGAAAGTTGCTTCGTGTACATGTATTGAACTTTGATTCCTCAAATAGGTGGAATGGTAAACTTGTTGAAGTAGGGCTTCTTAATGAAGTACGAACCTAGATACACGTGAACTGTACACATATAGAAGGGATATAAATGCATATATCATTTGTATTCTACTTGGAAATAATTGTAGCAAGACTCAATGGAGTCGAGTTAAGAAACTTAGAAATCCATTTGACCAGATTACTAGTCTTTGGAACTTGAATAGAATTGATTAGACAACTTGACACTTATACTTTCGAGACTCAATCGAGCTCCTGTTATAATCTATATGATTAATCGTGAACATGTCGTGAATAACATACCTGCTTGTCTTGAACGAGCTCACTCTTGTCAAACTCGATTCCTACTTGATTTAATATGAGTAAACATCTACTTGACATGGACGAGTTCGCTTTTGTCGAGTCGTTCCCTACTTGATTTTTAATGCCGAGTAAACATCTACTTGTCATTCCATTAGTCCAGCTGGCATACTTGTCTTGTCTCGATGGTAAATGACACATTGCCGTCACGAATCGTGAGATTCATAGTAGTGATGGGTCGCTACACCATAATCATGCACACACCCTCCACTATTTGATCACAGTAGATAAGAGTACCTTGTCGTAACCATTAGGCGCTTGGAATAATGCTATCGTGTTCAAGGTCGATGTATCAAACACGTGCATCCGACAACCCACATTCAAGATAACCGTTTTCATTTCAGGATCTACGTTGCGACAGCGGCTCTATAATATATCCTCCTATTATGTGATTTATTTCAAGCACTTATATGACAACAAAGTGTTAATTGAGACATGAGATCGAAAGTGACCATGTTTATCTTGATTGTGTATCTTTGAATTACGTGGTGTGTTTATATGTAGGTATACATACTAATACTTGATAATTCTACGAAAGACTTAATATGTATATAGATAAATATACATGCTTATACATGATAATTTTATGAACGACTTGATGTGTATATATATAGTTATACATACTTACACATAATGTTTTCATGAGAATTACTTTCTAATTCATTTGGTTTGTGTTGAACAAAGAATTTCACTTTGGTTCATTTGGACAGTTTAGTAAGTGATAATGAAAGGGTATCTTTTGGAGTATCTTAAGTATCCGGCACGTATCTATCGGTTTTCATAGTTGTAACGCGATTACAAGATCCTTTATAACAATATTTCATCTTATGTTATATTGTAGTTTGTAGTAGTGTACTGAGCCTTTATGACTCACTCCGTGCCTTGTTTCTAGTTTGTAGTTATCCGTTAGCCGTGCTGAGGTCGTGTAGATCATGTAGCTGTGCACAATGGATCGATAGCTGAGTTGAGATCGTGTGCTCGCGGAGTCACCTTTAGCATTGTGTTGTTTCTTATATTTTGTCCTTATTTTCTGTTAAGGACATCTTGAGTAAAGTTATATAAACTTTATTATTGGGTAGCAATTATAGTCTTGTTATACGTTCCTGTCACCGAATTTTATAGTCGGGTGTGTATAATTCATTTCTTAATATTTATTCAATTGTCTCCCAGGCAAGCGGTAGCTTCGGGACATTTCGTTATTTCTCTTGTTGTTGTTGTTAACCCCGATATGTTAGCCGTTGGATAATTGTTATATCAGGTTGGATTCTTGTCGAAACGTCGGCCTGGAGTGCCGATAGTTTGTTCTGCGTCTGCAATGTTGCGGCACACAAATTTTCTGTTTAGCCTCGTGAGACAACGTCTCTCTTAGTTCTATTTGCTTTAGTTTTCGAGCTCTCTAGCTCGGGGCTTCACTATGTTAACGCTTCCGCATCTTCGATTTTTGTTGATCTGTATTTTTATACGATTGCACATCCATGTTTAGAGCTTGATAGCTTTATTGTTTGACTTGCACTATTATTTACTTTGTACTTGTCCTCTTCTTACATTGTCCTTGCGGCGCGACTTGGGATTCCGTTCCGCAATCTAGGTCGGGTCGTCACATTCTGTTTACCAAAATGACAATAATTAAAACATTAATTTTCCAACCTCTTAGTATTAAAATTTTACTTTGGGACATTTAGGATATACAATTATTTTTAGGCAAAAACTTATGTAGGACGGTCTTATAGGTCATAAATCCGTAAGACAGAGTCCAAAAAATTGATGAAAAGAAGACTAATGGAGTGGGTAACACATTAATAAAGACTGCATGTTACCCTAGCAAAAAAAATGGTCAAAATGTGAGAGAAAATGAGTTAAAAATCGGATAAATTGAGCTGAAACCCGCGGATCAACACGGATCCACCTACAAAACACGCGGGTTGCACAAGTAGGGGCAGGCCATGTCTCAGCTCGCTAAGGTTGACAGCATGTTAATAAGATGTTTCTCTTTTTGCTCCCGTTCCCCTACGTTTTCAACGTTGGCTGCTGAATTTATTCTTCTTTCCAAGTGACTCATTTTAAAGGCAAACGTGTACATTTAAAGATAAAAGTGACACATTTTAAAGTCAAAAGTGACATTTTTTATGTGAAAAAATAGAAATTTTATTAAAATGCAAAGTAACACTTTTAGAGCCAAAAGTAACACTTTAATGTTAAAAAATAGCACATTAAAACTAACAGTGACGATTTTCATTTATAAGACAAACTGACACTTTAGGACCAAAAGTGACATATCTATATTATAAACGAGATCAGAGATTAACTGGCGGCCCAGATCGAATTGTGTCAAACATAACTGGCAGTCCAGATTGATTCGTAAATATGTGAGTTACATATAAACCCCTCACTTATGAGTTTTGTTTGAACTATCACACTCTACAACCAATAAGTATGTAATAACCCCTTAGTTATGATTTTTTTAATTATCCTCTCCACAACCAATTACAGTTACATGAATGCTTTCCTCTAAGACATTTTTTTAACCACATCCTTCCGTTTGAGTTGACGAGGTAGTTATCTAAAAATTTTGTTTGTAAGTCTTGTAATTAATTTTTGTGATTTTAAATATTTGTATTTTAATTTTATTATTAATATTTAGTTTATAGTTTCTTAATTAATTGTTATCGTAAATAACTGAATCTCAATTTAATTTTTGTCTGACCTAGATTTATTTTTTTAAAAAACATTTCTTCGTAAGTTTTGAAATTTTAAATATGTGTATTTTAATTTCGTTCTTTTTTTAAAATGTGTGCTAAGTTTTCCTTAATAGTCCGAAATATTTGTGATTTCAAAATAGTCTTTTGTTAGTTCACTCCGTCTCATTCAATTTAGTTTATATTATTTGTTTGCTGTGATTTTCATTTTTAAGTTTATCAATTAAGTTTATTGGCATCATGTTCGCTTCATATATTGATTACGTCTATACTAACCGTCTGACACCGTACCATAGACACAAACACGAAATCTAGTTTAATATTAAAATGTGACACCTTCAATATTATAAACTTATAAAGTGACACTTTCACTGTTTTACGTCAAAAAGTGACGGTTTTTATTTATAATGCAAAGTAAAATTTTTTAAAGTAAAAATGATACATTTAAGATAAAAATTAACACATATAAAGCCAAAAAGTAACACTTTTTAAAGGAAAAATATGATATTTTTCATTGAAAACATAAAATGACATTTCTATGGCTAAAAGTGACACATTTTATACTAAAAATGATACGTGTAATACTAAAAAGTGTGACACTTTTCCTTTATAGACATAAGAGGTGACGTTGTAATTTTCAAGGAGTCAAGTTAATATTTTTGAATTTTGATTTAACATGTATATGTACATCCTTCTATTAATCTGTAAGCATGTCTCACAAGAGAGCTACTTATTTTTTTGACTTTTGCATTTGAAATTATTTTGGGGGAAGTTTTTGGAAATGCAAAAAAAATAAAATCCCGGAATCAACGACCTTTCCGAAATGAAAAAAGCGGGGTGGGGGTGGGGTGATAAATGATAATAACGAGCAGGTGACTGGAGAGCTCCCATACGCAGGCGAAGAAACTGGTGAGCAACAGCCATGAAAGGTCTGCCCAACACAAACTCCTCCATCTCAATCACCAACATTTTCAAACTCCGAACCTCTACACAATGTATCAATCAACCATTTGTCCGTCTGTCTGCAAAATGTTCCGACCTTGTAATTCGACAAAAATGCCAACTCACAAGAACAAACGCGGTGCTAGATTCAGCTACCATTGAGCAATTAGGGCTGACTGAATCCGAACTACGGAATCCAACGTTATCGACTTCGTATAGAAATTCGGGGTTTAAGAGACCTAATCAGACAGTGTTAGAAGCTCAAACTAGGGTTTGTACTGGTCCCACTCAGACCAAGCCCTTGACAGAAGAACAAGCTTTCAAGGTTTTGGATACCATACTGAGATCTGGTAAATTTAGCTTCCTCTTGAAGTCGGACTTTTTTATGTCTTGTTCATTATGTAATTCATTTTTGATATGATTTTATATGCTCTTTCAGAATCGTACTATTTATTGTACAGTATGTAATGGTTAGAATTTGTTTCTCTAAAGCCTAAATAAACGTTTGTTAATTCCCCTGTTTCTGTGATAGTACATGTTTTACAGCTATATATGGGTACACAAATAGATATCCTTTCGATTCAAATCCTTGCATATTATTGTCAGAATATATTCCATATGATGAACTGGAGCAGATTAGGAGCTGTTAACTTCTACAGGATATAATTAAGCAGACATTCATGTAACTGAGATCTGTTTTGACTTATCATTTTGGAATATAAAAGAAAAATAAGTTCATATTCTAAGTTTTGGTTGGCATGAGAAATGAAGAGTGAGTCTGTGAGCTATGTGTTTGCAATGAGCTGAATATATATTGTAGTCTCGATTGGTATCTTTTCTTTGCCGAAATGGCCATGGGCAAAGGGTGATGGATTGGTTTGAGATGTAAGGAAGAACAAGAAAATAATAAGTTTGTAGAGATGCTCAAGGCATTCGTTAGAGGTATAAGTTAAAGCGAAGAAGAAGTCAAATACGAAGAAGAATACGATTAGGATCCAATTGCAACCTCAATACCTTCAGTAAGCGTTGAGGGTCGAGTAGTTTCACAAACCTGGGTGTTTGTTATCTTCAGAGTTTGGGTTTATTGCGCATATTCAAATGGTTTGGCTGGTTGTTAATACACGATTTGGGAAAATCTGCTCTCAAAATTTGAGTTTACAGAAATCATCTATGGTTATGATATTTGGGCATTATGAAGTTTTCAGATATTCACTAAAAGTATACCAGCAATTATGTTGCTATGAATAGAGGGTTGTTCTGTTGAAGTTTGCTGTTGTGGTGTTAGTTTTTTAATGTTTCCTTTGTTTCATTTCTGCTGAATGTCCCATGTGTATGATTTTGGGTCATGTTCGATATTGGCTGTTTTGATCGTGCAGTTTGCATTACGCTCTAGATTCCATAGGTGGCTCTAGGTGTTGGTGCATGTCATTGATAGGTTGAAGGAGGGTATCTTTGAGTCTCTTCGCTTTTGGTGCACAGAGAGTTCTTGGAGTACTGAGGAATCCTACGCTGAGTTTTCTTACATTTTAGACAGCTTTTCCATTGTATAGGCTATTTTATTGGAGTATACTTCTTGTATGCAAAGGACGCGTCACCTGTTTTGACACAATGCTTATATATATTATCTTACTTATCAAAAAAAGAAGTTCAATCTCGTTGTTGAGCAAAAGCATTTAAATAAATGCATGTTATATTGAATGAAACTGTCAAATTAATTGTGGATAGGAATCTGTGTATGGAACATTGGCAGTAGCAGTTAAGTAGAAATATGCCAAAAAATTTCAACTAATTGATGAATTTAACGTTTCATATTTCACTATTTAAACAGGCCTGATCATTTTTGAAATTTCTGAAATCTTATTCATCTAGATGGCTCCGTGTATTCATATAACTGAATGTCATTCCATGTCAGGTATTCTCAGTTTTGTGTGTAAGCTTGAGGGCAGTAGCTACCAATACGGTCTAAAATTTTGTCAACGGTATTAGTGATCTGCAGACTTGTCTGTATGGTTTTGACTATTAACGTTTGTAGGTGTATGTGCTATATTTTTGATAATTCATGGTGTGAACTGTGAAAGAGTTTGATTTAATTGGACATTCAAAGGGCCAAGGGGTATTACTTTGGTTAGATGAACTGCAGACGATATTAGTGATCTCAGACTTGTCTGTATGATTTTGACCATAAAAGATTTTTTGGAGTATGTGCTATATTTTTTATAATTCATGGTGTGAACTGTGAAAGAGTTTGATCCATCACGTATTCAGGTATACACCCGTACATTATAATCTCATTTATTCCACATCTCATTGTAAACTAAGATCAACCTTATGCCTATTCCGTTGCTGCATGGAATCTAGAGTCATATGCCAATTGGTTTGTTAGAGTTAATGACTCTATGTAGTTAATTATCTTGAGGAAGCAGTTATAGAGTTCAGGTTATGTTGGAAACTTGGGAATACTAGCAAAGAATATAATGCGCTGAGGAATTTGAATTGTGTGCTCTATAATTAATAATTTCTTATACAAAACCAATTATAGTATTCACTAGAGCTACCCTTTTGAATACGTGTGTCATATGCAAAGTTGATAGGAAAAACTATGGAGAAGCTACAAAAGTTGAAGTTTTTAATGGATTAGTTCTTTAGCCTTTTCAGGGATGAAGTCATTAATTTGGTTTATGTGTCATGTCAGCCAAAGGAGAACTCAAAGATGAAGAAGAAGTTTCAAAAGCACAGCTGGGAGCATTCTTTGCTGCAATGACGATCCGGGCAAATGCATTCCCGGAGCCGACCCAGTGGAGTGAAGGGGAAAGGCGTGCAATGGATTCGTATTGGCCACATTTACTTCGAACTTTGCCCTCAGATTTAATCTTTCCTAGCTGATCCTGAGGGATCCATTATGGGACTTGGCAGTTCAATAGGGCCACAGTTTGTCGGCAATGGCACTTCTGAAATGAGATTGGCGGGTGCCCTAAGGGAAGTTTTGGCAGGGGGTCATCTTGGATATGAGGAGGTTCAAGGTGTTCTAAAAGATGTTCTTCCATTGAAGTTGGAAGATAATGGATCAGAGAACGTGAGTGAGTCACTTCTTTCAGCATTTTTGATAGGTCAACGCATGAATAGGGAAACAGATCGAGAACTGAAAGCACACTGCCTCGCATTCGATGATGAACTTGGTAATTTCTATGCACTAATAAGTTAAGAGTGGCTTAGATCCAACTGATTAATTTTGAGTCCAGATCTTTTGATTTTTGTTTATTCATTCTTTTTAATGTGATAATAAGGTCCTGTGCCGGTTGCTGATGTTAAATCGCTGACCCATTATGGTGAACCATATGATGGAAACACACGTTACTTCAGGAGCACACTATTTGTTGCTGCAGTTAGATCCAGTTACAGTGAAGCTTGCCTTCTTCATGGTGTGGACTGGATGCCTCCAAAGGTAATCAGATAGCGTACTTAACCATTTTAATGTGTTAAAAACCCTACTTTGTGGATTCTTTTACTGAAATATGTAAATGATGACTGATTTTTCATAACCTACGTAAGCATCCAAATCAGTGGTTTTCTCTGGAAAAGGTCTTACTATATAGGGTTTTATTATTATTTTAATTTTTCTATTTTCCCCTACACTTTGAGTCATTGCTTTTTTAAAAGTTTCGGCATGCTAATGTATCCGGTTTGAATCTATTCTCGTAATTCGGTGGAATATTTGATAAGCTAGCTTAGGGGAAGTAAAATGGCCAACAGAGAATGAACTTGTCATATCTGTAATTTTTTATGCGAATGAAAAAAAAGGCTTTCTACAGGGCGGCATAACTGAAGAACAAATGCTGAAGTTCATGGGAGCAAACACAAACATATCTCCACTGCAAGCAAAAAGGCTTCTAGAGGTCTGTGGTTCTTTTCCTACTCTTTTTGTGCCTTCATCTGTTACCTCTTATTTTATTTCATGATCAGTAATATATTTTAAATGTATCTTCAGGATGAGGAGGTTGGTTTAGCTTATGTGAGTCAACGTGAAGCTCACCCATCTTTGTAAGCAAAGTACTAATGACTTTATATACTCTCTTCCTTTGTTTTGTATTGAAATAAACTCACACACACACGCATATATATATATATATATATATATATATGTCATTCCTTTGTTTGTGTTGAGTGTTGGCTGGTGTTGGTAGCCTTTGTTTGAGTTCCTGTATTATTTTAGTCTCTCTCTCTCTACCCCCCTTCCTCTCCCTTCGACAGCTGTCTCCTTGTCCGCAAGATATATTTGAAATATTCATTGTGGTACGCAATTGGCAGATTTTGTACACATTTTTGTAATTATAACGGTGTTCCTTAATGAAGTAAATGGGTAAAATCACATCTACGTTAAATCTCTTATACCCTAAAGCTTCCCGTCTTATATATGTGATTTAACATTTTATACATGCCTCCTCATTGTGAAGGATGCTAGTAATATCATCTCTGCAATTTCTGCAGATATTCGTTGATTGGGTTGAGGGAACACATAAAGAAACGTCCACCTCTAGCTACAGCTGAGAAGGTTCAGCAATTTGTGAGGGTAAGCAGAATTACTTTTTTGTTTTTTTTGATATGTAAGGTTAAGCAGAATTACTCCCTGGTACATCTTGTATAAGAAGCTGTGGAGCAGTTGATAATTTCGGCTTGACATATGGGGGATATCTTTCCCCCCTAATACCTTCCTGGTCCAGCCTTTTTCATAGTATTTATCAAGTCTTATGAATTCCTTTAGGCCAAGGGGAAAGAAGCAATTGTTGCTGGATTTTATCATGAAGGTTATGAGGAACCACTACTAATGCTTATGAGACGAAGAGGTGTTCATTCTGGTTTAGTGGTGAAGGTACTTCATGATATGTGTTCAGTATTTTTCAACTGATTAGTTTCTTTATGTTGATCCATTATACTTCTGGCCGTAAAACTGCAAGATGATGTATTAGCGACAGTCTTTTGAACTAATAAAGTGGAAAAAGGAAAAAGATAAAGAGAAATTGACCCATTGATATGCGACTGCAGGGCGAGGAAGGGGCTCTTTCAATGACAACAAAGATTCGATCGAGAAATGCTTCAAAGGGACTCCCTGTTAATTACTGTTCGGGATTCCGTTCTCTGACCACGCCACCTGCTTATGATGTGGATGGTGCGTAATATCACTGACCTCACTCTATTTATCATTTACTGAACTGGATATTACTCGCTGACACAGTAACTTAGTGTGTATATGCTATAGATGTGCTGAGTTTATGGCCTATTTGATTGACATTATGTGCCACTTTTAACATACAAATTTATAATATTACAGGAGTGTCACGTGAAAATTTCAATTTTGTGGTGGATGCTAATGAATATGGTATTGAACCCACTGAAACTCCAAGAACTGATAGATCGGTAAGGGTTTTTTCCCGATAAATAAATTATCTTATAGAATAAAGAGGACGGAGGGGTTGCAACCCATGTAAACAGTTGGAAGTAAGAGATGTAAATTTCTTCTTAAGGTAAACCCTTTATTAGTTGTTTGTAAAATATGTTGAAACTTTCAGGTAATAAAGAACATAGAATTGGGCCTAACAGCTCTTCGTGGTGAAAAGGGTCCAGCATATGACCGTATTATCTTAAATGCTGGAATGGTTGACCATTTGCTTGGATGTGACGGTGCACAAGAAGTATCAACAGCTCTTGATAGAGCTAGGGAGGCCATTGACAGTGGTAAGGCCCTGAATAGGCTGTTGAATTACATCAAGATTTCTCACAAAGTATAGTGAACAAGTAGGAGGTGAAGCTTTTGCCTTAATAACTTTGTTGCAAGTTAGGTGAAATTGGGAGAGTACAGACCCCAATCTTCACTCTTTTGTTGTTGTAAATTTAACTCCATAGTTCTATAAGTTTTGTTATGTTCGAGTTCTCAAGCTCCTCTGAGAGTCGAGACAAAAGGATTTTGTTTTCTTGACCAGAAAGGCCCCGAGCGAGAGCCTATAGAATTGTCAATTGTGAATTAAAGAGCAAAGGAAATATCAATAAGATTTGTCCCTTGAGAGTTGGAAACTTCTATATCTTTTGATCTATCTAATTTTTATCATATGGCAAAAACAAAGGAGACATAATTTTCTTTTCCAAATGGTGAAATAAGTTAAATACTAGTATCTTAAATACATTTTATAGAGAATAAACTATTAAGATATTAAAATGTAGTCTAACAAAATAGGAAATAACGAAGATCACATCTAGTTTGTTGGTTTTTTTCCTTCTTTAAATTCCAAGCAGCCAATTATAAAATTGACCTTTAAATTATTTTAGTTGGAAATCTGGTCTGGTATGTTTTAGTGAATTTTTAACCTCTTTAGTTCCTGTAATTTTTTGAAACCACGAAAAAGTACTTTCATGCATTGCAATGCATTATTTGGTAAAGTTATACATTGCTTAATATAGACAATGCATTTTTCATCGCATTGTACAATAGCGGTTTGAAAAAAAAAGAAAAAAGAAAAAAGAATGAAAGCTGTTGAAAATCCGTCATAATGATCCACCTATAATTTTTTCTTAATATTTTTATTTTGGGTGAGGTAAAGGCAAACAATCTATTTTCCTATTCCATATTTATATAGACTAGAATTTCGGGTCATGCCTAGGTACGGTGTCTCCCCTCATTTCTCTCCTCCTCTTGTAGACTTTCAAAACTGAGCCCCTATGCATACTTGTGTTTTTAAATAGAGATTAACTCCCTACACGTATGAACATAGAATCTAGGCATTATGACCATCGGATCCTGGTCAAAGACTTAATCCTCACCTCTCAATATCTCGTGTATTGGGAGTTGTTTTATAAGTTAGATATTCCGCAATTTTATCCATTACTCATTCCATTTAGCCCATTCTATATGTTCTCTTATTGAAATGTTCTTCGATCAAACAATGTCACAAGAAATGATGAATGGTTTGACCATGTTGTCGATTGAAAAACTGTTGTTAAAATACATTAAATGCACAAATTTAATGCCTGAAAATGATCAAAGACGAGTGTTTGAGTGGCACTTTTTGTTAACAATTTTAATGGGGGAAAATAAGTTTTGTCGATTTTCCTCTGTTATCGTTTATAATATTTACTAGTTACTTTCTATATATTTGATTTTAGTTCTTGAATGGATAGAATCAAGGTTCCCGAGTTAAAATTCTGGCCGGATGATAGAATAGAATAAACATGCGCTAATAACGAGTTATAATCAAGTTTGAAATTACTGCAAATATAAATTGGAGAAAAAGAAGGCGGCAAAATTAATGTATATGTTGCATTTATTTTTAACACTTGGATTAAATTGAGGAAGGAAAAAATAGTTAAAAATCAAGAAAGACATAACAGTAATCATTTAAAAAGGGTGTTTGTAACTTGTAGTAACTAAAACAACCATTGTTTTGATGTTATCCAAAAGGTGAAATGAAATCCATCTTTATTTGGGGTATGTTTGGATATCCCAATTCCATAGCTTGAAATTGGAATTGAAGCTTCTAAAACCAATTCCGTTGTTTGACAACACATTTAAAATTTGGAATTAGAATTAAGTTGGAATTCCAAATACCCCAATTCCATAAAACTAATTATATACTAAATCCTAAGAATTTAAATTCTAATTTTTGGTCTCATTACAATACACAATAACAACTCACTTTCCTTTTATCACCACCATCACCACAACTTTCGACCACCACCTCCAACACCAACTCCAACCACCATCTCCTGCCTCCGTCACTAGCCACCACCACCGACCACCGCTACCTCCAGTCACCGCCACTAGCCGCCACCACCACCACTAGTCGCCACCTCTATTTATTATTAAAAATATAAAATTCTCATAATTTTGTTGCTAGTAAGATTTGAACCTTTGCCATTCATAGTAATAGACATATACAACAAACCATTACCACTAGGCTAAACTAGATTTTTGATATACTAATGAAATTTTATTTTAACTATAATATATAATTATAATTGAATTCCACACATTATCAAAGCAATCAAATTACTATGATTTTAAAAGCAAATTCCATCTTATTTAAATTCTATAGAATTTAAATATTTATTAATTTAAAATCAATGCATCCAAATGGACCCTTAAGGAAAAGAAGCACCCAATGCTATTGCAGACTCTAATTCTCTATATAGGTTAAGGTAGTGCCTCCAAGCAAACCAAAAAAGCTCCCTTTGATCCAGTATGTGAAAATCAAAATCCATGCTTAGATCTGAAGTGTTGCTGCTATGGAATTAGCCAGACTCAAAACTTCAAAAGGAGCTTTATTCTTCACCTCCTTCACTGTTAGCGGGCATGAATCTGTTATCCAAAAGTATGCCATTCCATTCTCTGGGTTCAAGTACAAGGGTCATTAATAATTTATATTCCACCATAAATGCATATTTACAAAGCCATATAATAAGGCAACCAAATGAAACAAATGATAAATGAATGGATCTAGTGTGCAGACGCAAAACTTATCATGCAAAGTAACGCCAATGTGTCAAGAGTGTGACTGAATATACTATACTATCACATTAGATTTTTTATCTGTTTGTGCGTATGTGTGTATCCCTGTCGATATGTCTTGCTCGGTTTCACTTATGCCAATATATTGTGATGCTCCTTTCTATTAGGGCATCCCTCTTAGTTTAGGATGTCCAATCTTCAATATCCTTTCTCAAACTTAAGCTTAGAGCTATGTTCTCCATTATTCTATTTTTGGATCCTCTACTTTAAGATCCAACTTACTAATCCATAACCTTTTAACTTTACCCTTCACATGTGATAAGCATCTTGTGAATGCTCAAACGTTTTTATAATTATAACAAACTGATGTTTGACTTTCAAGGTGGGACTCCCAGTCTGGAAAGGATTAGCTATTCTAAACCTAAGCAGTCTGGCATTGTATTCCATTGAAGAATTCATCTACAGTTGAGAAACAATATATTTCTGGCAAAATCTGAAACTTCTGTAAGGACAGTTTTTTGATAACATGAACACCAAGGGGGAAGCCATGAGTTATTCGGCAAAGTTATAGAATTGAGTGATTGAGAATTTCCTTATCAAATTTCGGAATCAAGGTTTGCATGAGTATGGAACAAGTTGCAATGGCGAACATTTCCAAATATCTACCCAAATTTGACAAAAATCATTATGGTCATTACATGAATACAGCTAGTAAATACCAAGGATGGTGAAAGAGGAGTAAAAGAGTTGTTAAAATAGAAGAGTGGGGATGAATGTCTACCTCTATCATTCATAAAACGCTCCCATGACCTTTTAGGAAATACTCCATGCGTCACATACGCACTAACTTTTGCTGCTCCATGTTTGGCCAACAGTTTCTATACAACCAGAAAAAGATAAGAAGTTGGGTTCGGTTTTAAAGCATATATGTTGAGCATATTATCACCCACTAAATAGTGCTAGTTAAAAGTTAGAAATAAGCTAGTTGCAAACATTGTCAGCTTATTCGAGTCTGTGAGATATGTACATTGTATGCATAACAGCACCACCTCCACCCCTGCTCTCATTGGGTGTATGGCCGGGGTGATTCATCATGTTCTTATGGTAACTGCAATGTGCGACACCACAATTGTCTTCAACCCTTTTTCAATCACCAACGTGATCAACCGACCTTAGAACCATGATCATTACAGATTACTGCATGTATCTATGAAGCCATTTATCTTACTTAAGTGGCTCAACTTAATTTATGTTATCAATTTTTTTGTATTTTTGAAATGTGTATCGAGGTATATCATATTATTTAAGAATATATAAAGGAAGCAACATACCACCTCACCTATCAATCTCTTACCATAAAATCATTAACGTGGGCATTATTAAACAACACATCATTTAGTACTGTAGAATTTTTAGATCACTTCATTAACCATGAAATCAACTCCGAGAAAATTCAATTTTCCTTCTTGTTTGTTTCTCATTTTCTATATGGTCTATTCTCTTAATGTATTTCCAGTAATAATCGATACATTGAAAGGGAAACTACGGAAATAAATGGTACTCCCTCATTTTAAAATTATTGTCCTCCTTTCCTTTTTCGTCTTTTCTTAAATAATTGTCCTCTTTCAAAACTTTCCCTTTTAGGAAAACACTTTTACCAATTTACCCTTATTTTTTCTACCTACTTTAATTATCACCACATACTCAAGGGTATTAAAGGAAACCACATATTTCACCAATATTTATAATCCAGTCGATTCGTTTTTCTTAAATGGTGTGCCGGGTCAACCCAGAAAACGGAAGTACAATGGAAAAGAGCACCCTTGGTTCTGTACCTGGCATTCAATTAGAGTTCCACCTGATTGAACAAGATCATCAACTATCACCACATGACGTCCTTTAGGGTCCCCCTCCTTGAGGCGGACAATTCGTTGGTTACCTTCCCTAACTTTCGCACAAACAATCTGAGAGCAAATGCACGGATGGTTATGCTGTTGAAAGAAGCTTCTTGATAGGCACATGATTGCTAGGGTGATGCACAATTATGAACAGAGATGCAGTAGAACATATAACAACACACCTTCGGATGCACTATTAGACTCGTTCTTAAAGAAAGAAGAATAACATTAAACTCTCACTCTCTCAGGTTATAACATTTTGAAGGAGGGTAATTTCATACAGCATCTAGCCGCAAGGACCCTACCGAGCAATATTAACAAAGAGAAATAAATTTTATTTTCAGCATCAACAATGTGTGCTAAGTCAAGCCATGCATAAATTATTCTCATAACATGCACTATTACATAATATCTTGGGAAGTGACAGTTCAGAAATACAGAAGCTTTAATTAACCCCATCTTTTTCTTCTTTCAAAGTAAAGGTGTCAGTGCATCAACTTCCCTGCCTTATTTTATCAACTCTGTTCACCAAAAATGCAACATGTAAAGCAAATGACTGATGCTGTCATTGGAGCGTGCCCAACAGTAAATAGGCTGAAATACAGGGAATATTGTGTGTGTGTGTGTGTGTACATGGCAATTGGTTTTTTTTTTTTTTGGGGGGGGGTGTGGGTGGGTTACATGTGACTACAACTAGATTGTAACATGGGACACCAAAGCTATACATTAATATCTAATTGCACATGATTCAGTGGCATAATTTTACTTCTCAACTTCTTACCTTAACATTGGATTTCCTAATGCTTTTACATTGTAACCAACATGTAACCAACATGTCCATGTCAATTCAAGTGAACAGAGTTTTGAAGCTGCAATGACAAAAACACTCATTGGGATGATAAAATACCATTGAAATGCTGTTTATGAAACCGTTTCCATGCACCATCATCTGGAAAAGCAATGGATATCTAGCAAGAAAGAGAGAGAGGGGGCGCAAGAGTAGTATTAGGAGCAGGATGATGACCAGAAATTATACACAGAAGAAATTAATGTCACATTCTACCACAGAATCTCACAATGTCCAAATCAACAAAACCTCTAATCCTGACAATAGATGAATCTCAAATGACATGACATGATTTCTCTCGAAACCATGCCAAAGCAAAAAAGATATGCAATCTAAAAGTGGCCGGATGTGCACCACACCCATCCATAGGAAAGTAATACTTGAAATCATCATGACTCACAAACCACATTGGCTACTATGTTTATAGATGATGGCAGCCATATCCTTTAAGTGCTCAATGCAACTTATCTTTTGCCTAAATACTTGTACAAACATGGAAAAATAACTGGCTTATCAAATTTTCTATAGAGTAACTGCGCTTCTGACTCTAACTAAGATGTCTCCAATGCAGCTATCCCAGCAATCCATTTTGTCAATATGATTCTTTTGGCAGTGTTGACAGCTTGAATTCCATTTCACCATACATGGCCGATTAAGGAAATGCGCCAGTCCAATTGCACCACATCGACTACTTTGATTATGCCATTGACTCAAAATGTCCTATAAGTTGCAGTCAGTTCACGTATCGACATAATTAATGCCAAATAAAAAATTGGCATTATCGGTCCCTTGGACATAGTCCTTCCAATCAGTGGCCGTTTAGTCCACAGTCCATTTGAAATGTGCTAGGAAATCAGGTTTGAGTTGGAAGGCTGCAACCTAATGGAAAATACGAATTTGTACTAACATTACTTCCTAGCAACCCAAAATGAACATAATAAAATGGGGCAAGAAATAGATAGTGTTCAAAAGTACAAGAAGGAGAAGATAGTATCATACATTCTTTGTAAACAAAAGAACCTTCTTACATTGTCAGAGTCAGGAAGCTGTTGAAGCCTATTTTTTAGCAAAGGAATCCCACTCTCAAAGCATGGTAAAATATTATCGTCAAAGTAGAATCTTTCCTGGAGAGGAGATAAGGAATAGATATGCAGCTTGAAACAAATAAGGATAATAAAAGCATTTCATAAAAAATTACATGAGAAAGAATGCTAAACCAATAACGGCCAGTGGATAGTTGGTTCCAACCTGCAATGCATGGATATCAAAAATCACTAAACTAGTTGGTCCACCCCTTGATATTGGAATGTTCGATAAGAATTTAGCAAGAGTAAAGGCTGTCGCGATATCTCCTTCCTCCTCCATGCGCTCAGAAGTGCCGGTAGGGAAAAACGGAAGGACGAGGGTGAGAGAGGAGATGAACAACTTTGGTAACGCATAAATAACTGAAAGTTGCTCTAACATTACTCCAGGAGAACTAAAGGATGCAAGAAAAGCTACATGCTGTCCACGAATGCTATGAGCATTGGGTATGTACAAATCTGGGAATCCATCATCAAATGTCCTATATAAAGTTAAATTGCACAAGTCAAGGAAAATTTCCACCTCATAATCGATTTATTGTAACCAAAGCTTACTAGATATCCTAATAACATATTCAAACTATTCATGTTCATTAACAGTGATCAGAAATTTTATCAAATAAAATCCAATGATCTCTTATAACAAAAGCTTAGTAGAGATCCTAATACTGTCCATATTCATGCTATTCATACTGCTTACTGCTTACTAGTGATCAGAAAATATATCACAATAGCATTATTGCCCCATTACTAACTGATCCGTTGGCAACACGGTGAGATCGATGACATATATAGAACAGATCTCTCTTTTTTTTTTTTTTTGATATATAGAAGAGATCATGCTGCTAAAAAGGCTAAGTTGTACATGAAAAAGTAGCAGTACGGCCCAACACCATTACCAGCAAAGCATAAACGCTCCCTCTCAATTTATTCTGTGACCTTTGAAAACCAAAGTGATTACATTACCTCTTCATTTGCAGCTACCCCATGCTTCCATTTAATATTCACCAAGAATCGAACCAAGAAGATAGGTTCATCTTGGGTTTTCAAAACAAATGCTTTGGCTTGGTTTTTGTAGGATAATAAAACGGGACTATCTGGTTCACTTTGCAGTTTGAGCTGTCAACCACCGAACTGAACCTTAACTGTTAAGTTACTATCAATCTTGCCGTGCATTTCTATGTTTACTACAAAATCTGGAGCACTAAACTACATAACCATAATAGGAAAAAGTATTAATTGCTATATGTCACTAATTTGTATGGATTTTCATTATGTCTCTTTCTTCCCTCTCTACTCACAGGAAAGTCCTCCTTATCTCTGGCCATCTTTGTCTTTCAGTGGTGGTGTTCAAGGTGCCCATTCTTTCTTCTTATTTGCCATGGCATCCAATTTTATTCTCAACCTTACTTTCTTGATATCTCTATATTTGAGAAATCGTCTCTACTTAGTCAGCTTATGCAAAGTGGAGGCTCATAAGTTCAATGAAGGGAAGGAAGTCTAAAGGTGAGGATAAATTAGAGAGTTCGAATATTTGGATGGTTATGTTTGACAACTTATCTCAATAGCTAATTGAGAAGTGCATTGATCATGTTCTCTCCAATATGAGGGTTTTAATGATATAGGGTTGGATGAGGGTTTTATTTATCAAAAAAAAAAGGAAAAAGATATAGGGTTGGATTTTGTACAGTCGAAGGGTTGAAATCAGTTTCTAATTTTTTTACTGGTAATTCATAAATTTTAAATTATATTGTAATCAAAAGTCGAAATATGAAGAGACGGAAAATTACTATATTCTTTTACATCTGTTAGAACATAGACAATCTAGAGAGTCTAAACTGCAGTTCAAACTGAATCAAATTGATGAAATGATGGTTTGAGTCAGTTTGGCTTGTAAATTTTCAAAACCAATAATAATAGGTCACTGGTCACGAACTGTTCAGTTGTAATAAGGACAATGGCATGGACTAATTTAGACAATGCATCAGTCACCAATGCAAAGGACTAAAGGACCTTCTTTGATGTGGCCTTAGAACAACTGACAGCTTACAAGTTTCACTAGCTGTATTCTACCTATTATCAGGCTTCACATATTTATCACATCAATAAATCTAAGCATGCTTCTTTAGGAAGTCATGCATACTATTATGATAAAACACAACGAAAACTAAAAACTAAAACAAAATGAACACAAGGAATAATGTGGATCACCCCTCATGAAAGAGGCTACGTCTACGGCCGAGGTGGCAAAACTATACTATATGAACAGGAGATCACAAAGAATTGTGGCTCTCAACATACGCTCAAATCCAAATC